>CM067323.1:45672500-46370833 GCA_034376525.1 Nicotiana benthamiana
TATAATCAATGTATGGATCAAAACTTGACCTCGTGATAATGAATGAGATCGACGCATTTATTAAAGTTTATTTATGACTAATATATGGTATGCCTACCTATTAACAAGATCATCGGGTAGTTATCCAATTTGACAATTAAAGCCACAGTTTAGCCGCCCACACGAGGGTGTCCCCTCTATGTGGTTCCAGCTCCTCGACGCCAGCTGGCAGATCTCCTAGCTATAAATACTAAGAAAAAGAACCTAAAAGGAGGGGGGCTGCTTCTTCTTCTTCACCTCTACTTCTAAAAGAATGGATAATACATTATTGTAAGGCTCTGAACCTCTCTATGGAGAGACAGACCAAACAAATATCATTAATGAAACATCTTCACTCTCTTCCCTTTATTTAATATTTATTGTCTCTCGTATCTTATTCCTTTGGTCTTTGGATTTATTACGTCCTGCTATAATTGGCTCTTCATTTATTTCGATTGTTTAATGCTTATAAAGTGAATAAAAACTTTGAGCAAAACAATCTAACATTTGGATGTACAATCTAGATATTAGTGATGAAAACCGAGACAGTAAAAAAAGCAAGGACGACAGCAAAGTTAAGGAAATTGCACAATTCATTACAGTGGATGGTTTTGAATTTTTATTCCCTTGCCTGCATTTTTTTGCTTGTTTAGCCTGCTGCTTTTATCTTCTCCACTTTTTTTTTTAACTCGGGGACACTTCTACTGTTCTACAAGTGAAACACCAAAGCAGTTTCTACAGAATTTAAATAGTAGCCTGGAAAAAGGTCATTTGTGCAAATGGCCCCCGATATGTGCAGTTATGAATTACGATAAAGATCAAATTGTTAAAGTAAAAAATGAGCCTTTAGAAAGAGCAACGTCTTATTAGAATAGAGTCGTTGGAAAATAAAAATCGAAGCAAATTAGATACAACTTACAAGACACTATAACACTGGTGTGGAATTCAGTAATTCACATTGATAACAGGCTGCAGGTTTATGTAGTTAATAGCCGTATAAGTGATATTGTTATATACTTTATATCGTTAAAGCTGCATTTAGAATGATTGAAAATGTGCAAGATACTTACAACAGATACCATAAAGCATATATACATGCTACAAGGATTAGACATAAACTAGCTGATATGATCCCCTTTCCCCATTCAAGCAGTAGCAAGTCCTCCTTATACGAGCTATCGGATGCTTACTGGGGTGATTTAGAGGTCAAAACTGTGGCTGTTGAAATGGAAAATAGCCTGATGGCCTCTTCTTTGCAAGTTTTGCCTTCTGCATTCTTTAGCAACACTAGACTGAAGAGTAGGAGGACCGCACACTATGACACCAATATCAACACTTCCCCAACTCTTTGCATATGATCCAAATATCTCTGCAGAAAAAAAGAGAGTTAAAACACATTGTCATGAAACACATTTTAGTACGCATTGCAATGTTTCTCCAAATGTACCTTGGAAATCTGGTCTTTCACCATATCGGATAGTATTAACAGATCGAGCCTCTTCAAGATTCTTGTGTAAAGAGGCCTCATTCTGCTGCAGGATGTCGACCTTCTTTGTGTTGTCCTCGGGTTCCTCCTTAAGTGAGGTTTTCCTTTCCCAAAGATGCCATAAAGCGATCACGAGACCCCCAAATATAACAACACTTGCAACCATGCATCCAATCAACAAAAGCCCCTTGTACCACCAGTAATATATGTTGTGTGGATTTATGTAGAAGATATCCAATAATGCTACAGTGATCACCAACCCAATTGTGGAAACTATGACATACAATCCAGACCATACAACATTTCCAGTACCAACCAAACCAGACATTCGACATCCCTTGAAGCCAGGGGAGATTGAGGGGTTCATTGCTTTGGATGCTTTACCCTCCTCCTGAGGAAAAATAAGTAATAATTAACACATATAAATGGATGATGATACATAAACAAAATGAAAAATAGGGGGGAAAAACCGAATACCAATGGAGGTTGTGATTCCCGAGTCACGAATGTTTGAATCTCAAGATTCAGTTTATCAGAAAAAAGTGGACAAATGGCCTCCATGTCAACTGTCTCAAGAAGTGGAAGCTCATCTGACTTTTTTATAGCCCAGACTATTAGTATATTTCTTGGCAGGCAAGGCTTGCTATCGTTGATACGGTGGAGGATATCACTCAGGATCGCTAGGAAAGGTGATATTCCAATTCCACCTGCTACCAAAATAAGATTTTCATACCTGAGAGGAGAAGCATGATCAAGCCAATTAATCAGTCAATGA
Source organism: Nicotiana benthamiana (assembly GCA_034376525.1). Lineage (NCBI taxonomy): Eukaryota > Viridiplantae > Streptophyta > Magnoliopsida > Solanales > Solanaceae > Nicotiana > Nicotiana benthamiana. The sequence goes on from CM067323.1 coordinate 45,674,780, forward strand.
CATGATAACTTTAATAAAATAAAATTGTATGCTCAACAGGTATGGCCTAGTATTTACATACATTAAGTGGTATGGTGATTCGTGCCCATAAGGACCTTCAACAGACGCGGTTATCTTCCTATTATGCTGCAAAAGGGGCTCCATCTCAGGTTGTTCAACTGAAAGATTCAAGATGTGTCCCTTCAGTTTTTCGGTCCAATCTCCAAGAACCTTTATGAGAATTGCAAGATGATCTTTCCCATCAAGAGGACTAGAGGAGACACTGAAAGGGTGCCACTGCAGCCAGGACAACTCGGGTACTTGTAAAAATATCCAGCCAAGGGCGTTGTAACGTAAATCTACATTATAAGAGAAGCAGTATTGGAATCATTGAAAAACGCAGTGGAAATGAAATTAGTTGAGTGAGATTTATATTTACTCGAAGGTTTTGAAAGAACAAGTTCAACGGTTCCACATGGAAAGCATGTGGCTGAAAGTATGTCAACAGTCTTTCGTGACTGGAAGAACCTAAGGAACCGATCAAGCATGAAAAGGAAGATTCCAGCACCAGCTATCATGAAGATGAAGTCACCAACATGCAAGGCCAGGAACACCACAAACACCACATACAATTGGTGTGTATAGAAGAACAGTTCAAAGTTTTGTCTCCTTACTCCAGGAAGTGAAGTCACCCACATTAATAAACCAGCTGCAAGGCTGATAACTCCTGGAAGATTGGCTATTCCTACGCTTTTCCACTGGATTAGCTGCATTAAACACAGTGACAAAGTCCAAGTCTTCAATTTCTTCAGAAAGATGCATTAATGTGATAAAGCATTAATTTTTAAATTACAACTTAGTACAAGGGATCTCTATGGGCTAAGAAAATAAGTTTCAGTTATACAACTCACTTCCTCCACAAGGCGGCCCCGCATTGCCCAGCCAATCACATAGAACAGACCATGAAGGCTAAAAAGAGCCATAGTAAGATGTCCCAGCCAAACATGATATCGAGTGGCATGTTCAAAAGGAATATCTATAACTCGAAGAAGAACTGAACCACGTGCAACAGGCAGAAACAGGAATGCTAAGCAGATTAATCCAATGAATCCAAAACGAAGGCCTGTTAGCTCCAGCAACAGCGCACTGGAAAAATTACAACAGGAGATATTAGTCGATCCTGTTATTAAAGGAGCCTTCAAGTCAACAACTATGTACTGGTTCTAAAGTCAGATGTAAGAACTATGTGGCTGGTACTTTGAAACCTTTTCACATGGAATTCTCTTTATATTTAACAAGATGTGCGATTTATTAATTGAAGTGACATAGAAAGAGAGGACAGATAAAAAGAAGAGAAAATCAATCTATCTTTCCCAATTTAAAATCACAGGTGGATTAGATAAAGTGCAGCAAATGAACTTAAAATCAGTGAAGTTAGTAAAATCAAACGCATAGACAGAATAGCCTGGAATTATCGTATGATGCGGAAAGTTAACTGTACTAAACTTATCTAAATCAATTTGTTTTCATTAGACCGGTACAGGAATAAACATAAAAAAAAGGATATATTTATTATTTCAATTAGTCGAGTCGAAATTCTGTTTAATGAGGAGTAAATGGAATCTTTAAACAGGTTCCAAAGTCATGTTTAGCTAAAGCTTCACTAAATTGAACTTGTCAATGTTTCAATACCTTCAGAAATCTATGCATGCACATTTCTGGAGAAATAAGAGCTACCGTATAAGAAGATAATATAAGAACAAACTAATATTGAAATGCCAAAATTCGAATTAAGGGTGTATTGGAGCGAAACATTTCTGAATATACAGCAATTAAGGGCCAGAAGGATGCAATATAAATAATTATAAAGAATCATATCATTTAGTTCTCTCTGAGAAGGCATAATGATTTATTAGCCGCACAAGTATATATAATACAGTTATCTGGAAGGATGACCATTTTGTCAAGCCAGAATAAGATGGTCCAAATTATAGAACAGCAATAGGCCTAAATGAGCAGGTTAACAATCCCAAGTTCTTGAGCATGGTGAACATCGTTAACAACTACTTTCTCTTCAGACACATAGAAGCAACAACAACAACAACAACAAACCTAGTGTAGTCCCGCAAAGCGGGTTCTGGTAATTCAGACACATAAAAGCGAAAGTGATAAAATCAGACAAACCCAAACTAGCAGGTAACATGATCGTGGCGACAGAATTACCTTTTCTCTTTCATGTCTTGTACATGAAACAATGATAAGAGGTCAACATTCTGTATACTATATATAATAACAGCCCAGATGATGTACACTGAGAAGAGTATAACTCCAATCATTTCTGCAGCTGTAACAACCCCAAATGGTCCATCCACCAAAACTGGGAACGTCCACAACCGAAAACTTGGACTTTTTGCAGCCTTCTTCCTACAAAAATTAAAAATTCAAGTAACTACACAAGTTCAGAACATCCGCTAACTTCTAAAGTAGTTCTAAGAAATAAGAAACCAAGCTAGCAGATACACATACACTTGGTGTTCATCTTCACCAGTGAGAACGAGGCGAATAATTGCAAGAAATGCAATCATGAAAATTGGGAAACTGAATATCAAGAATATGCTTCCTGCAGTGCAACAACAGCCGAATAACTTGCTAAGAAATTGGAAACAACATAAAAGCACGAAACTTTCAAGTTGGATACAAACCTTTAGTCCCAAAAATAGTTCCTCGGGTGCCTCGAATAAATTTCCCTTGCAAATCATTCATGAATTTAGAAGGCAATAAGAAAATAAAAGTTGCCCATGCAATGAAGATCACCCACATTACTACTTTGAGAATTAACTTTGTTAATGATACCCAAAATGGTGTCTTATTGAGATAATCAAATTCATTTTCTTTCCTCAAAAGAAGAGATTCTTGGCCTGAGAGTTCACCCATTTTAGAATATTTTAAAGTTGGCACCAAATACACTCTTCAGGCCTGTTCTTAAACTTTATTTGGCCTATATCAAGCAACCCCAACAAAGTAGTTAATATATACAACAAGGCTTGAGAAAAAACCAAAGCCATCAACATTAGGCTATGTACAAAATTTAAGCAGAAGTCTGGCAGAAATGAAGCCACAAAAATATTGGACCACTCAAAAATTATCCTTTCTCCCCTGGGAAATGTATGAATACAGTTACAGAATGTCTTATCTCATAATTAATACTAGGAAAGGTCAGTTCATATTATTCTTCTTTTTTCTCGAATTCATATTTTTTCAAAATTGAAAATGGTGACATTACATCAGCAGAAAGAAGAGTACTAGTATAACATGTACCCATACCAGGGGCGGATCTAATAAGGTCCGAGGGATATATGTATGTATATACATGTGCAAAATCCAATAAATATTTCACTTGCCACCCGGAGTCACAAATGATGTCATGGTGCCAGTGACAAGAGGCAGAAAGTTCCTCATTGATGGCATCGCAACCTTCAAATCCTTCGTCCGCCTCTAACTCATACTATCTCTCAGACTATAGTGGTGAATATCGAGTCATTCAAAAATCAAAATAGTAAGGACCAAAGCAAAGTGCGCAGCCACAAACACTAAAAGGGAATCACATAATTGACTCTAGTGCTTCTTCTTTTTATTCCCTTGTTTTAGAATATTGTGAAACTATTTTTTTTTTTGTCCGTTCCAAAAAGAATTAACTTAAAGTTATAACTCTTCCTTAATGAGAAGATTTTATAATCACACAGATACTTTGAGCCCTATTTGAACTTGTTTAGTACCACAAATTCCAAAAGTCTTCAATTTTTACTTAAACCATGGGTCTAGTCAAACAGGTTCACATAAATTGAAATGGAGTGAATATGATTTTCAATCACCCCATTAATTACTAGAACTGTGTAACTAAGAAGTCAAAATAAAGTAACCCCACAATTACGATTTGACATTAAGAAACTAATGGTATGGCTCTTCGCATAGGTCAATTATTTGATTATAGCTAAAATTTCACCACTTCAAAGTTAGATCATATAATTTGTAATAATATTATTTCAATGCAATAGCAATGTTGACGAGTGTACACTACTTAAAAAGTACTTTGAATAATAATAATAATTCGATATAAATACAAGATTACTCACCATTAAAGTTGCATTACCCAGAAAAAAAAAAGAGTTAACTCTTATTAGTAGATTGTCTTAATTTTTGAAAGAATTACAAGAAAATACACTTAACTTCATAACATAATAAAAAATAGCTTATATTTTTAAGTTTTACCCGACCTATCTTATATTGTACATATTTTGAAAGCACTAGTAAATTCAAAATCTATTTTCTTACAACCATGCAAATCTAAAAGCTATGGAGTTAAATCGATATTCTCACAACCATTGTTTTCACTCTTTTTTCTTCTCACATCTTCTACATATGCTTCAAGGGGTCGTCGCCCATTACTACTTCTTCCCTGTGTCACCTGGTTGCATTGTAAGAAAATTGAAGATTCAATATTCCACCATTGAAGGCCATTCAAAGCTTTGCTTTCAAAAATAAGATTTTTTGAGTTTGTTAGTATTTTGGATTGGGTGTTGCTCCAATTGATTGAAAATATCAAAAGGAGTTCAAATTTTAAATTTGGAGTGATTTGGAGTAGATTTGAGTTAAATTTCAGAAAAAACGCGAGGAAGAAGATGAAATCAGTTCTTTTGTATAATTATGTATAATCTTGTATAATAGTGTATATGAGTGTATAAGCAAATCTTATACACTATTATACATTTTTATATACCTTTATATAAGCGTCAGTAGACAGACTTCTTTCACGATTTTTAGTTACAATTCTTGTTCAAAATCAGTTCAAACCTCCATTAAATGGCTTCAAAATTTAATATATAACCACCTTATACTATTTATAACAATTCTAGATAATACCACTCCAAATTTCTCACAAAAGTAAATTCAAAATCTCCACATATTTAAGCTTGTTAAAAATCTAATTTAAACCATCCAAATGGATTTGGTTTGTTGAACTAATATTTGAGTTACAGTTACTAATTCGAAAACGAAAAAGGGCCAGATTTGCCCCTGAACTATTTGTTTTGGTACAATAATGCCCTTCATCCACCTATTGGGCTAAATATGGCCTTCTGTTAATGTTTTGGCTCACAAATACCATTTGAGCTAACGGAGGGACACGTGTCATCATCCTGTTGACCCATTCTAAATATTTCTTAATTAAATAAAAAGAAATTTTATTCATACCCAAAAAATAATTTTCTAAAGCAATGTTTCTAAAACTTTTTTTTACTAAAGAATGAAGAAAAAAAGGAATTTTCTTTCCAGTTTTTACAAAAAAATTGATTTTTTTACTAAAATAATATTTTCGTAAACACAAAAATAAACTCTAAAAAGCAATTTTCTAAAGCAATATTTTGTAAAAACTGAAAAAAGTAGTTGTTTTTTGCTAAAAACTGAAAAAATCAAAAAACAAATTCCAGCTTTTAGAAAAATATCTCTTTAAAAAACTGAAAAATAATTTCTAAAACAATGATTTTGGTATAATATGGAAAAGAAAGGTAATTTAGTTTTCGATAAAAATATAATTTATCAATTATTAAAGGTGGAGGAGCTAAATTATTTTTTATAATTGATAAATTACATTTTTATCAAAAACTAAATTACATTTTTTCCAGATTTTTCTAAATTGGAAAAAAAAAACTTTGAAAGGAAAAAAAAGCAGGCAAAAAATGTTATTTTGTAAAAACTGAAAAAAGTTGGAAATTTTTGTAAAAAAAAGCTTTAGAAAATTATTTACGGGTATGAATAATGGGTCTTTTTAATTAATTAAGAAATATTTAGAATGGGCCAACATGACGATGACACTTGTCCCTCCGTTAATTCAAAGGGCATTTGTGAGCCAAAAATATTAAGGGAATGGCATATTTGGCCCAATAGGTGGATGAATAACATTATTGTACCAAAACGAATAGTTCAGAGGCAAATTTGGCCCTTTTCCGATTCGAAAATTAACTTAAAAATTTGCGCATTCTTTTTTAGAAATTAAATAATAATTTTGAGAACATATTGAAATTGCATGTTGAATCTTAGCCTATTTATTTTGGGCAAGTCGGTTGTAAATTGAAATACGAGTTATAAAATTGAAAAGTAGGGACCCAATTTGTTCTCATGTGAAATTTTTCCTTAATTATTTTCTAACGAAATATATATTCTTTTTAAAATAAACTTACTTAAATAAATTTTAAGATGATATTTCCTTTTACCACTTAATTCCTTTGCGTTTTATGTATATTGAAGAGACAATAAGGCCTAGTCCTAGCGTAGACGGCCATTTCAATTTCTACTCCTGGGTAATTTATGTTCAGGTATTTGGTGGTGGAAGTCATTTTTAAGAAAATATTCTTTGAAAGAATGTTATATTTTTGGTACGTACATGATTGTAACAATCCATCAAAAGAAGGAAAATGGATCATTTTTCTTATAACTATTTTATATTTTTAACTTCCTATTATTACTTCAAATAACACTTAGAGATTATTATTGATCTTTTGCCGGGGCGGTTCCAAGTGGAGAGAAGTGGGTTTAATTGAATGCGTTCGTCAAAAAATAATATTGTGTATATATAAATTATGGCTAAACCAAGGTAAATTTTGTATAGAAATTATTTTTTGTACCCGCTTATACGACTTATACCACTTATATTAGTTATGGACTTCTTCGATTGAACCCGCTTTCACAAAATCCTGGGTGCACCACTGATATTTTGAACTATAAAATCTCATCAACACACACTATTATTTTCTATTATCATTTTTATTTTATAAAAACTACTTTCCAGGGCCAAAAGTTTCAACCATAGTGAAGTAACCAAATAAAATCATAAAAACCAATGGCGTGGTTGGCTGCATGACCTCAAGATATCCTATAATTATTTACTAAAAACGCGAATTTTTATGATCCCTAAATGCTTGGAAGTGTACAAATAATTGTGTGAGGCTAGTATTTCTTAGTGTACAACTACACAAATTTATGTGATGTGAAGAAATTGGTTGTGACATTTTTCTCAAAAACCAAATAAGAATCACTCATTTCTCAGCCAAAAACATCAACAACATGAAAAGCCTAGAATATGTAAAAAAAAAAAAATCATAGTATTAAATTTAGGAATCTTTTTGTGTCTTTTGCTTGCATTCCATGTTAGTGATCCTTTTCATTGTCATTTTTGCCTATTTTTGTTTGTTACATACATGTATTAGTCTCACTCATGACTCAACCAACCGAAATCAGGGGAACAAGATAGAATAGTAGTTACTAGACGTAGGAAGTAATGAGTGAGAATTATATTATAGTATTTGTGCCTTGAATAATCAAAAGACCGGTTTAATTGTAAATAAGAAAACACTTATTATGATTAAATTGTCATACTTAACGTGGACAAGAGTCGTGCCAAAAAATAATTCACTCGATAATTGAAGGCAAAAAACTTTACTTTTGGATGAAATCGTAATATACTTAATATTTTTAGGCAAAATACATAATTTCCCCGTTGACCTTGCAGCAAAATCTCTGCTATACAACTCTTATTTACGAAAAATCTTTTATGCGCTTAAACTTTCAAAAGTGTGTCTTGTTGGGTTTTTAAAGTATTTAATTAATATATTAAATACTTAAAAGAGGATAATGAGAAATGGAGTGAAATAAATTTTTGAGTGAAATTTTAATTTTCCCCCTCGCATATGGACATTGTCCTATATTGGAAGAGGAATAGGTTTTTTATGGGTTTATAAGCAATTGCTCTTCTTCTAACTCTTAAAGAGTTGAGAAGAAAGCAAGCCTCGTGTTGTTGTCGTCGTCGTCGTCGCTCGGCTTCGGTTTCGGATTTAGTCAAATGATTGATTGATTAACTTTTTGGACCAAATTTATTTGTTAATAGTAAATATTAACAGAAATGTGTTATTAAATATTTGTTAATAACAGAACTACCCATTAATTTTTCTTCTTTATTGTTGAGTAAATAGTCATTTATGTAATGACATTTATGTTGTGGCAGTTTTGCAGAAACAACCATTCTGAAGAGTTGCACCTTTTCAGATTTCAACCCAAATTTTGGCTATAAATACAACACTATTCTGCTCAGAATTTCACTATTAATTTTTGAGTTTTCTCTCCTTTTTCTGCATAATTTTAGCATAAAACAAAGCAAAAAGTAAGTGTGATTTGCTACTGATCTTTGTGTTCGCTGAAACACTGGCGTTTGGAGTACCACTACACCAGTGTGTAATTCGTTCTATCATGGGAGGAAATAATCCATAACCTTGGGTGCTCGAAGGAGATTAAATTCCTTAAGGAGACACTGTGAATTCAGTGGGCTCGAATTGCTTATGATCATTTCTGTTTATGTCATTTCTGTTTATCATAATTTCTGTTTATATTAATTTATCTTTTCATAATTATTTTATAAATTCAGTTTACTAACATTTCTACACCACTTTTGTTCTTGACTAATATAATGTGAAAGTCACACACTAATAGGGTTGTGACACGTGTTATTTACTTTAAAAGGGGAAAAAATATATTAGAAATTGTCATCTTCTTCCTCTTCCCGTTTTTCTTTCTTATGCACCATTGTTGTTGCCACCATGGTTGTTTGTAAGAAAGTTTCCAACAACATCAAAATCAATCGCACTATCCAAACAACTAGACGAAAATAATCGAGCAACAAATTGAGTTTAACAACCCAATAAATCAACAAGACCCAATTATATTTCAAGCTTTTTTCGATACTCCAACATTGGTGAATTCTAAATTTTTTTCACCAAACCTTTAATATTACTGTTAAAGTTTTTAAAACTATCACAAATAAATGATTTTCACAATATTTGAACGATAAACCAACAAAATCGTTCAATTTTAGATCTAAAGTTTTATGTTTTTTGAAAATTCTATTTGGGGAAGAAGATGAGGGGAGGGCGATCTCAGGAAGAAGACCAGGGGAAGGGAGGGGGAGGGGTTCCTGTGGGGAGAGAGACAAAAAATATGATTTTTTTACTGGTTTTGTATACTTTTTGTATGTGTAAATATAGAAGTACTATATGGTCAAAAGTAGTGCGTCTTAGACATATTTTTGAAAAGTTATATTTAAAAGGTTTTCCGTAAAGAAAAGATGTGTAATAAAGATTTCGCTGTAAAATTAGATGAGTAGACTATATATTTTATCTTATTTTTATATTAGCAAATTTGATTTTCACAAGATATCAGCGCAGAGCTAGGATGAATTTGGTGTTGACTCATGAGTTGGTTTCATCCAATAGATCAACATGTCAACATAATTGTATAAAACATATCACTTGTACTCGTCTCAAAGTCGATATTATGAGGTGGCGATACGTTGAATTAACGGTGCCACTGCAATTTGATAATATTTTGCTAGAGAATCATATAAGATCTAAAATGTAACTTAACATGCCAAAATATACATTGAAAGTTTGAACGACTGTTTTACCCTCCAAAACAATTATTATTTTATGAAACTTTTTTGTGCAAAAATGTAATTATGCATTCTTCAAAGATAACAAAAGAAACAGTTAAATGCAATTAAAAAGAACCAGGGAAATAGCAACGTAGGAGCCGTTCAAATGGCCATAGTAAATGGAAAAGAAAAAGGCTAGCTCTAGGTCTTCCTGCAACGCTTCTTTTTTTATTCATAATTGCTTATCGAAAATAAGCTTTGAAATGTACATCCTTTTCATTTTCAATATTTGTTGCATATTCATGTAGGCCAGTCTTCTCTCATTCTTTATTTATGTGTTATAATAAATCGTGAGTGGACAATGAACTAAATTCAACAATTCTTATAAAATTAATACTCTAAATGATTACCATGTTAAGAAAAAGAACATAAAAACTTTATAGACGTAAGTAGAGTTATTTGTCAGATTAAATGAACAGCTATATGCAATTATGCATCAAAGACACCTTCAGTGCTTTCTTTTGGTTATAATCAATATTTAGATTCAGATATTAGTGATGAAAGCCGAGACATTAAAAAAAGTAAGGACGATAGCAAAGTTAATTAAAAGGAAGTTGCACAATTCATTAGGTCCTTGTTTAGGGGTGAAGTACACAAATTACTCTCAATGGTCTAGACTTTTCGTCTCCGCTTTTCCCATCAGCAGAACTCCAAGCTTAACAAGTGTTGCTCCTCGCTTGCCCCATGAGCATGCTTCAAGTTTAACAAGTGTTACCCCTTGCTTGCCTCATAGGCAACACTTCCACTTTTGACCTTGAAGTTCTGCCCACGGGCAAGTGGGGGTCAAAAGTTAAAAGACCACCCAAAAAGTGACATATTTTTGTAAAATTTTGCTTGTTTAGCGTGCATCTTTCATCTTGTCCACTTCTTTTTTGAACTCGGGGACACTTCTACGAGTGAAACACCAACGCAGTTTCTACAAAATTTAAATAGCAGCCTGGAAAAGGGCTATTAATGCAAATGACCCCCTTATCTGTCCAGTCCATTACAAAGGTCAAGTTGTTAAAAGTAAAAATGAGCCTTTACAACGAGCATTATCTTTTAGAATAGAGTCGCTGGAAAACAAAAATAGAAGCAAAACAGATACAAGAGAAGACACTATGACACTGGTATGGAATTCAGAAATTCTCATTGATAACAGGCTGCAGGTTTATGTAGTTACTAGCCGTATAGGCAATATTGTTATATATTATTAAAGCTGCATTTACAATGATTGAAAATGTACAAGATGCTTACTAAAGATACCATAAGGCATAGGTACATGCTACAAGGATCAAAGACAAACTAGCTGATATGATCCATTTTCCCATTAGAGCAGTAACAACTCCTTATTCGAGCTATTGAGACTTACTGGGGTGAACTAGAGGTCAAAACTGTGGCTGTTGAAATGGAAAATAGCCTGATGGCCTCTTCTCTGCAAGTTCTGCCTTCTGCATTCTTTAGCAACACTAGACTGAAGAGTAGGAGGACTGCACACAATGACACCAATATCTGCACTTCCCCAACTCTTTGCATGTGATCCAAATATCTCTGCAGAATAAGAAGTTGAAACACACTGTCAAAAAAGCTAACGGAAAGTAGACCTTGCAAAGTTCATATATTTTCTGAACATTCCTTCAGTAAAGAGGCCTCAATATTCTGCTGCAGGATGTCTACCTTCTTTGTGCTGTCCTCTGGTTCCTCCTTCAATGAGGTTTTCCTTTCCCAAACATACCATAAATCGATCACGCGACCCCAAAATATAACACTTGCAACCATGCATCCAATTAACAAAAGCCCCTTGTACCACCAGTAATATATATTGTGTGGATTATGTAGAAGATGTCTAATAATGCGACAGTGATCACCAACCTAATTGTGGACACTATGACATACAATACAGACCATACAACATTTCCAGTACCAACCAAACCAGACATTCGACATCCCTTGAAGCCAGGGGAGATTGAGGGGTTCATTGCTTTGGATGTTTTATCCTCCTCCTGAGGACAAAAGAAGTCATAATTAACATATATAAATTGGGTGATGATACAAAAACAAAATGGAAAATAGGGGGGAAAGCGAATACCAATGGAGGTTGTGATTCCCGAGTCACGAATGTTTGAATCTCAAGATTCAGTTTATCAGAAAAAAGTGGACAAATTGCCTCCATGCCAACTGTCTCAAGAAGTGGAAGCTCATCTGAGTTTTTTATAGCCATACACTTAGTATATTTATTGTCGGGCAAGGCTTGCTATCATTGATACGGTGGAAGATCACTCATGATTGCTAGGAAAGGGAATACTCCAATTCCACCTGCTACCAAAATGAGATTTTCATACCTGAGAGGAGAAGCATGATCAAGCCAATTAATTAGTCAACTTAATAACTTTAATAAAAGAAAATTGTATACTCAACAAATATGGCCGAGTGTGTACATACATTAAGTGATATGGTGATTCATGCCCATAAGGACCTTCAGCAGACGCTGTTATCTTCCTATCATGCTGCAAAAGGGGCTCCATCTCAGGTTGTTCAACCGAAAGATTCATGATGTGTCCCTTCAGTTTTTCAGTCCAATCTCCAAGAACCTTTATGAGAATTGCAAGATGATGTTTCCCATCAAGGGGACTGAAGGAGACACTGAAAGGGTGCCATTGCAGCCAGGATAGCTCGTGTATTATTAAGAATATCCAGCCAAGGGCGTTGTAATGTAAATCTACACCGCAGGAGAAGAAATATTAGACGACAACTGGGGTACTTGTAAGAATATCCAACCAAGGGCGTTGTAATGTAAATCTAAATTGTGAGAGAAGAGGTATAAGAATTACTGGAAGATATTCTGGCGAAAGGAAATCAGTTGAGACAAAGATTTATTTTTTACTTGCAGGTTTTGAAAGAACAAGTTCACCGGTTCCACAAGGAAACGTGGCTGAAAGTATGTCAACAGTCTTCCGGGACTGGAAGAACCTAAGGAACCGATCAAGCATGAAAAGGAAGATCCCGGCACCAGCTATCATGAAGATGGAGTCACCAACATGCAGGGCCAGGAACACCACGAACACCACATACAGTTGGTGCATATAGAAGAACAATGCAAAGTTTTTTCTCCTCACTACAGGAAGTGAAGTCACCCATATCAATAAACCAGCTGCAAGGCTGATCACTCCTGGATTGGCTACTCTATGCTTTTCCACTGGATTAGCTGCATTAAACACAGAGACAAAGTCCAAATCTTCAGTTTCTTCACTAAGAATACTGACAAAGATACATTACATGTGATGAATTCCATTTAATATATAAATTACAACTTAGTACAAGGGATCTCTATGGGCTAAGGAAATAATTTTCAGTTTTAGAATTCACTTCCTCCAAAAGGAAGCGGCCAGCCAATCACATAGAACAGGCCATGAAGGCTAAAAAGAGCCATAGTAAGATGTCCTAGCCAAACATGATATCGAGTGGCATGTTCAAGAGGAATATCTATAGCTCGAAGAAGAACTGAACCCCGTGCAATAGGCAGAGACAGAAATGCTAAGCAGATTAATCCAATGAATCCAAAACGAAGGCCTGTTAGCTCCAGCAACAGAACACTGGAAAATTACAACAGCAGATATTAGTCGATCCTGCTATTAAAGGAGCCTTCAAGTCAACGAACTATGTACTGGTTCTAAAGTCTGATGCAAGAACTTTGTGGCTGCCTGGAACTGTTTATCCCAATACTTTGAAACCTTCTGACATGGAATTCTCTTCTATATTTATCAAGATGCGCAATTAATTGAGGTGACAAAGAACAGAGGACGGATCAAAAGAAGAGAAAATCAATCATCTTTTCCAATATTAAAATCACAGGTGGACTAGATACTGTGCAGCAAATGAACTTAAAAGATCCCTGTTTTATATAAGTGAAGTTAGTAAAATCAAACACATAGACGGAATAGCCTGGAATTATCAGGTGATGCAGAAAGTTAACAGTACTCACCTGATCTAAATCAGTTTGTTTTCCTTAGAGAGGGACAGGAATAAACAGAAGAAACTAGGATATATTTATTATTTCAATAGGTCGCATATCTTTAAACAGGCTCTGAAGTCATGTTTAGCTCAAGCTTCAGTAAATTGGAATCATCAACTACTCGAGAAGAGTGTTTCATTACTTTCAGAACTCTACTACCATGCATATTTTTGGAGAAAAAAGAGGTACTGTATAAGACAATATACGAACAAAGTTGAACCAAAATTTGAATTAAGGGCATATTGGATTGAAAAATTTCTGAATATAGAGCAAATGAAGGCCAGAACTATGCAAAATAAATAGCTTTAAAGAATCATATCATGGAGTTCTATTGGAGAATGGATAATGATCTATACATCCCAGCCATACATGTATATATAAAAGGATTAAGGTAACTTAGTTCTCTGAAAGGATGACCATTTTGTCAAGCTGGAATAAAATGGTGCAAATTAAGAACAGCAAGAGGTCTAAATGACCAGGTTAACAAGCCCAAGCTCTTGAACATGGTGAACATCATTAACAACTACTTTCTCTTCAGACACAGAAGCAAAAGTGAGAAATCAGACAAACCCAAACTAGCAGGTAACATGATCGGGTGATAGAATTACCTTTTCTCTTTCATGTCTTGTACATGAATAAAGATAAGAGGTCAACATTCCGTATACTGTACATAACTAAAGCCCAGATGATGTATGCTGAGAAGAGTATAACACCAATCATTTCTGCAGCAGTAACAACCCCAAATGGTCTATCCACCAGCACTGGGAATGTCCACAAGCGAAAACTTGGACCTTTTGCAATCTTCTTCCTACAGGCTGCAACAGCTTAAAATTCAACTAACTACACAGGTTCAGAACGTCCACTAACTTCTAAGGTCTAACAAATAAAAAATCAAGCTAGCAGATACACATACACTTGGGGTTCATCTTCATGCAATCATGAAAATTGGGAAACTGAATATCAAGAATGTGCTTCTTTTTTTTTTTTTTTGGTAATTAAAATTTTGTATTAATCACCAAAGAGATTTGTCTACAAATCCATAGTGCAGCTAAACACAACTGACTATCAAAAAGAAAACTTAATCAAACGTCTACTAATACTATACCTATCCTTCTATTTACAGTAGAGAATGCTGAAGCTGTAGGCTAACTTAGGGGGACTCCTAACATTACAAACATATGCAATAGTCCTAAGTAATTGATCACTAGAACAAGAGACATTCTTAAACAACCTCGAGTTTCTCTCTAACCAAATGGCATAGAACAGTTCTGCTATAGTCATTTTGACAATGTGAGCTCGACTAGTTTTCCCTTTAGCTTTGGCAATGATCCAGTGAATAAACTGCTCCCAGTTCTGATAATTGGGTTGGGTTACTCCAATCCATAACATTATTTGATGCCTCAGTTGTCTAACAAAGGGACAGGAAAAGAAAAGATGATCTATGTTCTCCATACCTTGTTGACATAAAGCACAGGTGCTATCCACAGTCAAGTTCCATTGGCCCAACCTGTCTTTAGTAGGTAATCTGTCTTGCAATACCAACCAGAGGTTGAAGACTGCCTTGGGTCTGGCATAGTTTTGGATGGTTAGGTTCTTCCACAAGACTCTAGGCAATTGTCCAATCTGGTGTAGGTACATCATCTTTATAGTACACACTGGTTGATTCATCAGCTGAGATTGCTGCAATGTAACAGTAGCTTCAATAATCTTCCGGACCATCCAGCAGGCTTGGTTGGGAATAACTATGGAATCTAGCTGCTGTTGTTTTATATAAACTGTGTGAATCCACCTTACCCATAGAGCATCCTTCTTGTGAGCCAAATCCCATCCAAGCTTGGTAATCGCAGCCTTGTTCCACACTAGCAGGTTCATAATATTTAAGCCTCCAGCTGACTTAGGCAAGCATACTTCATCCCAGGCTATATATGCTTTCTTTGATATATTGGCTGAACCTGTCCACACAAAGGATCTACATACTACTTCTAGCATCTTTAAGATTTTGAAGGAATAAGGAAAAGTTGAGCCCAGTAAGCTTGTATGCCAAATATCACTGATTGAACCAATTGAACTCTACCAGCATAGGACAATTTCCTGGCAGTCCAGGATGTGATCCTGGCAGTGATCTTATCCACCAGTGGCTGCCATTGGACAAAAGACATTTTCTTGGTAGATAAGGGAACTCCCAAGTATTTGAAAGGCAACTCCCCATATACATAGCCAAGATGATCAACAATTTGATACTGGATATCAGTAGGAACACCACCAAAGTAAACAGAACTCTTACTCAAATTAACTTTCATCCCAGAGGCTTCAGTGAAGTGAGAAAAGTACTTAAACATGGCTGCTACAGACTGATGCTCTCCTTTGACAAACAACAAAAGGTCATCTGCAAAGCTAAGGTGAGTAATGCCTAGCTTTTTACAGTCAGGGTGAAATAGGAAACCTGTATCCTTCTTCAATTCAGCAAGAGCTCTACTTAGGTACTCCATCACTATGGCAAATAGAAAGGGGGAAATTGGATCACCCTGTCTCAAGCCTTTAGCTGCTTGGAAGAGTTCAGTAGTTTCCCCATTCACCATCACTGTATAGCTGATTGTTTGGACACATTCAATGATCCACTTCATAAATCTACCTGGGAAGTCTAAGGCCTCCATTACCTGCGGTAAGAAGATCCATTCAACAGAGTCATATGCCTTCTGCAAATCTATTTTAATCATGCATCTAGGAGACACATGAGCTCTTGCATAGTGTTTAATTAGTTCATGGGCTAGTATAACATTATCTGCAATCCTCCTGCCTGGGATAAATCCTGCTTGGGCATCACAAATGATACTGGCCATACATTTTTGTAGTCCGTTGGCAAGTATCTTAGAAATTATTTTATATAAGACTGAGCAGCAAGCAATTGGTCGAAACTCCTTGACTGATTCGATTAGCAACTTTAGGTATCAAGGTGAGGGAAGCACAATTAGCTGGTCTATACATGTTGCTGGACTGGAAGAAATTCATAACTGCCGTGATTATACGATTGCCAGTGATACTCCAGGTCTGCTTAAAGAAAGCAGCATTATATCCATCAATCCCCGGTGCTTTGTCATCACCAATGGATTTTAAACTGTCCAGAATCTCATCAGTAATGATATCAGCAGCTAACTGTTGTTTCTGGTGATGTGTGAGCTTTGGACCATTACTCATATACAATCTGTTAATTGCTGGTAGTGAGGCAGCTGATGTTCCCATCAAAGACTTATAGAAATCTTTGATCTCCTTTCTAGGTCATCTGTATTGGTAAGCCTGGTTCCCCCTGCTGTAATCAGTTTTGTTATGCTTTTGTATTGATTCCTTTCCTTCAAGACAGCATTAGAATATGTATTATTTGAGTCTCCCAATTGAATGCATCTGGCCCTGGACTTCTGTTGTAGGATATTCTCTTCTATCATTGACCATTTTTCTAACTTCAAGACTAGTTCCTTCTCTTTAATCTGCAATCATCAGTGTAATTCAGCATCATCTGGTTCTGAATGTCCTTCAACTCCTCCCTGCTAGACTCAATTTTCTATGCAAATATTCTTAAAATCTCTAACATTTAGAGATTTAAAACTGGTTTCAGTGCTTTGAGATTATTCCACACCTCCTTGACAGTACCTTGAGTAGTATTTCTCCAATTCTCCTTGATAAGTTGCTGGAAGTCCTTATGATTAGCCCATGCATATAGAATCTGAATGGGGCCTTCCTGATCATAGTAGCTTCAGTCAAAGTGAGCACCATTGGATTATGATCAGAGATTAGTGGGGGATCATATACAGTTTGTACATGGCTCCATTTAATCATCCATTCATAATTACCAAATATTCTGTCCAATCTGCTACAAACTCTATCATTACCAGTTTGTTTATTGGTCCATGTGAAAAATTCCCCTATCCAAGGAAGTTCTGATAGCTCAGCCAGTTGGATACATTGAGTAAAATCCAGAATTTAAGCTTGTTTAACTTGACTACAGGATTGCCTATCATTGATAGACATAACAGCATTGAAATCACCTGCTACTAGCCAAGGGTCTGTAATACCAGCAGCAAGATTCTGTAGTTGTTGCCACAGTGTTCTTCTTTGATCCAATCCATTGAAGCCATACACCACAGTGAGGAAGCAAACCAGATCACCTGCAGGGGTGTTAACACTACAATGAAGGAATTGAGCCTCCTCCTGAATACCAGTGATCCTAACCTTCTGAGTATCTCATAGGACCCAAATTCTACCCCTTGGAGAGTCCCTATAGTTAGTTAGCATATCCCATCCTGGAACCAACAGTTTAGCTATTCTATCTGCATTTCTCTCCTTAACCTTTGTATCTACCAGACCAACAAGGTTAAATTTATTATATCTAAAATATTCCTTAGCTTCCTTCTGCTTGTACCTCTTATTCACACCTCTAATGTTCCAAAATAAAAACTTCATTGGGTATAACTAGGACCCCCTTCATCTGGAGGGTTTCCTGGTCTACTAGCTGACATTACTTGAAATCTGTTACTCATCACAATAGGAGATAAAGGGGGAAAGTTTGCAAGATTGAACACGGGAGATTGCACCTGTTTGCCTCTATCTTCCTGTTTGTTCGACTCTGTACTTCCTAAAGGAGCAACATCTTTAGGAGGTACATCATTCTGCTTTGGTCCAAGCTGTTGTTTAGGAGTCTCTTGTTGCTGCATAACAGCCTGGTTTGGAACTTTAGCACTCCATTCCTGAAATACTCTAGGCTTTTGCATTTGATTAGGTTGGGAAGGTTTGGGATTAGCCAGACAATTGTGTCCAACCATAAGACATCTCTCACAATATGATGGTTTCCAATCATAGGACACTTCCTGCACAAATTTCTTCCCATTTGGATCTATTAGCTCAATCTCACTTGGCAATTCTTTAGAGACATTCACCTCAATAAGCATGCGTGCATAAGAAATTCTAGTCTGCTTAGTCGTACATTCATCTGCAGAAATGGGCTTACCAAGGACACTGGCTATCCTACTCAAAGACCTGATTCCCCAGCATGACATAGGGAGTTTAGGAAACTTGACCCACAGAGGAATTTCAATAGGAAAAGCAGCATTGAAATCAAAATCAGCAGTCCATTGTTTCAGTACCATAGGTCTATTTGCAATGGAGTATGGACCCGCACAGAGAACTTCTTTGGCATCTTCCATTGATCGAAATTTGACTACAAAATAGCCCTCCTCATGATAGTATAGATCTAGTTCTGGCACATGGGACCAATGTAGGTTAATGAAGCGTTTCATTGCATTATACCCTGGTCCAGTCCCTAACACAAAAACTACTAGGGCACATTTCCATTTCTGTTCTTCCGCTTCCACTTCCTCTTTAATCAGATGACCTACAGGTTTACCATCAATCAGAGTCGGTGGGATATACTCCAACGCCATGCCATTAGAAGCAAATCGGTTCTTCTGGAAGAGATTTGCCCACCCTTTGGTTACTTCATTGGTCCCCTCCTCTGGTTCTGTCACTGGTGTTTGAGATAGGTTCTGCATGTGGTCGATTCCACCATTTCCTTGTACCATCTGGGGTTGAGGAAGCAAAGAAACTTCATCTGCTTCTAATACCTCATCTGATTGTGTCAATGGAACAGTGATAGTCAATGGAATAGTATCAGCTACAGGAGCAGTATCAATGGGTTTATTTACACTGGCTGGATGGTTTATAGTTGAAATGATGCGATCTATGGTTGTAATCGGCAAGAATGTGCTTCTTGCAGTCCAACAAAAACTAATATCACTTACTAAGAAATTCGAAACAATGATACAACATTAAAGTAAGAAACTTTCAAGTTGGAAACAAACCTGTTGCCCCAAAAATAGTTCCTCGGGTGGCTCGAATAACTTTCCCTTGCAAATCATTCATAAATTTAGAAGGCAATAAGAAAATAAAAGTAGCCCATGCAATGAAGATCATCCACATCACTACTTTGAGAATCAACCTTGTTGATGATACCCAAAAGGGTGTCAATTGATACAATCAAATTCTATCTTGTTTCCTTAAAAGAAGAGGTTCTTGGCCTGAGAGTTCCCTCATTTTAGAATTTTCTAAACTTGGCACCAAATACACTCTTCAGGCCTGTTCTTAATACACACTGGTGACGGAAATGTTAGTGCAACATCATTGGTCATGGTCTATGTCGCTGGCATATGTAGTTAATATATACAACTCCAACAAAGCAAATGCGCAGGTTTGGTTTCAGCGCCTTTTCTCCTACCAACCGGCACTGGCGAAAACAAACGTCCAACCTTCCTTCACCACATCAATCCCCATGACGGTAAAAATTTGTTGAGCCATACCAATCTAATTGGTAGATGTGAGTGGCGATTCAGGTTCATCGCAAATTATGTTGCTAATTAAACAGGTGAAAATGATATTCCTTCAAAGGATATGTTAACTTGCTACGCACAACAGCAAATTCGAAGCATCACATTAAGGATAGTTATTACCAATAAACTGTTATTATCGATAACTAGATAGCGCACATAGACAAACGTGCTGCTTCTGCTTCCTTTTGGTTATTTATCCGAAAAGACAGTTACAAAAGGATCTGATCCTCTTTTTCCACATAAGTAAAATGTCAACTTTCAGAACTGTTTTGTAGCTAACACACTTTAAGGAGACCAGCATTTCTTTGTGAACCTACGCGCTTAAGCTACTAAAATCAAGGAAATTGATTTTATTACTAACAGACTTTACAAATTTAGAGCTACAAGTGGTGAACCTTATACTGATTCTCAAACACTAGCACGATAAGTTTCTTCTAAGACATTTAAATGGTCAAGATATCACAATTCGAATAGAATTTAAATCCTTGTACTCTTTTATAGCCAAGACGTCACAATTTGAATAATTTATTACGAATTTGAGTCCTAGTGTTATCCTGTACCTCAAGCAAGTTATTTCTCTCACCTGTTTACTGGGTGAAATGAAAAATACTATCACAACAAAATAAACTGTACAATTGCGAAGTTACATCTAAAAACAATCATGGCAAGGATATCAAGGCAAATTTAGCACCTCTCAGCTGATGGATGCATTGAAAAAGCAGCAATCTTTCCTCCTTTTTTTTTTTTTTTGATTGATTGGTAAATTTGAACCTAATTGCCTTAGAAAAACAGTTCTCAGAGTATTCGAAGACTATCAGCTGCAATATGTAGGTGATGTTATGTTGATTTTTTATACAAAAACTCAACACAGGAAGCAAATTCACAAACAAGAATACCGAACATCATGATTTTGGTAAACTGCGATCATTTAGGGCAAGACCCCTGCAGCCCTGCACTGCAGATCAACTATTCGTATGCTCCCAGCTTTTTCTGTATCAGCCAAAAACACTCGGCAATTCTATGTTGTATGATCCATGTCCAATTGTCCATTCATATCCTAGATATTATTTGACAGTATATTGTCTTTGTTATGATAGTACTGCTCCTGGAATTGTCAAATCTGCAACACAACAAAAGCAATTACAACCCTTTTAAACACAAGGAAGTCACTATCAGCTCTTGATTACCTTATTGGTAGTTGATGGCAAGAAGAGAGACTTGGGAATATGGCACAGCTACTCAGAAAATTCAACAAATGCCGGCAATCTCTTTCTTCCAGAAAAACCATAGAGAACAGTTGGTATATGAGCATCAACATCTTCTCTGGAAGGACATTTTTCACCTGAAGAAGGCAAAGAAACCTCGATATTATCATCCAAGGGAGACCAGTCAGTGCCAGAGATAGCAATTGTGGAGGTGGTGGAACTAGGGCTACTGTTGCTGCTTGGAGGCTCTTTATCTTTTAGTAGACACGACTTTTTTAACAGTAGTAGGTGTGGCCATTGCTGCTGATTCTGTTGAAGACGCGGCTGAGTTGACCTGGCGATGACCAGATCGGCCCCTCGGTCCATATGCACATGATCCTGAACTGTATGACCTGCTGCGCAGTGCCTAAAAGCATAACCATGTGAAGATAGATGATCACAATGAATTTTCACAATGAACTTTAATTGATACATTAAAATCCTAAAAAAGATAAATTCAGCAGTAAATAAAAAAAGGGCAGTAAATACATTTAGTTAAATTATTAATACCTCAGATTGATCCCTGTTGGCGAAAGCAGTTGGGCGTAAATCTTCTTTTCCGTGTACAAACTGTTTAATTGAAGCGATAAATGTTTTGAGCTGTGGACTTCCGTAAAGTTGACTAATGAAAAAATTTGTGATTGAGATCAATGTCAAAACTAGAAAGTTGATCTCAACCGTACAATGAGTGCAAGAATATTCCAGAAGCATTGGATCATATTTTTGAGAAAGAGAGAGAGGAAAGAGAAGAGAGAGACCCGGCATTTGGAACCAAAGTGGCACGTGGAGCCCCATCACCGACAAACATCCGACTTGTGAGAGCTATTTTCGCTTCCTGATGTTGACGATGACAACCTTCCGGAATCTGATGTTGACGGCGATGATTTAGCTCTTGCGCCATGTTTCGGCTCAACGAGAATGCTGTCCATGACTACCACATCCTCTTCGACTTTCACCGGAGTTCTGAAAGCCGGCGGAATCTCGATGTTCTCAATCGAAGCTAGCGGCGAACGGAGAACGCCGGCGGCGGTAGAACCGCTTCTGCTTCCGCTGCTACTATTGACCAGAGAACGACGCTCCAGCGAATCTCTGGCAAACGGCACCGGCGAGCTGGAATGAAGGTATCGGGCTAGCGGAGGGAGTACTCTATTGGAAGAACTACAAGAACTAGCTGAAGAAGCATAAGGATCGAGGATCTGAGTTTTTTGTCCAGGATAAAAACGGCCACAGCCGATGAAGTTTTGAGTGTTGATTGGTGAAATATCCAAGGATCGGACTTTGGAAGCTTGCGAATCGTTACTTTTACCGTAAAAGAAATCCATGTTTTCTTCAAATTCTTCTGCAATCACAAACCACAAGCATATGACATCATAGAAAAGCCCTAATTTAAACTGAATGGTACTATTAATTAAACATCTTTACACTAAAGTTTGATCTCTGACTTTCGATCTCGATTTTTGAATATGAGCTCCCGCCAAATTTTCAAACTTATTTTTAGATGAAATCAAGTCGGAATATCGGATAATATACATGAGAATGATAAATTCCTGAGGAAATTTAGGATAAATACGATTAATTAAGAAGAGAACCTCAGTAAGATCTGAGATTTTCTAATCATTACCGCTACCGTGAAAAGTTCATCCAAATTCTAGCGATCACAATTCACAAGCACATGAAATTAAAAAAATTTAACACAAATGAACATATTAAAACCTAAAATCAGTTCGCTTACTTTTCGAGATTTGAGTTTTGAGTTTGACCTCTTATCAAATGTTCAAACTTTACTGAATCAGAATCGAGGCGCAAAAATCGGATAACATATATGAAAATGAGACATTAATGCGCAAATTAACGATAAATTCAATCAACTGAGAAGAAAACCTCAAAGGAGATGTGAATTCATTCATGCAGATTCGTGAATGCTCTTCGAACTTTGAATGCGAATATCGTATGCGTGCGAATTCTTAGTATTTTGAACTTCAGAGAACATTTGTGCTGCGCATTTCAGAGTTCGTCTAGGTTTAGAAGCAGAAGAGTTCTACTGATAGTGATTTTATGAACCCTAATTCTTAGTTATGAAGACGTGGTATTTATAGGATTCGTCACCAGTCTTCTCTTTGGAGGGACACCGCCAGAACAGTCTTTGAGTAACACTCTGTTTGCACTTTGCAGTGTTATAGTTTTAATGTTTGGACAAATGTGTGGAGTAGAATATTTTGTATGTTTTACCCCTCAAACGACATAGTACAAATTTCCAACTATATTATTTTTACTCCAATACATGTAAATATAGATCTTCAAACCCAATATAGATGCGAAACATGATAAGCTTATGCTAAACTTTAAACCATAATTTTAATTTGGTAAATTATATTACCAGAATATATAACTTAATAAAAAAGTAAAAGTAGACCTAGTATTTAGACAGACCTTAGCCCTACCCTGGGGTAGAGAGACTGTTTCCAAATAGAAACAGGCATTCTTCCCTCCAAAAACTTTCCACCTTTCCTTACCATCAGAGCAAGCCCTCTTGTCATAATAAGGAGAACTAAAATAAATATATTCATGAACAAAAATAAAATATATGTAGTTTCAAAATAAGGGCATAAACCTGAGCAAATTAAGTTGTTAATCAACAAAAAGTATCCAAACAATATAGATTGAGATAAAAAGATATAATTATAATAATAATAATAATAATAATAATAATAATAATAATAAATAAATAAAAAAGAAGAGGAAAAGGAAGACAAAGTATGGTATTTGGATAGATTAAATAAATAAATAAATGGATAGAGGATAAAATAAAATTACGCCAATAAGTAAGGCATAATTGAAAAGAAAAATAGGAAATAATCATATCACTATAAATTAGTTGTTCCACAAAATGAGACATTTTATTTTTTCGAAACAATAAATTTAACAATACAATACAATACAATCAATTATAAATAAACAATCTAAATAGTATTATTTTCGGATAATAATACATTACGGTACAATGAGTAACAATCATCCAAACAAGCTGTAAATTTCATGGATGATTAGGCAAAAGTTATTTTTCTACTTTTGTTACATAAAAATCATTCAACTTCGTGTTCATTATCCAAAAGTTACTTTTTTTTTGTTACACAAAATTATTTTCCTTTGCTCTATTTATCACAAAAGTCATATTGGTCAGATTTTATAATACTTTTACTTGAAAAGTCTATTATATCCTTGACATTGTAAATTCTTTCATTAAATACCTTCTATATTATATATTATATAATATATTTGTACCTAAGTATTTTACTTATAATTAAAAATAACTTTAAGTTATTTTATTTATTATTTTTATAATATATCCATATATCTAATTTTTTCATGGCACTCAATTTGTTTTATCATATTCAAACATGAATATATTTTAAATATAAAATGATAAAAAATATAATTTAACATTTCTTTAAAATAATAAAAACACATCTGTTTAACAAATGATAGCTTTTTGTGGTCAATACAAATTTTAAAAGAAGTTTCAAAGATATTTGTGTTTAAAATTAAGTTTTTTAACGATTATCTGTTAATATTATTTATTTAAAAGTATTAATGTGATGTGTAATTTTGCTAAATATGGTATTTCATATATCAAATTAATGGGTATGGCTTGGCTAATAAATCAACGAGCTTTAATTTTTTAATTCTCAATAAACATATTTCATTAAGCATGATTAAGAATGTGGACTTGAGATTTGTTCATGGTAACATTACTAACAAATTTAATAATGCTACTTATTGTCGACGCCCCTTTTTTCTGATGGTCGAAATCGGGTACACGACATTATGGGAGGAAAACTCTTATTCCCTTTCGAGAATTGAGTTTTGGAATTTGGAGAGTCGTCCCTTAATAATTATAGTGCATTAATTTTTAAATAAAGGAATTTGATAGGAAGAACCAGAGTTTGGGTAAGGGCTTCAGATTATCTCAACGGGAAGGTGTGAGGCACCCCTCAAGATCCACTAGTGTGGTTCCCGACCATACAACAATTGTGACTTTAGAAGATAGAATAAATAAGCAAGGTTTTTACATAATTATTGCAAGCAAGTTCAAAAGTTTAAAAGAGAAAAGAAATATTTGGTTTTAGAAGGTTAATTAAAAGAAAACATTACAAGTAAAAGAAAAAAAATGTCCTAGGTTTATACGTAATATGTATCACATCAATGCATTATCCGGCACACACTCTCAAAAGAGAGGTCTAGGGGTGTTCATCGGGCGGATTGGGCGGCTTTTGCTCTTAACGGTTTGGCTTAACGGTTATCGGCTTTTAAATGTATTAATCTGTTAGCCACCCGATAAGATATCGGGCGGATTGGTATCGGGTTAGCTCTTATAGGGCGGTTAATGGGCGGTTTGTCGGCCTAATATACATGTTCACTAAATATCTCTTATTCTCCTCGTCTTAGAAATAATGAATTGTCATAAAAAATAATATTTTAGAGGCAATATGATGTAGCTAATGAAAAAATCGCCATCAGCATGTAGATTATAAAATAGATAAATTCACTACTAGTTCAGTATCGAGAAAAATAAAACAGAACATATCTTCTAACACTACATGTGTACTCATAAGCTTCAGATATAACCAAAAAAAGTCTATCACGCAAATTTTCATTCCGCTCCCACAATGAACTTTTAAAAACTGAAGTGCTCTGTTAAATTCTACTCTCTACACTCCTCTTCTATAAATAACTATCGTTCTCCATTTTCCACAAGCAATTATCCAAAATGCACAAATTTATTTCATGGGGTGTCGTTCCTCTAGTCATAACCAACCTTTTCAATTCTTCTTTTTCCATGACACACATAGAACCATATATGTATTAGACAACTCAAGTCTATCACTAAATATTATATATAATATATATATATATATATATATATTCTTAACGGGTTAACGGATTAGCCGTTAAGAAAATTGAATAATCCATCCCCAAACCGATAAGCCGTTAATAAAAAAAATTCAATCCGTTCCCCATCCGTTAAGCCGTTAAGCCGTTACCAATAAGCCGTTAAGCTTCGGTTTGGATCGGTTTTCGGTTTCGGATCGGTTTTGAACACCCCTAGAGAGGTCGCACGTGATATTAGCGCACCGGTCATCGTATCCATATTCTACCCTTCCCACCCCGTTAATGTATTAAAGCGCGATTAGTCTCGTTTACTTAGTGCATGCTAGTACCCGTCTCAATCCTATCAGTCCCGGGGTATTAGGATTTCTAATCCTAAAGGGAGAAAGGGATGGGGCCTTTATGGAGTTTAAAGGACAAAATATTAGTTCGACATCCAATATATGTATCAAATAAGGTAAGAAAAAGCAAGCAAGTAAAGCTCAAATAAACCCCTGAAAGCATATAGTCATATAGTTTAGTACGCCTTTGCAAATACTGATTTGGTCTTTAAATTAGATTAAGCAGTGAGCAGACTGGTTCAACACATTTATTTAGACAGAAAGTCTACATTAGATCACTCGGGTATAATTGTCAGAGATTAAGGCACTTGATTAACGCTAATTGATTAAGAATACTGACTTTAGAAAATAGTTGGTATAGAAGGTTTTGAGAAAAAGTATGATGCAGACTTAGAAAGTGTTTTATAGAAGACTGCCTAGTTGTAATTAAACACAGAAAAGGTAAATCTAAAAGTTTCAGAGGAGGCAGGTTTATTTAAAGAAAATGAGTGAATTGCAGAACTGATTAAAGATTACAAGTTCAAAAGAAACGATTAAATTGGAAAACACATTTGGTCAGATTATTAGAAGAAAAAAAGTATTAGAAAAAATATGCAAAGTATAAAGGCTGGATTCTAAAAATGGACGTTGGTTTGAGAAAGATTTTATCAAAAGATTAAGTTTTGGAAAAGATGTATTGATCTAGGCGTGAAGGAACAAGTTCTTTTATTCGATTATTACTGCTTTTAGACGGGTGGGGCGAATTTGATTTCAAACTCCTATAGGCATGATATCTAAAAAATTTATTGGTTTTAAAACATGTTAATAAACTTGTGAACAGATGCTGATTTATTTATTCCTAAGATTTTGCCTAATGTCATGAATATGCACATTCCTATAGGCATGATATCTATATGCAGGATTGCAGAAAAATTAACTCCTATAGGCAGAATTTCTTGTGCGTGATTGCAGAAAGTAAGCGTTAGGTCATATAGGCATGATTTCTATGTGATTGAATTAACAACAAACGACCATATAGGCAGGATTTGTATGTGATTGAACAGTAAAATCCTAGAAACATAATTTTCTACCCTTTAATGCAGGAAAATAAAGACCCCCCACCCTTTTCACTATATTCTCCAAGTTTATACAAGTTATTACAAACTAGAAAAATAAAGAAAAAATATCAGAAGCTAACAGCTAGATCCGAGCAGCCTAATTCACACTTAGTGTCTAATAACATGCGATTGAACCGCTTCCGAGATCCAAATTTCCGAATCCTTCTCTCTATCTAGGGTGTTTTAAAGATCCAAGGAATTTCAGGAATTTCCGGAATTACTTATACCCAAGATACCATTAGAATTAGAAATAGTGCAGTGTGAAAAGGCCCGCTATCACGCATCCAAGTTCAGAGGGAGCTTAAGCTTCCCAAGGCAAGGCTTGCAAGAGCGGGGCAGAACTTAATAGCTAAGAATAAGTGTAAGTGTGAAAGGGATTGGGGAAGCCATAACAGGTGATGGTCATGCGCAGTCACAAAACAGGCTGGCACACCCCTGACCGACCTATTTGGTCAAACAAATAAAAGCAGACTCATTGAAGATCAAACCAGGGTCTGGAAAGTGATTACGGCACTACCAGACCGACCAAGGTCTAAAGCTAGCACACATAAGGGGAAAGGGAGTGGGAATTGATTGAGTTAGTAGTAGGGAGAAGTCAAAGAAGTTGCAGCTCTACTCATATTGGCGGAGCTCATGTGCATTTCGTGTCCGCATAGCTCTCAATTTGAAAGGTATTCTCTTGTTCTTTGATTAATTTTGACTATCATAAAAGAATAGGAGTATCTTGTATTAATCCTTTTTGCGTTTTTCCTTGTTAGGAGTGGCATATGAGTACAAAGCTGTTAACTTGCTCAAAGGAGAACAAAACAACCCTGGTTAGTCTTGGGCAGTATCTGGAAGAGAAGTATCCTCAGCGAGCGTTGTTGCCTCAGGATCTTCAGAGAAGAGAAATCAACTATCAGGTACAAAGGAGAAGTGGATAATAGTAGGGGTTGGCCTGGTGGCAATTGACTTGAGTGTTGGGGTTTGCTCCCTTTCAAGGTCTCAAGTTCGAAACTCATTGGGCGCAAACAATTTCTGAGGACCATCGGACTGGGTAAAACCTGAATCAATCGTGGTGCACTTGCAAGAAATTCCTTGCCGAGGGCCTGTGCACTCCCGGGATTAGTCGGAGTTCGATGAGACTCGGATACCCGGGATTTCCTTTTCACCTGAGATTCTTGGGTGTAGATACTAGATTAAAGGGAGGACACCATAGATTCTATGAAAATTAGACATTGAGAAGGCTTATGATCTTGTTAACTGGGAATTCTTCCCCTTATTAAAAAAATTGGATGTTCTTGCTTAAAATATTGAAATATGGGTTTTGTCAGAAGAAGGATTTATCTCAGTTGGTGTAGAAGTTTTCTTAACAGAGATTTGCTTTTGCAGCACTTAAAAAGCTACTTAAAGATTATGCTGGAAAGTATGCGACAGCATATGAAGTTTACATGGTTTGTTTCTTTGCAGTCCATATATTGTTATGTCTTCATATTTTTCAACCATGCCTTGGTCTTAGCAACTCATTGTGGCACTTTGTTGAGATACATGGTGTTGTATATGTTGTAATAGTGTATACATAATATATTTATTGTGTATAATTTGTATACAATTGGGCAATGATGATAGCACCTAAAATTGGGCCTTTCCCGAGCCCAATACTGAGAGTCATATCTGAGCCCAGATATGACCCGTCCATTCTTTATTCTATTGGGTCAGTGACCCGACCCATGGTTGTAAATATAAATACAGGGGTCACCGACTTATGTGACCCCCGGACTTCACTTTCTTATTTTGTTCCTTGGTTAATGTGATTTTTCTCTCTGGCTTTCCAGAGTCTTCTCACCTACTCTCTTCCTTCTCTCTACTTTCTCTCTCTACAATTTGTATGATTCTCTCGTATAATCTTCATGTTAACATGGTATCAGAGACTCGTAGACGATCCGATCATGTTTCTAAGTGTTCGTGTTCATGGATGAAGTCTGTATCGAGGTTTTTGGGGTGATTTCTGAGACCGTTTCGTCAATGATGATTTTTGTCTATTGGAGACTTCTCTGAGTGTATCTGAGTGTGTTTTTCTCTATTATACACTCCGTAAAAACTTTGTGATGATTTTGGACGGTTGATTTTGATAACTTTTCGGCTTCTAGGGTTTTGACGGTTTGACCTACTGTTTTACCGTGTGGCTTGATTGTTACTCTCTGGACGGTTTGGGTGTTTTTCCGACCTCCTTCACCGACTCTCTGGTAAAGTTTTTGATTTCCAAAAATTTTGAAACCTAGGGTTTCTCCGTGTTTGAAGGCCGATCTTCTCCGGTTGCGAAGAAAGAGGGTAACTCTGTGTCCTTCTTCTCGATTTATGTGTGCTTATCTGACTTTGTAATAGTGAATATCTGGTGGTGGTATCTTTGATTACTTGCCCTGATTGTTGCCCATCTGTTGGTTATTGTTGGTTGTTGTGTTTGTAAATTTGTTCTGCTGTTTGTTGAAAAGCTACTTGTCTAAGCCGATTTATTATGGCTTCTAGCACAAGTACTGGTGCTTCTAACACTGTGGATTCCTCTAGTCCACTTTTTCTGTATTCATCCGATCTCCTTGGAGTACCTCTTGTCCCCATCCCATTTTCGGGTACTGGTTATGGAGGTTGGAGACGAAAAATTCTTGTTGCCTTGTCGGCTAAAAATAAAATCAGCTTTGTTGATGGCACCTATGCCCGTCCTACTACCAATGTTCCTCAACAGAGGTTATGGGACAGGTGTAACAATATGGTGATTTCCTGGTTGATTGCCTCCATTTCCCCTTCTATTGCTGAGTCTGTACAATATACTGATACTGCACAAGGTATTTGGACCCAACTTCAAACTAGGTATGGGACTGCCAATAGGTCCAAAATATATGAATTAAAGAGAGAATTGTCTCGTATCTCTCAAGGATCTTCTGATGTTGCTTCATATTTAATAAATTGAAAAGTGTGTGGGATGAGCTTGATTTTATGTGTGTCAATCATGGTATGCAATGTACATGTGCTGCTAAGGAAGGTATAGTTAAGGAATGTGATGATAACAAGGTGTTTCAGTTTTTAATGGGTTTAAATGAGGTGTATATGGGAGTTAGGAGCAATATATTGATGATGCAGCCTCCTCCTTCCCTTGACAGTGTGTATAATATTGTTTTAAATGATGAGATGCAAAGACAAGTATAGTCTCCATCTCAATTTGATCCTTCCTCTGTCTCCTTTAATGTGCAAACAAATAAGCAGCCTGTTGCATTCAACAAGGCCACAGTGTCTGCTGCCCCTCCTCCTTTCAGATAGAGGGTTAATTTTGATCAATCAAAGGGGACTTTGTTCTGTCGATACTGTAAGAAGTCTGGATACTTAATTGATAAGTGTTTCAAGCTGCATGGGTACCCACAGAGTCCCACATTTAACAAGGGAAGGAGGTCTGCTGCTGCCCATCTGAGTAGTGATTTGGATTCTAATAATTCTGATGGTTAGATGGTCCAAGCTCTGTGATCCCTGGGTTGAGCAAGCATGATTATGACCAGCTGATGATGATGATACACCAGTCCAAACTGGGTGAATCCACTGCTCAAGCTCCCTCTCCCTCATATGCAAACTTTGCTGGTACATTGTTGACTGAGAATCCTGTATCTGATTCAAAACTTTGTTTGCTCATCCACATTAATTCTATCACCTGGATAATAAATTCAGGTGCTTCTAATCATATGACTTATGATAAAAATTTACTCTTTAATATTGTTCCTTTACCTCTGCCTTACCTTGTTAGTCTTCCAAATGGTTATAAAGTTAAAGTAACCTGTACTGGCTCTTTTGCCTTGACTCCCTTCATTACTCTTCATAATGTGCTGCTTGTTCCCTCTTTTAAACACAACTTGATATCTGTTCACAAGTTAGTGAAGCAGTTACATTGTCTTGTCTTGTTCACTGAACATTCCTGTTTTCTACACATGATACAGGACCCTTCTCTGAGGAGGCCACTGGATCTTGGTAGACATTCTGCTGGGCTGTATAAACTAGATTGGTCTCCTCCTTCTTCTACTCCTTGTAATCATGTTTCTGTTGCTTCTAATGCTAGTAATAAACAAGTTGTTTCTTGTAATGCTAGTAATAAACAAGTTGTTTCTGCTCCTTCTTGTAATGATGATCTTTTATCTGAACAAATAACTGTTTCTATGCATTCTCATGTTAATAGTTCCAATTGTTATAATGATTTTAAATCTGATATGAATTACACTTGGCACTTGAGACTTGCACACATTCCATTTGTTAACATGAAATGCATTTCTGGTCTTCCTTTCCAATGTGCTTCCAAACAGTCATTTCCTTGCTCTGTTTGTCCTATGGCCAGACAAACCAGGCTCCCTTTCCCTGATAGTTCTATTAGAACTTCCAAACCTTTCCAACTGATTCATGTGGATACCTGGGGACCTTACCATACTTCAACTTTTTCTGGTTGTAAATACTTTCTTACCATTGTTGATGATTATTCAAGGGCAACCTGGACACATTTATTAGGGTCCAAATGTAATTCTTTTTCTATGCTGAAGTCTTTTATTGCTATGGCCAGAACTCAGTTTAATTCTGTTGTTCAGACTGTTAGAAGTAATAATGCTTTAGAGCTAGGTTCTAGCAATGAGAGCATATCTTTCTTTAGCAGTCAGGGTATCATTCATCAAACTTCTTGTCCTCATACACCTCAACAAAATGGTGTAGTTGAGAGAAAACATAGGACTCTTCTTGAGGCTTGTAGAGCTTTGCTCTTTCAATCTGGTCTACCAGTGTCTTTTTGGGGGGATTGTTTACTGACTGCTACTTATCTCATTAACAGGGTCCCAACCAGGTTATTAAATAACAAGTCTCCTCATGAGATTGTATATGGCCATGTTCCTTCCTATGCTCATTTAAGGGTCTTTGGTTGCCTAGCTTATGCCACTGTTCCTATTCCTCAACGGGACAAATTGAAACCTAGGGCTATTCCTTGTGTTTTTCTGAGATATCCATTTGGTAAGAAGGGTTACAGACTTTATTATTTTACTTCCAAGAAGTATTTAGTTTCCAGGGATGTCCAGTTTAATGAATCAGTTTTCCCTTTTAAAAATGGATCTCTCTCTGTTCCTCCATCAAGTCCAACTTTTCCCTTTATCCATTCTGGAGAACATGATGATAATCTTAATGGTTCTGATTCTCCTATTCCTTCCTCTCCTTCTGTTTCTGATTCACCTATCCATCCAGCTTCTTCTCCTCCACTCAGTCCTCCTATTTTGGATCCTATTTCTGTTCCAGCTCTTAGGAAATCTACTAGAATTCATAATCCCCCTTCCCACCTTAAGGATTATGTGTGCCAACTTCCTGCTTTCTCTGGTTCTTCTTCCTCCTCTTTGGAAGTTGAGCCTCAATACTATTCTCAGGCAGCATCTGTTCCAGCATGGCAAGCTGCCATGAGACAGGAGTTTGAAGCCTTGGACACAAACCAGACTTGGGATGTTGTTCCTCTTCCTCCTGGTAAGAAACCTATTGGTTGCAAATGGGTTTACAAAATTAAATATAAGGCAGATGGCACTGTTGAAAGGTATAAGGCCAGGTTGGTCATAAGGGGTGACACTCAAGTTGAGGGGATTGACTTTACTGAAACTTTTTCCCCTGTGATAAAAATGACTTCTGTCAAGTGTCTCATTGCTGTGGTTGTCAAAAACCACTGGCCCCTGTTTCAGTTGGATGTGAATAATGCCTTTCTTCATGGTGATTTGGATGAAGATGTATATATGAAACTTCCTCCTGGTTTGACTGTTTTTACTGATTCTGGTTCTTCCTCTTCTACTTCTCCTCCTTTGGTTTGCAAACTCAAAAAATCTTTGTATGGGTTAAGGCAATCCTCTAGGCAGTGGTATGCCAAGCTATCTTCTGCTCTTTATTCCAGAGGTTATCATCATTCTCTCAATGATTACTCTTTGTTTCTCAAAGGCAAACCTGGTTCTTTTGTGGTAGTTGCTGTGTATGTGGATGATATCATTCTGACTGGGGATGACAATGATGAATTGACTGCTTTGAAGCATTTTCTTGATGCTCAGTTTAAAATCAAGGATCTTGGGTCTTTGCATTATTTTTTGGGTCTTGAAGTGTCTTCTGTCCCAGGTGGGATGCACCTTAATCAGCACAAGTATATCTCTGATTTGTTGCAGCAATTTGATTGTGTAAATGTATCCTCTGTTGTGTCTCCTTTGGATATCAATGTGAAGTTACATGCTGATTCTGGTGATCATTTGCCCTCTCCTGAACAGTACAGGAGCCTTGTTGGCAAAATGCTCTTCTTGACTCATACCAGGCCTGATATTTGTTATGCAGTTCAACATCTGAGTCAGTTTCTTAAATGCCCCAGACTTCCCCATATGAATGCTGCATTGCATGTGTTGAGATATTTAAAAGGCACTCCTTCCTTGGGTTTATTCTTTTCTGATCATGCTGATTTTTCTGTTACTGGTTATTCTGATAGTGATTGGGCTGCCTGCCCTGACACCAGACGCTCTGTTACTGGCTTTTGTGTTCTTTTGGGTGGTTGTTTGGTAAGTTGGAAATCGAAGAAACAGCCTGTTGTTTCTCTTTCCTCTGCTGAGGCTGAATATCGTGCCCTGAGCAAGGTTGTGGCTGAATTAACTTGGCTATGCCGCTTGTTGGGTGATCTTGGGGTTCATGTTTCCACTCCTGTGTTCTGTTTACTGTGATAGTATGGCTGCTGTGCATATTGCTAACAATCCTGTTTTTCATGAACGTACGAAACACATCGAGGTGGATTGTCATTTTGTGGATTGTCATTTTGTGAGGGATTTGTTGCTATCTGGTTTCCTGCGATTGCTTCATGTGCCAACTTCTCGTCAGCTGGCTGATTTGCTCACCAAACCACTTCCGGGTACTCTGTTGGCTCCGCTGCTTTCCAAGTTGCAAGTGGTTCCCCCCTTCCAACTTGAGGGGGGTGTTGAGATACATGGTGTTGTATATGTTGTAATAGTGTATACACAATGTATTTATTGTGTATAATTGGTATACAATTGGGCAATGATGATAGCACCTAAAATTGGGCCTTTCCCGAGCCCAATACTGAGAGTCATATCTGAGCCCAGATATGACCCGTCCATTCTTTATTCTATTGGGTCAGTGACCCGACCCACGGTTGTAAATATAAATACAGGGGTCATCGACTTATGTGACCCCCGGACTTCACTTTCTTATTTTGTTCCTTGGTTAATGTGATTTTTCTCTCTGGCTTTCCAGAGTCTTCTCACCTACTCTCTTCCTTCTCTCTACTTTCTCTCTCTACAATTTGTATGATTCTATCGTATAATCTTCATGTTAACACACTTCTAAGTCTTTTACCCCATAGGTCTCATATGTTTTCTTAGTTTGGTCAAAGAAAGTAAAGAGAATTTAATTCTGAGCCATCATAAGTAAGCGCACCAGAACTATACATCCACAACACAAGTGTATTAATGAAATAATGTTGACTTGTAGAATAGCAAAGTGCGAATTAGCTCAGTCATATTACCTCTTAATGGACTGAAAAGATGGACACTTTTATGCCATATAGAATCCCATTCAGATGCTTAACTTGTTTTGCAACTTGCAGGCCGACTTATTTCTGGCACCTCAAATCCATGCAGCAATCAAGCTCTTTGAAGTTGACATGGTAGTGCCTTTATAGACATCCCACCTGTACATGACTTTCAATCTCATTTCTACACGCTCTCTGATATTAGAAGAACATGGTAGAACAAAGATTTGTAATCCTAAAGAAGGGAAAATGACGTCTTTCTTAATTTATATAGAATTTTGTATGGCGGTGTGCGTCAGATAATTAGCACCTGATTTCGTGAATTGTTTGTTAGTGGCATACCTAATGAGCACCTAAAAAGGAGTTATGTTTTTCTAGAGACAATGTGTTGCAAAACTACCTTTCTTGAATAGATGAAAGTACTCATTTGCTGCTTCTTTTATTTGTCGTGGTAGCTGTAATTAATTGTTCCCTGTTGGTTTGCCTTAATGTGAATTAGTGTCTTGCCATTTTCATTGTTTTCTAAATTTTATTCTAGTCTGTTCCTTCTTTTAGTCAATCCGCACTTCCAAGAAATAATTTCTCTCAAAAAAGCTAAATGGTATATTCATCTCAGTATTTCACTTGATTTACCTTAGTCGTTGGTGGAACTTTCATTGTTCTTAGGTGATCTTATACGTATGCATCTCCTTAGCCGTTGGTGGAACTTTCATTGTTCTTCTATGCATCTTTTCTCTTTAACGAATGTTTACTTCCTAAAAGTAGTCAATGCAATGTGCAGAATCAGTTCCCCACTCAGTTGAGAGTATTTGAGGCTTACCAAGAGCTGCCTGCTTCCAGGATGCTATGCCAGAAAAGCAGCCTGATGCCACTGCCTGAGGCAAGAATCTCAGGTTGTTAATTTCTTTGGAGTTAAAGAATATTTACTTTGTTCATTTATTTTTTTACCTTAAATGGTCATACTTGTGCGTATATATCACTTTTAACTAGTGGTTAGTATTTTAATGAGCAGACTATCCATCTCCTTGAAAGTTCCCTTCTCAAACCGTTAACATAACTGCTGGACTTGCATTTCGGAGAATTGTTAGCTTTTTGCTGCATGTTCTATTTCTGAAGGCATCGTGACAAGGATGAGGATGGCGTCTGGTTCTTTCACGTTAGATAAGAAAACTGTTGTGTAAATCCTTGCATGCTTGGCACCTGTGCTTCTAGTAAATTTTTCCCTTTTCAACTGTAAACTGCTTTACTATCAATAGAAGTATGTATAGCTTTGTAAGAGATACTGAAGTTAAGACAGTGAAATGGTATTGTACCTATGTTAAGGAGCATAGGATGAAAATTCATCCATCTATGTTGTGACCTACAATAAAGTTGCCTGCATGTTGAAAAGAAGACGTACGTATCTCTGCTTTTTTTGTTTGGTTGAACAGAGTATTCATCATGTCTGAACTCTAAATTTGGCCTCAACATTTCCTTCTAAAGAAGGCAAAGGAAAGTGCATGAACAAAATGAAGAAGCAAGTTCACCATTAGTCGCTTCAACATTTTCCTTCAAAAGGGAAAGGAAATTACATAGAACAAATAAAAAGCAAATTCAGCAGTCAGCACTAATCATGCCAACCCTAAATAGGAGTCAACATTTTCCTTATAACCTACTCGCCAAGCTTTTCTGCCGTTGTTATCTTCAACTTCTTGCATTTGCCACTTCTTTTCGGTCTCATATTTGCGGCTGTAATAAGTTTATAGTCAGAGTGTGGCATCTCACTGACCTTACCAAACCATTCCTCGTAAAAATGCCATACCTCTGACCTACTCAGGAGAATAACCAATAGCAAAACTTCAGACTTCAGCAAGCTCACAAAAATTAATAAGTTGGAACAGGAAAAAGGGTGTGGCAGCCTACCAATATGCCAAGAACTGAACCGGTGCATACTTTGCATAAATTTTTTCAACATCCTTTTGAACTTTCTGAACACTTGAGGTCCTAGCATGAACCTGGAATTTTCGAAACAGCAAAGCTGACTAAGATGCCTAATAATAAATTGGTCCATGAGCATTTCACTAGAACATCATATGCACTGGTATGTATTGGCACAATAAATAGACCTGCAAAGCAAATTTATCGAGATAAATTACCTGTTTTAGATGCCTGATAGTTTCTGAATCAGTAGGAATAACATGGTAACAACCCAAGCACATCAGTACATTAGCACAAGTAAAAGGGCCAAATCCATCTATTTCTCTCAGTTGCTCAGCCATTTTATCATAGTTTGACAAGCTTGGGTTGCTACAAGCATCTTCAAGTTCTTTCAGCTGAATCCTGCCTTCAACAATGCCCTTAGCAAGCTTTATAATGCGCCCAGCTCTATACCCAAGACCACAACGCTTTGCTAGAAAACTCTCATCAAGGCCTGCCAATTCTTTTGGGCTAGGGAAATTCCCCAGCTGATTAAGAGAGGTCAGCCCTCTATCTTCTGAAGGATCAGGATTGAATGGTGCACTTGTACTAACTTCACAAACTTCAGTCATAGCCTGAAAAGGATCAGTGTTTTGGAGAACAGCCTCTTTACCATCTGAAAATGCAGGTGTCACACTCACATGCGGTTTCCCTTCATCCACGACTTCTTCTACTTCTGTAAGTCTCTCCAACAAATTGCTGCAACATCCATAAACTCCAGCTCTTTTCCTTGATT
Organism: Nicotiana benthamiana; assembly: GCA_034376525.1. Classification (NCBI taxonomy): domain Eukaryota; kingdom Viridiplantae; phylum Streptophyta; class Magnoliopsida; order Solanales; family Solanaceae; genus Nicotiana; species Nicotiana benthamiana. The sequence continues at coordinate 45,712,463 of CM067323.1, forward strand.
CTTTTCCTGCTGGTGTTTTTGGACTGAAATGCTCAGATTCAGCAGTGACACTCTTAAAATGATTCCGATTATCAGCAGCAGAAAGCGACACAGCTGATGATGGAGAGTTTAGCTCCAATTGAAGCTCACATAATGCTTCAGCCATGCTCAATGTCCTTGACCACCTACCCAAGGTAGCAAATACAAAATTTTAACTCAGATAATCAGCAAAGGCTACATATTTATGAATATTTATTTTCTTTTTACCCAAACCCCAAATCAAGCTGCTTTTTCAGATCAAATATTAGGAAGGTCTAAAGACTTCAGTTTCACTTCTCATTACAGGTAGCAAGCAACTTCATTTACAAAATAAACATATTTATTAGCTTACTAAATTTAGAATTGCTTCAATACAGGAAAATGAGATCAGAAACACCTAACAAAGGTTTGGTACATTCCCTTATTACCAATCAATGCTATAAAATAGAATTAACTACAATATCATTATACCAATCAATGTTTGTCATTACGTGCGACTATATCCGGTATAGAAAGAAAAAAAAAGAAAGAACAACATTTTCAGTACATTTATACTAAAAAGTTTTTCCAGCTCAATGCATAGTACTTAAAACTCATATTCTCAACGTGCTATTCAGAGAGCTTATATACTACAGAGTCTCTATTCAGAGAGCTTATATATACTATACAGTCTCAACTCAGTTCAACTACTCACTGGCAATTGCAGAGCAGCACACACTTAACCATGTCCTCAAACAATGTCGGCGATCTAAACACTCTCCCGAAACCTCTCTCCTTTGCTTCTCCACAAATCTCCTGAAACTTTCTCACTCCTTCATTTTCCTCCACTGATAATCTCAGCATTCGCCTCACTTGACCCTATACAAACAGTAAAAGTAAACCCCAACAAGTAAACCAAACTATACAAGGAAATGCAAAGCGTTACAAATTTTAAAAATACATAAGGAACAAAGAGTACCAGCAGAGAGCGTTGGTGTAAAGGAGAAAGAGAATCGGTGCCGAAAACACGAAGATAGAGAGAATCGGGAGAATCGGAAGGTTGAGATATTCGGACGAGGTGAGATTTTTCGTGATCATCGTCGTCAATATTTTCGGAGAGGCGCAATGGACGTTCTAGGGTTTTGGAGAGAGAGTCCCAATGGTTTGGGGCCATCATGAATAGGCCGTGACTACATACTGCTTTTTCCAAGTCGCATGTAGCGCCGTCGCCGAGTGGTAGCTCCACCACCACGCTGTGGCGGCGATCGATCTCTTGCCGGTACTGCATTTTACTGGTGATAGCCGTTGGAATGAGAGGAGGAAGAGGAAGAAATGATAAATCTGCAGAACATTTTAGCCCCTTACTTTTGGGTAACTTCATTTTCACCCTAAAGTTCACTTGGAGCACTTCAGGAATCACACATAGTTAGAATTTGTATGTTATATGGAGTATATATACAAGGCTTAATGTGCAATATATATAAATATATATATATATATATATATATATATATATATATATATATATATATATATATATATATATATATATATATATATATATATAAACATATATAAATATATATATACATATATATATATAGATATATGTATATATATATATATATATATATATATATATATATATATATGCTTCTGAATTATCATCACATTAGTAGGCGCAGAAAGCAAATCTTGGTATTGACTTATTGAAAATCTCTTTGAGATTGCTTAGACAAATCTTTTTGTGTGTTACTCTTATAACAATTCACATATTATTATTTACGTCATAAAATTCATGCATTATAAATTTTAAAAAATTAGACCAAGTTTTTCTTTTTTCTTTTCATCTCTTCTTTGGTCAATCCTTTTTTTGTTCAATACCAACATATTATTATATCACATAACCTAATACATAAATTCTTACATGACTTATACCTAGAGCTTAATACCACATATTAGACGTTGCTTTAATTAGTATAGGGTCAAATTCTGCACATTACGTCTCCACATCGGTAGGCTCGGCCAGTGAATATATGATAACCGAAGTAAAGGCATGACCTGAGAGTGCATGAGTGAAGTGTATCATTAGCCTTGTCGTATCCTCGAAGGAACGCGACCAACCTCTGTATTATTTTTATTATCTCGAGGAGGGTCTCCTATTATGTAAAAGAGGATCCCAATGTTGTAAAGGGCATCTCATATTCTATTGAACAAATCTCTCTCTCTCTCTCTCTTTCTCTCTTGAATATCCGATCTATTGGAAGCAATAAGAAACATACTACATATTTCTAGGTCTCATTATCTTCGATTACGATTTACCTTTGATTCACTACGATTGTTTTTACTTACAAAGTAATTGGTAACTTTTGAGCTAAATAATTTGGCGCCGTTTGTGGGGACTTCGGCAATCGAAATCATAGTTTGCACCTCGAATATCAAAAAGAACAACGAACCACTGCTCTTCACACCCTACAGAAGCCGAAGATGGCAGAAAATGACGCAAGAATGAAAGCAATAGCAGGCATCACAAATAATCTCATAGGCCCTCTCAACGAGGCCAGTAGAGAAAACATCTTGACCAACACACCTGGTAGCATTCCGGATAGAGAGATCTCACCTTCTCCATCTGAAGATCTAATAATATTGCACGAAAAAGGATCCTCTACATCTACAGTCAAAGAAATACCGCCTCCAGTTGTCAAGAAACTACTGGAGGAGTGGTTGATGAACACTTTAGGTAGCTTGCTTGAAAAGTTACCACAAAGCAACATCGGAAGTCCATCAGTGGCAGACGTCATCGCTACCACCGGTGAACCCGATATTGCACGAACAAGTAACACTCACATCGATGCCTAGGCCAACGATGGTGCACTCGTAGCTATCCTTAAGAAGATGGAAGAAATGGAGAACGAGAACAAGACACTTCGAGATCAAATGAAAGAGCATCAGCAAAGAGTAGACAAAATTCCCGGCGCTCCTAAATTACTACCAAAGTGTGACGTAGGAAGGTTTGTCGAACACCCGTACAGAGAGGAGGTTGCCCCTTACCCAATCCTGAATACCTTCAAAATGCCACCCTACCTGAGGAAATATGACGGGATTACGGATCTTGAGGACCATCTAATTCACTATGTGACCGATGTAAAGGGCAACGATTTGTCAAAAGAGCAAGTACCATCCGTACCCTTGAAAAAGGTCGAAGAAAAGTTGACAGAAGGGGCCTCCTATCAACTACTGGCTAGGATAATATCAACATTCGAAGAAATGGTGGATAAGTGCACCACCGCCCATGCAGGAGCAAAGAAAGCAGAGGCCAGGGTCAACGATATCTTCACTGTCAGATAAACCGTAGGAGAGGGACTCAGGGACTTCCTGGCCAGGTTCAACAAGGTAAGAATGAGTCTACAAAATGTATCAGAAGGCATGGCAGTCGCAGCTTTCCAAAACGGGCTGAACATAGATGGCTCAAGGGCGTCCAAAAAACTACTGAGCCGGACTCATGAAATATCCCCCCACTACATGGGAAGAGATCCACAACGCCTATTGCGCTAAAGTACGAGCGGATGAGTATGACCTCAATGGGCCGACCCGACGGATAACGATGATACAATTAGCAACAAGAAGGGATCGACGCAACGACGGGCGGCGGGAACAACTGCCACATTTCAACAAAGAAATGCATCAGCCCCACGTTAGATCCTCCCATCTACCACTGCCGAGGCATAATGAGGCATTGCAACGACATATCGCTCCACTCCGAAATGAAAAAGGTATTCCCCCTATATTATCTACTGATAACTTTTGCGTGTCTCCTTCAGAAATAGTGTACGTACTGGAGAAGCTGGGCACCAAGGTGCAATGGCCGTAGAAAATGAAATCAGATCCTACCACAAGGAGGTCGAATGTCCTGTGAAAGTTTCATTAGGAAAGAGGACATAAAATCAAAGATTGCATAGGTCTACGACAAGAGGTAGTCAGGATGATAAACCTAGGATACCTGAGGGAGCCGCTTAGCGATAAGGGAAAAACCAACTTCTCACGAGGGCGGGAACAACCTCAAGGGCCGTCAAAACCACCTTTGCCAGCACACACCATAAACATGATCGTTGGAGGCGGTGATGATTCAGCAATCAACCACGTAAAATTCACCACTATGCACAAATTGAAATGAACAATCGCTCACGAACGGTATGACTACTTCGAAGATAGTTGTCACGACCCAAATTTCTCACCATCAGAGTCGTGATGTCACCTACTATCGGAGCTAGGAAAGCCAAATTTTATAAACATTTCACAGAGCTTTAGTCTAAAACAATATAGTAACTGAAATAAATAATTAAAAATACGCGAAAGACTTTAAATAAAAACAATAGTAAAGTGCGAAAGTTTATAACATGTAGCTACCCAGTATCTCGTCTCACTACTCACAGACTACTAAAATGAGTACTAAAAACATCAGTCAAAAAGAAAATCCACAAGAGTATGTCTCGATACAAATAAACAAACTGAAATAACATATATGAGACTCCGAGCTCGCGGACGTCAGCTAAGCTACCTAAGAGTCTCTGGACTGAAGGTCGGCTCCCGGTCTAGAACTGTTGCGTCGGTTCGTAAGTTATCTCCCGACCTGTGCACAAAAGGCACATAAGTGAAGCATCAGCACAACCGACCCCATGTGCTGGTAAGTGCCTGGCCTAACCCCGGCAAGGTTGTAACGAGGCTAGACAGGACCTACCACAAATAAGCTGTACAGATATATGCATAACAAGAGAATACGCTATTCTAAGTAGTTAAAATGGAGGGGAGCATGCTGTGGGGTACAATAGTTCAAATACAGAAATCAACTAGCAAGAATGAAAACTGAACATTTAGCAACTGATAATGAAATACCGGAAAAAGCTCAACACACAGAACAATATCCTCAGTTCATATTCTCGTTGCGGCGCACAACCCGATCCTCAACATTTAATACCGTTGCGGTGTGCAACCCGATCCTCGATAATTCATCTGTTGTGGTATGCAACCCGACCCTCGACATTTAGTACCACTGCAGCGTGAAACCCGATCCTCGATTTTTACCAACAAAACTCACCCACATCATTTGCAACTCAAGTACGAGGGGAGTAGCATCAAAATACCAAGTGTCACGACAAGGGAATGCAACTGACAAACCAAATATCCCGGCGAGGGAGAATTCAAAATATATTTAATTCCCGGCAAGGGAAATGATCACCGAATTTCCACTTCTAAAAACGTTAGCTACCAACAAGTGTTAAGTCGAACCAATGCTCCAAAATTATACGAAGTCATTATTTATCCTCAACCGTTCATACCATGTGAACTAAATCAATTACAACAAGAATCTAGATCATATCATTCGAAATAATGCAATTTAAGACCCACGGCCATGCTAGACTCGGGCGCATAGATAACCGTCACCATGCCTATGCACTGACTCCACATATCACGTAAAAAATAACATCCTAATCCTATTCTCTCAAGCCAAAGTTAGATCAAACACTTACCTCAAAAGCTCCAAACTCAACTCACGCCTCTAGGATAGCTTTACCCCTCGAATTCGCCACAAAACCGGTCGAATCTAATCAATATTTACTCAAATATATCGACAAATTCTAGTTAAATCAATTTAAATGCATAAGAATTAATTTCCCAAAGTCTTGCCCAAAAAATCGCAAAACGCCCACGGGCCCACGTGGTCAAAACCCGAGGTGCGAACCAAAACCGGGTTACCCATTCCTCAACGAGTTCATACCTATGATTTTTTTTTAAATCGGCCTTCAAATTGAGGTCCAAATCCCCAATTTAGTGAAAACCTAGGTTCTACCCCAAAATCCCCATTTTCACCCATGGAAAACCTTTATTTTTAAGATGAAATCATGATAAAAGATGTTAAAGATTGGAGAAATTGAGTAAAAGTTGGCTTGCAAATAATTTAGGAAGGAAGAGTTCGAGAGAAATCGCCAATGAATGTTTTGGGTTTTGAAAATACGAAAAATGAGCTTTAAAATCGGTTAAGTATAAGAATGCAGGCTGTAGTTGTCGTAATTGCAAAACTGGGTTCGCAATTGCGAACCCAGCAGACTTGGGAATTGCGAGGGCTTGGTTTGCGTTTGCGAACTAAGGCAGAATTGGGTGGACTTCGCATTTGCAAAGGGGGAACCCGAAATTGCGAACTCTGGGGCTTTGGTCAGGGTTCGCTTTTGCGAAGAAGTCTTCGCATTTGCAAAGACTGGGTTGAAGGGAAGGACATCACATTTGCGAGCTTCTTCTTCGCATTTGCGAAGTGAGAAGGCCAGGAGGGGATCTCGCAATTGCGAGGCTGGCTTTGCAAATGCGAAGCCTGCAGGTCATGCATACCAGCTGTTCCAACATGCAACAAGAAAAACGCACGGCATTTCCAAAACTCTTCCAAGCCCTCGGGGCTCCAAATTAAACATGCACACAACCTCAAAAACATTCTATGGACTTACTCGTGCGAATGAATCGCCAAAATAACATCAAAATCTATTAATCAAGCCTCAAAACACAAAATTCTCCTTTCAATTCTCAAGAACTTCACATTTCCCATTTTTAGTCCGAAACACGTCAAATGACTTCCGTTTTCAACCAAACTTCACAGAAAGCTCTTAAAGCTCATCTAAGACCTATACTGGGCGTCGGAACCAAAATACGAGCCCGATACCATTGCTTTCTAACTAATTTTCATTTCAATTTCTCATATCATTTTCAGATAAACAATTTCTTTCAAAAATTTTGTACTCGGGCCTAGGACCTCGGATTTCGATTCCGGGAATACGCCCGAGTCCCATATTTTCCTACGAATCCTACGGGACCGTTACATCACGGGTCCAGGTCCGTTTACCCAAAATATTGACCAAAGTCAACTATATCAATATTATTATCAAAATTCATAGTTTTTTTACACAAAGTTCATATATTTCCACATAAAAACTTTTCGGCTTCGTGCCCGGATTGCACACACAAATCGAGACTACCAAATAAGAGGTTTCAAGGCCTCGGAAGCACGGAGAAAGGGAGAATTACGGTGATGACCCTTTGGGCCGTCACATCTTCCACCTCTAAAATAACCGTTCATCCTCGAACGAACAAAAGAAAGAAGTACCTGAGTTGGGGAATAGATGGGGATAAAGGATCCGCATATCAGACTCAGACTCCCAAATTGATGCCTCAGGAGGCTGAAATCTAACACATGGACAGTGCTGAAATCTAACACGTGGCCAGGATCGCCGTGATACTTCTGAAGTATGGATACATGAAAAATCGGATGCACAACTGACAAGCTAGACGGCAAGGCAAGTCAATAAGCCACCTTCCCCATGCGATCGAGAATCTCAAATGGGCCATTAAACCTAGGGCTAAGTTTGCCCTTTTTCCCAAATCTCATCACGCCCTTCATAGGCGATACACGGAGTAATACTCTCTCACCAACCATGAGAGCAACATCTCTGACCTTGAGATCTGCTTAACTCTTATGCCTAGACTGAGCTGATCAAAGTCTTTCCTGAATGATCTTGACCTTATCCAAGGCCTCCTGCACTAGATCTGTACCCAATAACCGAGCCTCTTCCGGCTCAAACCATCCGACTGGGGACGGACACCGCCTACCATGCAATGCCTCATACGGAGCCATCTGAATGCTGGACTAGTAGTTGTTGTTGTAGGCAAACTCTGCTAAAGGTAACAACTGGTCCCACGAGCCTCCAAAATCAATAACGCAGCCTCGGAGCATATCCTCAAGAATCTGGATAATCCTCTCGGACTGACCGTCCGTCTGGGGTGAAATGTTGTACTCAATTGAACCTGGGTGCCCAACTCATGCTGTACAACTCTCCATAAAGCGGACCTCGTTCTGAAATAATACCCATGAAGGCAAACGATCTCTCTGATATAAATCTTAACAAATCTCTCGGATGAATAGGTGGTAGCAACTGGAATAAAATGCGCTGACTTGGTTAGCCTATCAATAATAAACCATATAGCATCAAACTTCTTCCGAGTCATCAAAAGGCTAGTAAAAAAATCCATGGTGATTCTTTTCCACTTCCACTCGGGAAGCTCAATCCTCTGAAATAACCCACCGGGCCTCTTATGCTCGTACTTAACCTGTTGAAAATTCGGACAAGGAGCCATATATGCAACAATGTCTTTCTTCATTCTGCGCCACCAATAATGCAGTCTAAAATCCTGATACATCTTCGCGGAGCCCGGGTGAATAGAATACCGAGAACTATGGGCCTCCGCTAGGATCGACTCCCGAATACCATAAACATTGGGCACACAAACTCGCCCCTGCAATCTCAATACACCATCATCTCCCAAAGTCATTTTCTTGGCACCTCCCCGCTATACTGTGTCTCTCAAAACACACAAATGGGGATCATCAAACTGTCGCTCCCGAATACGCTCCATCAATGACGAACGAGCAACCGTGGAGGCTAACACCCTGCTAGGCTCAGAAATATCCAAACTCACAAATCGATTTGCCAAGTCCTGAACATCCAAGGCAAGCGGTCTCTGACTGGCCGTAATATAGGCAAGATTACCCATGCTGGCGGACTTCCTACTCAATGCATCAGCCACCATATTGGTCTTTCCCCGGTGGTATAAGATAGAAACATAATAGTCTTTCAACAACTCCAACCACCTCCGCTGCCTCAAATTCAACTCTTTTTGTTTGAACAAGTACTGAAGGTTCTTGTGATCCGTGTACACCTCACACGTCACACCATATAAATAATGCCTCTATATCTTCAAGGCATGACCATTGGCTGCCAACTCTAGGTCATGAACTGGATAATTCTTCTCGTGGATCTTCAACTGCCTCGAAGCATATGCTATGACCTTGCCATTCTGCATCAATACTTCCCCAAGCCCGATGCGGGAAGCATCACAGTAAACAGTATAGGACCCAGATCCCGTGGGAAAAACCAATACCGGTGCCGTAGTCAAAGCTGTCTTGAGCTTCTGGAAGCTCGCCTCGCACTCATCTGACCACCTGAACTGGGCACCCTTCGGGGTCAATCTAGTCATCAGGGATGCAATGGATGAAAACCCCTCCACGAAACGTCTGTAGTAACCAGCTAACCCCAAGAAGCTCCGCATCTCTATAGCTGAAGCTAGTCGAGGCCAGTTCTTGATTGCCTCTATCTTCTTCGGGTCCACCTGAATACCCTCTGCTGATACGACATGACCCAGGAATGAGACTGAAATCAACCAAAACTCGCACTTCAAGAATTTGGTGTACAAGTGACTATCCTTCAGAGTCTGAAAAACCACTCTAAGGTGCTGCTCCTGCTCCTCCTGACTGCGGGAGTATATCAAAATGTCATCAAAGAATACGATCACAAACAAATCAAAATAGGGCCTGAACACTCGGTTCATCAACTCCATGAATGTTACCGGGGCATTGGTCAATCCAAATGACATGACCAAAAACTCATATTGCCCATATAGAGTGCGAAATACTATCTTAGAGACATCAGATGCCCTAATCCTCAGCTGATGATAACCAGACCTCAAATCTATCTTCGAGAACACCTTAGCACCCTGAAGCTGGTCGAATAGATCATCAATCCTCGGTAGTGGATACATGTTCTTTATCGTCACCTTGTTCAATTTCCGGTAATCAATGCACATCCTCATCGACCTATCCTTTTTCTTCACGAATAACACGGGTGCACCCCAAGGTGATACACTGGGTGTAATGAAACCCTTATCAAGCAAGTCACTGAATCTGCTCCTTAAACTCTTTCAACTCTGGCGGGGCCATGCGATATGGTGAAATGGAAATAGGCTTAGTGCCCGGAGCCAAATCAATACAGAAATCAATATCCCCGTCGGGAAGCATACCCGTCAGGTTTGAAGGGAAAACCTTGGGGAACTCCGACCAACAGGAACAAAATTTACGGATGGAACCTCTGCGCTGGAGTCGCGAACATACGCCATATATGCTAGACACCCCTTCTTGACTATATATCGAGCCTTGACATACGAAATAACACTGTGGGTGGCATGACCTGGGGTCCCTCTCCACTCAAGTCAGGGCAAATCTAGCAAGGCCAAGGTCACGGTATTGGCGTGACAATCCAGAATAGCATGATACGGGGACAACTACTCCATCCCCAATATAACGTCAAATTCCACTATATCTAAAAGCAATAAGCCGACACGGTCTCAAGACCCTCAAATACCACCACACATGAATGATGCACACGGTCGACAACTATGGAATCACCAACCGCTGTGGACACATATAGGGGAATACCCAAAGCCTCACTAGGCATGATCAAATATGGTGCGAATTAGGACAACACATAATAATACGTAGATCCCGGGTCAAATAACACATAAGCACCCCTATCACAGACCGGGATAGTTCCTGTAATCACAACATCTGATGACTTGGCCTTTGGCCTAGCTGACAAAGCATAACAACGGGGCTGACCCACACCTCCCTGAACTTTATCTCTGGGACGATCTGCTGCGGGCTGACCCCTGCCTCTGGCGGTCTGATCTCCACCTCTATGCTCCCTACCTCCACCTCTATGGCCTGTACCCTCACCTCTAGCTGGTTGGGCGACTTGTGGATCACCTGTTGCCTGAATCATGGGATGAGGACCCTGCTGCTATGACCAAGCACCCCTTAACCTTGGGCAATACCTCCGGATGTGGCTGAGATCTCCACGCTTATAACACCCAGTAGAATGCGACAATGGAGAAGACTGGGCTGACCCTGACACCCTGAATGACCTCCTTGAAGGCTCTAAAGCAGTGGTGCACCGGTGGGCTGCTGATCAGAGTAGTGCTACTGAGAACCGCTACCGCCAGCAATACCGTGTGAAACCTGGAGTGCCGACTGAAAGGGCCTCTGAAGGTGGCCTCTGCCATATGAATCCCTACCTCCAGATGAGGTACCACTGAATCTACCAGAATGTTGAGGCCTCTTATCTGACCCCTGGCCACCTCCTCGAGCGAGTGCCATCTCTACCCGGCGGGCCGCATTAGCCGCCTCCTGAAAGAAAATATCACTACCAACTCCCATGGCCATCTGAAGACGGATCAGCTGAATCAATCCATCAATTAATCTGCAGACCCTCTCTCGCTCTGTAGAGAGTATCACAACTGCATGGCGTGCCAAGTCAAGGAATTTAGTCTCATACTGTGTAACTGTCATGGAGCCCTGATGGAGGCGCTCATACTGTCTGCGAAGTGCCTCCCGCTAAGCGACGGGGAGAAACTTCTCCAAAAAAACTCCGCGAACTGATCCCATATCAAAGCTAGAGACCCTGCTGGTCTAGATAGGCAATAATCTCTCCACCAAGTCTTCGTGGATCCTGCAAGCCTGAAGGTGCAGAAATTGACCCCATTGATCTCCACTATACCCATAGTCTGAGGATCTCATGACAACTGAATAGAAAATCCTGGGGATCCTCCGATGAAGTACAGGTGAAAGTGGTGGTGAAAAGCTTGGAGAACCAATCAAGTCTCCACAAAGCATCCGAAGATATAGCCGCTCCATCTCCGGCCTGAGTGGTAATACCTGTCTGAGGTGCCACTGTGGGCTGAACCACTGGAACCTGAGTCCGGGGAGCTACCTGCTCCAGAGTACACGTAGCACGATTCTGAACACTTCCCCAGCCTGAAAGTGGCTGGTGATACTAGCAGCAAACCCGCTCTAGCGACACTATCCATAAAGCTTTCTATACGGACAAGAGCATCCTGGAGATCCGGTGAAAACATAACCCCTCCTAGGACCTGAACTGGGCCCATTGGGGTTGTTGGGGCTGGAACCTCTTCATCAAAGTCAATACGAGGCTCCAATTCTGCAACTGCTGCCTAGGTTGAAGTCTGCCCCTACCACGACCTCTGGCACAACCTCGGCCCCTGCCCCTCGCGGGAGCTGCTGCTGGGGGCTCGGGCTGCTATGCAGTAGAAGAAGATGCACGTATTCTCGCCATCTGTGAAAGAACAGAGTAGAACGAGAATCAATATTTGAGAAACAAAATCGCACGACAAGAATGAACAAAGGGAAATTTTCCTAACGCTGTAGCCTCTGGGGATAAATACAGACTTCTCCGTACCGATCCCTCAGAATCTACCGATCTTGTCCGTGAGTTGTGAGACCCAAGAAACCTAGTGCTCTGATACCAACTTATCACGACCCAAATTTCCCACCACCAGGGTCGTGATGGGGCTTACTAACGGAGATAGGCAAGCCAACTTTTTTAAACATTTCACAAAGCTTTAGTCTAAAATAGTATAGTAACTGAAATAAATAATTAAAAATACGCGGAAGACTAACAATAGTAAATTCCGGAAGTTTATAATGTGTCACTACCCAGTATATGGTGTGACTACTCACGGACTACTAAAAGGAGTACCTAAAATATCAGTCTGAAGGAAAATACACAAGAGTCTGTCTCGATACAAATAAACAAACTGAAATAACATAGATGAGACGGCGAGCTCGCGGACGTCAGCTAAGCTACCTAAGAGTCTCTGGACTGAAGGTCGGCTCCCGGTCTAGAATTGCTACGGCGGTCCGTAAGCTATATCCTGACCTGTGCACCAAAGGCACAGAAGTGTAGCATCAACACAACCGACCCCATGTGCTGGTAAGTATCTGGCCTAACCCCGGCGAGGTAGTGACGAGGCTAGACATGACCTACCACGAATAACATGTACATGTATATGCAATAACAAGAGAATACGCTATTCTAAGCAGTTAAAAGGGAGGGGAGCATGCTGTGGGTACAACAGCTCAAATACAGAAATCAACTAACAAGAATGAAAACTGAGCAGTTAGCAACTAATAATGAAATATCGAAAAAAGCTCAACACACAGAACAATATCCTCAGTTCATATTCCCGTTGCGGCGTTCAAACCGATCCTCAACATTTAATACCGTTGCGGTGTGCAACCCGATCCTCGATAATTAATTCGTATGCGGCATACAACTCGATCCTCCACATTTAGTACCGCTGCAGCGTGCAACTCGATCCTCAATTTCTACCAATAAAACTCACCCACATCATTCGCAACTCAAGTGCGAGGGGAGTAGCATCATAATACCAAGTGTCCCAACAAGGGAATGCAACTAACAACCTAAATATCCCGACAAGGGAGAATTCAAAATATATTTAAGTCTCGGCAAGGGAAATGATCACAGAATTTCCACTTCTAAACACGTTAGCTACCAACAAGTGCTAAGTCGAGCCAATGCTCCAAAATTATACGAAGTCATTATTTATCCTCAACCGTTCATACCATGTGAATTAAATCAATTACAGCAAGAATCTAGATCATATCATTCGAAATAACAATTTAAAACCCTCGGACATGCTCAGGTGCATAGATAACCGTTACCATGCCTATGCACCGAATCCACATAGCACGAAACAAATAACATCCTAATCCTATTCCCTCAAGTCAAAGTTAGATCAAACACTTACCTCGAAAGATCCAAACTCAACTCACGCCTCTAGGATAGCTTTACCCCTCGAATTCGCCACAAACTCGGTCGAATCTAAACACAATTTACTCCAATGTATCAACAAATACTAGTTAAATCAATTTGAATGCATAAGAATGAATTTTCCAAAATTTTGCCCAAAAATTCCCAAAATGCCCCCGGATCCACGTGGTCAAAACTCGAGGTTTGAACCAAAACCGGGTTACCCATTCCCCCATGAGTTCATACCTATGATTTTGTTTTGAAATCGGACCTCAAACTGAGGTCCAAATCCCCAATTTACTGAAAACCTAGGTTCTACCCCAAAATCCCCTTTTTCACCCATGGAAAACCTTGATTTTTAAGATGAAATTATGATAAAAGATGTTAAAGGTTTGAGAAACTGAGTAAAAGTTGACATACAAATGATTTCGGAAGGAAGAGTTCGAGAGAAATCGCTAATGGACGTTTTGGGTTTTGAAAATATGAAAAATGAGCTTTAAAATCGGTTAAGTATATGAATGCAGGCTGCAGTTGTTGCAATTGCGAAACTGGGTTCGCAATTGCTAACCCATAGGACTTGTGAATTGTGAGGGCTTGGCTCATATTTGCGAACTAAGGCAGAATTGGGCAGACTTCGCATTTGCGAAGGGGGAGTCCGCAATTGCGAACTCTAGGGCTTTGGCCGGGGTTCGGTTTTGCGAAGAAGTCTTTGCATTTGCGAAGACTGGTTTGAAGGGAAGGACATCGCATTTGTGAGCTTATTCTTCGCATTTGTGAAGTGATAAGGCCACGAGGGAATCTCGCAATTGCGAGGTTGGCTTCGCAAATGCGAAGTCTGCAGGTCAGGCATACCAGCTATTCCAACATGCAACAAAAAGAACCCGCGGCCTTTCCAAAACTCTTCCGAGCCCTTGGGGCTCCAAACTAAACATGCACAGAACCTCAAAAATATTCTAGAGACTTACTTGTGTGATCAAATCGCTAAAATAACATCAAAATCTATGAATCAAGCCTCAAAACACAAAATTCTCCTTTCAATTCTCAAGAACTTCAAATTTCCCATTTTTAGTCTGAAATACGTTAAATGACGTCCATTTTCAACCAAGCTTTAAAGAAATCACTTAACGCTCATCTAAGACATGTACCGAGCGCCAGAACCAAAATAGGAGCCCGATACCATTGCTTTCTAACTCATTTTCATTTCTATTTCTCATATCATTTTCAGATAAATATATTCTTTCAAAAATTCCGTACTCGAGCCTCGGACCTCGGATTTTGATTCGGGGAATACGCCCGGGTCCTATATTTTCCTATGGACCTTCGGGATTGTCATATCACGAGTCTGGGTCTACTTACCCAAAATATTGACCAAAGTCAACTATATTAATATTATTATCAAAATTCATAGTTCTTAACACAAAGTTCATATATTTCCATATAAAAACTTTCTGGCTTCGCGCCCGGACTGTGCACATAAATCGAGGCGATCAAATAAGAGGTTTTTAAGGCCTCAGAAGCACGGAGAAAGGGAGTATTATGGTGATGACCCTTTGGGTCGTCACAATAGTATGATCTTTGATAAGTCTGATGCCGCTGGTTTGTCTTTTCCTCATTATGATGCTTTAGTCATAACTTTACGTATTGCCGATACTGATGTTAAGAGAATCATGGTTGATGATGGAAGCGGCACCTATATTATCCATTTAAGAGTCCTCATGCAAATGAGGCTCGAGTATAAGATAAACCGCGTTGCATAACAGTGACAGGTTTTAACAATGTAGTGGAACAGACCTCCGGCGAGATATCATTGCCGGTTTTAGTGGGGGAGTCACGCTAGAAACCACTTTCCACTTCATAAATCACTACAACAAATAAGGCCTTTAGCCGCAATAGGAAGTATCTTTAGCGGCAATAATAATAGCCGCTAAATTATTTACTAGCCATCAGCCTTCTGCCGCTGAAACGGGGGTCGGCAAAGCCTTTAGCGGCTATTCCCGCAAAAGCTGGTAAATGGTGTATTTTATTGCCGCTAAAACTTATTATCTCTAACGGTAATTATTTGCGGCAATTATAATGGCTACTAATTCTAATCCAAAACGGCTAAGTATACTTCTTTAGTGTCCATTATTATAGCCGCTAAATTTAAAATAATTTCCGCTAAAATAATTGTTTGTGGCAATTATATTGGCTACTAAATCCAATCCAGACGGCTAATTATACTTCTTTAGCATCTATTTTTTATAGCTTCTAAATTTAAAATAATTGCCCCTAAAAATTCGCATCTTTAATGGCAATTATTTTGTGGCAATCAAAATAGTCATAGTATCCCTTCGGAAAACATCTTAGTTTGCCCATTTAGCTTCCATTCTAATGGCTAATATGTTTAACTAAATTGCCGCTAAAAGTAATACCTTTAACGACATTTTGGTTTACATCAATTATAAATACTTTAGCCACAATTAATGATAGTTACTACATTCGTACATAATATGACTCAAATAATAAAATATATTAATATTTAATTCGAAAAAAATATAAATGTATCTCATTAATCTTAACAAACAAAAGGAAGTATTAATCAAAATAATAATATCATATTAACTTAAAACATAAAAATATATAATTTAGACTAAATATCTACTGTCATTATATATCTAATCTGAATGATGGTCTTCAGATGATTTTCGCAACTTTTCATCATTTTGAAATCTTTCACCCGCTAAATTGTCCAATATCAGACGGTATGACCTGAAATTATAAAATAATTATGTCAAAAGAAGAGTAGCTAATCCAGATAGTGTTGATGTCTTCGAATGAATAACTACAAATTACTTGATATTTGTTATGAAATCTCCTATTTAAGGTGAATGTCTATAATTAGAGAGATTCTAGAGTTCTATTCTTGGTAGATAAATCATCCCCCTCCTTATAAATAAAGGGGTCTTCTACCATTGTAAACAATCCCTAACATTCTCTAAGTATCAATAAGAAGAACTCTCTCTACTCTTCTCTCTATTGCTCTTGTTCTTGCATTATTGTTCTTGTCTTTTATATTATTTCATAACACGTTATCAGCACGAGTCTCTAACCAATTGAAATTTTCAATTGTCTTAACTTTTGTTTGTGTAGGGTTTTGCTTCAAACAAAGAATGAAGAAAGAAAAAAAAGAGAGGAGAGGAACGTAATGAAAAGAAGGAAGCAAAAAGGAACAAAAAGAAAGGAACAGAAACAATTGTTCAAGTAAGAAAGAGGAGAGTCGGAGGTGTCGATCAAAAGAGAAAAGAAACGAAAAACAAAGAAAAAAAAGGAAACAGAAACGGAAGAGAGAAAAGGAAGAAAATATTGAAAATATAATTGGTATACCTTAAAGGTAAGTAATTTACTTTTCCCCCTTTCAAATTCTTGGAATTCTATAATTTGATTTTATATACAAAGCATAGACAACAAAGTTTGATTATAACTCTAATGGAGTTTGTAAGAAATTATAACCACATGAAGTGGTAAAATCTCTATGTCCTGCCATGATTAAATTCATGTATGATTGTGGGCAAATAATTGAAAATCCGTCCCATTGAATTTGCTCCATTCCCTTTAGAGAATGTGGAAGCAGTATATGATAAGTCTGATAGAAGACTAAAATATTACCATGAAGGTACCAATGAATGTGGACGTGGCAAAGAATTCCGTCCAATTGAATTTGCTCCATTCCCTTTAGAGAATGTGGTAGCAGTATGTGATAAGTCTGAAAGAAGACTAATTACCGTAAAGGTATCAATGGATGTGGACATGGCAATAGACGAAGTTATAATCGTCATTATTGTGGTAATGAGAACAATAAGGATTCTCAAAATAATCTTTCACTTTATGAAAGTAATATTTGACATGAGATTGTGTAAAGCACATGATTTTGATCCATTCCCTGAAGTGAATGTGATAATTGTAATAGAGCCCGTAAGTATGAACACGTTCTTGATGTAAATTTGTTTTATGTCTGACATTATGAAAAGAAAGTTCGTTGCCCTTGAAATTTCGGGCAAGAACTATATGACATGGGTGTTGGATGCTGAAATCCACTTAGATGCTATGGGTCTTGGAGACGCCATTAAAGACAGAAATAATGCATCCACCCAAAACTATGCTAAGGCCTTGATTTTCTTGCGCCATCACCTTGATGAAGGTTTGAAAATTGAATATATCACAGTCAAAGATCCACCTATCTTGTGGAATGGCTTAAAGAAGAGATATGACAACCTGAAGTTGGTCACTCTACCACAAACACGATACGATAAGAACCCAAAAGCAAATAGTTTTTAAACTATATATTATCGTTGCGGTGAAAACGGGCACTGGTCAAAGGCTTGCCGTATACCATGACTTTTGGTTGACCTTTCTGACGACAACTTTGACATCACCCACTTGGATGTGGCAGACTTCTTTCAGCAACCCGAGGGGAAGATAGACCACCTAATCGGTGATAGATCCGTGATGAAAGAAGATGGAGCTATTTGATTTTATTTTACTTGTTTGTATTAGTGAATGAATAAACTAATAGCCATTAGTATTAGCTCGTATTAGTTAGTTCATGATATAATGTTAGTATTAGTTCTTTAGAATGTATCAATATGCTCAAATATCAATAATATTTTTACTTTCCAGTAGAGGTAATCGACTAACCTGAAAAACTAGTCGGTTATCTCATATTTCGCATAAAAACTGCAAAACAATCGATTGTCAATGATCAACAATCGTTTGTCTTTAAAAACAGTGATCTGGAATTTTTCAAAAACAGTCAACAATCGATTGTCAATGATCAACAATCGATTGTCTTTAAAACAGTGTAATCTGGAATTTTTCAAAAATCATCCACAATCGATTGTCTATGTCTAACAATCGATTGTCGTTAGACAGTGTAATCTGGAATTTTTCAAAAATCATCCACAATCGATTGTCTATGCATAACAATCGATTGTCTTAAGACAGTGTGCTCTGGAATTTTCAAAATAGCCAACAATCGATTGTCTATGCATAACAATCGATTGTCTTAAGACAGTGTGCTCTGGAATTTTTCAAAATAAGCCAACAATCGATTGTCTATATTTAACAATCGATTGTCTTAAGACAGTGTGATCTGAAGTTTTTCAAAATAGCAAATAATTGATTGTGTGTGTTTAACAATCGATTGCAATGTTCAACAATCGATTGTTTGTGTTTAACAATCGATTGTTTGAAGAAAATGTTTAAACTGATTTTCAAACTGCAAAGTAATCAATTATGGATAACATATCTGATTTTGTTAGTCAATAGTTAGCAGCAGATTTTGAAAATATTATGTGACACAAACGAATTGAACTTATTTATTCTTATGTTCGTGTATTTCTTTTATATGTCAAACCATGGGAAGTAAATTGATTGAAGGCTCCGGAAGAGCAACTGTAACTCTGCCCAAAGGCATGACGTTTATCTTAGAGAATGCAATATTCTCCTCCAAGTCTAAGAAGAACTTGTTGAGTTTTAATGATATCAATCGCAATGTTCTCCTCCAAGTCTAAGAAGAACTTGTTGAGTTTTAAAGATATCATTCAAAATGGATATCATATTGAGACAATAGATGAGAATAATCTTGAATTCTTCATGAAAACGAGGCTGCCCATTTCGGTTTGGGTTCACGCCATTTTGCATGCAGCAATGCTAGTTCGTCAGCTGCCCACTTTGGTTTGGGTTCACGCCATTTTGCATGCAGCAATACTAGTTCGTCGGCTGCCCACTTCGGTTTGGGGTCAAGCCATTTTGCATACAGCAATGCTAGTTCGTCTCTGACTGACGAATTGACACAAATATTTCCCGTTGCAATTGGTTTTGGGTCATGGACCCAATATATCCCATTTAAGAATTTTTGGATGTGCAGTATATGTGCCTTAAGCACCGCCATCCCGCACCAAAATGGGTCTGCAAAGAAGGTTAGGAATATATGTTGAGGTTGAATTGCCCTCCATTATTCGCTACCTCGAAACATTGACAGGAGATTTGTTCACTGCACGATTTGCAGACTGTCAATTTGATGAGACACTTTTCCCAAAATTAGGGGGAGAAGTTGGTGAAACCAAACGGGAAATTTTGTGGAAAAATGCATCATTATCTCATCTTGATCCACATACCTCTATTTGTGAGAAAGAGGCACAAAAGATTATCCATTTGCAAAGAATAGCAAATCAAATGCCTGACGCATTTATAGATTTGAAAAGGATAACAAAATCACATATCCTCGAAGTGAATGTGACAACATTTGATTCACGAATACATATTCATTATTGGAAGAATATGAACATGAAATTGGTATTAAATATACCACACTCACTCCTAGAAGGAGGTTTGAGATGATACCACACTCACCCCTAGAAGGAGGTTTGAGATGATATATGGCATGAATGATCGTTGGTCACGTACCTATTGTATGCCAAAGTATTTTGGAAATGTGACTATTAAAAGACAGCGATAATGCAAGAAACATATCTTGCATATAAGTTTGACATGACCATAATGGTATAACTTTCTCTTTAAAGAAAGATATTCACCACATGGATGTTGATGAATCTGTGGTAGTGCAAAATTAATTGAGAGCTCTAGAAGAGCCAATTATTACTATGTTGGAGAAACACAATTGAGTATTGTGCTGTAGTAAGTCTTAAAGAAACTTATTCAGTTTCCAAAGTACACGCGAAAGTGATTGATTATATTGAGACTATAAATAAAGGAAGGCTTTGATATCTCCTACTACTACAACTTGTAGCGGGGTAATCTGTATATGAAAAGCTACCCGCTTTGTTCTCCAGTTTGTACTACACAAATGAAAGAATGCCACAATAAAGTGGATATCTATTGGTATAAAAAACCATGTCATAATAAACCTGAAGTTTATTGATAAGTGCACATGTCATGGTGTAAATTTAAAGTTTACCAATATTGATAATTTATTCAGTTGGCATTCGTGTTAGCCATCTCATTTTAAGTATGATGTGCAAATTCACACAGGTGAATATCAAAGAACTAGAAAGTTCTTTACGAATTCTCTTGTATCACTTGTTCTCATTAATGAACTGACCAACTAAAGAGTTCGGGTTGAAGCCCATAAATTCTGGAAATATCAAAGGTGAATATGGGCCCATTCACCTGCCATGTATACCACATATGATGCATCTATGAAATGGTTACATGCGCAATTGTTATTAACCCGCAGCCTGGCCGGTGCTTGCGAGGTAAATTGCTCAGTAATCTAACTTCGAGCATAATTTCCAGATTCTCTACTCAAGGTAGTTCATCTTGATAAGTTGATTTATATCAACGTTGGTTTAGCAAGATAATTATTGAGTGCTTCCACTTAATAGCTAAACTGTTTCTTATGAGAACAAAGTTATATATATCAATTTGATATACGTTGTATACGAGAGTATATTCTCCCCTCACAAGTGGTTCAAATCAGGAACCAAATAATTTCATCTTATTATTATTGATGTGCGGTGTATATTTTCATTAACACCATAATGCACAAAGATGAACTCTCAAAGTTGAGGAAACAAGTTAGCTTTTCTAACATGATGGGGAGACATGATAAACACTTGAGAAAAGGTTACATGGGATGAATTATCATTTGTATATGTATATCCCCGAATATCATGATATGAACCTGAAGTTCATAAAAGGGATAATTCAATTGCAACATATTGCAAAGCATGCTATACGCATTTGCTGACACAAAGAAAGTAACTAAATGGAAGAGATACAATTCAAGAAGAATTGATTCCATATGAAAGACATGTAGTTTTGAACCTATAGTTCAAATGCTTGAAAGTATAAAGTCAAAGGTATGTATAGTCAGTTTTCGATATCTTATTTGTTTAGCATGACGTGAAAACTTGATATGCATCTAAAGTCTATTATGTGACTTACATGACTTAACTTGAAAGATTTAAGTTGCTTGAAGCATATGCAATTCTTGGTCCTGAAGTACCACATCCTTAGTACAATTTGTGTACATATGTATATTGCTATAACTATAAGCATGATGGCATTAAGAATGCATCTATGGAGATATTGAAGAGTTATTCCACGACATTATATGAAGATGTTCATATCTATCAAGAATGATGATTTCAAGGTGCGGAATATTTATTCAAGTCAATATGGTTGATTTATTTATCAAATCTCTACCAAAGATCGTTTTGAAGATGGTGCACAAGATTGGAATGCAAATGCTCAAGGATATAAATTGATGTACTCATTAGGGGGGGTTAATGCGCGTTGCACTCTTTTTCCCCTACAAGGTTTTGTCCCACTGGGTTTTCCTTGCAAGGTTTTTAACGAGGCAACCAATAGGCGCATATTCAAACATGTGTACTCTTTTTCCTTTCTTTAATTTTTCACATTGGGTTTTGGTTTTGAGGTTTTAACGAGGCACATTGTTGAATAGACATTCAAGGGGGAGTGTTATGAAATCTCCTATTTAAGGTGAATGTCTATAATTAGAGAGATTCTAGAGTTCTATTCTTGGTAGATAAATCATCCCCCTCCCTATAAATAAAGGGGTCTTCTACCATTGTAAACAATCCCTAACATTCTCTAAGTATCAATAAGAAGAACTCTCTCTACTCTTCTCTCTATTGCTCTTGTTCTTGCATTATTGTTCTTGTCTTTTATATTATTTCATAACAATATTAAATAACTGGAAAAGTAATTGTCTCGTGTTACTACTCACTCTGCCAAGGAACAAAAACTGGTGAACACTTCCAAAAACAAGAAGACTAAGCAAACACAGTTCAGGTATCAAAGATTAGAGGACCTGTGCTATTTTCTATCTCAAGACAGTCTGCAGAATAACAACTCCAAGAATTTGATTCAGAACAAAATGCAGGCTGGATGACTGTGCAACACCAAGTTACAATTTTCTTCAGCTCAATAGAATATGTCTGATTCATCTTCTCACCTTCAGTAGACGATAAAATCTTCATAGTCTCATTGCTTATAATTGAAACAGGGTCAGTAACAGGAAAAGAAAAAGAGGAAGATCATGTGAAATTTCACAAAAAGGGTGGTTTTGCACTCAGAAAAGTTTATCATTGATCATCAACAGCCGAGAATGACAAAGAGGTGTAAAACCACCCATTAAAACTCCCCACTGCTCTCTGATTTTATTACAGCCTCGGATTTAAGCTAATCATATTTTCACCATTTTTGTGTTTCCTCTTTGAGGCTCAGATATATGTTATAGCTCAAGCAAAAATAGATTCGACTATGCCATGGCTGCAAAAATCACCAGAAAATATGGGGATAGGCCCCGCCAAGAGACGTGCTAGATAATCGCAAATGCCTGGTTAATAAGCTTAGAAGGGAATGATAGATTTACCAAATCAACATCGCCTCTTTGAAGCTATCGATCATGCTCATCATGCCGGCATAACTTGTCTTTACACCAACAAAATTCATCAACTATGAACTCACAGAGAAAAAGCAGCGCAATCTTAGAGACTCAATCTTTTTGCACAATCAAGGCAATGGGGAGTCTCAAGACTCCCCTTTTTTCAGACAAAACCAAAAGAGCTTTAAAACCAGTAATGGTTGCAAGCAACAGTTAGCCTTATGAGACAGAAGAAACACCAAAAATGGAACTTTTTCCTTCAAATCTCACAGACTCATCTGAGCTGCCATACCAAGATACAGCTTTTCCGACTCAAGAGAAAAATATCTGATTCATCTTCCACAGAAGAGTAAAATCTTCGTAGCCTCATTGCATCACCTAAATTGCAACGGAAAGAGTAACAAGAACAGGAAACTAGCAAGGTCATTATGTATTTTCACCAGAAGGGTGGTTTTTATAATTGGAAAGATTTTCATTTGAGTGGTCATCGGCAGCAGAGAATGACAGAGAGGGGCAAAATCACCCTTTGAAACTCCCTACAATTCTCTGCTTCCATCGCTACCTCACACTTAAACTAATAAGATTTTTGCTATTTTCATGTTAGATTCTAAACTCATAATTCCAAAAGTACTGTGAGTTTAGTGCTTAACATTGTATTCATCAAAATAATACATATTATGAAACGATAGTAACAACAATCCAAACAAGTTGTGACGTACAAATCCTGAATCCCCCTCTGGCTATATCAGAAGGATCAAATTCATATTGAGACTTTATTCTTTGGATATGGAAAGCTTCTACTTTTATTGATGATTCCCCCTTTATCTTGCTGATGATTTCCATTCCCATAAAAAATTCTCGCAGGACAATTGCTTTTTCAGTTAGATAAATTGAGTTAATTATCATGGGGAGGTGAGAATGGATTGCACTAGATGATGGAGTTTATTCTACCATAAGGCAACTGAAAATAGCTCATGGAATAGGAGTTGATTCTCTTAAGGTTGAATATGTCAAAAATGGAACCTCAATATGGTCAGAGAAGCATGGTGGCTATAGAGTTTCGTTCGTGGAATTTAATACTACGTGAGAGTGGTATGTTTTACTTATATGGCAGAAAAGTAGCTATTTGTCAATTTTATCTACAAATAACAGCTGTTAAGGCCTAACACACACGGGGGAAGAGATTACCTTATTTAGTGTGTTGATGTTACATGCATGCATGTTTCCGTTTCCTGAACCTTCAACATGAACACAAAGCATATTAGTTCTAGTATCAGCATGTCTAATGGTTCAGAACTTAAATGCTTTTGCCTGACCACCGCGATTAAATTCCCACGTATAATTTTATGACCATTGAAAGCACTCGCTTCATTTGGTCTAGTATAGATTATGAATGCAAAATACTCTAATCGTAGTTAGAGTATGATCCTCCAAAGCAACAAAAATCTTTTATTATCACACAATTGATTTTGTATTGCTCCTCCCAAAAAGCAGTGCAATGCTAGTGTTATTTACAAACAATCTAATTGCAGTACCCATAAAACTAAGAGCCATTTGATTTTTCTAATAGAATTGCTAACAGAATCACTTCTTCACGAAGACCCCAGAAATTTGTATCTACTCTCATGAGCTCATCAACACTGTAGATACCCTATAACAGTGATCCAACCTTTCAGTACATGCAATTGACTATACAGAAGCCAAGACAAAAATTTAGTCTCTTGCATAAACTCACAATATGGAAAATTCACAATATGATCTTCTGCATCTCTATCTTTGTCCTAATGATTCATGTGATGATCTCTGTGATGACAATCATGATACTTCTCCCTCTCTTTATCTAATTTCCTAGCGATGCATTGGTCCCTGCATTTATCCCCGTGCTTAAGCCAAACAAATCTTGTATATTCCATATATGAAATTTCACAACCACCTAGAGAAGTATTCATGAGTTACATCTCATTAAAGCAGATAAAAGATTCAGTTGAACAATTAAAGGTTGTTCAAAAAAATAAACTTCAAATGGAACTCTAAGAGATAAATGGAATATTCTATCATAAACTTAATCCCAATAACGTTTACAAAATCAGAGCTTTCAATCTTTATTTTTCTCTATTTCTTTTATTGTTTGTTAAAAATGGCGTACGGACCATGTTTACAGCCTATTATAGCCTACAGGATGACACATATAGAGTGAACCTGAGATCTCAAGGTTTTTCTTTCTATATCTTAATACTCATTTCCCTCTTAAACGAACTTGAATTAAAAACAAAAAAAAATTATATGCTAGGTGAGAATAAGGATGGTGTCACATAGAGGAACCTAGCACCTGTAATCATCGGGTGCATTTCGAAAGATTTTGGGTTATCTTAATTGGCTTGCAAAAAGAAGACGCGAGAAAAAAGTAAAAATTGCATAATGTTCATTTAACAACTGAATAAGGCATGTGACAATGTTAAAACAATAAATTATCTATCAAGAGTGTTTGAGATTCCCAAGTTTATCTATAGATGATGGAGTAGATTTCATCTTACCGGAATTGCCAAGTACTTAAATAAACCAAATAATCAATCCCATCTAGAAAATAGCATTCGACATTGATGTCCCATAGATCTAACTCTTTAAGCAGCTTAAAGATTTTCTGAATGAGGCTTAAATTACTATACGATTTGGTATGATCATACATAGCAGCAATGACAAGTAGAGAATATACTCGTTGACCAAAACAATTGTTGAGCTAAAGGACTACCTAGCATCTAAGCCTAAACACATACATTGATTTGTGCTGTATTTTTATTGCATTTTTATTGTATATTGTATATATATTGTATATTGGGCTATTTTTATTTTGGGCCTGTTTAGCCCATTAAGCTTTCATTGGGTTGACCCAATGTATTAGGGTCAGATATATTTCCTTCTAGCGGCTTCTAACAAGATCAAGAGAGCATAACTCATTTGGCTCTCTAGAGAGTTCTCTAAATAAGCGAAATGAAAATCCCTCTTTCTCTCCATCTTCGATCCTCCATGTTTTCATGGTATCAGAGCCTGATTTTTCCGGACGCCTCCTCTCTGTTCTTCGTTGTTCTGGTCCAGCAATGTTGAGGTATCACCGGTGATTCGTGATTTTGTGCGCTTTCAGCTAACTGTGAATCGGACTTTCCTTTCAGTCTCGCTTGATATTTTCTCAAGCTCGGTGTTTCGGGTAGACTTCTGACACCTTTCGTGTTTAATTCTGACGGATTCACAAGCGTTGGATTTGCACTGAATAGAGTTAGGGTTTTCTCTGCACATTTGATGGTCGTTCTTCTCCGGTAGCGTAGAAGTCGGGTAACCCTATTCTCACTTTAGTTAGGAACTTGCATGTGCTTTTGGTGAAAAATCTAGTGTGTCGAGTCGTTCACAGAAATTGAATCACTCTCTACATCACCGTTGTTTTATTTCTGATGATAAATATGAATCCTAATAATGCTTCATCTATTGATTCTACGAGCCCTCTCTTTGTTTACTCTTTTGATGTTCCTGGTGTTTCACTTGTTCCTACTCCCTTTTCGGGTAGCGGTTATGGGGGTGGAAGATGAAAATGATAGTGGCCTTGTCTGCTAAGAATAAAATTGGTTTTGTTGATGGTACCTGTCCCTGACCAGCTACGAATCTGGCTGAACAAAAGTTATGGGACGGCTGCAACAATATGGTAATTTCCTGGTTGAATGCCTCTTTGTCTACTCAGATAGCTGAGAGTGTGCAATATTCTGAGACTGCATAGAGTATATGGGCACAACTCGAAGCCAGATATGGTACATCTAATAGAACCAAAATTTTTGAACTCAAAATAGAACTCTCTCATACTTCTCAAGGACCTCTAGATATAGCATCATATTTAACAAACTCAAAGGGCTGTGGGATGAGTTAGGAGCAGTGTGTGCAAATCATGGCCAAGGGTGTATTTGTGCTGCCAAAAATGGCATCATACAGGATGATGAGGAGAATAAGGTGTTCCAATTCCTCATGTGCCTTAATGAGACATATATGGGGGTAAGGAACAACTTGTTGATGATGCAGCCTCCCCCTACCCTTGACAATGTCTATAACATACTCCTCAATAATGAGAAACAAAGACAAGTCCAGTCCATCTCCCAGTTCAATCCTGATTCTATGTTTTTCAGTGTCAACACAAACAAAAATTCTACACCTTCTTTTGGAATGAATCAAGTTGCAATGCCCAACCCATCTCCTCTCGGACAGCATACACAAAAAGTTAATTTTGACCAAGCCAGAGGACCTCTATTCTATAGATACTGCAAGAAGTCTGGGCACTTAATTGATAAGTGTTACAAGCTTCATGGGTATCCACAAAGCATCAAGTTTAACAAAGGGAAGAGAACTGCTGCTCATATAACCACTAAAACTGATTTCACCTCTTCTGAAGGACACACATCTAATGCTCATGGAAATCCCACTTAGGGTCATCAACCTGTCCCAAATGTGGATGGACAAGGATCTGTAATCCCAGGCTTGAGCAGACAACAATGTGATCAACTGATGACTCTGCTACAACAGACTCAGTTGGGGGACTCCACTGTTCAGGCCCCTCCTCCTATGTGTGCTGCCAATTTTGCTGGTACTATGCTAACTGAGAGTCATGTTTTTGATTCCAAACTTTGTATGCTTACTCATATTGATTCTATCTCCTGGATAATAGACTCAGGGGCTTCTGACCATATGACATCTAATAAAAGCTTACTCTTTAATATCACACCCTTAACTGTACCTTATCTTGTAACTCTTCCCAATGGATACAAAGTGAAAGTGACTTCCACATGCTCTTTTGAATTAACTCCATCCATCACTCTGCATAATATACTGTTTGTTCCCTCTTTCAAACACAACTTAATTTCTGTCCACAAACTAGTAAAACAGTTGCACTGTATAGTCTTGTTTACTGTAACTTCCTGTTTCCTTCACATGTTATAGGCCCCTTCTCTGAAGATGCCTCTGGATCTTGGTAAAGAGGAGGCTGGTCTGTACAAGTTTGCTTGGGTGCCACCT
Source organism: Nicotiana benthamiana (assembly GCA_034376525.1). NCBI lineage: Eukaryota > Viridiplantae > Streptophyta > Magnoliopsida > Solanales > Solanaceae > Nicotiana > Nicotiana benthamiana. The sequence continues at coordinate 45,740,414 of CM067323.1, forward strand.
TCACATTCTTCTTTTACTTGTTGATCATCTTCTTCTGTGTGTTCCCTTTTTGATTCCTGTAATCTTGTCTGTTCTTCTAGCCATAAGACTGTTGCTTTGCCTTTAAATGTAAATAGTTCCATTTGTAATAATGCTGATTCAAATGACATGAATTACATTTGGCATTTAAGATTGGCTCATATTCCTTTTGCAAACATGAAACACATTCCTGCTTTGTCATTTTCCCTTGCTTCCAAACAACCATTTCCTTGTTCTATTTGTCCTATGGCTAGGCAAACTAGGCTTCCCTTCCCTGGTAGTTCAATTAGTACATGTAGACCTTTCCAATTGATTCATGTAGATACTTGGGGTCCTTATCACACACCCACCTCCTCTGGCTCAAGGTATTTTCTTACTATAGTTGATGATTTTTCTCGAGCAACCTAGACAAATCTACTGGGGTCTAAAAGCAATGCTTTCTGCCTGATTAAGTCCTTTCTGTGTATGGTTAAAACTTAGTTTAATGCTACTGTCCAAACTATAAGAAGTGATAATGCTTTGGAATTGGGGATTAGTCTAGATGGTACTTCTTTCTTCAACCAACAGGGCATTATTCATCAAACTACTTGTCCCCACACTCCTTAACAAAATGGTGTTGTTGAAAGAAAACATAGGACACTTCTTGAAGCTTGTAGAGCTTTACTTTTTCAATCCAAATTACCCATCACCTTTTGGGGGGGACTGTTTATTGACTGCTACATACTTGCTTAATAGGATGCCATCCAGGATCCTTCAAAACAAATCCCCTTATGAAATATTATATGGCAAGGCACCTACTTACTCACATTTAAGGGCATTTGGCTATCTTGCCTATTCTACTGTCCCAATTCCACAGAGGGATAAACTAAAGCCTTGAGCTATTTCATGTGTTTTTCTGGGATATCCTTTTGCCAAAAAGGGTTACAAGTTGTATGATCTAACTTCCAAAAAGTGTTTTGTGTCCAGGGGTGTTATATTTCATGAAACTTGCTTTCCTTTTGCAACTGCTTCTGCTGTTACCTTTGGTCCTTCTGTTTTCTTCTCCACCTCTTTCTGTCCCTTCTCCCAAGTATCCCCATTCTGAGACAGATCTATATGTTCCAATTTGTTCTTCTCTCCCTTCTCCTTCTGCACCTTTTCCTTCTAATTCCAGTTCTGTTCCCTCTTTTGTTCCTCCCTCAATACCTTCTGAACTTAATCATCATGCTTCCAGTCCACCCTTCAATCATGATGCTTCTCATCATGCTATTTCTTTCTCTACAGCACCTAATGTACAGAAGATCTGGAAGGGAACACAACCCTCCTTCTTATCTCAATGATTATGTTGTCCCCTCCCTTCCTTTTCCGACTCTTCTTCCTCTCCTTCTCCTTTGGAATATGAACCTCTCTATTATTCTCAAGCTGCATCAGTCCCAGTCTCCAGGATGCCATGAGAAAGGAGTTTGATGCATTGGATGCCAACCATACTTGGGATGTTGTTCCCCTTCCTCCTGGTAAGAAACCCATAGGCTGCAAGTGGGTTTATAAGATCAAATATAAGGCTGATGGTAGTGTTGAAAGATACAAGGCTAGGCTTGTTATTAGAGGAGACATTCAAATTGAAGGAGTTGATTTCACAGAACCTTTTCCCCTGTGGTTAAGATGTCTACTGTTAAATGCTAAATTGTTGTGGTTGTTAAGAATCATTGGGATCTCTTTCAACTTGATGTTAACAATGCCTTCTTGCATGGTCACCTAGATGAGGAGGTGTATATGAAGCTTCCTCCAGGTTTGAGTGTTTCTGCCTCTTCTGTTGCTTCTGTTTCCTCTGTCTCTACTCCCATTGTGTGCAAGTTAAAAAAATCCCTTAATGGATTGAGACAGGCTTCCAGACAGTGGTATGCCAAATTGTCTCATGCTCTATACTCCAGAGGCTATACACATTCTCTGAATGATTACTCTTTGTTTGTCAAGGGCCAGCTTGGGTGTCTTGTGGTTCTGGCAGTATATGTGGATGACATTATTATCACTGGAGATGATACTACTGAAATTTCTGCCCTCAAACACTTCCTGGATGACCAGTTCAGGATTAAAGACCTGAGGTCTTTGCATTATTTTCTAGGCATTGAGGTGTATGCTGTTGCTGGTGGAGTGCTTCTTAATCAGCACAAGTTTGTATCTGACTTGTTGCACCAATTTGATTGTGTAGCTGTTTCTCCTGTTGTTTGTCCTTTAGACCTTAATGCCAAGCTACATGATGATTCTGGTGATCTATTCTCCTCTCCTGACCAGTACAGGAGCTTGATTGGCAAGCACCTATTTTTGACACATACCAGACCTGGCATTTGCTTTGCTGTCCAACATCTGAGTCAATTTTTGAAGTCTCCTAGACTTCCTCACATGATTGCTGCCCTGCATGTTCTTAGATATCTTAAGGGCACTATGGATTTGGGGCTTTTCTATTCTGACACTCCTGATTTTTCAGTAATGCTTTTTCAAACAGTGATTGGGCAGCCTGTCCTGATACTCGCAGGTCTGTTACTGGTTTCTGTGTGCTTTTAGGTGGAAGCCTGTTAAGTTGGAAGTCCAAAAAACAGCCAGTAGTATCTTTATCCTCTGCTGAAGCAGAATACAGGGCACTTAGTAAAGCGGTTGCTGAATTATCTTGGATTTCTAGACTACTCACTGACCTTGGTGTTTCTGTGTCACTTCCCTTTTCTATTTTTTGTGATAACCAGGCTGCTCTACATATAGCAAAGAATCCAGTCTTTCATGAGCGGACCAAGCATATTGAGGTCGATTGTCATTTTGTTCGTACTAAGCTGACTGATGGGCTGATTTCTCTCTCTCATGTCTCCACTTCTCACCAGTTAGCTGATGTCCTAACCCTTTGCCTGGCACTGTTCATCATCATCTTTTGGCCAAGTTGAAGGCGGTCTCTCCCTCCAACTTGAAGGGGGGGGGGGGGGGGTGTTGAGCTAAAGACTACCTAGCATCTAAGCCTAAACACATACATTGATTTGTGCTGTATTTTTATTGTATATTGTATATATAGTGTATATTGGGCTATTTTTCATTTTGGGTCTGTTTAGCCCATTCAACTTTCATTGGGTTGACCCAATGTATTAGGGTCAGATATATTTCCTTCTAGCGGCTTCTAACAAGATCAAGAGAGCAGAACTCATTTGGCTCTCTAGAGAGTTCTCTAAATAAGCGAAATGAAAATCCCTCTTTCTCTCTATCTTCGATCCTCCATGTTTTCAAAAATTTGTGGATATACACTAATTCTATTTGGAATAAATGTAGAGCCGCCAATGCAAGTGCGTTTCCAGACACAAAGAACTGAAATAGTCAGATCAAGCAAAATAATCACCATACCCATATAAAGTCTATGTGTCAAATGCTTGTAAACAAGAAAAAGGACATGATAATATGATATTCCTCGTCATCACATCTTCTGCATTGTTAACTAAATATGCATTTTTCAAAGAAACCTACAAGTTTTGAATAATATTCTGAGACCATTGGAATCAGCAACGAAGATATACACTTATAAATTTACATATTACAAGGGAACATTGAAAGAACAATAACAACAAATAAGTAAGTTAAAAAAAAGCCCTATGCATAGAATAATTCAAGTTCCAAGAAAATCTACTTCAAAAATTTACACCTGAATTACATAGCACTTTGAGCAAAATCCCCAATAATATAGAAATTATCAACATATTTGAAATTCTAGAAACAAAAATATCAAAAACTAAAGGTCCTCCCATTTCAATAGAAAGTACATAGTGACAAAAAATAATAATTTGGAAAAATACTTTCCCGGCTTTCTCCATCACTTCCCTCATCTGCTTCTTCCTCTGTAATGTAAAAGGATAACCAACAGATCGAACTTCCTTGAGAGCAGAAAAAGAGGCACTACTTCCTACTTAGTTTGTGAGAAAGGAATGACAGAAAAAGTTCATACGAGAGTCAGTTAGCATCCATGGTAGCTAATAGCCTTTATGACGGCGAGAAACAAGTGATATGTGGAGACAGATATGAGGGATGGAAAAGATATTCTATGAAATCAATATTTCAAAGGGGGTAAAGTATGATTTTGATGGGAAAAAAGGAATGGAGGAATCTAAAAAGAAATGGAGGTACAATTAAGGCTGTCTTCTGGCCCCAAGCCCGGTCTCGGGCTTCGTGTGCCGGGCCTGGCGGATCTGGTGGTTGAGACCGGTCCATGACGGGCCTAAACCCACAGTGGTCCTGGGTCTGGCGAGCCTGACGGGTATTTTTTTAAGGCAATATCTTGTATAGTAGTTATTAGTATAATGTATAATATATTTTATATGGTGTACTAAGTTATTAGTATAGTATATATTGTGTTGCATTAATTAGTATATATTGTGTTATAATAATTAGTATATATTGTATATTATGTATATATTGTCTTGTAGTAATTAGTATATATTGTATATTATGTATATAAGGATATATATTATGTATATATTATGTTGTAGTAATTAGTATATATTGTATATTATGTATATAGTGTGTTGTAGTAATTAGTATATATTGTATGTTATGTATATATGGATATATATTATGTATATATTGTGTTGTAGTAATTAGTATATATTGTATATTATGTATATAGTGTGTTGTAGTAATTAGTATATATTGTCTATTATGTATATATGGATATATATTATGTATATATTGTGTTGTAATAATTAGTATATATTGTATATAATGTATATATTGTGTTGTAGTTTAGGTTGTACGTTATGTATATAAATTCTCGTATATATTTTATTGTAGTATATATTGTATGTTATATATTGTATGTTATATATATATTCAAGGATTGATATCGAAGTAAAGACAAAGAAATATTGAGAAAAAAGATATTCAAGGATATGATAAAGAGCATTTTTATTGACCAAAATGGCATATCTTTCTTAGTCTTCCTTCCCCCCAATGGAATGAGCACAACAATATACTAATACCATCATTAAAAGGGAAAAAAACTAAAAGAAGATGTGCCAATGTACAAGTTACATCATAATTTATATTGTATCTCTAACAAATCTCATTAATCCGTCAAGGTTTGGAGGAGGTTGTGTTGGTGGTGGTGGAAATGAAGCTTGTTCATCACCACTTCTGGGCGAAGCCGATTCCTCAAAAAGTTCTGCTATCATTTGTTCATATGCTTCATCTATCGCCGGTAGTGATTCTGCAATGCCAAAGTTTCTTCTTTCCGCGCGGATCCAATCTCTAAAAAGCACCGATTTTTCCAAGCTCTCCCTCATCGCCGCTCTATGATCACCGATTTGTAGTCTTGCTTGAATGAAAGCGCTCTCCGATGCAACAGTTGAAGCTTGAATTGATAAAACATCCCGAGCCATCCTTGCAAGAACGGGAAAATGTTTTTCCCTTGACTTCCACCATTCCAAAAGATCGAATGAGCCGTCTGGATTCTCCTTTTCTAGTCTCCGTGACAAGTAAACTTGAAGCTCATTTAGATGGAAAATTTCATCAACATTATCACCTTGAGTACCCCGGAACTCCGTCCAAGATTTAAGAGCTGTTAAGCCCGCAGCTATTTTAGACGATTGTGAGCTAGACGAAGTAAGAGTTGGAATATTTGGCCTAGCATGCTCTAACGCCTGTTTATAAGCATTATAAACAGTTTGAGCATTAATTTTAATTGATGCTTTTGCATCAGCAAGTGTAGCAATTTCCTCTTCTGAAAGATCTAAAGCCTTATAAATATTAGAATACCAAAAATGAGGACCTCCTAATTTCATTGTTGGATTTAACATTGCAGCTACACCAAAAATAGGAGGGATAGGAAAAAAATATTTTTTAAACTTTTGTTTCATTTCATTTATAGCAAGTTCATAATTATTCCCACCCTCGCTAAATTCAACAAACAAATCAGCTAGTACGGTAGTATAAACTAAACGGTTTGAAATAGTAGGATAATATTACCCAGAAAATGCATTTGTAGCAACTTGAAAATGTTCTAAAAATCTAAAAGAATTTTAACATTAGTCCAATCTTGGGTAGTTAGCATTTCATCATCATCTTCACCACCTACCCGAGAATTAGACGTAGCATTAATTGGGTTTCTATATTCATACGCAACTACTAAACTTTCGTACATGCAATTCCACCTAGTCGGGCAAGGTTTATGAACCTTTCTTTCTCTAAGGTCATATTTGTCACATTTTTAAAAATACTCTTTAAGTCTAGTTCTACGATTTTTAATAAAATAGCCAATTAAGAGCCATTCTCACCTTTTCAATTTCTATGTTTAATATTCGCATACCGTCACCAACAATTAAATGATAAATATGACAAATACATCTAACATAGAAAATATTACTAAATGCAGGATTAAGGGTGTGTTAGCATGCCTATTACACTAGTGTTACTAGAAGCATTATCCATAGAAATTGCCATTATTTTATCGCTAAAACAAACATATCTACATATATCTGAAACTGTGTTAGCTATAAACTCACCCGTGTGACGTGAATTAATTATTATGTATACAATTATGCGTTTTTGCATTGTCCAGTCCTCATCTATCCAATGACTTGTAATAGTTAGATAATCACAGTCATTATTACTTCTACCAATATCAGTTGTAATAGAAATACGATTAGGTATATGAGTAAATAAATAGCGCAAATATTGTTCATATTCATGCTTGAATTTATAAATATCGGCCCTAACTGTTGCGCGAGGCCAACCTTTATAAGTAGGATCAAAAACTCTTTTAATATAATGAACCCAATTAGGATTAGAAGCAAAAGTATAAGGCAAGCACATAACAGTAATCATTTTTGCTAATTCTTCACGATCCCTATTTGGATCGTAATATAAAATACCTTCGGTGACAGTGTTAATTCCTGATTGAACTAGATTTGAACCTGTACTAGGGTTAACTTGAGAATCTACACTTGTCCCGTCTTGATGCGCTTGCATTTGAAAAAATTTAGCCCTATCTCTAGGGTGTAATTTTATGTGTCTAACCAAACTACCTGTGCCGCTACGGTCTCCAGTATATTTATGAACAAGTAATTTCCCACAAGTTTTACACTTAGCCTTATTGTGTTCTCTTACTTGAGTAAAAAAATGCCAAACTAATGATGTTTCTTGACGTTTAGCAGGTTGTCTACTAAAAGTTGGAGTTTCTACAGGTGGGTGTGCCGGTGCATTACCTGAGTTATGAGCAGGACTAGTAGGTGTATCATCTAAATCTGGTGCTTGGGTTTGATCATCATCATTATCATCCTCATTTTCCTCTAAGATAGGTTCATTAGGATAAAGAGCATTCATAATTTCATCATCTAATCTATCACCTACTGCAACATCATGTAGAAATTCACTATCGGTAAATTGAAAATAAGGGTGATCACTATCAAGCATTACGGGAGGCGGATTAGGACGTCTAGGTTGGCAACTACTTTCAACTTGCTTAACTTTTGTAGGTCGGGGAGCTGGGGGAAGGGTAGTATTATGGCCACTACTTTCACCGGTTTTACCTTTTCCTTTACCAAACATTTTTTCAAAGAAAATGCCATACTAATTAGAATTATGCAAACTAAATAACACAAAAATATATTATTAACACGTAGGAGTTGAAACGAGTTTACCGGATTGCCGAACAACTTCTTGAAAATTGAAAATAGTTGAACACTTGAAAACTTCAATTCAACAACTTCACAATTTTTCACGAATTTTCAACAATAAATTAAGCACTTGTAGTAGAAAGATTGAAAGAGAGATTGAGAGATATTGATGAATTGGTGAATAAAAATAAAAGAATGCGGGGGTATTTATAGTTGAGAAATGAGAAAAAATATAATTATATAAAGTTTGGGGGCCAAATGGCTATTTTACAAAGTTCCAAATGACTATTTTTGAAAATAGTCGTTACTGATTTTTCAAAAAAAAAATTTTTTTTAAAAAAAAAGACGTTGGGTCCGCCAGGACCGGTCCAGGCCCGCCAGGCGGTCCCGGGACTGGAGGTCCCGGGCTTGACGGTTCGAACAACAAGACCGACTCGTCACGGGTTTTTTTGGACCGGTAGGACCAGGACCGCCAGGACCTGCCCAGCAGGACCGCCATGCCCGCTAGGACCGCAGTCCCGGTCCGGTCCCCGATCTGAACCGGCCCACCAGACACCCTTAGGTACAATGAAGTATTGAAAGAGGCTTCGTAGTGAGTTGTATGGCTTTTACTAACCATTCATTTCAATTGCCATAGAAAATAACTTATTCCTGGCAAATATTCATTTACCGATAAAGAACTAGGTTTAAATAATATGTTAGCTGCAATTAACGAATCATCAGTAAATAATTGCCACTAAAAGCCTATTTTCTAGTAGTGAACCAGGAGACAGCCTACAACGTCATCATAGGACGCCCGTGGATACATGCCATGTGAGCCGTCCCCTTAAGCTTCTACCAAGTGATCAAGTTCCCTACCCCATGGGGAGTATTTAGCATTCGAGGCGAGCCGCGCATTGCACAAGAATGCTACCGAATCACTCAAGACTTTGCCCACACCAAACAGTTGAAAGGAGCAAGTGCGGAGGCAGAGCAATTAGCCATGTCGGGGACTAAGGTCGACCCGACGGTGGAAGACATCAAAGATCCAGACATCGTAGAAGCCCGCAATGCGACGATCAAAGATCTCGACCCAGTCCAAATGGATAGCACCGACCACACAATGAAAACCTACATCGGGCACAGCCTCTGTGACCTAATTAAGTGCCGAGAATTTCTAACTAACCATACAGATTTATTCGCTTTTTATCATTTAGATATGCCGGGAATCTCGAAAGACATCGCCACACATAAGCTGAACGTTGACCCATTATACCCGCCCGTGTGGCAAATTAGAAAGAAGTTCAATGCCGCAATCATCGAGGTGATCAGTGAAGAAGTAGATAAGTTACTAGCCAATGGGTCCGTTAGAGAATCAAAGTACCCTAGTGGGTTGCCAATGTCGTCATGGTCAAAAAGAAAAATAGGAAATGGAGAATGTGCGTGGATTTTACCGACCTTAACAAGGCATGCTTGAAAGATTCGTTCCAATTACCCCACATCGACCAGTTGATCGACGCTATCGCTGGACATGAACTGCTAAGCTTCTTAGATGCCTACTCCAGCTACAACCAGATCATGATGGTCGATGAGGACCAAGAAAAGATAAATTTTATCACCCACTAAGGGACATATTACTATAAGGTAATGCCCTTCGGACTCAAAAATGCAGGGGCAACGTATCAGAGACTGGTTACCAAAATGTTCAAGTAACAGCTTGGCAAGATCATGGAGGTCTATATCGGCGATATGCTAGTAAATACAGCAAAGAAAGAAGACCAGATCGACCATATGAAAGAAGCCTTCGAGATTCTAGGACGATACAGGATGAAGTTGAACCCAAAAAACTGCACCTTCGGCGTGGCCTCAGGAATGTTTTTGGGTTTCCTCGCATCACAACGAGGTATCGAGGTCAACCCAGACCATATCAAGGCAATAGATGCAATACGTGAGACTTTGAACACCAAAAAGCAGGTACAAAAGCTAACGGGATGAATAGCCGCCCTATCCAGGTTCATCTCGCAATCCTCCGAAAGGTGCCACAAATTTTTTAACGTGTTGAGAAAAGATTATGGATTTTAGTAGAACGAAGAATGCGTCGAGGACTTGAGAAAATTAAAAATATATTTATCTTCGCCACCATTGCTAGTCAAATCGAACCCAGGCAAACCTTTATTGGTATATCTGGCGGTATCCGAAGTTGATGTTAGCGCAGTCTTGGTCCGCGAAAACAAAGGTACACAATCTCCTATTTATTATGTTAGCAAAACCCTAGTAGATGCCAAAACGCGATACCCACACCTCGAGAAGTTGGCCCTGGCACTAGTCGTAGCTTCACAAAAGCTTAGACCCTATTTTCAGTGCCACCCCATAAAGGTAATAACGACATCTCCCTGAGAAGCATACTACACAAACCTGAACTGTTGGGTAGGCTCGCCAGATGGGCCATAGAGCTTAGCGAGCACGACATATCCTATCACCCAAGAAATATCATTAAGTTGCAGGTACTTACCGACTTTGTCACCGACTTCAGCAAGAGATATTGCCAGAGGCGGAACTGTAAGCCATTCGTGCCTCCCCTAGTATCGACCTTTGGACCCTCTACACTGACGGTGCTGCTAATGTCTCGGAATCGAGACTGGGACTCGTTCTCGAAGTCCCCACTGGTGAAATAATTCATCAGTCCATAGGATGCCCTGAGATGACTAACAATGAGGCAGAGTATGAGGCTGTGATAGTAGGTATGAAGTTAGCCATCAAATACGGAGCTTGACGATTAGTCCTCCATTGCGATTCCCAACTCGTAGTGAACAAAGTCACTGGGACTTACCGAATCAAGGAGCAGAGACTATAAAAGTACCAATCAGAAATCCACAAGTTGATGCCTGAGTTCGACAAGTGCTACTTTGAGCAAATACCTAAGAACAAAATATTGAAGTAGACGTCTTAGAGAAACTGGCCGCAACCACCAAGAATATCAACAGGGAGAATGTAGTCACCCTCCTCCATCCATCCATCGATCACGTTGAGGTACTCTTTTTAAATATGACTTGGGGCTGGTGCAAATAGTTTGTATCCTATCTACAGGACGGGATACTCTCACTCGACAAAAAAGAAGCTAAGAAGCTCCGTGTACAAGCTGCCCGATACTGCTTGATAAACCATAATTTCTACAAAGAGACGTTTGGCGGACCTTTCGGTAAGTGCCTAGGTCCGCACCAAACGAGGCAAGTACTCGAAGAGGTGCATGAGGGTCACTGTGGAGCCTATACAGGTAATCGTGCCCTCATCCGTTGTATCGTCAGAGTCGGTTATTACTGGCCCACTATGAAAAAGAAGAATCAGAGTATGTTCGCAGGTGCGAACAATGCCAAAAGTATGCCCCCATTATACATCAACCAGGAGAGTCACTCCGCTCAGTAACCTCACATTGGCCCTTAATCAAGTGGGGGGGGGGGTGGACATAATCGGTCCTTTACCACAGGACAAGGAAAGGTATGATTTTTGTTTGTTTTAATTGACTATTTCTCCATGTGGGTGGAAGCAGGTACGTATGCCCAGATACGCGAACAAGAAGTCATCGCCTTCATATGGAAGAACATCATATGCCGTTTTTGCATCCCCAAAGAAATAAGCTGCGACAATGGCCCCCAATTCATTGGCAAAATAGCAACTGAGTTCTTCGAAAATGGCACATTAAGCGAATACTCTCCACGCCATATCACCCTGCCGCCAACGGCCAAGCAGAATCTTCCAACAAAATGATACTGAACATACTAACAAAGAAACTCGAAGAAGCCAAATGGTTGTGGCCCAAACTACTACCAGAAGTGTTGTAGGCGCATCGGACCACACCCAAATCCAGCACGAAAGAAACACTATACTCACTGGTCTACAGAACCAACATGGTCATACCCGTCAAAATCGAAAAACCAAGCTTAAGGTATTCACGTACCAGCGGAGCAGATAACGACATAAATAGACTTCAGGACCTCGACGAGGCCGAAGAATGAAGGGACATGACCCACATAAGATTGACGGCTCAAAAACAATAGGTCGAAAGGTATTACAACAAAAAAGCCAAAATAAGACCACTCAAAGTATGTGATTACGTCCTCAAAGACAAAACATCAGCGTCAACAAACCCAAGCAAAGGAAAATTGGGCACCAATTGGGACGGACCATATAAGATCACAACATCAGCGAGCAAAGGAGCATTCCGGTTAGAAACAATTGAAGGGAAAACACTCCAAAATAATTGGAACGTCGCCCACCTCAAGTTCTTCCATTTCTGAAAGGTGGGAGTTGTACTCTTTTTTCCTTAACTGAGTTTTGTACCAATTGGGTTTTCTCGGGGAGGTCTTTAACGATGTGGCAGAGGGGACACTTGGGGGTATCTGAGGACAAAGTTTATCATATCAGCCACTCGACATGCTCTCCGGGCTGATATAATAAAAGGACTAGACTAGTTGAATCTCCATTATTTAAACGACTAAGGCCACTTTCTCCATTTTGCAAACGTCTAAGGCCACCTTCTCCATTGTGTAAACGACCAAGGACACCTTCTCCATTATGTAAACGCCCAAGGCCACCATCTCCATTGTGTAAACGGCTAAGACCACCATCTCCATTACATAATTGGCCAAGGCCATTGCCATTAAACGTCGACCCTTCTCGGCGATGAAGGATAACACTTCGACGACAGTCGAAGTTACATCCTATTGGCCAAGGCCATCGCCATTAAACGTCGACCCTGCTCGACGATGATGGATTACACTTTAACAACAATCGAAGTTACATCCTATTGGACAAGGCCATCTCTATTAAACGTTGACCATGCTCGACGATGACGGATAATACTTCGACGACAGTTGAAGTTACATCCTATTAGCCAAGGCCATTACCATTAAACGTCGACCCTGCTCGACGATGATGGATAACACTTCGACGACAGTCAAAGTTACATCCTATTGGCTAATGCCATCGCCATTAAACGTCAACCCTGCTCGACGACGATGGATAACACTTAGACGACAGTCGAAGTTACATCATATTAGCTAAGGCCATCGTCATTAAATGTTGACCTTGCTCGACGATGACAGATAACACTTCAACGACAGTCGAAGTTACATCCTGTTGGCTAAGGCCATCACCATTAAACGTCAACCCTGCTCGACGATGGCGAGTAACGCTTCCATGACTGTTGAAATTATATCCTATTGGCCAAAGCTAATACCACTAAACATCGACCCAGTTCGACAACGATGAATGACACTTCGACGATAATCAAAGTTACATCCCTTTGGCAAAAGCCATCGCCATTAAGCGTTAGTCAAGCTCGACTACGACAAAAACATTCAGACAATAGTTAAAATTTCATCTTGTTTATCTACTAAGGCCGGGCTTTGACTTGTCTATGAATATCAACTGCGGAGGTGAAGTTTCGAAAAAAAAAAATAACAACACAAAAAGAATAACAACAAAAGTATGATTCATATATTATGACAAAAAGGTATGTACATTCGAGCAAAAGTATGCTTCATATGTCATGAAAAAAAGGTATATATGGTCGGTCCCGCAAAGGGCCCCCATTACATTCTACAAAAAGCAAAACATATACAAATTTTAAGAAGCCTCGCCATCTTGCCCTTCGTCTCCCGTCTGTTCACCATCTCGACCGTCACCACTAGGGCGGTAGGCTTCATTGTACCAGGAGTCGGAATCCAACCGGTTAACATCCTCAGAAGCATTGCCCTCCCGGTCAGGAGAGTCGGAGCTATACCCACAGACCGCTCGAGCCTTGCGCCACTGTTCCTGAACCTCCTCCTCAGTGGCACGACCCGCAATGAGGCGTTTCTTGTATACATCAAGTCTGGCCTCCGCATAAACCCATATCTCATACGTTTCACGACGCGTATCCTCATAAAATAAGAGCTAGGAAGAAGAAGGTCGAACCACGTCTCCAGGACCTAGTGGGACAGTCCGCCTAAGAACATTGACATTTATGACTTGGATTCAAGTTTGGTAGTCAAGGCCGCAACCCTATTGTGCAAATCAGCAAACTCTACCGCCACCCCACGGCCAAGCTCCAACTCCTCTTCCCTCGATTTGAGGAGTGATTCCAGCTCACTGTTACGAGCTACAACCTTCACCAACTCCTCATTAGCCTTCTCCAGATCGGACACCCTGCGCTCCAATTGCGCCTCCTTCTGCTCAAGACCTTCACGGAACACCCAAAAATTAGGGTCCTATTGGAAAAGGTCCGCCACCGCCCGATGCTTGGAACGACATCTCTTATACTTCTTCACCATTTTATTAAAAATGGTAGCTTTCTTCTGCTTGCGACGCCTCCTCTCTACCTCCAAAACAAGGGTCTAAGGAGAATACATGAGTTAGTACGCATCAAAACCAACCCAATAATGTGCGGAAGAACAGAAGTTTACCTGTAATTTCATGCCGGCGACCCTTCGAGATAGCTACGCATCACTGACAGATCTTAGCATTTCATGCTCGATGGTGGCACATAACAAGGCTATCTCCAACACCGCATGCTTGCCGTGCTGTAATAAATCATAAGCCCCAAAAATTACAATTCGACGGTCGGACCCATCTATCGTCATCTCCACGTGCGTGTAACTTTCCGCCATCTCGTTTATATATTCTTGGGCGATCTCAGGGTCTGATCCCTCAGCGTCCCCGCCAACGATGGATGTCGAGCCACCCTCAGCAGCATGACTTGAGCTGGTACAGGCAACAACGCTCGCCTGATGGGCCGGTCTCCCTGAACGAATAGTGTCGACCATAAAGATAGGTCTAGGCGTTTGACGAGGTGCGTTACTCCTCTCATCCTCAGTCGTCACCGCTTTTCCAGTTTCAAGTCTCCGCCTTGACGTGGCGCGTTACTCCTTTCATCCTGAGTCTCCACTGCATTGCCAGTTTCAAGCCTCTACCTTTTTCTCTCCCCAGGCTCCTCGCCCTAGGAAGGCTTATCCGCAGGTTGCGGAGATGCTGTCGACGATGTCACCTCATTCAAAGCCGCCTCCACAGGCACAACCTCTTGTAAAGGAGCTATGTGAACACCCTCCTTGACGGATTCACAAAGTATCTCCTGAGCATCCGGGCCAATATCCGATCGAGTGGAGGTAGATACCGTCACTTTTTTCTTAGGAATGTTTTGACCTATCGACACAAACGGTTCAGTCGATAAAGCTTGTGGAAACAACTGACTAAGGTCGAAGAATTACCTGAAGGGCCTACGGGGCCTTAACGTTGAAGAAATGCGGACCATGTGCGAGTTTCTTCCGCGTAATACAGCAAACCAGCTACCCATTACTTGATACTAGTGATGAAGCGGGGCATGTGAGCTATCGCTACAAAACATAAGGAAAAAACATAATGATGGTATGACCAGAGCCGCCAAATCCATCCAGAGCCGCCAAATCCATGTATGATAAAGAATTCGACCAATGGAAACACTTACGTTTCGAATTCCACCTTTGTGGGAACCTGGGAGGGTCAGACACCAGGTGCTCAGTTTTGATAAAGAAGTACCTACGCCAATAACCACGGCTGGCCCTTATCAATCTTGGCGACCAGCCCCTTCGAGCCATGGCTCTTCAAATGCAACATGGTACCCCTTAGAAAACTGGGGCTGAATAACTGCAAAAGGTGGTGAACAGAGACCTCACACCTAGCCAGCTCTGCGCATGTAGACATTATCGTACACACTTTTAAAGTGTACGGAGTAAGTTGAGACGGAAACATATTGTAAAATCGGTAAGCTCCTCTGCCAAAGTAAATATGTGAAGGCCATAACCAATTAAAAAGGGATATTCGTAGAACGTGCAATATCCGATATCTGGACGTTTGCATAGTCTGTTCTCGCTGGGACCATCTCCACATGAGCAGGAATGCCAAACGACGTGAAAAGACCATCTAGGTGGTCCTGCGTCAACTCAGAACTCTCCGAAGTTGGCACATGGGAGTCTTTTGGAAATCTTTTCTAACAAGAAGTTGCTTCGGCAACACATTGTCCACAGTAAGAGGGGTGAGGTCCTCTTCCCCTTCTCCTTCATCACCACCAGATGGAGGCGGTACATCGGATGACGTATTATCAGAGCCCTCAAATTATCATCCCATAGGAGTTTTGCCATAATTTTCGTTCAAGAAGCGGTGTATGACACAACATAAAGTGTATTTTTTGAGAAACGGTGGGGTTTCGGAGAAAATGAGTGCTTTCTTAGAAAGTTAGAAAATGCTTGCAACTGATCGAAAATTGGGTTGAGTTAAACCCTTCCCTATTTATAGGGTTGGGTGGCGTTGAAATCGAAGAGACGGAGTTCAGATAAGCGCGGGAAACCGAGCATCAGAACGCCTCTTGTGTTTCCTTGGGAATACGCGTAATAATGATGCATGCATATGATGACATCACCCTAATGAGAAGATTGCGCATAAGCATTTCAATAAACTCAAATGTTCACTCGTTTGCTCTCATTCGCTTTGCCGCCTTAAAGCATGGTCGAGTTTTCCCATAACAAGGTTCATGGTTCCGTCCATCGGGGACGCACCTTGATGCGTCACCGATGAATGGAGGGACTAACTGTATAGGGTCAAATTCTGCCCATTATGTCTCCACGTCGGTAGGCACGACCAACGAATATATGATAACCGAAGTAAGGGCACGACCTGAGAGTGCGGGAGTGAAGCGTATCATCAGCCTAGTTGTCTCCTCAAAGGAACGTGACCAACCTCTATATTATTTTTATTATTTCGAGTAGGGTCTCCTATTATATAAAGAAGGATCCCAATGTTATAAAGGGCATCTGATATTCTATTGAAAATCTCTCTCTCTCTCTCTTTATCTCTTCTTTTCTCTTGAATATCTGATTTATTGGAAGCAATAAGAAACATACTACATATTTCTAGGTCTCATTATCTTCGATTACGATTTACCTTTAATTAACTACGATTGTTTTCACTTACAAAGTATTTGGTAACTTTTGAGCTAAACATAAATAAAGTGATTTATATCTAAAATCATATACCTTACTATTAGTTATGCATATATTAATTGTATTGTATAAGTTTATGTTGAACCCAAAAATATTTATATATGTGAAATTCTATATTGAAATTAATTTTCGACCAAACCAATCAATACTAGGCCTATTAGATCACCCCTAAGTTGATAAGTATGACTGTGAAATACATATGTTTTGCTTATCGATCTGGTGTAAATATTGAGTGCGAGTAATATGTATACATCAATCTAGTAAATATATAACACGGGTTTGAAACTTAATATATACTCTTATCACTAAATCATTGTTAAATTCATACATATTCTCATTTATAATTGAATTCTAGTAAATTAGTATAGTTTGGGGTAAATATTGAATGTCACTATGTTGTTTAACGTAAGTTAGGCCCGTGACCTCCTATAATTTAAACCTTCGGGTATGTGTTTGTGTAATCTGTATATAAGAACGTTAGCGGAGAAGTGCCCATTTTTTCACAATGGCAAAGTTGGCAAACATAATTTTCTGTAATTTCACAAAATCCGATGAAATAACTTACTTCTTCGAATGTCAACCATTGCCTTGGCGCCAGTTCTTGTTCTGCTTCTACTTCTTCCACTTGTGACATTATTTTAAGGCCTCAGGCGGTCATTTTAGATATTTGATTATTCAACTATTCTCATTTTACCTACCAAAAGTTTCAATCCTATATAGAAGAATATGTCCTCTTTTTCATTTGTCAGCAGATGAATCATCTTCTTTCCCATACGTTGTATCGCAAAATAAAGAAAAGATTTGTTTTCTTGCTTACATTAAACAACAATATTTCTTACTGGCTCTCTTTAAATTCTTCCCTTTTATGATTAGTTTTTAAGGATGATGAAATCAGCAAAAGACAAGGGGCTCGGATACTTGGTCAAAGTTTTTGATTCTTACCAAGAAACCTTCTTCTTGTTGGCTTGTTCTTATTGTTGGCTCAAGGAATCATTGTAATATACTGCAAACTCATTATCATATTGTCCTGACTTTGTTCTCAACATATTTTCTAGGACACATTCTTTTGTCCATGCAGCGTGAAAGTCAATGATAACTTGCTGAATATTAGGACGGCGTTGTTTACAAGGTTTGCATTGAGGTATAGGACTTTCCAACAAAAGCATTGGGGTTTTGGATGTTCAAGCAAGGGGTTTTGCTATGAAGGAAAAGGGTTCAAGAAGTCAGGTCTTCCTCCTAATTTTTGCAACCCAAATTCTGGCTATACTGGGACAAACAAACAGCAATGATGGTAAAGGCTTTTATCCACTTTATCAGATACTTGATATGCACTTTCTTCTATTTCATGGTTATTATCCACTTCACAATAAACTGGTGAAGGGTTTCAGGTTTGGTAGTTGTTGAGTCTATAACCTAGAATTAATAGCTAAACTTGAGTATATTCTAAGTTGCTAACTGCTCAAAAGTACAAACAGCTGAATCTGTGCGGTACTAGGGACTCATGGAATAGAAACAAGGAACTTTCATACTCCATCCTGCATCATGGTTTATTCCATTTATGGAATTTAAACAAAGCCTATTGCTTTACTTTCTTCAATGCCCCCATTTGTAGGGGCTGAACTTTGATTTGACTATTTAGTTCGGTTTGTATTTAAGCTTGTGTTGGAAGGACTAATTCACCTGAAAAAGTATGAACGCCTATGATCCGCAGCCAATGGTTCTTGCTGATTGCCAGTGGACCGTTGGCACTGTTTTGTGATTGATTACTATATGCACGTTAGTGGAAGATAGCATAAGGAAAAAAAAACTAAAATAAAGCGACAGGAAGGGATAAAACTGAGTTATTACGAAACGATAAATACGAGAACATCGCTGTTCTTTAGCATCATTGAAGACTGAATGATATATTTATATCAGAATTCCTTGTGCACTTGTAGAGTGAAATGTTAGATAACATTTTTCATTCAAAATTGAGCACATTTCAGAGGTATTCAGAGTCGTGTTTTCTTTGCCGGGATCTCTTTCTGCCTTTACCCCCAATTTAGAACATAGGAAAAAAGTTGAAATATTCTCTTCTGGTAGTTTGGTTGAGAAAATTACTATTCAATCCTAAAGATACTCAAAGTTAGCAATGCAGATGTAGAGTTTAGGTTAGCTACACTGGAACAAGCTGCTGTACTGTCTAGCCTTTTTTTTTTTCTTTTATCAGTTGAATAGATGGATTGGAGTACTTGTAAAATTATTTTGCTTAAAAGGTTTTCTGCTTTTCTTAACTCGAGTTTTAAGAGTAAATTAGTAGTTTGTGAAATATTTACCTTTCTAATAGTATAGCCGTAGAAGCCATTTATAATTCCTTTCATTGTGCAGCCAGTGCACTATATGCTCTCAAATCTAGCTGGAATAACTTGCCACCAAATTGGGAGGGGTCAGATCCTTGCGGTAGCAGCTGGGAAGGAATTATCTGTAATGATTCGCGTGTAACCTCAATGTATATCGTTGTTATTTGAAATTTCTGATTGTTCTGTAGTTCGTCTACGTTCCCTTCCTCATAGTTATTTTTAACTTTCCATCCGCAGAAAGTTGTCAGGCATGGGCTTGGAAGGCAATCAGTTTGGAGATCTTTCATCATTAACTGCATTGCAGATTTTGTACGTCTCTTATTTCTATATTTCTATCTTGATTCTTCAGATATTGACAGTAAGATTCTGAAATCATCTTTAGTTCATCTATAATTCTTTCTCCAACTGTCATCTGAAGCACAACTGTAGTTTTTCCGCAGATAGTGCTAAAAAACGAACGAGTGCAATATCCATGTCTTTATCTTTGCTAATTATATAATTCTGGCCTCATCCCTTCCTCATCACAAACTGATTTTTGGAAGTATTTGTAAGGAGTATACACATCATATGAAAGATAAATTTTTTTTTCTCCACTAAAAGGGTTAAGTTTTGCCATTTGGATTAGAACATATCCACTGCTTGAACGTACTCTTTAATTAGTTTCTAATCCTCCTCTTACCCCAAATTAACCTATTCAAGCGGTTTATCACTTTGCTTTGTTCATTGTAACGAATTTGGTGTAGGGACCTCTCGAATAATGTTGGACTGAAAGGAACTCTTCCATCATCAATTGGAAATTAAAGAATTTGACAACCTTGTAAGAAAATCTAAATGGCAACTCAAGTATATCCTACGCAACTTGTAGTGTCAATCCTGACTTCAGAAGCTGGTCATTTTATGCAGAATCTTAGTTGGTTGCAGCTTCTTTGGTCCAATTCCAGAATCAATTGGTTCTCTGCAGCAGCTGGTCTTTATGTAAGGATTTACATTTCCAGTTTATCCATTTGTTCACCTGAAGTTTTAATCATTAATATCTTCCTCTTTACTATCCAGAGGTCAATTGTGTTTCTTCAGCTATGGCAACTGAGTTATTATTCATGCATTAAGTAGAACTTGGATTAAAAAATTTCTTTTGCTTTTCCTATCAATGTTGGTGTACTTTTGTCCCAATCGAATTTGGTTCAGTTCAGGGGAAGGGTGAATTGAACCTTATTAAGATTGGCTTTGCTTCAAAAATAAAAGGTTGCCTATGGAGGGTCGGTTATAAAGCAGAGGTTTAAAATTTAACATTGTAAGACGTCCTGCCTAGATTATAGTTTGAATGTGCGGGACGGGGATTCAGTAAATTCAAGTGACAAACATACGCAGATTACAAAGAGGGAGGAGTCTTCAATTTCTTATTAACTTATAATGGACGTACATTCTTCATATTTGTTAAGTCTTTGGTATATCTTCTTTTTAGCAGTCAGCTTCGTGTGGACTTAGTTTCTTGTCTTAACTTTTTCACAGATCTCTAACTTCTAACAGCTTCACTGGGCCAATTCCACCATCAGTTGGCAATTTATCTAAGTTGTCATGGCTTGATCTTAGTGACAATAAACTTAGTGGTACCATCCCAGTCTCAAAGGGCTCAACACCTGGTTTGGATTGGCTAGTTAATACCAAACACCTGTATGTAGCCTCTCTACAAGATACAACTTTTTCGTTTGTCTTTCTCTATTCCTTAATAGTTGTGTTAAGTTTTATTCGTTGCCTGCAGTCACTTGTCGAAAAATCAGCTCTCTGGCCGTATTCAATCTCAACTCTTCAGTCCAAACATGAAGCTGATACATGTGTGAGTATGTAGGCGGGTTAAGTGTATATTTCATTTTAGCAAACCAATATATCCAGTTAACTTGATTTACTTAAGTTCGTTAAATCTTTTGAGGAAATGATTAATGATACATAAACCTTTATCACTTCTAAGCTGGTCAGAAAGTTGTAAGAATGTATGTTTTTGCTTCTTTCATTGTGTCCTTTGGCCGCTGGGAACAATGCATAAAAAACTGCCAGGACACAAGTGTTTTTTCTCTAGATCACTGATGATATTGGTTTTTCTATTGATTAGGATTTTAGATCACAACCAACTGATGGGAGAAATTCCAGAGAGTCTGGGAAGTCTGCAGAACTTAGAAATTTTGTGAGTTCCTTGTGTTGCCAATGATATTTGCTCATATACTTTGTGCCCTGAAGTCTGAGTTTAGTTTCATCATATTTCTTGTCATGGCTACAGGCGGCTGGACTGGAACTCCCTCAGTGGATCTGTCCCTTCCAACCTCACCAACATTACAAGTCTCAATGAGTTGTATGCACTCAACAGAGGAGACCTATAATCTATTTCTGCTTATCCATTGATGTAGATTTAGCATGCTATTGGTATTTTATTTCGGTAATGACTCTTTTTCTAATATTGTTTCAGGTATTTATCCAGTAACAATCTCAATGGATCAATTCCTGACCTTACAGGAATGAACTTGCTAACCTATGTGTAAGTTGGTGTTTAGGTTCTATATCTGTGAAACATATACTAATTCTTGTCGAAAGTTGGTAAACTTTTGTTGTGACAGATTCTGAATTTCTCATCAAAGAAATTCTTTATTCTATTTATGAGTGACTCCTTTGGCAAGGATGTGATATCCTATGATGATCCATTTACTATATTATTTTATTCCTATTGTCTGCAGGGGCATGAGCAATAATAGTTTCAATGCATCAGGCATCCCACAATGGTTAACAAACCTCACACAGTTGAAAACAATGTATTTTCTCTCACCTCTCTCCCATGTGCACACACATAACATACCAACTTTCCTTCTTTAATGTGCCTACCAAGGACCTAGTCCTGATTTGGACTAGCACAGGCATGCTTAACTGCAATTGACTGGTATAGAGCTTTTAGGAAACTGAATGGAAAATTCTATTCTGGTCTTACTTTTCTTTACTTGCATATATATGACTTGGTGCTCGCTTGTTGAAAGATTTGCCCACTCTGAAGTGAAGTCTTGTGGAATGGCCTATATAGAAGGTAGAAGTATCTAGCCTAGTAGCAGCACCCTAACAAAATCCTCACAACAATGTATATTTTCTTATGAGTTGATTCTTAAGTAGGGAACTTAGCGCCCCACCTACTAGCCAGAGAGGTTGACAGTAAGTGTAAGCTCATCCAGAAGCTCGAGGAGCTCCCTTCATTTGCTTCTCAGGAGCCGCACTGTGAAGAAAAACAACTTCCCAAATTCCGGAAATTGCTTTCTTAGAGTAGTAAATTATGCTTCACTAGCCCAAGACTCACAACCACAATTGAAGAAGAACGAAGAAGAAAATATAGCTCCAAAAATACTAGAACTAAGAAAGTGGAAGACTTACTTGAATAACTTGGAGAATACTTTATTAACTCAAGAAGACTTGGATTTTTTTTTTTTGGATGATGCAAATGTGGAGGAGGGGGTGGGTATATATAGGCTTTCCACCTCCTCAATGGACGGTCATGATTTATTTAATCCTACGGTGGAGATTCGTCTTCTAGAATACTCCACACTTTTCTTACAAAATATCTAGATATTTTTATCACCTACACTAATCTAGAAATATCTCTTACAAATATCTCCTAACTTCTATAATATTCTACATTATTCTATAATTTTCCAAAAGTTACACTTTATAATTTAACACTCCCCCTTAAGTGAACTTTTGGAGACAAGTCCAAGCTCGCCACGGAGATCCTTGAATGGTCCTTTGGAAAGAGACTTTGTAAAGATGTCTGCAACGTTATCATTACTTCGAACCTCCAATGCTTCAATGGTACCATCTATAACCTTCTCTTGGATGAAATGATGCGCAATTTCAATATGTTTTGTTCTTGCGTGACACACCGGATTAGTAGCCAACTTTATAGCGCTTTGATTGTCACCAAGAAGTTTTGTAGGCTTATGAATTGGTGAGAATACATCCCCAACAAGCCGACGAAGCCACGTGCATTCCTGAGCAGCAAGAGTAGAAGCCTTGTATTCCGCTTCAGTAGTAGAGAGCGAGACCGAGTCTTGCTTTTTACTGCACCAAGAGACACATGCTGAACCACAGGAGAATACATAACCGGAAGTTGATCTTCTATCATCTAAGTCACCTCCTAGATCAGCATCAGTGAACCCAAGTAGTGAAAAATCAGCTCCTTTCATGTAAAGAAGTCCCATGTCATATGTTGAGTTCACGTATTTCAATATGCGCTTCGCCGCTTCAAAGTGAGGTTTCCGTGGCTCTTGCATATAGCGACTAACAAGTCCAACAGAAAATGAAATGTCTGGCCTTGTAATAGTCAAGTAGATCAAGCTACCAACAAGAGCCCGATAAGGACATGGATCTGGTAAAAGCTTTCCTTCATCACGCCTAATTTTTATGTTAGGCTCAAGAGGAGTAGAGCAATGCTTACTTGTGTTTATTCCAAACCTGTCCACAAGCTTCCTCGCATAGCTTTCTTGTGAAAGAAATATTCCATCTTTCACATATTCACTTCCAAACCAAGAAAGTGACTAAGCTCTCCCAAATCTTTCATTTCAAATCTGATCAAGAGTTCAGCTCGCAGTTTTGCAACCTCCTGTTTGTTATTACCTGTAATAATCATATCATCCACATATAGTAGCACAATCATGTGGAGCGTACACCTTGCTTCTTCACGAACAGGCTAGAATCTGAGTTTGATGCAAGATAGCCACAAAATTGCAAGTATTCAGCAATCTTTCCGTACCATGCTCTGGGAGCTTGCTTGAGTCCATAAAGCGCTTTCTTCAGCTTGCATACATAGTCTGGATGAGTAGGAGAAATGTAGCCCAAAGGTTGTTCCATGTAGATATACTTATCAATCTTGCCATACAGGAAAGCATTCTTCACGTCAAGCTGACATAGCTTCCACCCAAGTGATGCCGCCAAGGAGATCACAACTCGAACTGATGTCATCTTCGCCACTGGGCTAAAAGTCTCCTCATAGTCTTCTCCATAAACTTGAGAGAATCCTCGTGCAACCAGCCTTGCTTTATATCTATCAATGCTCCCATCTGCCTTCTTCTTTAGTTTATACACCCACTTGCAAGATACCGGCTTCACATCCTTGGGCTTTGGCACAAGATCCCAAGTTTCATTTTTCACAAGTGCGTGCATCTCCTCATTCATAGCTTCTTCCCATTCCTTAACACCTTTTGCTTCATTATAGGAAGAAGGCTCATTTTCATAAATAGGACCGACACTGAAGCAATGATAGATGCTTACCATGTTTCCATCTCGGTAGCGAATAGGTTTGATGACTTTCCTTCCATATCGAGTTGTTCTTTGACCATTTGTCTCCTCCAAGTTGATATTTTCCCTTTGTTCATCCACGCGAGAAGTAACCTTGCTCCCCCTATCACCAGAATCTATTGCTTCGGAAGATGACGTACTATTATACGTCATTGGTGATGATGGCGATGATGAAATATTAGAGCAAGGAGCTGAAGAAGTCACCGGAAAACTTACAGGCATCTCTTCATGTTCTATAGCTGGTGAAGGAGCATCTCCAAGAACACCACCGGGACTGTAGTAGGAAGAGATTTCATCAAATACTACATCCCGAGATACTTTGCACTTGCCTGTCTAGGGATCCATGCATTTCCAGCCTTTCTTCCTTTCATCATAACCGATGAAGATGCACTTCCTTGCCTTAGCATCTAGTTTATTTCTTTGTGAATCTGGAATGTGGACGTAGCAGATCGATCCAAAGACCTTAAAGTCTTTCACATTTGGCTTCTCGTTGTAGAGCATTTCGTACGGGGACTTCATATTAATCGGACTGAGTGGTACCCGATTAATCACATATGCCGCACAAGCCATACCTTCAGCCCAAAGAACTTTGGGCAAATGTTTAGCATATAACCAGCTCTTACATGTCTCAGTAATATGTCGAATCTTCCTCTCTGCGATGCCATTTTGCTGAGAAGTGTCTGCACATGTGAGCTGCCTTCGTATTCCCTGCCTCGAGCAGAATTGATTAAACTCCCGGGAAGTATATTCTCCCCCATTATCAGTCCTCAGCCGTTTTATCTTCCTCTGAAACTCACCTTCGACCTTCTCCTTGAACTCCAAAAATCTAGAAAATACTTCAGATTTTTGCACCACGAAATATACCCAAGTATATCGTGTGTAATCATCAACAAATACCACCATATAGCGATAACCAGAGAAGGTAGGTATATGTGTAGGACCCATCACATCACTGTGAATGAGTTCTAGTGGTGCCTCGTATCTTGTTTGGGATCTATCAAATGGAAGACGATGCGCCTTACCATATTGACACCCTTCGCATAATGTTCCACTACCAAAAGTAGTAATATGAGGCAAACCATCAACCAAATTTTTGTTTACCATGACTTTTAACTTATCCATATTAAGGTGTCCCAGTCTAGCATGCCAAAGTGATGCATTATCATTCGTGCTCATCTTGTCAACATAAGATGTAGATGCTGACAAAACAAATAAATCATTAACTCGCTTACCGGTGTGGACAACATGTCCTTCCACCTTAGTGATATTTCGGAAGAACTTCACTCCATTTGGCCCGAACAGAACATAGTGCCCAGCATCCACAGCGTTAGCCACCGAGAAAAGATTCTTCCTCATTCCAGGTACATGATACACACTTTTCATAGTGATAGGATCTCCGCCATTGTTGAGAATTATTGTACCCTCCTTTTCTACCGGATAAACGGTATTATCCGCGGTGAGAATAGCTTCGTTACCTTCATGTTTCTGAAGAGATGTGAACTTTGAGTCATCTCCGGTAAGGTGATGACCGCAACCAGAATCCACGATCCAGTCATCCTTGAAGTTGATGCTAGTGTAAGCATTTACCGAGGTAGTTTCCGTTGAGAAGCAACCACCCCAATTCTCTTCGGTTTGTTCTGCTTTATCAGCAACATTTCCTCCCTTTAGCTTCACCTTACAATTCTTCTTGATGTGTCCAGGCAAGTTACACCGATAGCATCGAATAGTGCTTCTTTTCCCGTTGGCACTCTTTGGTGGCTCTCCCCCTTCATCTTTTCTTCTCTCTTTCATTCTTCTTCTCTGGTCTATAGATATTCTTCTTTCCAGAGAATAAGGCGTCACCTTGAAAGGATAAGGAGACTCCAGCCATTTGTTTTGCTAGAGACTCTTGAGAAGAGAGAAGATTCTCAAACTCAACAAGGGAGGGTTGATTAGCCCACCCCTGAATAGAAGTGACAAAAGGAATATATTCTTTGTTTAATCCTCGAATAATATTCCTTTTCATTCGAGCCTCCGAAATAGGTTCCTCCGGATCAAGAGCAGAAATTTCCGAACAAATATTTTTAATTTTTAAGAAAAATTCGGAGATTGAGAGCTCACCTTGAGTAGTTCGTGCCAACTCATTCTCTAAGTATTGTAGCCGAGCAACGTTCTTCTTGTTAAGCAATGCACTTAGAGTATCCCAAATCTGAGATGCAGACTTACACTCAACAATGTGATCAAATAGACCGTGAGAGATTGATCTCTTCAACACGAATTCCGCCTTTGCGTTTGAAGTCCTCCACTTCTTTACGGCATCGGCATTAGTATCCGTGGGTGTAGGGGCAACCTTGTTGTCTCCACCAACAACCTCCCATAAATCTTCTCCAAGAAGATAAGATTCCATGCAAGACTTCCATACCTTGTAATTGGATTGATTAAGCACCTCAATTCCAAGGCCGACAACTCTTCCACTTGAATCCATTTTTGGAACGCCAACGAACTTCTTCACCAAGAGTGACTTGACAAGATTCCAAGCTAACACCCTTGTAGCTCTGATACCATGTGAAGAAAAACAACTTCCCAAATTCCGGAAATTGCTTTCTTAGAGTAGTGAATTATGCTTCACTAGCCCAAGACTCACAACCACAATTGAAGAAGAACGAAGAAGAAAATATAGCTCCAAAAAATACTAGAACTAAGAAAGTGGAAGACTTACTTGAATAACTTGGAGAATACTTTATTAACTCAAGAAGACTTGGATTTTTTTTTTTGGATGATGCAAATGTGGAGGAGGGGGTGGGTATATATAGGCTTTCCACCTCCTCAATGGACGGTCATGATTTATTTAATCCTACGGTGGAGATTCGTCTTCTAGAATACTCCACACTTTTCTTACAAAATATCTAGATATTTTTATCACCTACACTAATCTAGAAATATCTCTTACAAATATCTCCTAACTTCTATGATATTCTACATTATTCTATAATTTTCCAAAAGTTACACTTTATAATTTAACACTTGACATAGCTGGAATTCAGAGGGCCCATTTAATCCTTATCTATTTTCCTTCTTTTTGCTGGTGCAAAGAAACAACAATAGGTTCCAGGATATGCTATTCCAAAATACAACTTTTTCTCTACAAGCCATTTATTAGAATTGGAGAAACAAAAGCATATTGAGAAGATGGACTTTTGTTTCTTACATTATCTTCATGTATTTTATGGCTAAACTGACTCACCTTTGGCATTCAAATCAGAGTATTTTTGCTACTGTTTTAGATTGTTTTGGTAGCACTCTTTGCTTATGCATCCACTGAGGAAATCTAAATTGTAAATGTAAGCATAAACACTACTAGCCTACAAATCCTGTAAGGGAGGAGCTGGTTGTTAAGCTGCATTTATCCATATCTAAGGATAGTTCAAACAAGAAAACTACTCTGTGTGCTTCCTCATTTGAGTTGCCTTAATTTTTATCTCTGGGGTTATTTTCTGCTAATCTTTGGTGGACATTGTAACAGATATATGGAGGACACAGCACTGCAAGAACAAATCCCTGTTGATTTATTTAGCCTTCCTAACTTGGAGACTATGTAAGTTTGAACTTATTCCCCAAATAACTCTAGATTTAGTCAGGGCAAGTTATTCATTAAAATCAGTGTAACATATATTTTTCTTACAACTCGGCCTTCCGATCTACAATACTCTCTTAAAGAACATTTGTTTTATTTGACGACCATTTGCTTTCATATTTGCAGAGGATTAGCCAACAACAATCTCAGTGGAACATTGGACATTGGGACCAGATATGGGAACAATTTAACACTTGATTTACGAAATAATTCTATCAAGGACTTCACTCAGAAAACAGAATACAATATGAATATATCGTGAGCAAATTACTTCTCTGTTATTAACCCTTTTAGTAGAGCGCATTCTTCTGCCTTGGGGAATAATGTTCTATTATATTTTGCAGGCTTTCTGGCAATCCTATATGTGATGGAACAGGAGCATCAGCCAAATACTGTTCAGTTCAGATTTCCAATGATTCCTTCTCCTCGTCTCTGAGTTGTCCAGAAATGTCTTGCAGTTCAGACAAAACACTAAGTCCTACATGCAAATGTTCATATCCATTCACTGGGACACTGCATTTCTTTTCCTTGTCCTTCTCAAATTTAGAGAACTCGAGCTACTTTTCAACCCTTGCTGGCTCTATGATGTCTACCTTTTTGTCCAATGGGCTTCCTGTGGATTCAGTTTCTCTAAGTGATCCAACGGTTGATGTTTATTTATATCTTCAAATTGAAGCACAAATCTTTCCTTCAACACAGAATAGTTTCAATCGAACATCAATTTCTTCCATTGGTTTCCTGCTTAACCGGAATCCTTTCCAACTCCAATATTTTGGACCCTTCTTCTTTACTTCTGAAAGCTATTGTTGCTTTGCAGGTAACTGAACATGGTTTAAATTTTTTATCTTTTGGCTCTTCTTTTTCTCAAATTCTTTCCTGGACAAATTTGCAATTTTTATCTAGCTTAACAAGTTTGTACATTTTCTAATTTAGACAAAATGAAGAAGTCATCACATACTGGCATCATTGTTGGAGCATCGGTTGGTGGTGCAGTGCTTGTTCTTTTAACACTTTGTGCTGGTCTTTATGCTTTTCACCAGAGAAAGATAGCAAAAAGAGCTGGTCATAGCAGTAATCCTTTTGGTAGTTCTTAGATCCGGGCACTTCTGTAACATTGTTGTTTTAACTTTTAAGTGTTTTTTTTTTAATCTCCCAATGGTGTCTTCATGTGAATACAGAAACTTGGGACCGTGATAAGAGTGGTGCTGTGCCACAACTTAAAGGAGCGAGATGGTTCTCATTTGAAGAGATCAGGAAGTGCACAAACAATTTTTCGGAATCTAACTGCATTGGAACTGGGGGCTATGGGAAGGTTTACAATTTCTCCATTTTTTCCCTGCTTTAAAGTTCAGCACATATTTAGTGTATATAGTGGCATAAATTCACTTTAACTACCATTTTAAAATGCAAAGAAGGTCATAGACTCTTGACCTGTTTGATCTTTGCTCCAACTTTCAAGTAAATATGTAGATTGCTTAGACACTAAATTAGGATAATTAGATGTTGAAAACATCTGCTACACAGCAAGGAGCAGGTGATGAGGAAAGTTTCTTGAATGCAATAGTTATATGTCAATATGGCATTAACATCTTGCATGTGGGATTGCAGACTTCTACAGATTCCGCATATTTCAAAGAAAAGTACGGCTTGCTTATATGGAGAAATAGGTGGTGGCTTAAAGTGATTGAACTGATCTCAACAACTAACTACTTATATCTTTTCCAGCTTAAAAGTATTTCCTCATTTTTCCACCTCTAGCCACGATTATGAACTGAACTAGTCTAAGATTCATTACACAGTTTTTCGTCATCAAAAAGATTTATTCAGCGGTGAGGATGTTGCAAACTCAAAATTAGTGATCACTGCAAGGTATTATTTCTTGGTGTATGAAAAGCCAAAGGCAATAAGGATATTAGTCTCTTGGTTCATTGGTTTATTTTGTGGTTGGTTTCAGCTGCTGAAATAGTTATTTTCTAGACCTAAATAATTAGCCCAAGTATGTTGTTGGTAGCACCAGTGTAAAGGATTTTTCGGGGCGAGGCGCATCGAGGCGATGGTGTGGGGCGAAAGTTTCAAGAGGCATACGCCCAACAATTCAGGGTGTATCCTTGGGCGTTGAGGCACACTTTTGTAGTTAAGCGTAAGCCCCAGAAACTTTTTCAAATTAAAACAAAATTTGCTCAATAAGTCCTTCATAATATCTAAATTCTCAAAATTAAGCTTGTAATTACTCAAAAGTTTTAAAAAGGAATCGAAACATTAAATTTAAAAGTCAAAACTTCTTTTATTGATAGAAGCCCTAATTTATGGTCTTTTTCAATTCTTTATCTTCTCTGCTAGTCTGTTACTATCTCGCAAAAGCAACGAATATAGTCAATTTTTCTTTTTGTAAATACAAAGAGAACTCCATTCTCCTCATAACAACAAGTTCAAAGCTTTGCAGCTTAGTCATTTTTTTTGTTCCTCCATGTAGAAAACTTTATCAGGTTACTTGTGCTTAGCATATATATATTGTTTTGGCTAGTTTTTTTGTGGGAATGTAGCACATCTATATATATTTTTCACATACTGATAGTTTTCTTCAATTTTTATTCAATGTTACCTATTTATAAATATTTAATGTAATTATATTATTTTATAAAATATTAAAAATTAAATATCCATGGGGCTTACGCCCCGTGCTCGGAGCTTAGGCCTCGCTGAGGCATATGTAAAACCCCTCGCCTTATGCCCACATCTTTTAAAATACTGGTTAGCACCCACCTATATGATTTACCTCTGCGTCACTAATAGCTGACGTTCAGTCATCTAAGATTATATCTTGATGTTTCTTCATGACTGACATATGCATTTCATGGTACAACACTGCATCTTTCACCCCCGTTTTGCTATTTTCTTGTAGCATGTCAAATTTGTCCAGATTGATACGTGTAACATCAACAGGTCTACAAAGGAACTCTTACTGCTGGGGAGGTAGTTGCAATTAAAAGAGCACAACATGGATCAATGCAAGGGGCATTTGAGTTCAAAACAGAGATTGAACTATTGTCAAGGATTCATCATAAGAATGTTGTAAAACTGGTTGGATTTTGTTATGAGCAAGGCGAGCAAATGCTGGTCTATGAGTACATTTCAAAGGGTACACTAAGGGAAAGTCTCTCAGGTAATTCTTGTCCTTTTCTCAATGACCTTCAAAGAATATTTTTCCCTTCCTTCTGTTTAACCAAAAAATGTAATTTGGTCAAAGCTCGAATTTAGAGAAAAGAAATCGGGTTACTGATAATCTAGAGACCAAAATAAAAGGCTTTCATAGAGTAAAAATAAAACAATAAGAATTTGTTATTTCAATATGATGTCAAGAATGTACTGTGTGTCCCTACAAATGATGAAACTTCCTCCTTTTATAGTTGACAAGGAGTAACGTATTGATCTAAATAATAAATAGCATTTAATGAGACGTTACATAATCATTGCTATTAAATACTGATTAACTAATGTATCAAGTATTTAATAATGAACGTAGACTACTTTTTGTCATCAGATTCTTGTATTCATTGCCCTTTTTATCCGTTGATATTAAATGACTTGAATAGACACGAGACTCGTATCTAAGATTCTTTCACGTGTCTATTTCATTTTCTTCACCCGTGCCTGTTGCCTTCCGTGCCTTTTAATCATTTATTGCTCTCTGACTGTTTGACCAGTCCACGTGTCACGCCACGTCATCTTCAATTTAAATTCAATTTTTCCCCAATACACCTTCATCATTCATGTGTTTGCCTCATAGGAACATATGCAAAGTCCAGACTAATCTGGCAAATAAGAAAGAGAGTAATATTTCTTCACTAAAACAATACTGATCTGTCCGGTGAACTGTCCAGTTCATACAGTGTAAAGTGTTTCATTTATCTTTGTGTAAAATTGGATTCATTATATTGCTTCAGCTCCTTTATTGGGCCTGTTACTGTATATTGATATTCAGCCATTCTCCTCCAAGAATATTTCCAACCAAAACTCTCTCCATCACTATCATGATTCATGGATTTTCTCCTAGTCACGAGTAAAATGGGTACTCAAATATGTGATTGTTGTAGGGTATTCTAGAGATTCCTAAGTTTTCTAGCCTCTCTAGCAAAGTTGAAATGAAATATCTCTAATATAAAAATGTGCACAGGAAAGTATATAGGACAGTTTTTGGGCGTATATACAAGTTTAATTTGGTAATTCTTAATCTGCATATGGCTCTTGCAGTCAAGCCAAAAATCCAATTGGATTGGACAAGGAGACTTAGGATAGCCCTTGATGCTGCTAGAGGTTTGGCATACTTGCATGAGCTTGCAGATCCTCCCATAATACACAGGGATGTTAAGTCGAATAACATCTTGCTGGATGACCATTTAATTGCTAAAGTTGCTGATTTTGGCCTATCACTTCTGAAAGACGATGACAAGGGACATGTCACCACTCAAGTCAAAGGTACATTGGTGAGTATTACAACCTCAAAACTTTAGTGGATCAATTTGAGATGCATTACAATTATTATATATTTGCCTATGTTAAACCATAAAATTTGAAGGCGTTTGGATAGCACAAAAGCTAATTTTCCTGACCATGAGTGACTGAACAACACGAAGACAGATCATTTTGAATCCAATAAAAGATTAGTCACTACATGTCATTCATTGTTTACGGCAACAATAATCCTGTATAACTCCACAACTGGGGTTTGGAGAGGATAGTGTGTACGCAGACCTTATTCCTACCCTGGAGCATAGAGAGGCTATTTCCGATAGACCCTCAGCTTATGAAGGTGAAAAGAAACAATAGAACAATCACAACATGTTATTCATTGTTTGACGTAGTGATATATGCAAATCTTGATTTCAAAAAACATTTGTAATTCCATAATGCACCATCCATACTGTTTCGAAATCCCATTGTCTAAGAAGTTTCCTACATAGGGGTACTTGGATCCTGAATATTACATGAGCCAACAGTTGACCGAGAAAAGTGATGTATATAGCTATGGAGTGGTGTTGCTTGAGCTGATAACTGCAAGAGCTCCGATAGAACGAGGAAAACACATTGTGAGACTGGTTGCAGAGACCAAATATGATTCAAAAGATAACAGCAAGCTCTACCAATTAGTAGATCCAAGAATAGGTCCAGGTTCAAAACTTGAAGGCGTTGATAGACTATTTACATTGGGAATGAGATGTGTTAATGAATCCGGGGCCGAGAGGCCTTCCATGGGTGAGGTTGTGAAAGAAATTGAGAATATCATTGAACTGGCCAGCTTGACCAAGTATACAGATGAAGCTCTCACTTCAACTAGCTTTGAGGACACAACTCAAGTCAGTCTTGACGATTTTTATAATGACAAGGCTTTTGATTATAGTGGTAAATTTCCTTCTGTTGGCGTGCAGAACACCACTGGAAGTTACTAATGCGTGTAACTGTGATATACATTTCTTTGTTATATTTAATATAACTATGATCACATTTTTTTGTTAGTTGGGTACTATTGATTCTTCTGTTTTATATTTGAAGTCAAAGTTATATATGGCTTCTTGAGATTAAGGGATCTTTATATCATTATTTGATGGAAAAAGAAGTTAGATCATACCGTGCAGGACTACAGATGAATTCTATAACTCTGGAACTGTAACAAAATCCAGAGTTCTCTTGTTACACTGACCTTTGCAGCTATGTCAACAAGTGCAAACAATTTAGGACCTTTAGGTCTTTGACATGAGGATTTTTTTTATCATTGCATAATTAGTTACAAGAAATTACTAAAAGCATTCAATTTTCATCAAGGTTTAAATGTGCATGAGGTTTTGGCTTGTAACACACCTCTCATATGGTTTTGATATTAGGCAAATGTCAATTGTTTCAAAATTTATGTTACAGCAACATACCCATTGTATTCTCACAATTTTACATTAGAAGCTCTATTTTCTTAAGGATGGTGTCTGAGCTAGCTTGTGTGTACCTTCGCTAATCCACTGGTTATGTAACTGCTAGGCTACTACCACCACCCACCATAGCTTAGGTACAAAATAATTATGTTCATCAAAGATTATATAGGTTCGAAGAAATCGCCTAACATATTTTTTTTTTTTTTGCCTTTGTTGGGGGTTAAACCCAGTCCTCCATGGTTCATTACAGTTTCATATATCGCCAGGCAATGCTTACGTTAAAACTTTATTTTGTTTTAATATATAAGTGGCGTACCTTTGTGTGAGCAAATTTTGTTTCGTTGTTTCATCTTATGTAACAAAATTCATTTTTTATTTTATTGTATCATGAATTTGATCTTCATGTACCATGCCAGTCATCTGCTCCTAATAACTTTGGATTAAGAAGGAGAAGATAAAATGACTATATAGATAGACGAAGTTGATCTAAGAAGAGAATCAAATGGGAAACTTAAAGCAAATTTTCTTGAACAGAACGGATAAACAACAGCTTTTGTACGAGGACAAATATAGGGTAGCTCTTGGCAGGAAAGTAGTAAAAAAGTTTGGAAAAAGAAAATAGATATTTACATTTTAAGGGAAATTAGATAAAGTATGATTCACAACAACCTCAGAGGAGGTTCTTAAATAAGTTTTTCCCTTGAAATAATAATTTAATTTAATAAATTTCAATTACTCGTTGTCTTTAAAGTTACGAATAATATCAGAAGATCAATTTGGCTAACTAGGTTCCGCCATCCAAAAGACATTACATATTCTTTCTATGGTTATGCCTAATTTGAGGTGTTCCACTTCCAACGTTCCATAATCCCTATCCCAACTCTATATTGATTCATCAATTTTAATCAATTTGTTACAAATAGGCCGCCTACCCACAAGCGGACATACATGGTAGGGAGAGGGCCACGATTAGGGGTGTTCGTATGTCGGGTTGGTTTGGATTTACAATTATCAAACCAAATTAATTGTATCGGGTTATTAAATTTAAAGACCAAATCAAACCAATAAAACTCGGGGTTTTCACTCTCGATTTTTCTCTGGTTTTCAGGTTTTTTCCCGGTAAAATTTTTGAAGAACAAAATATATAAATTATGCTCAAAATACTTCTTTAACCCTAGTAAGATACAACTATATAAAGTATTTTCCAAGAAAATAATACGAAATATGAGATGTGTCATGATATCATCGTAAAATATTCTACAATAAAGACAATAAAATTATGTAATGTTAATATTTCTAAAGCCATAATAAAAATAATCATAATCTAAAGGTACGAAGTCATGTTAAAATAAGTATAAGGGAGTATTACTTACATGAAAGAAAAAATAAAAATAGGTTATGCATTTTTATCTAAATTATTGCAAAACAGAAAATAAATATTCAATATATTCCCGTTCATAGTACTGAATTGAATGTCTTTTGTTAGCATTAGTATTAACTTGATTTTGATTTGGGCTTTTGTTAGCATTGTTTAATTTACTAATATTAATGACTATAAAACTTATTGGAACATTCAAAAGTTCTAAGTCCAACCTTGAAATAATACTTTAAAAGATAAAATTATGAAATTTTTAAAAAATATTTATAAATTACATCACAATAAGTATATTTTTGTATTAAATATATCTAAAATTTCTATGTATGTAATGTCGGGCTGATTTGGTTTCGGTTTGACTTTCTTTAGTTAAAACCAAACCAAATCAATTGTTGTCGTTTTTTTTCCAACACCAAACCAAATCATAGTATGTTTTTTTTCGATTTGAGTCGGATTATCGGGCTGGTGCAATTTGTCGGTTTCCTTTGTAAATCCCTAATTACGACACCCGAAAATATTATGTTTACTGGCATATGTCTTCAAAATCTGTCAAATATTAACAAAGATCTCCTATTTGAATGCGCGATAATAAATTTATATTAATGTTAATAGTGCCCCGATGACCGTCAAATTCTGAGTCTGCACCTACCCACTTTTCGTTGAATCAATTTCTTAGGAGTTTAAAGAAGGTATTTGGTTATTTTTACGTTTGGAAAAATGGAAGGAAATCTAATTATGTGGCATAACTAACAAGTTGCACAACAATATAAATTCAGGATAGGAGGGGTAGTTGGTTTCATTGAATAAAATTGGTCTCCGGCCCAATTCCTGTTGTCTCCTTAAGTTTAGTTTCTATTATTCTTATTTATTTATTTCAAGGAAATCCCACACCCATTGTAACACTTCTCAAATTTTAAAAATTTCAAAATACGCTAACTATAAAAATAAGTTTTTGCTATTATTATTTTTTTTTCTTGCTTTATATTTATATATATATATATATATATATATATATATATATATATAGGAAATTTTAATATTTTTTTATATATTACTAATTATTAGGAATAAGTATCATTAACTATTAATTGAGTTAAAAAGAAAAGAAAAAAATAAAGAAAAAGCTTAAAGCCTGTTAAGAATAGAATTCTAATTAGAGTGAATGTCTATCTTGTAGAGAGTTTTACTTTGAGGCTAAGTTATTTTTCCTCCTATAAATAGAGGGGTCTTACCCCATTGTAAACCACCCCAAATTCAATAAGAATTTTCTCTCTCTTTCTCTGCAATATTGCTCTTGTTCTTTTATTGTTTTATAACACGTTATCAGTACGAGACTCTACCGTCTCAAGAAGCTCTCTGAGAAGATTAAGTTAGGGCAATGGGCGAGAAACCAATTATCGATTAACGCTTCTGCTTCAAGATAATGGCTCACGATTCAGGTATGTTTTCTATGACGATTACATGTAAGATTATCATGTTCAAAATGCTGTTATAAACTAATGTTTAAGCTTACATGTGATATCACGAGCCTGAATTTCTTAGAACTGATAATCTTCATAAATATTATTACGCATAAAGCACTTAGGATGATTTGCTCAAAGCCTTCAGAAATACTATAGTAATCTTTTTTTTTAATTGACAGTCAACTCAATCTTTCGCATCAGACAATTAGATTAGATTGTTTTGACTAATGAGATGTAATAAATTACTTGTTTCTTAGTTTATCCAATTCAATGAAAATAATGAATTAGAATTTAGGTTTAATGTGACTCTGAATTGTTGACGGCTTATTGATGACCGTATCTATCCGTATCGGCCTAGATTGATTTTATACACGATGGTTGTATTTTATTTAGTGTTATGTTCTAGGTCAGAAAGTAAAGTTACTGATTTATAATATTTAAGGACATCAAAGAAATAAAGTTTATTCCTAAATTTCAATACCTGCATGTGAATCTAACCTAATTTATCGACTGTGATTTAGTTCTTGTATTTCATAATAATTGATGTATGTGTTTTAAAGTTATATAGTTTGTTAGTCACTAAGTGATCAAACTAGAATATTTAATATTTATACATACATCAAATTTATGTTTATTTTATGGATGTATTAATGTGTATATAGTTTGTTAATCACCAAAGTGACCAAACTAGATTGTTTAAAGTATTCACATGCATAAAATCCTATGATCTTTATTTTATGTGTGCACTTATGTTTACATAGTTTTTTTTAGTCCCCAAAGTGGTCAAACTAGTTCGTTTATGAAAATATGCATACATAAAATTATAGTGTATCCATGAAATTAATGAAATGCCTATAATTAAAAATAGTGGATAAATTAATTTTCACTATTGCTAGAACTTAAGGATATACCCAAAGGTGCATCAACTATTTTATGAATAGTTAATATGATGAGGTAAATTAATATTCTTAGTCGACTAATCGATTAATCAATATATTCTATTAAACTGGACCTTTTCCGCAAGGCATGTTAGTCGACTATCCTATTTAGTTAATCGACTAACCTAATGACCGTTACCTAAGTTAATCGATTATCACTTTAGTTAATCGATTAACCTTATGTCCGTCGCCTGTTCATCGACTAGCTTTTTTTTAAACGTTGAAACAGGTTAGTCGATTATCTATTTGGTTAATCAACTAACTTCAGCAGATTTTGAAAATATTGTTTAATTATTAAGCAACGGATACAAGAGTATTAAAAGGAGAATAACTATGATAAAAGATATTTTTTTTAATGACTGCACTGAAACTATTATGTTGAATCATAGACTTAAATTTGTTTATTTCTTTTGTATATCAAACCATGGGAAGCAAATATGGATATCTCACAAAGCAAACTTGGATCAACGTCCAATTGTAAAAATATTTGTTTAATTGATTCATGTACCACACATACGATATTCAAAGAGAAGAAATATTTCTCTCATTTAAGTATGTGTAAGGCAGATGTTACTACAATTTCTGGTAGTAGTAAATTGATTGAAGGCTCCGGAAGAGCAACTATAACTCTGCCTAAAGGAACAATATTTATCATAGAGAATGCAATGTTCTCCTCCAAGTCTAAGAGGAACTTGTTAAGTTTTAGAAATATCCGTCAAAATGGATATCATATTGAGACAATAGATGAGAATAATCTTGAATACCTCATCATTACAAAGAATGTCTCTGGCCAAAAGAGGGTTATTGAGAAGTTCCCATCTTTTCTTGTGGCCTGTATTGGACAAAAATTAGTGCAATTGAGGCACATTCCACAGTAAACCAAAAGGTTACTGATTTCAATACTTTTGTACTTTGGCATGATCGATTGGGACATCCTGGATCAATTATGATGAGACGGATTATAGAAAACTCATATGGGCATCCATTAAAGAATTTAAAGATTCATTTAAATAATGAATTTTCTTGCACTTCTTATTATCAAGGCAAGTTAATTATTAGACCATCACCAACAAAGGTTGGAACTGAGTCACCTACGTTTGTGGAACGTATACGAGGGGATATTTGTGGACCTATTCACCCACCTAGTGGGTCCTTTAGATTTTTTATGGTCTTAATAGACGCATCCTCTAGATGGTCTCATGTGTGCCTATTGTCATCACGCAACCTTGCGTTTGCAAAATTAATGGCACAAATAATTCGATTACGAGCACAATTTTCTGATAATCCAATTAAGTCTATTAGACTAGATAATGCTGCTGAGTTTTCATCCCAAGCATTTAATGATTATTTCTTATCAATTGGGATAAAAGTGGAACATCCTGTAGCTCATGTTCACACTCAAAATGGACTTGCAGAATCTTTAATTAAACGTCTGCAGTTGATTGCAAGACCATTACTCATGAAAACGAGGCTGCCCACTTCGGTTTGGGGTCACGCCATTTTGCATGCAGCAATGCTAGTTCGTCTCAGACCGACGAATTATCACAAATATTCCCTTTGCAATTAGTTTTAGGTCATGAACCTAATATATCCCATTTAAGAATTTTTGGATGCGCAGTATATGTGCCTGTAGCACCGCCATACCGCACCAAAATGGGTCCGCAAAGAAGGTTAGGAATATAAGTTGGGTTTGAATCGCCCTCCATTATTCGCTACCTCGAAACATTGACAGGGGATTTGTTCACTGCACGATTTGCAGACTGTCGATTTGATGAGACACTTTTCCCAAAATTAGGGGGAGAAGTTGGTGAAACCAAACGGGAAATTTTGTGGAAAAATCCATCATTATCTCATCTTGATCCACATATCTCTATTTGTAAAAAAGAGGTGCAAAATATTATCCATTTGCAAAGAATAGCAAATCAAATGCCTGACGCATTCACGGACTTGAAAAGGATAACAAAATCTCACATCCCCGCAGAGAATGTTCCAATCCGTATTGATGTCCCTATTGGACAATCTTCTAGTGTCATATCTAAAGAGTCGAAAGCACGCCTAAAACGTGGCAGGCCATTAGGTTCCAAAGATCAAAATCCTAGAAAAAGGAAAGCAAATGATCAAAATGACACTACGAAATAATCTCATGAGGAAATTCACGATTTAATAAATTCTGAGATTCATGAAGAATCCATTGAGCCCGAGACTCAGGAAAATAAGGAACTATCAGTAAATCCAATCAATATTGAGACAAATTTTAATCGAGTGGATATAGCGGTGGATTATGGCTTTGCATATATTGTTGCATCTAGCATTATGCAAGA
Organism: Nicotiana benthamiana; assembly: GCA_034376525.1. NCBI lineage: Eukaryota > Viridiplantae > Streptophyta > Magnoliopsida > Solanales > Solanaceae > Nicotiana > Nicotiana benthamiana. The sequence goes on from CM067323.1 coordinate 45,780,330, forward strand.
AAGTGAGGATCTTGAACCTCAATTTGTTGGAGAATGTCGACAAAGACTTGATTGGCCAAAATGGCAAGAAGCAATCCAATCAGAATTGAATTCACTTGCAAAACGTGAAGTTTTTGGGCCTATAGTTGAAACACCTAATGGTGTTAAGCCTGTTGGCTATAGATGGGTCTTTGTACGCAAGAGAAATGAGAAAAACAAGGTACAAAGATATAAGGCACACCATGTTGCACAAGGATTTTCTCAAAGGCCTGGTGCCGATTATGAAGAGATATATTCACCCGTAATGGATGCTATAACTTTCCGTTATCTCATTAGTTTTGCTGTCCTTGAAAAGCTTGACATGCATTTAACGGATGTGGTTACTGCCTATCTTTATGGCTCACTTGATAATGAGATATACATGAAAATACCCGATGGATTCAAAATGCCAAACACTCATAATTCAAAGTCCCGGGAAATGTTTTCAATCAAATTGCAAAGATCTTTGTATGGTCTAAAGCAATCAGGACGAATGTGGTAATCGTCTTAGTGAGTATTTATTAAAGGAAGGCTATATAAATGATGCCATTTGCCCATGTATTTTTATAAAGAAAACAACATCGGAATTTGTTGTACTTGCCGTATATGTTGATGACATAAACCTTATTGGAACTCCCATAGAACTCCAAAAGGCAATTGATTATTTAAAGAAGGAATTCGAGATGAATGATCTCGGAAAGATAAAATTATGTCTTGGTTTGCAAATTGAATATTTGGCAAACGGAATTTTTGTTCATCAATCTTCCTATATAGAAAAGGTATTGAAACGGTTTTACATGGATGGAGCATATCCTTTAAGTACTCCGATGGTTGTTCGATCACTTGATGTGAATAAGGATCCATTCCGACCGCAAGAAAAGAATGAAGAGCTACTTGGTCCTGAAATACCATATCTTAGTGCAATTGGCGCACTAATGTATCTTGCAAATACTACAAGGCCTGACATAACTTTTTCAGTTAATGTCTTAGCAAGATATAGCTCTGCTCCCACAAGGAGACATTGGAATGGAATCAAACATATATTGCGGTATCTAAAAGGGACTACCGATATGGGCTTATTTTATAGCAATAATTGCAGTCCTGATCTTGTTGATTATGCTGATGCTGGATATTTATCTGACCTACACAAGGCTCGATCTCAAACAGGTTATGTGTTTATCTGTGGAGGCACTGCCATAGCTTGGCGATCGACTAAGCAATCAATTGTGGCTACTTCATCTATTCATGCTAAGATAATCGCTATTCAAGAAGCAAGTCGAGAGTGTGTGTGGTTGAGGTCTATAATACATCATATTCAAGACAAATGTGGTTTGAAAAGTGACAAACTACCCACGATTTTGTATGAAGACAATGCAGCATGCATAGCCCAATTGAAGGGAGGATTCATAAAAGGAGACAGAACAAAGCATATTTCACCAAAGTTATTTTTCACACATGATCTTCAAAAAAATGGTGATATCAATGTGCAACAGATTCGTTCAAGTGATAATATGGCTGATTTGTTCACAAAATCTCTACCAACGTCAACCTTCAAGAAGCTGGTACATAAGATTGGAATGCGAAGGCTCAAGGACGTGAATTGATGCTCTTTTCAGGGGGAGTTAATGCGTGTTGCACTCTTTTTCCCTTACAAGGTTTTGTCCCACTGGGTTTTCCTTGCAAGGTTTTTAACGAGGCAACCAATAGGCGCATTACTAAATATATGTATTCTTTTTTCCTTTTCTAGAATTTTTTCCCATTGGATTTTATTTTAGTTATGGTTTTTAATGAGGCACATTACTTATTGAGTAGACATTCAAGGGGGAGTGTTAATAATAGAATTCTAATTAGAGTGAATGTCTATCTTGTAGAGAGTTTTACTTTGAGGCTAAGTTATTTTTCCTCCTATAAATAGAGGGGTCTTACCCCATTGTAAACCACCCCAAATTCAATAAGAATTTTCTCTCTCTTTCTCTGCAATATTGCTCTTGTTCTTTTATTGTTTTATAACAAAGCCCATAAAGTGGGAAGGTAAAATACCAAACCTTAAACAAATTTAATTTTTTTTAAAAGGGTCTGAAGGCTAAAAAGCCTTAACAGAACAAAGGTACACGTTCCTTCAGCAAAGCCAAATAGGGCAAAGAAGCTTTATACTTAGGATTCTTTACAAATCACGTATTCTTGAACTCAGGTATGTAAAATCCCCTATTGTCAATTACCCTATAGTAATAATAGGTAAGAATTGAATAGCTAATTCCCTTCTTCCTCTATATCATCAATAAATTTTATAATTAGAGGTAGTACTTGAAAATTAATTAAAATACACTGGTTGTTGTAGAATCAATTGTTTGATGAGTATAAATTGGGTGGGAGTCTACGTATTGGCTCGAGGAGTTTTGAGGTGAGTTGATATAATCCTTTACTAAAGTGGTTTAACTCACAAAAGCAAGCGTACAAAGTGTTTGATAAATTGCTCAAAAGAGTTTATCTTTATTTAATTAGAGCGAGTGAATACCCATTAATTTAGAATGGTTCTAGCAAAAGTTTAGATGATCTATTATGCTATATGTGCTTAAATTTTCAGTTTTTTGTGTTATTCTTATATGCTATTTTCATGTTGAAAATTATGAAGAAGAAAGAATCCTTAGAAATATTTTTATATGGTTATTTTATTCTTATGTCATGCTTTACATTTAAGGACACCAATATGAGCATGTTCATAATCTTCTATAAAGAAAAGATTTAGGCTTGAAAAGTCACAAGAAGAAGTTTTAGAAAGAAACGATTTTTTTTGGGAGTATCCTTTATTCTAAGAAGGGGTCGTCGTCCAGGCCGAGGGTCCTGACCAAGGCGTTGACTTCCTGAATTACTTGTGCCAAAGTAGGGAGCACACGAGCCGAGGGTCTCGTTGCTGAGAATTTATTTTGCCATGCTAAGGTATGATACATGAGCGCTGAGAACCATGAAGCGAGTGGCACCTCGTGGATTGGGCCTATTCGATCAGGTTGGGATTGAACCCATGCCGATCACACGGTCACTGAGACAGAATTAAGTCAGAATAGTTGGAACTCCCAAAGTATAAAGTGAAGTATTCTTTATAAAAGAAATAAGAAGAAAAGAAATCATTTTACAATATTCATAAATTATTTTAGAATTATTCTTATAAGCTTTATGTTTTACATGCATTTAGAACCATTGCTCATAATGTATATATTATTAAAGTTTCTCCTCTGTTGTTGAGACTTATTGAGTACAATGGATGAGTCTGACTTTCTCATTTGGGAACCTACGTTGGTCTGCGGTACAACGTAAGAACCAGATTTACAGGCGAGCAGGCTACGAGTTAGAACGTCCTTCCCTTCCGGTGATATTAGTGAGCTCCGCTTTTGTTCGTGGAGTATTCTTAGATTCATTTTCATTTAGCTATTTCTTTGTTTATTTAGAGAACTGGCCAGGGAATCTCATGTCTGCAGTGCATCAGTTTATCATTAGAGGCTTCATAGACATAGTCGTTGGGTTAAGATTCAGATGTTTTTGATAATAACTTAGTAGTATTTTATTAATTATAATGATTAAATTTTTGGAGTTGATTTATTTAAATGTTTAAAATTAATCAAAAGTATTTTGTTAGAGTATTGCCTTGTTGCATGTAAAGTTGGAGTTATAACAGATTTGATAAGTATAGATGGTTCGCTCAGTCATGTTTAATGATCGAGTGACGGTCTCGGCTTGTTCAGAAAATGGGTCGTGAAAAACTTGGTATCAGAGCCTCAGGTTTATGGAGTCCTAGGGGTCTATGAAGCCGTGTTAGTAGAGTCTTCTTTATAGGTATGAAGCGCGCCATTCTTATAAACAAGAGGCTACAAGCATTTAGGAATGATCTAATTTTTTTCATACTTTAGATCGTGCAGTAAAGCCTACCTCTAAGAAATTATCTAATGTATTCTTTTCTCCAAAACTCGCATAAATGTATCGTACTCGCAACTCTGACACTGACGCTCAGGATGCTGCTCAAGAAACTATTGCTACTATCATGGCTCAAGGCAGAACTAAAAAGGCTCGAACTCAGAAAAGGAAGAGTAAATCCACACGGGAGGGGGGTTCAAGTACCCTAGGTTGAACATGAAGAAGGGGTGGAGCATGATGAGCAAGTACTTCAGGATCCAACGCCACCCCAACAGCAGATCCGACTCAAACAACTATATCCCCAGATGTGGGTCAGATGTTCAATGCAGTCAATAGTGCTATGGAGATGTTTAAGGCCTTTATGACCAACCAGAACAAGAAAAGAGATAAGATTCCACCTCAATCAAATAAGCAGAACAGTTCTTGTGCCAAAGTAGGGATCACACGAGCCGAGGGTCTCGTTGCTGGGAATTTATTTAGCCATGCTAAGGTATGATACATGAGCGATGAGAACCATGAAGCGAGTGGCACCTCGTGGATTGGGCCTATTCGATCAGGTTGGGATCGAACCCGTGCCGATCACACGGTGACTGAGACAGAATTAAAACAGGATAGTTGGAACTCCCAAAGTATAAAGTGAAGTATTCTTTTTAAAATAAAGAATAATAAAAGAAATCATTTTACAATATTCATAAATTGCTATTATGCAATTATTTAGAATTATTCTTATAAGCTTTATGATTTACATGCATTTAGAACCTTTGCTCATAATGTATATATTATTAAAGTTTCTCCCCCGTTGTTGAAACTTACTGAATACAATGGATGGTACTGACGTTCTCTTTTGGGAACCTACGTTGGTCTGCGGTACAACGTAGGAACTGGATTTACAGGCGAGCAGACTACGAGTTAGAACTTCCTTCCTTTCCAGTGATATTGGTGAGCTCCGCTTTTGTTCGTGGAGTATTCTTGGAGTCATTTTCATTTAGCTATTTCTTTGTTTATTTAGAGAACTGGCCAGAGAATCTCATGTCCTAAGCAGTGCGTCAGTTTATCAGTAGAGGCTTCATAAAAATAGTCGTTGGGTTAAGATTCAGATGTTTTTGATAATAACTTAGTAGTTTTTTATTGATTATAATGAATAAATTTTTTGGAGTTGATTTATTTAAATGTTTAAAATTAAACAAATGTATTTTGTTAGAGTATTGCCTTGTTGCATGTAAAGTTGGAGTTATAATAGATTTGATAAGTATAAATGGTTCGCTCAGTCATGTTTAGTGATCAAGTGCCGGTCTCGGCTTGTTTAGAAAATGGGTCGTGACAAACTTGGTATTAGAGCGTCAGGTTTATGGAGTCCAAAGGGTCTATGAAGCCCTGTTTGTAGAGTCTTCTTTATGGGTATGAAGCGCGCCATACTTATAAACAAGAGGCTACAAGCATTTAGGAACGATCTCATTTTGTTTTCATACTTTAGATCGTGCCTCTAAGAAATTATCTAATGTATTCTTTTCTCCAAAACTCGCAGAAATGGTTCGTACTCGCAACTCTAGCACCGACGCTCAGGATGCTGCTCAAGAAACTATTGCTACTATCGTGGCTCAAGGCAAAACTAAAAAGGCTCAAACTCAGAAAAGCAAGAGTAAATCCACAAGGGGGGGGGGAGGGGTTCAAGTACCCCAGGTTGAACATGAAGGGGTGGAGCATGATGAGCAAGTACTTTTGGATCCAACGCCACCTCAACAGCAAATCCGAGTCAAAACTATATCACCCGAGGTGGGTCAGATGTTCAATGCAGTCAACAGTGCTATGGAGATATTTAAGGCCTTTATGGCAAACCAGAACAAGAAAAGAGATAAGATTCCACCTCTAACAAATGAGCAGAACAATTTTGAGTCCTCGAGAGTGAATGAATTTCTTAAGTTGAGTCGTCAAGTGTTCCATGGTTCTATAGTTGATGAAGATCCAATGTTATGGATGGAGGGTGTTAAGAAATCCCTCCGAGTGATGAAAGTATTTGATGACAAAGTTGTGGAGCTGGCTGCTCACCAGCTTAGAGATGTGGCTGGCTTTTGAGATGTGGGAAAAAGAAAGAGATGAAGATGATGGTCCACCTACTTGGGAAGAATTTGAAGAGGCCTTCGTAGCTAACTTTATCCTAGAAGAGGATATGGCAGCTAAGGCTACATAGTTCAAACAGCTCAAGCAAGGGAATAATAGTGTGCAAGAGTATTACATGGAATTCATAAGGTTAGCTAAGTATGCTCCTCGCATGGTTAAGACAGAAAAAATAAAGATTCGCAGGTTTATTGGCATTTTGGCTTACCACATTAAGGATACAACATCATCTGCAGCGGTAGGAATGAAAGCTTTATCATCTGTTGTGGGGTTCGCGAAGCACTTAGAAAAAGACAGACAACAAAGGAGAGAAGAGAAAGAGCATAACAAGAAATCTCGGACATCGGGAAGGTTTAATGGTACATCCACAGGGGGTGGAAGGGATTACTCTATAAGTATCGTTAGCACGATCTCAGTACAGTCATCAGTCAGGTGGTGGATCTTCCTTCGAACGTGCTCAGAGTTATGGAAATCAGTCTCGCCAGAATCAAAATTTTAGGACATCATCCTCACATAGCCAGAGTCATGCTGAGCAGCATTCACACTGGCAAGGAATTTGTGGAATATGTAAGCGACAACATTCAGGTCAGTGTAAGCTCGGGTTTCATGGTTGCTACCATTGTGGAGACATTGGTCATATAAAGACTAACTGCCCAAAGTTGCTACGTAATTTCAGTGGTAGATCAACTCGTCCTTCTAGTTCCTCAGCTACCGCAGTTGCACCACCTCTGGCTCGTTGTTCTCATAGTCAGGTCGGACAGGGGGCAAGCAGAGGTGCAGATCGAGTTACTCAGGGGAGGGGGACAACCCCGTTTGTTTGCTACACTTGATCGTCAGTGTGCAGAGGCATCTACAGAAGTTATTACATGTATACTTTTAGTCTGCTCACATAATGCTTATGCCATAATGGATCCAGGTTCAACGTTTTCATATGTGACTCCATACTTTGCAATTAACCTCGGTCTAGAACCTGAACAACTTAGTGAGCCATTCCTAGTATCTACTCCAGTTGGCGAGTCAATGAAGGTCACCAGAGTATATAGAAATTGTATAGTTACAGTACAAGGTCGCAACACCAAAGCCGATCTAATAGAGTTAGAAATGGTGGATTTTGATGTGATCATGGGTATGGATAGGTTGTCTTCCTGCTATTCCATGTTAGATTGTCATGCCAAGATAGTCAGGTTCCAATTTCCAATGAACAAGTCTTGGAGTGGAAGGGTAGTTCAGCATCGCTTGTAGGTAAGTTTATTTCTTACCTTAAGGCACAACGAATGATCGGTAAGGGGTGTCTCGCTTATTTGGCTCACATTATTAATCCAGAATCAGAACCACTAACTCTTCCGTTAATTCCAGTAGTCTGAGAATTTCCAGAATATTTCCCAGATGACCTTCCCAGACTTCCTCCTGAAAGAATCATAGACTTTGGCATTGATCTCATGCTAGGCACTCAGCCCATATCTATACCTCCTTATAGGATGGCTCCAGCAGAACTTAACGAGTTGAGAGAACAGTTGAAAGACCTTCTTGACAAGGGCTTCATCAGGCTAAGTATTTCACCGTGGGGTGCTCCGGTCCTATTTGTCAGGATTAAAGATGGGTCTCTCAGAATGTGCGTCGACTATCGGCAGTTGAATAAAGTTACAATTAAGAACAAGTACCTACTGCCAAGAATTGATGATTTATTTGATCAAATTCAGGGTGCGAAGTACTTTTCAAAAATAGACTTGAGGTTGGGATACCATCACTTGAGAATCAGAAAATAGATATCTAAGACATCCTTTAGAACTCGCTACGGGCACTAAGAATTTCTAATGATGTCCTTCGGGTTATCAATTGCTGCAGCTGCATTCATGGACCTCATGAACAGAGTTTTCAAGCCATTCCAGGATACCTTTATTATTGTGTTTATAGACGAAATATTGGTGTACTCTAAGAGTAAGGAAGATCATGCAGAACATCTCAGAGTAGCCTTGCAGACCTTGAAGGAGAATGAGTTTTATGCCAAGTTTTCAAAATGTGAGTTCTGGTTGCAGTCAGTGGCATTCTTAGGCCATGTGGTATCTAGTGAATGAATAAAAGTGGACCCTCAGAAGACAGAAGAAGTCAAAAACTGGCGTAGGCCGACAGCGCCAACAGAAATCAGGAGTTTCTTGGGGTTAGCTGGCTACTATAGAAGGTCTGCTGAGGGGTTTTCCTTACTTGCAGCTCCATTAACTAAGTTGACTCAGAAAGCAGTTAAGTTCCAATGGTCAGACGCTTGTGAGCAGAGTTTTCAAGAGTTGAAGAAAAGGTTGACCACTGCACCTGTGTTAACCTTGCCGACAGGCTAAGGTGGTTTCACAGTGTATTGTGATGCCTCCAGAGTGGGCCTTGGTTGTGTTCTTATGCAAAATGGAAAAGTTATCACTTATGCTTCCAGGTAGTTAAAGAATCATGAAAAGAACTACCCAACACACGACTTCAAGCAAAAAGAACTAAATTTGAGACAGAGAAGGTGGCTCGAGCTATTGAAAGATTATGACATCAATATCCTTTATCACCCAGGCAAAGCTAATGTGGCAGGAGATGCACTTAGTAGGAAGTCAATGGGCGTTTTGGCCCATCTTGCAGAACAAAGGCAATCTTTGGGTCGAGAAATTCAAAAACTAGCAAATGATGGAATTAGATTGGATGAGAACGAAGATCCGTACTTAGTGAAATTAAAAGAAGGACTTAAAAACAAAGAAATTACTGCTTTCACTCTAGGAAGTGATGGAGTTTTGAAGTTGAAAGATCGGTTATGTGTGCGCCTGATGTAGGTGGTCTTAGGAAGGCCATAATGGAGGAATCTCACAGTTCGAGGTACTCTATCCACCCAGGTGCTACCAAAATGTATCTAGATTTGAAAGAGTTGTATTGGTGGAAAGGCATGAAGAAACAAGTAGCAGATCATGTGGCTAAATATTTAAATTGCCAGCAAGTCAAAGCCGAGCATCATAGGCATGGTGGCCTAGCTCAAGACATAGAAATACCACAGTGGAAGTGAGAGATGATTAATATGGATTTCGTAGTAGGTCTACCTCGCATGTACCGTAAACATGATTCAATTTGGGTTATTGTAGACCGACTGACAAAGTCTGCACATTTCTGACCAGTAAAGACGACAGATTCCGCAGAGCAATATGCGTAGTTGTACATCAAATAAATAGTCCGATTGCATGGTACTCCAGTTTCAATCATATCGGACAGATGCCCTCAGTTCACGGTGCATTTTTGGCAGGCATTAAAGAAAATATTAGGTACCAAGGTCAATTTAAGCACCGCTTTTCATCCACAGACCGATGGCCAGGCAGGAAGGACCATCAAGACTCTCGAAGATATGCTGCGTGCCTGTGTTATAGATTTTGGAGGTAATTGGGATGATTACTTGCCACTTATAGAATTTGCTTACATTAATAGCTATCAGGCCAACATTGTATGGCTCCTTATGATGCGTTGTATGGGCGGAGATGTAGGTCTCCAGAGGGTTGGTTTGAACCAATAGAGGTGCCGTTGATTGGTCCCGAGTTTGTTTGTGAGGCCTTGGAGAAAGTTCAACTAATTAGAGAAAGACTTATAGCGGCTCAGAGTCGTCAAAAGTCTTACTCTGAAAGGAGGCATCATGAGTTAGAGTTCATGGTTGGTGATAAGGTGTTTTTGAAAGTTCACCGATGAAAGGAGTTATGAGGTTTGGTAAGAAAGGTAAACTTAGCCCTAGATTTATCGGACCTTATGAAATTCTAGAAAAGAAAGGAAATGTGGCTTATAAGCTAGTGCTACCCGTTGAGTTGTCCTCTGTTCATCCTGTCTTTCATGTGTCTATTCTTAGAAAGTACATTCATGATGAGTCGCATATAATACCTGCCAACACAATAGAAATTAAGGAAGGCTTGACTTATGAAGATGTACCTATAGAAATTCTATATATGCAAGTAAGAAAGTTAAGAACAAAAGATTTAGCATCGGTAAACATTTTGTGGAGTAATCATGATTTAAAAGAGGCTACATGGGAAGTCGAGGAAGATATGAGAAAGAAATATCCATATTTATTTGAGGAAAAAGGTATGTGAACCTAAGTTTGGATTGACATTTATATTTCATTTATCAAATACAAGTTAGCAGGTGTTTTTGACATTACTAGATTATATTTAGTTGTTGTAGTAATTTTGTTTATGCCGTAGTATATTTAATTTATTAAAGTGATTTACTTGTGTTAAAATTCTTGTGCTTTAGATTCTTGTTAGTATTGTGGTACCTCCTTACCGGAGTATGAGTAATTAATTTATGAGTTGAGTATGGTGCCTATAAATGGCCAGTTATGATATATTTGGTTGTTTTTGGTGTAGTTGTGGTATTTGTGACAGGGATAATTTTTTTTGGATTGTCCAATTTACAAGAGAAACTCTGCCGAATGTTTTGAAAATTTAGGGAGTTAGCCAAAATGTTGAGTCCCTTGGAAGAATGAGTAGTGCCAAGAAAACTTAAGAGGTTCAAGGACCTAAAGGATGGTTGTTAGCTTAAGAATAAGGCCCTAGCAACATTTGATGGCGAATGCTTTTAAGGAGGGAAGATTGTAACACTTAACAAATTTTTAAAAATTTCCAGACACGCTAACTATATAAATAAATTATTGCTATTTTTATTATTTTTTTCTTGCTTTATATTTATATATATATAGAAAATATTAATATTTTTTATATATTACTAATTACTAAGAATAAGTATCATTAAATATTAATTGAGTTAAAAAGAAAAGAAAAAAAAATAAAGAAAAAGCCTAAAGCCCATAAAGTAGGAAGGTAAAAGACCAAACCTTAAAAAAACTTTAAAAAAATAAAAGGTTCTGAAGGCTAAAAAGCCTTAACAGAACAAAGGTACACGTTCCTTCAGCAATGCCAAAAAGGGCAAATAAGCTTTATACAATAAACTGTACCAGAACGCTACAAAACTGAAGTAGAGACTCACGTAGTCAACGAAGAAAACCTAGGGTTCTTTACAAATCTTTTATTCTTGAATTCAGGTATGTAAAATCCCCTATTGTCAATTACCCTATTGAAATAATAGGTAAGAATTGAATAGCTAGTTCCCTTTTTCCCCTGTATCATCAATAAATTTCATAATTAGATGTAATACTTGAAAATTAATTAAAATATACTGATTATTGTAGAATCAATTGTTTGACGGGTATAAATTGGGTTGGAGTCTATGTATTGGCTCGAGGAGTTTTGAGGTGAGTTGATATAATCCTTTACTAAAGTGGTTTAACTCATAAAAGCACACATACAAGGTGTTTGATGAATTGCTTAAAAGAGTTTATCTTTATTTAATTAGAGCGAGTTACCCATTAATTTAGAATTGTTCTAGCAAAAGTTTAGATGATCTATTATGCTATATGTGCTTAAATTTTCAGATTTTTGTATTATTCTTATATGCTATTTTCATGTTGAAAATTATGAAGAAGAAAGAATCCTTAGAAATATTTTTATATGGTTATTTTATTCTTATGTCACACTTTACATTTAAGGACACCGATACGAGCATGTTCATAATGTTCTATAAAGAAAAGATTTAGACTTGAAAAGTCACAAGAAGAAGTTTTGGAAAGAAAAGATTTTTTTTGGGAGTATCCTTTATTCTGAGCATCGTCCAAGCCGAGGGTCCTGACCAAGGCGTTGATTTCCTGAAACTACTTGTGCCAAAGTAGGGAGTACACGAGCCGAGGGTCTCGTTGCTGAGAATTTACTTAAGCATGCTAAGGTATGATACATGAGCGCCGAGAACCATGAAGCGAGTGGCACCTCGTGGATTGAGCTTATTCGATCAGGTTGGGATCGAACCCGTGCGGATCATACGGTGACTGAGACAGAATTAAGTCAGGATAGTTGGAACTCCCAAAGTATAAAGTGAAGTATTTTTTTTAAAAGAAAGAAGAAGAAAAGAAATCATTTTACAATATTAATAAATTGCTATTATGAAATTATTTTAGAATTATTCTTATAGGCTTTATGTTTTACATGCATTTAGAACCTTTGCTCATAATGTATATATTATTAAAGTTTCTCCCCCGTTGTTGAGACTTACTGAGTATAATGGATGGTACTGACGTTCTCTTTTGGGAACCTACGTTGGTCTGCGGTACAACGTAGGAACTGGATTTGCAGGCGAGCAGGCTACGAGTTAGAACTTCCTTCCCTTCCAGTGATATTGGTGAACTCCGCTTTTGCTCGTGGAGTATTCCTAGAGTCATTTTCATTTAGCTTTTTCTTTGTTTATTTAGAGAACTGGCTAGGGAATCTCATGTGCTAAGCAGTGCGTCAGTTTATCTGTATAGGCTTCATAGATATAGTCGCTGAGTTATGATTTAGATGTTTTTGATGATAATTTAGTAGTATTTTATTGATTACTATGAATAAACTTTTTGGAGTTGAATTATTTAAATGTTTAAAATTAATCAAAAGTATTTTGTTAGAGTATTGCCTTGTTGCATGTAAATTTAGAGTTATGACATATTGATAAGTATAGATGATTCGTTCGATCATGTTTAATGATCGAGTGCCGATCTCGACTTTTTCAGAAAATGGATCGTGACACCCATGCATGTTCTGCTGCTAGCAATCATTAATTTCCCAGGACAGATAAAAATATCTTCTGGTAGTTAGGTTCCACGAAAATATTAGCTTTAAATAATTTTATCTTATAGTATTATATGTCAACATATATAACAACTTATTCTAATAAGTAAAGTTGGTATCTTTTTCCTCCTTTTCTTTTTGTTTCTTATGTTTTGTCAACTTAGATCAAATAATTGGACACTTGATTGGACGATTATATAACTACAATCATCTCTAGGTCTCATTACACTTGATTACGATTTACTCTTGTTCATTTTTATTATTTTTAAGCTTGTAAAGTGCATAAATAACTTTTGAGCCAAACAATTTGGCGCTGTCTGTGGGGACTTTGAGAATCAAAACCGTAGTTTGCACTTAGAGAACCATCGAAAACCATCCTCTCACATAAACAAAATATGGCTAACAACAACACAAGAATGAAAGCGATAGTAAATGTCAGAACCGACCTCATGGGTCCTCTCGCTGAAGCCGGTGTAGAGGATGTATTGAATGCAACCCCTAGCACCATATTGAATAGGGAGATCCTACCTCCCAGACCTGAAGATCTGGCGATCTCACGCAAAAAAGAGGCTTCTACATTTGCAACTAAAGAAGCACGCCTAGAGGTCAAGAAGCTACTGGAAGAATGGTTAATGAGTACTCTAAGTGGCTTGGTTGAAAAGTCACCCCAAAACAACGTCAGATGCATGCCAACATCGGACCTTGCTGCAGCTGAAGGCGAATCCGAGATCGTACGAGCAAACAATGTGCTCATCGATACTCAGGCCAACGGTGGTACGCTCACAGCCATCCTCAAGGAGATGGAGGAAATGGAGAAAGAAAACAATTCACTTCGTGACAAGATGAAGGAACACCAGGAGAGGGTAGACAAGATCCCTGGTACCCCCAAGCTGCTACCAAAGCGTGACGTGGGGAGGTTTGTTGAACAACCTTACACGGAGGAGGCTGTACCGTAACCCATCCCAAAAACCTTCAACATGCCTCCTTATTTAAGAGTGTACGACGGAACTACAGATCCCGAAGACCACCTGATCCACTACGTCAGGGCTGTAAAAGGTAATGACCTATCAAAAGAGCAAGTACCATCCGTGCTGCTGAAGAAGTTGGGTGGAACACTGACAGGAGGAGCGCTGACCTGGTACTCCCACCTACCGGCCAAGATCGTTTCTATGTTCGAAGAAATGGCAGACAAGTTTTTCACCGCCCATGCAGGAGAAAAAAAGCGGAAGCAAGAGTCAACGACATCTTCCCTGTTCGACAAACCACATGAGAAGGACCCAGTGACTTCCTTGTAACACTTCTCAAATATATAAAAGTTTCGAAACACGCTAATTATAGAATTTAGTATATTATTATTATTATTATTAATATTTTATATATATATTAAATAACTGAATATACAATTAGAGGAATATTATTTTAGTATGATTAATTGTTAATAGTAGGTATCATTAGTTACTAATTAAATCAAAACAAAAAAAAAAACAAAAAAAAAAGGGAAAAGGGTCGTGCAAGCCAAGCCCATAAAGGGATCTTGGCTAGAAAAAGGCAAAAGAAAACCACAAAGAGAACAGAACCACGTTCTGTTGCCAAGAAAACGCAGAAGCGTTTTACAACAAAGTACTCACACAAGATTTTAGGTTTCATTACGAATTCATAATTTTTGAACTCAGGTATATAAAATTTTTATTGTGGATTATCTTATAGTAGTTTTAGGTGAGAATTGGGTAGTAAATTCCCTTCTTCCTCTATATCAACAATAACTTGTATATTTAAGTGTAGTACTTTAAAATTAATTAAAATGCACTGGTTGTTGTAGAATCAATTGTTTGACTGGGGCCTACGTATTGGCTCGAGAAGTTTTCAGGTGAGTTGATATAACCCTTTACTAAAGTGGCTTAACTCACAAAAACACGCATACAAGGTGTTTGATGAATTGCTTAAAAGAGTTTATCTTTATTTAATTAGAGAGAGTGAGTACCCAATTAATTTAAAATTGTTCTAGCAAAAGTTTAGATGATCCATTATGCTATATGTGCTGAAATTTTCAGATATTTTTGTATTATTCTTATATTCTATTTTCATGTTGAAAATTATGAAGAAGGAAGAATCTTTAAAAATATTTTTATATGTTTATTTCATTCTTATGCCATGCTTTACATTTAAGGACACCAATATTAGCATGTACATAATGTTTTATAAAGAAAAGATTTAAACTTGAAAAGTCACAAGAAGAAGTTTTAGAAAGAAAGACTTTTGGGGAGTATCCTTTATTCTGAGAAGGGGTCATCGTCCAGGCCGATGGTCCTGATCAAGGCATTGACTTCCTGAAACTACTTGTGCCAAAGTAGGGAGCACATGAGCTGAGAGTCTCGTTGATGAGAAATTACTTAGCCATGCTAAGGTATGATATAAGAGCGTTGAGAACCATGAAGCGAGTGCCACCTCGTGGATTGGGCCTATTCTTTCAGGTTGGGATCGAACCCATGCCGATCACACGGTGACTGAGACAGAATTAAGTCAAGATAGTTGGAACTCCCAAAGTATAAAGTGAAGTATTTTTTTTAAGAAAGAAAAAGAAAATAATTTCTTTTAGAATATTCATAAATTGCTATTATGCAATTATTTTAGAATTATTTATAAGCTTTATGTTTTACATGCATTTAGAACCTTTGATCATAATGCTTATATTTTTAAATTTTCTCCCCTTGTTGTTGAGACTCAGTGAGTAGAGTGGATGGAACTGACGTTCTCTTTTGGGAACCTTGTTGGTCTGCAGTACAACGTAGGAACCGGAATTGCAGGCGAGCAGGCTACGGGTTAGAACTTTCTTCCCTTTCAGTGATATTGGTGAGCTCCACTTTTGTTCGTGGAGTATTCTTAGAGTCATTTTCATTTTGCTATTTCTTTGTTTATTTAGAGAACTGGCCAGAGAATCTCATGTCCTTAGCAGTGCGTCAGTTTATCAGTAGAGGCTTCATAGACATAGTCGTTGGGTTAATATTCAGATGTTTTTGATAATAACTTAGTAGTATTTTATTGATTACTATGAATAAATTTTTTGGAGTTGATTTATTTAAATGTTTAAATTAATAAAATTATTTTGTTAGAGTATTGCCTTGTTGCATGTAAAGTTGGAGTTATAATAGATTTGATAAGTATAGATGGTTCGCTTGGTCATGTTTAGTCATCGAGTGCCGGTCTCGGCTTGTTCAGAAAATGGATCGTGACAAACTTGGTATCAGAGCCTCAGGTTTGTGGAGTCCTAGGGGTCTATGAAGCCGTGTTAGTAGAGTCTAGTTTATGGGTATGAAGCGCGCCATACTTATAAACACGAGGCTACAAGCATTTAGGAAAAATCTCATTTATTTTCATACTTTAGATCGTGTAGTAGAGCCTACCTCTAAGAAATTATCAAATGTATTCTTTTCTCCAAAACTCGCAGAAATGGCTCGTACTCGCAACTCTGATACCGACACTGAGGATGCTGCGCAAGAAACTATTGCTACTATCGTGGCTCAAGGCATAACTAAAAGGGCTCAAACTCAGAAAAAGAAGGGTAAATCCACAAGGGTGGTTCAAGTACTCTAGGTTGAACATGAAGAAGGGGTGGAGCATGATGAGCAAGTACCTCAGGATCCAATGCCACCCCAACAGCAGCTCCGAATCAAACAACTATATCCCCAGAGGTGGGTCAGATGTTCAATGCAGTTACAGTGCTATGGAGATGTTTAAGGCCTTTATGGCCAACCAGAACGAGAAAAGAGATAAGATTCCACCTCAAAAAAATAAGCAGAACAATTGTGAGTCCCCGAGAGTGAATGAATTTATGAAGTTGAATCCTCAAGTGTTCCATGGTTCTATAGTTGATGAAGATCCAATGCTATGGATAGAGGGTATTGAGAAAGCCCTCCGATTGATAAAAGTATTTGATGACAAAGCTGTGGAGCTGGCTGCTTACCAGCTTAGAGATGTGGCTGGCGCTTGGTTTGAGATGTGGGAAAAAGAAAGAGATGAAGATGATGGTCCACCTACTTGGGAAGAATTTGAAGAGGCCTTCATAGCAAACTTTATCCCAGAAGAGGTTACGACAGCTAAGGCTACAGAGTTCAAACAACTCAAGCAAGGGAATAAAAGTGTGCAAGAGTACTACATGGAATTCATAAGGTTAGCAAAGTATGCTCCTCACATGGTTAATATAGAAAAAGCAAAGATTCGCAGGTTTTTTTGCGGTTTGGCTTACCACATTAAGGATACAACATCAGTTGCAGCGGTAGGAATGAAAGCTTTCTCATCTGTTGTGGGGTTCGCCAAGCATTTAGAAAAAGACAGACAACAAAGAAGAGAAGAGAAAGAGCATAAAAAGAAATCTCGGACAACGGGCAGGTTTAATGGTACATCCAGCGGAGGCGGAAGGGATTCCTCTAATAAGGAGTTATTAGCACCAGCTCAGTCCAGTCGTCAGTCAGGGGGTGGATCTTCCTTCAGACGTACTTAAAGTTATGGAAATTAGTCTCACAAGAATCAGAATTTTAGGACATCACCCTCATGCTGAGCAACATTCACACCAGCAAGGTATTTGTGGAACATGTAAGCGGAAACATTTAGGTCAGTGCAAGCTCGGGTTCATGGTTGCTACCATTGTGGAGACATTTGTCATATAAAGACCAACTGCCCAAAGTTGCGACGTAATTTCAGTGGTGGATCAACTCGTCCTTTTAGTTCCTCAGCTACCACAGTTGCACTACCTCAGGCTCGTGGTTCTCATAATCAGGTCGGGCAGGAGGCAAGCAGAGGTGCATATCGAGTTACTCAGGGAGGGGGACAACCCTGTTTGTTTGCTACACTTGATCGTCAGAGTGCAGAGACATCTGTAGAATTTATTACAGGTATAATTTTAGTCTGCTCACATATAGCTTATGCCATAATGGATCCAGGTTCAACGTTTTCATGTGTGACTCCATACATTGCAATTAACCTCGGTCTAGAACGTGAACAACTTAGTGAGCCATTCCTAGTATCTACTCTAGTTGGCGAGTCAGTGAAGGTCACCAGAGTCTATAGAGGTTGTATAGTTTCAGTTCAAGGTCGCAACACCAAAGTTGATCTCATATAGTCAGAAATGGTGGATTTTAATGTGATCATGGGTATGGATTGGTTGTCTTCATGCTATGCCATGTTAGATTGTCATGCCAAGATAGTCAGGTTCCAATTTCCAAATGAACAAGTCTTGGAGTGGAAGGGTAGTTCAACATTGCTTGTAGGTAAGTTTATCTCTTACCTTAAGGCGCAACGAATGATCGGTAAGGGGTGTCTCGCTTATTTGGCTCACATCACTAATCCAGAATCAGAACCACCAACTCTTCAGTCAGTGCCGGTTGTTAGAGAATTTCCAGATGTTTTCCCAGATGACCTTCCCGGACTTTCTCCTGAAAGAATCATAGACCTTGGCATTGATTTCATCCCAGGCACTCAGCCCATATCTATACTTCCTTATAGGATGGCTCCAGCAGAACTTGATGAGTTGAGGGAACATTTGAAAGACCTTCTTGACAAGGGCTTCATCAGACCGAGTGTTTTACCGTGGGGTGCCCCGGTCCTGTTTGTCAAAAAGAAAGATGGGTCTCTTAGAATGTGTGTCGACTATCGGCAGTTGAATAAAGTTACCATTAAGAACAAGTACCCAATGCCAAGAATTGATGATTTATTTGATCAAATTCAGGGTGCAAAGTACTTTTCAAAAATAGACTTGAGGTCGGGATACCATCAGTTGAGAATCAGAAAAGTGGATATATCTAAGACATCCTTTAGAACTCGCTACATGCACTATGAATTTCTTGTGATGTCCTTCGGGTTATCAATTGCTCCAGCTGCATTCATGGACCTCATGAACAGAGTTTTCAAGCCATTCCAGGATACCTTTATTATTGTGTTTACAGACGATATTTTGGTGTACTCTAAGAGTAAGGAGGATCATGCAGAACACCTCAGAGTAGCCTTGCAGACCTTGAAGGAGAATGAGTTTTATGCCAAGTTTTCAAAATGTGAGTTCTGGTTGCAGTCAGTGGCATTCTTAGGCCACGTGGTATCTAGTGAATGAATAAAAGTGGACCCTCAGAAGACAGAAGAAGTCAAAAACTAGCCTAGGCCGACAGCGCCAACAGAAATCAGGAGTTTCTTGGGGTTAGCTGGCTACTATAGAAGGTCTGTGGAGGGGTTTTCCTTACTTGCAGCTCCATTAACTAAGTTGACTCAGAAAGCAGTTAAGTTCCAATGGTCAGACGCTTGTGAGCAGAGTTTTCAAGAGTCGAAGAAAATGTTGACCACTGCACCTGTGTTAACCTTGCCGACAGGCTAAGGTGGTTTCACAGTGTATTGTGATGCCTCCAGAGTGGGCCTTGGTTGTGTTCTTATGTAAAATGGAAAAGTTATCACTTATGCTTCCAGTTAGTTAAAGAATCATGAAAAGAACTACCCAACACACGACTTGGAGCTTGCAGCAGTGGTGTTTGCATTAAAGATATGGTGACATTACCTTTATGGCGAGCATTCTGAAGTGTTTACAGGACACAAAAGCCTCCAGTACATTTTCAAGCAAAAAGAACTAAATTTGAGACAGAGAAGGTGGCTCGAGCTATTGAAAGATTATGACATCAATATCCTTTATCACCCGAGCAAAGCTAATGTGGTAGCAGATGCACTTAGTAGGAAGTCAATGGCTGTTTTGGCCCATCTTGCAGAACAAAGGCGATCTTTGGGTAGAGAAATTCAAAAACTAAAAATGATGGAATTAGATTGGATGAGATAGAAGAAGGAGATATAACTGCTTATGCCTTAGCGCAATCCTCCCTTGTTGCGCATGTTAAGGCTAAGCAAGACAAAGATCCGTACTTAGTGAAATTAAAACAAGGAGTCAGAAACAATGGAATCACTGCTTTCACTCTAGGAAGTGATGGAGTTTTGAAGTTGAATGATCGGTTATGTGTGCCTGATGTAGGTGGTCTTAGGAAGGCCATAATGGAGGAAGCTCACTGTTCGAGGTACTCTATCCACCCAGGTGCTACCAAAATGTATCTAGATTTGAAAGAGTATTATTGGTGGAAAGGCATGAAGAAGCAAGCAGCAGATTATGTGGCTAAATGTTTAAATTGTCAGCAAGTCAAAGCCGAGCATCTGAGGCCTGGTGGCCTAGCTCAAGAAATCGAGATACCACAATGGAAGTGGGAGATGATTAATATGGATTTCGTAGTAGGTCTACCTCGCACGTACCGTAAACATGATTCAATTTGGGTTAATGTAGACCTACTCACAAAGTCCACCCATTTTCTACCAGTAAAGACGACAGATGCCGCAAAGCAGTATGCGCAGTTGTACATAAAAGAAATAGTCCGATTGCATGGTACTCCAGTTTCAATCATATCGGACAGAGGCCCTCAGTTCACAGCGCATTTTTGTCAGGCATTTCAGAAAAGATTAGGTACCAAGGTCAACTTAAGCAGCCTTTTCATCCACATACCGATGGCCAGGCAGAAAGGACCTTTTAGACTCTCGAAGATATATTGCATGCCTGTGTTATAGATTTTGGAGGTAATTGGGATGATCAATTGCCACTTATAGAATTTTCTTACAATAACAGTTATCAGGCCAGCATTGGTATGGCTCCTTATGAAGCGTTGTATGGGCGGAGATGCAGGTCTCTCGTGGGTTGGTTTGAACCAGCAGAGGTGCCATTGATTGGTGCAGAGTTTGTTTATGAGGCCTTGGAGAAAGTTCAGCTAATTAGAGAAAGACTTAAAGCGGCTCAGAGTCGTCAAAAGTCTTATTCTGACAAGAGGCATCGTGAGATAGAGTTCATGGTTGGTGATAAGGTGTTTTTGAAAATTTCACCAATGAAAGGAGTAATTAGGTTTGGTAAGAAAGGGAAACTTAGCCCTAGATTTATCGGACCTTATGAAATTCTAGAAAATAAAGAAAACGTGGCTTATACGCTAGCCAAGGGAAACTCAGCCGAAATTTTTGAAAATTTAGGGAGTTAGCCAAAATTTTGAGTCCCTTGGAAGAGTCACTAGTGCCAAAAAATTTAAGAGGTTGAAAGACTTAGGGAATGATGGTTAGCTTAAGAATAAGGCCCTTGTAACATTCAGGACGAATGTTTTTAAGGAGGGAAGATTGTAACACTTCTCAAATTTATAAAAGTTTCGAGACACGCTAATTATAGAATTTAGTTTATTATTATTATTATTATTAATATTATTATTTTATATTATATTATATATACACATATATATATATATACATATATGTATATATATATATATATATGTATATATATATATATATATATATATATATGTATGTATATATATATATATATATATATATATATATATATATATATATATATATATATATATATATACATATATGTATATATATATATATATATATATAAACATATATGTATATATATATACATATATATATATATATATATATATATATATATATATACACATATATATACATATATATATATATATACATATATATATATATACATATATATATATATATACATATATATATATATATATATATATATATATATATATATATAAAATAACTGAATATACAATTAGAGAAATGTTAATAATATATTAATAATTTAAGTATTATTAATTATTAATAGTGAGTATCATTAGTTACTAATTAAATCAAAACAAAACAAAACAAAAAAAGGGGAAAATGGTCGTGCAAGCCAAGCCTATAAAGGGCTCTTGGCTAGAAAAAGGCAAAAGCCTTTGAAACAGAAAACCACAAAGAGAACAGAACCACGTTCTGTTGCCAAGAAAACGCAGCATCGTTTTACAACAAAGTACTCACGCAAGATTCTAGATTTCATTACGAATTCATAATTTTTGAACTCAAATATATAAAATTTTTATTGTTAATTATCTTATAGTAGTTTTAGGTGAGAATTGGGTAGTAAAATTCCCTTCTTCCTCTATATCAACAATAACTTGTATATTTAAGTGTAGTACTTTAAAATTGATTAAAATGCACTGGTTGTTGTAGAATCAATTGTTTGACTGGGGCCTACGTATTGGCTCGAGAAGTTTGGAGGTGAGTTGATATTGTTAGAATTATGATTCCGACTAAAACACAATAGCCTTCATATCGAATAATTTGGAATGAACAACATAAGCGGAAGCGTACCTGAATCCATATGTGGAAAACCTTAATCCTCTTGTTGAAGATTGTCCAAAGTGTGCCTTAGAAAGTTCCTTAGTCCTTCCTTCGAGATTGTCTCCTTGATTCTTCTTGAAGTATTGATTTCACAACAATAATATCACAATAACCAAAATTGGAGTATGGCTTTCCACAAAGATATGCAAGACAACCAAATGGCTCTCATGATTCAATGGGAAGAAGAAGAGAATGTATTGCTATAATGTGGGAACCATAACCCCCCACTTATAACAAATGAGTTATGAAACTCAAGAGTCATAAGCATGTAACCATGATTACATATATGTAACCTTAGTTAGCCCATCATTAACTAAGGTTACCCTTTTAGGTATCTACACATTAGTCCTACACTTTATATGACAATACATTGGCCCCCTTAACATAATGTCCATAAGACCACAAAATTAGGCCAAACCAAAAGATAGCACATAACATATAATTTATCCATATATTGTTCATATGTATGTAGATATAAGTCCATATATCTTACAATCTCCCACTTGGACGAGATGTACAAACCTTAGCATTATATGTTACATTATAACCTTATGAGGTCAAAATTGCTATCACAATAAAATTGTCATGAACAATCCGGTCCATCAATCATACCAACATAGAAACTAAGAGCTCTTAGTTACTCTTGCGTAACTAGAACCAACATAGATCACGTATATCAATATAACCAACGACATGGATCAAGTGTAGGTATGTAGCATGGAAATAACATAAAGTGTGGTCAATAGAATATGTATTTCCAACTGGTTCTCTTTATTGAGATCAATCATAAACTGTAAGAGTACAAAAACTTTAAAACTGAATATCTGCGCAGATATAACTGAATTACTGAATGTAATGGACAATACATAATTGTATAATACAAACTCCCACTAAAATACATAATCCTTAACTGATTTGACACCCATACAAGCAATATGCTCAAGAAATACTTTTGGTGTCAATCCCTTAGTGAGCGGATCCGCAAGCATGGAGTTTGTACTGATGTGCTCAATGCACAACTGTCCATTCTGTACTCTTTCTTTAACAACCCGAAATTTGACGTCCATATGTTTTGCTTTCGTCAAACTACTGTTGTTATTAGCATAAAGGACTGCCGATCTGTTGTCGCATAATAGCCTAATTGGCTTTTTAATGCTATCAACAATCCGCAGTCCACCAACAAAATTCCGCAGCCATAATGCCTCATTGGATGCTTCATAACATGCCATGAATTCCGCTTCCATGGTGGAAGTGGCCGTAAGAGTTTACATAATGCTTCTCCAAGAGATAGCACCGCCAGCAAGCATGTAAATATAGCCTGATGTAGACTTCAGACTATCCTGACATCCAGCAAAATCGGAATCGGTGTACCCAATAATCTCAAGCTGGTCCGATTTCCGATATGTAAGCATGTAATCCTTTGTTCTCTATAAGTACCTCATGACCCTTTTGGCTGCCTTCCAATGGTCCATTCCCGGATTGCTTAGATATCTGCCTAACATCCCAACAATGTATGCTATATCAGGTCGTGTACATACCTGAGCATACATCAGACTACCTACAGTTGAAGCATAAGGCGTCTTCTGCATTTCCGAAATTTCATAATTATTATTTGGGCACTATTTGAGACTAAACTTGCCTGCCTTAGCAACATGGGTGTTACCTGGTTTACAATCCTGCATGCCAAATCTTTTCAGAACCTTATCGATATAGCCCTTTTGTGACAGACCGAGAACACCTTTTGAGCGATCTCGATGTATCTGAATTC
This sequence comes from Nicotiana benthamiana, assembly GCA_034376525.1. Lineage (NCBI taxonomy): Eukaryota > Viridiplantae > Streptophyta > Magnoliopsida > Solanales > Solanaceae > Nicotiana > Nicotiana benthamiana. The sequence goes on from CM067323.1 coordinate 45,804,036, forward strand.
CTAATACAAAAGAAGCTTCACCAAGATCCTTCATTTCAAATTTCTTTGAAAGAAATTTCTTAGTTTCATGCAATAATGCTATATCGTTACAGGCAAGCAGTATGTCATCGACATATAAAACCAGAAAAATATACTTACTCCCACTGAACTTATGGTATATACAGTCATTAGCAACATTCGGTTCAAAACCAAAAGATGTAATGACTGCATGAAACTTATAATACCATTGACGGGAAGCCTGCTTGAGCCCATAGATGGATTTCTTTAATTTGCAAACCCTTTTCTCTGATTCATCCGAAACAAAGTTTTCAGGTTGCACCATATAAATTGTTTCCTCAATGTCACCATTGAGAAATGCTGTCTTAACATCCATCTGATGAAGCTCAAGATCAAAATGTGCTACTAGTGCCATTATAGTCCTGAAAGAGTCTTTCGATGAAACTGCAGAGAAAGTCTCTTTATAATCAATGCCTTCCTTTTGAGTGTAGCCTTTTGCGACAAGACGAGCTTTATACTTAATAACATTTCCCCCTGAATCCCTTTTGGTTTTAAAAATCCATTTACAACCAATAGGTTTAATACCTTCGGGCAATGTAACAAGCTCCCAAACGTCATTATCGCTCATAGACTTCATCTCATCATTCATGGCATCAATCCACTTTTGAGAGTTGGAACCCTTAATGACTTGACGGAAGTTGATTGGATCATCTTCCTCAAGTCCAATATCACTTTCTTGTTCTTGGAGAAATACAACAGAATCATCCGGAATTGCATTTCTCCTCTCTCTAGTGGATCTCCTTAATGGCACTTCAGTTTCTTGAGGTTGTTGAGTTTGATTTTCATTAGTAATATCAGGGTCCTGATGGGGGAGATTTTCGAGATTGTATTGAACTGGAGTTGTGTGATCCGTGTCAGGAATGAGAACACCCTGACCAAGATCAACAACTTGAGGGAAAGACACATGTTCTTCCTCAAAGACAAAATCTCTAACAACTTTATCTCCCCACCCCCCCAAACTCAATATCCTCAAAAAACCTAGCATTACCCATCTCAAAAATAGTTCTTGAAGTGGGATCATAAAACTTAAAACCCCTGGATCTTTCAGAGTATCCAACAAAATAGCTACTAACCGTCTTAGCATCCAGTTTCTTTTCATTCGGCCTATAAGGCCTTGCCTCAGCTGGACAACCCCAAATGTGTAAATGCCTAATACTGGGTTTATGCCCAGTCCAAAGTTCATATTGGGTTTTGATTGTAGCTTTAGTTGGAACTCTATTAAGAATATAAGCTGCGGTTTTTAATGCTTCACCCCAGAGTGAGTCTGGTAAAGTAGTACGACAAATCATACTTCTTACCATATCCTTAAGGGTCCGATTTCGTCTCTCAGCTACACCATTCATCGTAGGACTGCCTGGCATAGTATACTGAGGGACGATCCCACACTCATCTAGGAATTTAGCAAATGGCCCTGGACGTTGTTCACCTGAACCATCATATCTGCCATAGTATTCACCACCACGGTCAGATCTAACGGATTTAATCCTTTTGCTTAGTTGATTTTCAACTTCAGCCTTATATGATTTGAACACGTCTATGGATTGGGACTTTTCATGAATAAGATATAGGTACCCATAACGAGAGTAATCGTCTATGAATGTGATAAAGTAATGTTGACCATTCCTACAAGGAGTAGGGAATGGCCCACAAATATTCGTATGTATCAATTCTAAGACGTCCGAAGCTCTCTTAGCACCTAATTTTGTCTTGTTTGTTTGTTTACCCTTGATACACTCAACACAAATATCCGAATTTGAGGAATCAAGAGAACCAAGAATTCCATCTGACACGAGTTTTTGAATTCTTTGAATGGATATATGACCCAAACGTTTATGCCAGAGTGATATAGAATTCTCATTAGTTAATTTTCTTTTGGTACCACTTAAACTTGTATGCAAGGTTTCATTATTTGAGGTTATTGTATCAACCAAATATAGGCTATCAAATATTGATAAAAGACCAGTACCGATAAGATTTGAATTTTGAAAGAGACTAACTTTATTGTCACCAAAAGAACATGAATAACCGGATATGTCCAATTTGGGAACAAAAATTAAATTCCGTCTAAAAGACGGTACAACAAAAGTCTCATCCAAATCTAAATAAAAACCGGTCTTAAACAGCAGCCTAAACTTTCCAGTAGCCTCAACTGGCACCTTCTTGCCGTCACCCACATAGATGTATCTTTCACCATCATTTGGTTTTCGGCAGTTCAGGCAACCCTGCATAGATATGCTTATGTGAGTAGTAGAAGCACAATCTACCCACCAAGTATCCTTAGGTACCGAAATTAATTTAACTTCAGAACAAACAAGAGAAAGAAATGTACCTTTTTTCGCACGCCAAGCGTGGTACTTGGTACAATCCTTCTTCACATGATTAGTCCCCTTACAGAAAAAACAACCTAATTCAGTAATTTCAACCTTAGGTTCCTTATGTTGCTTATTCTTGGGCCTTGCAACCGCAACTTCCTTACCTTTCCTCTTCTTCATATCCTTAGAAGAGGATGCCAAATGAGCACTTTCAGTCTTATCTTGCTTTATCCTTTCCTCCTCTTACACACAATGTGAAATGAGCTTGTTAAGAGTCCATTTCTCCTTCAGGCAGTTGTAACTGACCTTACACTGATTAAAGTGTGCAGGAAGAGATATCAAAACTAAGTACACAAGCAGTTCCTCAGGTAATACTAGCTTGAGTGACTTAAGTTTCGAAGCAAGATGAGACATTTCCAAAATGTACTCCCTAATGTTTCCCTTGCCCTTATACCTCATGGAAACAAGTTTACTCAATAGTGTACTTGTTTCCGCCTTTTCATTTTGTTCAAAACGCTTTTCAAGGTTTTCAAGAAAAACTTTGGCATTAGCTTCATCATTCATAGTGCCCCTGAATGATTCTTGAATTGCACGTTTCATGATCATTAGACTCACGCGATTCGAGCGTTCCCACTTCTCCATCTCCCTCATTTCATCAGGAGAGGATGTATCCTCAAGAGAAGCAGGTTGGTCATTCCGAAGTGCAAGGTCAAGATCCATGCAACCGAGAACTATCATAATGTTCTGTTTCCATTCCTTAAAGTTTGTGCCGTTAAGCACAGGGATGCTGCTTATACTAGCAGATATCGAAGCAGCTGAAGAATTCACTGAAAATAGAACAAAGGATTACTTAATACATGCTTACAATAACTTGAACTTTAACTTTAGTTTTCAGATTCAAAATAGGCAAAACCCATTACAAGATACCTAGCACAACATTGATTTTAGTCTTTGGACAGAAAATCAACTTTTAAGTGGTACTCTTGGTGTAGTGATCAGATATTGACAATAAACTCCTGTCAAATATCAAGCCTTCCTTTGGGCCGACTTAATATTCACATGGAAAACCAAATAATTGTTACATATTTATCACCACAAGCATGTTCGAATTCCTGCCAAATAACAACCTTCCTTTGGGCCGGGGTTAAACGCATGGAAGACTAACATCCACAGTCATCTTATATTTCAAGATTAATCAATCTACACAATAGAGGTTACTTTGGCAACATAATGCTTCAATTGACTAATTTAAAATATTAGATGCTAAATACTTTAGTTCCTTAAGTCATATTATGAATCTTAACTTAATATGTTACATGTTTTGACATGCAACATCTGAATATTAATTGTTATAGACTTAATTGGACAATTCCAAGATCTGAAGTTTGATGGACTAAAACAATTAATAATAAAACTGAATATTAATGTATAAAACATTAATAATAATTATAAAAACTTAAAATTAATTGACATATTAGTAATATTCAATTAAAAACTGAAACTTAAAAGACTTAAAACGTTTCATTAATTATGAAAAACGTTTCTTACATTATGTCCTCATTAAACAGCCAGAAAACAAAACGTTTCCGCAATTTATGGCCAGATAATCGATTATCTGAGCCTGATAATCGATTATCTGGGCCTTCTGGAATCTCGAATTTTGCTGAAAAACTAGGATAATCGATTATCTTAGCTCTATGGAATTTCCAATTTTGCTGAAAAAACTCCAGATAATCGATTATTTTCAAAATAATCGATTATCCTCAGATTCTGTTTCAAAAATTTTGATGAACAAATTGCATAATCGATTATTTTCAAAGAATAATTGATTATGTGATGCTTCTGTTTTGCAAAATTTTGGTGAACTTTAAAAATTATTCCAGAACCTTTTGTGGCGACGAATGTCGCCACTAATCCCATAGAAGTCGCCGCTAAATGTATTAGTGGCGACTATGTATTGAAACTGGAAACTGGAGTTGCCGTCACTGAAGGTTATTTGTAGCAACAATTCCTTGTTTAAGTTTCTTGTTGTTCAACAACCAAAATTTTGCAAACTTCAATATTTCAATTCATATAGAGATAACAAAATATTGAATCACTAAAGTTCATCAACTACATAACATTCATGAAATCATGCTATATCATGGTACTAGAATTTCATAATCAAAATTCTATCATAATTTAAACATGAACTTTATATAACATGCAATTCATGAACTTCCAAATTATCCAAATATGAAGGAGGCTCTGATACCAATTGTTAGAATTATGATTCCGACTAAAACACAATAGCCTTCATATCGAATAATTTGGAATGAACAACATAAGCGAAAGCGTACCTGAATCCATATGTGGAAAACCTTAATCCTCTTGTTGAAGATTGTCCAAAGTGTGCCTTAGAAAGTTCCTTAGTCCTTCCTTCAAGATTGTCTCCTTGATTCTTCTTGAAGTATTGATTTCACAACAATAATATCAGAATAACCAAAATTGGAGTATGGCTTTCCACAAAGATATGCAAGACAACCAAATGGCTCTCTTGATTCAATGGGGAGAAGAAGAGAATGTCTTGCTATAATGTGGGAACCATAACCCCCCCACTTATAACAAATGAGTTATGAAACTCAAGAGTCATAAGCATGTAACCATGGTTACATATATGTAACCTTAGTTAGCCCATCATTAACTAAGGTTACCCTTTTGGGTATCTATACATTAGTCCTATACTTTATATGACAATACATTGACCCCCTTAACATAATGTCCATAAGACCACAAAATTAGGCCAAACCAAAAGATAGCACATAACATATAATTTATCCATATATTGTTCATATGTATGTAGATATAAGTCCATATATCTTACAGATATAACCCTTTACTAAAGTGGTTTAACTCACAATAACACACATACAAGGTGTTTGATAAATTGCTTAAAAGAGTTTATCTTTATTTAATTAGAGAGAGTGAGTACCTAATTAATTTAGAATTGTTCTAGCAAAAGTTTAGATGATACATTATGCTATATGTGCTGAAATTTTCAGATATTTTTGTATTATTCTTATATGCTATTTTCATGTTGAAAATTATGAAGAAGAAATAATCTTTAAAAATATTTTTATATGTTTATTTCATTCTTATGCCATGCTTTACATTTAAGGACACCAATATGAGCAAGTACATAATGTTCTATAAAGAAAAGATTTAGACTTGAAAAGTCACAATAAGAAGTTTTAGAAAGAAAAGATTTTTGGGGAGTATCCTTTATTCTGAGAAGGGGTCATCGTCCGGGCCGAGGGTCCTCATCAAGGCATCGACTTCTTGAAACTACTTGTGCCAATGTAGGGAGCATACGAGGCGAGGGGCTCATTGCTGAGAAATTACTTAGCCATGCTAAGGTATGATATATGGGTGCTGAGAACCATGAAGCGAGTGGCACCTCGTGGATTGGGCCTATTCGATCAGGTTGGGATCGAACTCATGCCGATCACACGGTGACCGAGAAAGAATTAAGTCAGGATAGTTGGAGCTTCCAAAGTATAAAGTGAAGTATTTTTTTAATAAAGAAAACGAAAAGAATTTCTTTTAGAATATTCATAAATTTCTATTATGCAATTATTTTAAAATTATTCTTATAAGCTTTATGTTTTACATGCATTTAGAACTTTTGATCATAATGCATATATTATTAAATTTTCTCCCCCTGTTCTTGAGACTCACTGAGTATAGTGGATGGTACTGACGTTCTCTTTTGGGAACCTATGTTGGTCTGCGGTACAACGTATGAACCGGAATTGCAGACGAGCAGGCTACGAGTTAGAACTTTCTTCCCTTCCAGTGATATTGGTGAGCTCCACTTTTGTTCGTGGAGTATTTTTTGAGTCATTTTAATATAGCTATTTCTTTGTTTATTTAGAGAACTGGCCAGGGAATCTCATTTCCTGAGCAGTGCGTCAGTTTATCAGTAGAGGTTTCATAGACATAGTCGTTGGGTTAAGATTCAGATGTTTTTGATAATAACTTAGTAGTATTTATTGATTACTATGAATAAATTTTTTGGAGTTGATTTATTTACATGTTTAAATTAATCAAAAGTATTTTGTTAGAGTATTGCCTTGTTGCATGAAAAGTTGGAGTTATAACAGATTTGATAAGTATAGATGGTTCGCTCTGCCATGTTTAATGATCGAGTGCCGGTCTCGGCTTGTTCAGAAATGGGTCGTGACATTCCTTGCTACAATTAACAGAGTAAGGATGAGCCTACCAAATGTGTCGGAAGGCATGACGGTCGCTTTTTTCAGAACGGGTTAAACATGGACGACTCAAGGGGAACAAAAAAACTACTAAGCCATCTCATGAAGTACCCTCCCACCATGTGGGAAGAGATCCACAACGCCTAATGTGCTGTGGTACGAGAAAATGAGGACTACCTCAATGAGCCGACCCAACGTTTAACAACAATACACCCAGAAATCAGGAGGGATCGATGCAACATAGGACGGTGGGAACAAGTCCCGCGTCCCAATAGGGAGAGGTACCGGCCCTATGTCAGGTCTTCTCATCCACCGCCACCAAGGCACGTGGACACACTACAACGACATTTCTTCCCACTATGAAATGATAGATGTATGCCTCCTTTATTATCTGCACATAACTTCTGTGTGTCCCCTTCAGAGATAGTGTACACACTAGAGAAGTTGGGGACCAAACTATAGTGGCCCACAAAGATCAAGTTAGATCCCGCCACCAAAAAATCAAACGCCCTGTGTGAGTTTCATTAGGAATGAGGGCACAAAACCGAAGACTGCATAGGCCTACGGCAGGAGGTGGTCAGGATGCTGAACCAAGGATTCCCGAAGGAACTACTTACTGACAAAGGAAAAATCAACTTTGCGCGTGGACGTGATCAACCCCACGGGCCAGCAAAGCCACCCTCTCCAACACGCGCAATCAACATGATCATCGAAGATGGCAATGATTCTGCGATCAATCACGTCGAATTCACCACTACGCACAAACTGAAGCGGACCATCGCCCACGAACAATATGAAGACTTTGAAAATAGTATCACCTTTGATAAGTCCACCACCAATGGTTTGTCTTTCCCTCATTAAGATGATTTAGTTATTACTTTGCGTATTGCAGATACAGTTGATAAAAGAATTATAGTTGACGATGGTAGCGACGCCTCTACTATCCTTCTGAGGGTCCTCTTACTAATGGGACTCGATGATAAGATAATACCGTTGCATAACACTAACTGGTTTCAATAATGCATTAGAACGAACCTTCGGGGAGATATCACTGCCCGTTCTAGCAGGAGTGGTCACGCTGGAAACCACTGTCCCCGTAATAAACCAGGAAACGACGTACAACGCCATCAGCGGACGCCCATGGATACATTCCATGAGAGCGGTCCCATCAAGCTTCTATCAAATAATCAAATTTCCCACCCCACGGGGAGTATTCAACATTCGAGGCGAGCCTCGCACCTCTCAAGAATGTAAAATGGCTCAGGACTGCGCCAACACCAAAAAGCTCAAAGAGGCTAGCGCGGAAGCATAACAACCAGCCATGTCGGGGACTAAGGTCAACCCGACAAAAGATACTGTTAGAGACCCCGACATCGTGGAAGCCTACAAGGCCACGGTTGAGGATCTCGACCCCGTCTAGATAGACAATGCCGATCCTACAAAGAAAGCCTACATAGGGCACGACCTCACTAATCCATGTAAGTACCGTGAATTTCTAACTAACCATGCAGATCGTTTTGCTTTTTCCCATTCAAATATGAAAGGAATCCCTCGAGACATCGCCACTCACAAGCTGAATGTTGACCCGTTACACCCGCCTATACGACAAATGAGAAGAAAATTCAATGCTGCTGTAAACTAAGTGGTCAGTGAAGAAGTAGACAAACTTCTAGCCAACGGCTCCATCAGGAAATCAAAGTACCCTCAGTGGGTCGCCAATGTCGTCACGGTAAAAAAGAAGAACGGGAAGTGGAAAATATGTGTAGACTTCACTGACTTGAACAAAGCATGCCCAAAAGACTCGTTCCAACTGCCCCACCTCGACCAGCTGATAAACGCAACCGCAGGGCACGAGCTGCTAAGCTTCTTAACGCTTACTCCAGCTATAATCAGATTATGATGGCCGAGGAGGACCAAGAGAAAACAATTTTCATCACTCACCAAGGAACGTACTGCTACAAGGTAATTCCCTTCGGGCTTAAAAAAGCGGGAGCCACGTATCAGAGGCTGGTCACCAAGATGTTCAAAGAACAGCTCGGTAAGACTATAGAAGTCTATATCGACGATATGCTAGTAAAGTCGTCAAAGAAAGAAGACCACATCGACCACCTAAAGGAGGCCTTTGAAATATTAAGAAGATACGGGATTAAGTTAAACCCCAAGAAATGTGCCTTTGTGTGCCCTCAAGAAAGTTCTTAGGATTCTTCATATCACAACGAGGCATTGAGGTCAACCAGACCAAACCAAGGCAATAGATGCAATACCCTAAGTGTTAAGCAGCAAAAAACAAGTGTAGAAGCTGACGGAGCAGATAACCGCCCTATCCAAATTCATTTCACGGTCCTCTGACGGTTGCCATAAGTTTTTCAATGAGTTGAAAGAAGATCAAGGGCTCCAGTGGAACGAGGAGTGCGTCAAAGCCTTGAGGAAGTTAAAGGCCCTATCCTTGCCGCCTATGCTGGTCAAAGCATGCCCGAGCGAACCCTTGTTGGTGTATATGGCCTTATCTGAGGTCGCCGTTAGCGCCGTCCCAGTCCGCAAAAACAAAGGTACACAATCTTCTATCTATTACATTAGCAAAACCTTAGTGGATGTCATAAAATGATACCCACACCTCGAGATATTGGCGCTGGCACTGGTAGTAGCTTCACGAAAGCTACGACCCTATTTCAATGCCACCCCATAAAAGTGGTAACGACCTTCCCATTAAGGAACATCTTACACAAGCCTAAGTTATCAGGTCGACTCGCTAGATGGTCCATTGAGCTCAGCAATCACGACATTTCGTACCTTCCGAGGACCGCCATCAAATCTCAATTTCTGGTCGGTTTTATAGCGGACTTCAGCGCAAAAAACCTACAGGAGGTGGATCTTGAGGCACAACGTGTCTCGCCAAAAACAACCAATGGGTTCTCTATACCTATGGCGCCGCCAATGCATCGGGATCAGGACTTGTACTCGAAGTCCCCACGAGTGAAACAATTCGCCAGTCCATACGATGCCCTGAAATGACTAACAACGAGGTCGAGTATGAGGCCTTTATTGCAGGTATGAAACTAGCCATCAAATATGGGGCTCGTGAGATCGTCCTCCATTGTGACCCTCAACTCGTTGTAAACTAAGTTATTGGGACTTACCAGGTCAAAGAACGAAGGTTGCAAAAATACTAGTCAGAAATCCACAGATTGATGGTTGAGTTTGATGAATGCTGCTTCAAGCAAATTTCGAGGGCACGTAATATTGAAGCAGACGGCCTAGCAAAGCTTGCCGCGGACACTAAAAACTTCGACAAAGAAAGCATGGTCACCCTCCTTCATTCATCCACTGACTACACTAAGGTATTATCTTTAAACTTGACTTGGGACTAGCGCAACCAGTTTGTATCCTATCTGCAGGATAGAACATTACCACACGACAAAAAAGAGGCAAAGAAACTTCACGTGCAAGCCGCCCGGTATTCCCTGATAAATAATGACCTCTACAAAAGGACATTTGGCGGACCCTTGTCCAAATGCCTTGGGCCGCATCACACGAGGCCATTACTCAAAGAAGTGCACGAGGGACACTATGACAACCATACAAGCAAGTGCGCCCTCGTGCGATACATCATACGGCCAGCTATTACTGGCCCACCATGAAGAAAGAGGCGTCAGAATACGTCCGCCGGTGTGAACTATGCCAAAAGTACGTCCCCATGATACACCAAATAGGAGAGCCCCTCCATTCAGTCACCTCCCCATGGCCTTTCATCAAATGGGGAATGGACATAGTTGGCCCCCTACCGCAGGACGAGGAAAGGTACAATTTTTGCTAGTTTTAACTGACTATTTCTCTAAGTAGGTGGATGTAGGTGCGTACGCACAAATACGTGAATAGGAGGTCATCACCTTCATATGGAAAAATGTTATATGACGCTTTGGTATCCCCAAAGAAATCAGTTGTGATAACGGATGATAGTTCATCAGTCAAAAGATGATCGAATTCTTCGAGAAATGGCGCATCAAGAGGATACTGTCCACGCCATATCACCCTGCCGTTAACAGCTAGACAAAATCCTCAAACAAAACAATATTAAACATACTGAAGAAGAATCTCGAAGATGCCAAAGGGCTATGGCCCGAGTTGCTATCCGAAGTATTGTAGGTGGACAGGACCACATCCAAATCCAGCACACGGGAAACACCATACTCGTTGGTCTACGGAACTGACGGAGTCATACCCATCGAGGTCGGCGAAACAAGCCTAAGGTATTCACACACAAGCGGAACATCAGTAGCAGCCAGCAAAGAAGCATTCCGGTTGGAAACAATTGAAGGAAAAATGCTCCAAAATAATTGGAACATCGCCCAACTCAAGTATTTCCACTTTTGAAAGGCATCTCCCGAGTCGTACTCTTTTTTCCTTACATGAGTTTTGTCCCAATTGGGTTTTCTTAGGGAGGTTCTTAATGAGGCAGAAAAGGGGACACCTGGAAATATTTGCGGAACAAGTTTACCATATCAGCTCAGGCCGACATGATAAAGGGACTAGACTAGCTTAATCTCCAATGTGTAAAAGGCTACGGCCATATCCAATGTATAAAGGGCTACGACCATCTCCAATGTGTAAAAGTCTATAACCACCTCTAATGTATAAAGGGCTACGACCATCTCAAATGTATAAAGGGCTATGACCATACCCAATGTATAAAAGGCTACGACCATCTCCAATGTATAAAGGGCTACGCCATCTCCGATATATAAAAGGCCATCAACTTCGTCATGGCTAAGGCCATCTGCTCTATTATAGCCAAGGCAATCACCGCCAATAGTCGACCTAGTTTGGACCACGGCAAACAAGTGATTCCACGACAGTGGAAGTCACCTACATGTCTAAAGCCATCAACTTTATCATGGCTAAGGCCATCATCTCTATTATGGCCATCGCCGCCAATAGTCGACCTAGTTTCAACCACGGAAAACAAGTGATTCGACGACAGTCGAAGTCACCTACATGGCTAAGGCCGTCAACTTTATCATGGCTAAGGCCATCGGCTCTATTATGGCCAAGGCCATCGCTGCCAATAGTCAACCTAGTTTCAACCACGACAAACAAGTGATTCGAGGACAGTCGAAGTCACATACATAGCTAAGGCCATCAACGTTATCATGGCTAAGGCCACTGGCTCTATTATGGCCAAGGCCATCGCCACCAATAGTCGACCTAGTTTTGACCATGGCAAACAAGTGATTCGATGACATTCGAAGTCACCTACATGGCTAAGGCCGTCAACCTTATCGTGGCTAAGGCCATCGGCTCTATTATGGCCAAGGCCATCACCGCCAATAGTTAACCTAGTTTCGACTATGACAAATAAGTGATTCAACGATAGTTGAAGTCACCTATATGGCTAAGGATACCGATCTTATACGGCCAAGGTTGTCGTCGCAAAGTGCCACCCTAAGTCAACTACGGCAGAAAGCACGAAGGCGACAACCAGAAACACAATAAGAATCTAAGGAGAAAAAGAAGAATAACAGCGGCAAAAGGTCATATTTTATTATCTCCAAAAATATATATATGTACATATTTTTGACCATATAAAGAGGTCCTATTTACATCCAAAAGGAGAGGTATACACATGTACACACTAAGTCCTAAGGGCCTTCACCACTTCGCCCATCTCGCCCCTCCTGATCACCGTCCGGTCTGTTATTACTTTGTGAATATTTTTAGATAATTTTGTTCTTTTTATGTTTGTTATTTCCAAAATTTATGATTTATAATCGCCACGTTGATAAGCCTTAGAAATCCAAGAACTAGATTCCAAGTAGTCGGTGTCCGCAGAATTGTGTCCCTCCCCATATGGTGAGTCAGAACTGAAATTGGCCTCTTCATGGGCAACAAAAGCCGAATGCCGTTGTCCGCCGATGTCCACCTCAGAGGCTCGACCAGCCACCAATAACTCCTCAAGTACGACCAATCGAGCCTCCTCACAAACCCACATCTCGTAAGCTTCACGATGCACATAATCTTGTGGGGCGGCTCGCCTAAGGACTTCAAACTTGGCCATCCTAGCATCGAGCTTAGCACTCAGGGCTGTGACTCGCGTCTACAACTCGGCAGCTCTCACAGCTACTACACGGCTGATTTCCAACTCATCATCCTTTGATTGAAGAAGGATCTCTAACTCAGTGTTCTGTGCAAGAACGTCTACGAGCTGCTCATCAACCTTCTCCAATTTGTCCACTCGCCTTTTTAGTTGATCCTTAGATTGAGTGAGGCCCTCACGGAATACCTTAAACTTGGGGTCCTACTTGTACACATCAGCCAACATCTTATGCGCCTCATGGGTCTGCCTGTATTTTTGCAGCAATTTATTGTGCGAGCACCATTCCCTCTCTACCTCGAAAATGAGGGTCTGAAAAATACCAAAGAAAAATTAAGTACATGGTTAAGACACCCCCTCAACACGAAAAAGAAAGGGGTCAAAAGGCTACCTGCAAGGCCGCGCCAGCGACCTTCCAAGATAAGCCCCTGTCACTAACTCCAGCCAAGGCCTCACTCTCGGCGCTCTCACACAAAAAGGGTCATTTTCACAGCGGCCTGTTCGTAATTCTCCAATATATTGTAGCCATTCAGAATCACGATATGACAGGTATACCTACCAGCCGTCATCTCCACATGCTCTGAGTTTCCTCCACCTTCACCCGTGTCCCCAACGGAGGCCTTCGGGCTCATCGTCTCTGCATCTTCGCCCGCTCTTTCTGCAGCGGATTAACCGCCCTCCTAGATACAGACTATGCTGGTGTCGCTAACAATACTCCTTCGAGAAGCAGGCCTCTACGAACGAATGGCCTCGGCCATGAAAACCGGCCTCGACTCACGACGGGTAAACTAACCTTCTCACCCTGAGTCGCTTTTTCCTTGCCAGTTAGCAACCGCCGCCTCTTCCGTTCTAGAGGTTTTTCATCTCCAAAAATCCCCTCCAGATATTGAAGGGTCGGCTCTGAAGGAACTACGTCAGTTATAGACACAATCTCAGTTGTCGTCTCAGGCATTTCCACAAGCGCCATTTCCAACACAGTTTATGGAGACGCCTCAGGCACCGCCCTAGGCACCACTTTTGGCTCAGCCTCCTGCTATAAAGTCGAAAGAGCACTATCTCTAGGCGAGCCTATGATGAGTATATCTTCACCATAGGAATCAGACACAACCCTAGATGGGACAACAACGGTTTTCTTCTTTGCTTTCTTAAAAAATGCCCAGACCCGCCAATTCGGGTACAATTAATAACAGAAGTAAAAGAACCTTCAAGCCGAGGTGAACAAAAATAGAGAAGAAGAGGAAAGTATGTTACTTGTTGGGCCATGCAGTCTACGGAATTCGGCCTAAGTACGGCACTCCTTCACACACCGTATTAACCTCTCCACCCACGACCTAATGTCGTGAATCGTTCGAAGCGAGCGAGCCGCCACTACAAAAAGAAGATAAAGAATCCATAATGATTGAGTCACCATAACAAGAATCATCATAAAATCACACATAAGGGTACTTACATTCTGAGTTCCACTTTTTCGGGAACCCTTCGGGGTTAGACACCAAGTGCTTCGTCCTGATATAGAAGTATCTTTTCTAGAAGCCGCGATTGGCTTTAACGTCGAACTGCACTATAAAGCTCTTCATACCACGGTGCGCTAAATGGAGCATAGTACCCCTCATGTAGCTTGAATTGAACATCTGTAAGAGATGGTGAACCGAACCACACTCCCAGCCTTGGATGCATATATGGTAAGAATTATACACACCTTCAAAGTATAAGGCGTGAGTTGAACCGGGCATGCCCTCGAAAAGAGGCAGAGCTTCTCCGATAAGGGGTTGAGTGGGAAAGTGTATCCAATTAATCTGAAGCGGATATTCATAGAACGTGTAGAATCCAGGCCTATGCACATTGGCGTAGTCCAGCCCAGCCAGAGCCATTTCGACTTAGTCCGATATATTGTACGTTTCCCTAAGGGCGTCCAAGTGGGACTTCATCAATTGACTGTGCTCCCAAGGGGTAGTTGAACTCTTCTTGTTAAAGTCATTTCGGATGCTCATGTCTTCGGAAGTATGTCGTTCACCGACAAAGGGACAAGAGCTTTTTCTACCTCTTCCTCTTCACCACCGGAAAAGGCGGAGCCTTAGAAAGGGCGTTGTCCTTAGTCTTCTTACTATCTTGATGATGTTTCATCATTGTATGCTTTACGAAGAAAAGTGTTAACGACAAGAGGTACGATCCCCGAAAATGGTAGTTCTCAAATGAAGAAGCGACCGCCAGAAAAAGAGATGAAGAAATAAATCGAGAAACACTCTCCAAAAATGATTCGTATTGAACTGCTCCTCTATTTATAGGGGTAAGATACACGGAAATTGAAAAGGTATGATTCGAAAACTGATGCGGGAAACCAAAATGTCACGTCACGCTCTGGATCGCCTCGGGGGTAGTTATAATGATGACGCACGTGACCGGTGATGTCACTCTTAAAAAGGGGGCCCTATGTCAACGGCAAAACCAAATCTCACATGTTCATATACTTCGAAAAAGCGCTTATGGGTGCAGCCAAATTTTCGTACAAGCGAAATATGCTTTACTGTCTATTGAAGATGGCCATCGAGCACGTCTCCAACGAACAGAAGGACTAACTGTATTGGGTAACATTTGGCTCCTAATGTCCTTATGCCAAGAAGGCAAGTCCACTAGGTAAGGCTGACCTGAGTGAGGGAACGGCCTAGCCAGTAAAATAACGACGACATCGTTTTAGGGTCTTACTTCATCGGTAAGAAAAAGCCACCTACCTCTGTACTTTTTCTTTAAGTATTTTGAGGAAGGTCTCATGCTATATAAAGGAGACCTTCATACTGTAATGGGGACATGTATGTTATTCAAAAGAATAGAACTCTCTTAGTCTCTCATGATCTCTAGCACATACTCTCTCTCTCTCTCTCAAGCTCTCAAGCTCCTATTATTTCTTTATATTATCATATCTACAATGATCATATAGCTACAATCATCTCTAGGTCTCACTATACTTGATTACGATTTACCCTTGTTCATTTTTGATTGTGTTTAAGCTTGTAAAGTGCATAAATAACTTTTGAGCCAAAGAATCAGTAATACTCCAACTGTGTACTACGTGCATGCTTTCATCAACCGGTACCACCACACACAAGCTGAAGTGGTCATCACCCACGATCATCGATATGATGACCTCAGAAAAAGTAACGTCTTCGATAAGTCAAATACCAACGGTTTGATTTTTCCTCGCTCCGATGCTCTTGTAATCACTTTACGTATTTCAGATAC
Organism: Nicotiana benthamiana; assembly: GCA_034376525.1. Lineage (NCBI taxonomy): Eukaryota > Viridiplantae > Streptophyta > Magnoliopsida > Solanales > Solanaceae > Nicotiana > Nicotiana benthamiana. Next base: position 45,819,980 of record CM067323.1, read on the forward strand.
TGATGTTAAAAGAATAATGGTAGACGACAGAAGTGGCGCGTGTATTATTCACCCCCGGGTGCTTTCACAAATGCAAATTGAGGGCACAATAGTACCACACTGATAACTCTAACAGGTTTTCACAATGCAGTCAAACGAACCTCAGGAGAAATAATACTGCTCGTTCTGGCCGGGTGCGTCACCCTAGAAACATTGTTTCATATCATGAACCAGGGCACCGCTTCCAATGCAATCATAGGACCACCATGGATACACGCCATGAGGGATATCCCGTCTAGTTTGTATCAAGTAATCAAATTTCCTACCCACGGTGCATATTCAGCATCCGAGGTGAACAACGGACATCCCAAGAATGGTACCGCATTGCCCAAGACTCCAAATCTACCCAACAACTGAAAGGAACAAACTCAGAAGCATATCAATTATCAAAGTCGGGGTCCAAGCTTAACGATTAGAAAGACGTTATAAAGGACGGTGACGTCATGGAAGCCATGACATCAACAATAGAAGATCTCGAGCCAATCCAACTGGATAGCAGCAACAACACCAAAAAGGCTTTTATAGGCTATAAGCTCTTCAAGCCAGGTAAATTTCATTAGTTTTAAATAAATAATGCCGATCTATCTGCTTTTTCCCACGCAGATATACCAGGCATTTCGAAAGACGTTGCCACGCATAAGTTGAACGTCGACCTCTTCTACACCCTCCCCCCAGTACGACAAGGGAGGTGAAAATTCGACGCTGCAGTCAATGAGGCCGTCAACAAGGAAGTAGATAAATTACTCGCCAACGACTCCATCATAGAATTGAATATCCACAATGGGTCGCCAATGTAGTCATGGTGAAAAAGAAAAATGGAAAATGGCGGATGCATGTGGATTTCAAAGATTTAAATACTGCCTGCCCAAAAGACTCCTTTCCCCTACCTCATATCAATCAGCTCATTGACGCAACGACATGACACGAATTGTTGAGTTTCTTGGATGCCAACTCTGGGTACAACCAAATCCTCGTGGAGGAAGAGGATCAGGAAAAGACTACTTTTATCACCCACCAAGGTACGTACTATTACCGAGTCATGTCGTTCGACTTGAAGAACGCAAGGGAAACTTATAAAAGATTGGTAACTAAAATATATAAGGATCAGCTCGGCAAAACTACGGAAGTTTACATACACGACATGTTGGTTAAATCAAAAAGGAAGGAAGACCACATCGACCACCTGAAAGAAGCCTTCGAAATACAATAGCAGTATGGTATGAAGCTGAACCCCGAAAAATACGCATTCGGAGTAACTTTAAGCAAGTTCCTCGGATTTTTGGTGTCACAAAGAGGCATCGAGGTCAACCCCGACCAAATCAAAGCTGCTTTGACACATGGCGCGTGTACTACACATGCCTATCACAAGATTGATTATGAGTTACTAATGTGGTATAACATTCACCTCAAACAAGAATAGGGGGACATAGGTCACCTGTAAAGTTAAGATGTGTAAATGACTTTTTAGGACAAGATTGATGGGCAGCTTATGTATTTTCTCTATATTAAAAGACAAAGAAAATCAACACATGTTTAACAAATCAATTAATTTAAAGTAATTGTAACTCAATCCTAATTATGCACAAAACATTTAACCAATAAACAAAATAGAGAAAAAGAAACAGAAAATCAGAAGAGATGAAGATGAGAAGAACAAAATAAAGAAAGAACTTAAATACCTATAGCAAATGACGGAAATAGCTTGAAAGGACCTCTCACTCTTTCGATTTCGAGCCGTAATTGGTATTCGTCGTGGGTTATTGTTAAAAACCGACAAGAAACAACAATTACGGCCCTAACCAAGTCATCAAAGCCTGAAAAGATTTGGGAGATTTTTGCTTTCGCTCTTCTGCCCTTTTTAGATGTGAAATTAGCTTCATTTGGTAATGATTCGTGGGAAATTAATGGTGGATTTATATTTTCGGGGGTGTGGGGATTGTGTGGTTGAAGTTTGGTAGTGGTTTGGGTGTGGCGACGCCGGTTGGAGATGGTGGAGAATTGGGCGGCGGATATGTTTTAGGGTTTAGATTTTCTGATGAAGGAGATGAGAGACAAAGTAGTATGGTGTACTTAGGTTAATGGGGGGTCTTGGACACTTTTAAAGGGAATTGGGGAAAGGAGCGAGGCTGTTGGATCAGATAGAACGAATGGTTTAGATTGGATCTTAGGGTTTGAACTCAATACGGTGTCGTTTGATCAAGCTGGGGCGAACCGGGTGTAACGCGGGTTTTGGACCAATTTTGACCGGGTCTTGGGGCATAATCGTTTGAGCCTAAGGGATTTTAAATAGAATTGGCCCAAAAAATTAGACTCCCTTCATTTCTTTTCATGTCAAAATTCTTTTTCTTTTCAAAACTAAAAATAAAACCTAAATTAAATCTTACAACTAAACAAACCTATAAAAAATATTAAATACTCAAGCATAGTATTTACAAAAATTAATTAACTCCTAATTTGAAAGAACAAGCTACAAAATTCGAAATTAAAGAGTGAAAATGCAACATGAACTATTTTTGCGATTTTTTCATTTTTGTAACACAAACTAACTTACTAATTAATACAAAATATAGTATTAAATCCTAAATGCAAATGCAATGTATTCTTGTATTTTTCATGGATTAACTAAAATTAAACATGCACGCAAGGAATGCAAATAATTAGAAAAATTCTACATTAATTTCTCAAATAATAAATAATTAAAAGGAAAACAAAAATCTAATTTTTGGAAATTTTTAGGAGTAATTCACGTGAGGCAAAAAATACATGCCCACAGTCGCGCCTCCTCTTTCTGACCTCAGTTGCTTCGACCTAATCAATACAACCAAATTTCTCTTAAACAAAGCTGATCAAGTTCGCTTCTCGAGGGCGTGCAAGATCATGACCTCAACAAGCAGAAGGACTAATTGTATTGGTCAAAATTTGGCAACTAGGTAATTATAGATAAGTCATGTCGAGGACTGGATTGACCACGACATCGTGACAGGGGGTCATCCTCAGAAGGGTCGCTGCCGAGACGAGCAACTAGAGTTATAATTATAATAGTAGAATAGGCTTAGAGGAGGAAACCAAGAATATTCCCTTGGATATTCATCATATTGTACTTTTTAGGGTTTCTTGGTAATATCTTTATAAATAGGAAGATGTAGAGAACAAAAAGGAGATCTTTACTTTTTAAGAAAAAGACACTGTAAAAAATTGACCCAAGAGAATCTACGAAAAGTTATCTTGTTCACTTATTATATTATTCAAGTGCATATTACTCAATCTTGATCCACAAGATCCAAAGATTCCGTAACCATCTTCACTTCTCTTCTTTCCACGTTGTTGTTAGAAGAAGAAATCATCCAAATTGTATAATAATTGGGTAGTAGGTTCCTACTTATTATATTTGTTGCCATCTTCTACATTTATTGCATATTTATGTTATCACATTATTAGCATTCATTGAATATAAACATGCGCTTTAACGTTATCAAACGTTGTTCACCTCGTAAATTCCTCAACATATTTGATCTAAAATTTATTATCTTTTACTAAGATTCAACTCTTATATCTCATCATTATTAGTAACTAAAAGGTTCTAACACTTTTTTCATCAAACAGAAATATCTTCCTTGGAAGTAAATATTTGTTGTGAATTCAAATTAGACGAGTATACAACCATATATTTGTTGGTATAGCAGCTGATATAACTCTAACCAAATCAAACAAAAAGTTTGACGAAAGCAATAAAATAAACAAAAGCACAATAGTAGTTATCTTGAAGACCATGTATTTTGCATACCATTTGGCAAGAGGACAATCATTATCTACAATGTCAGCAACCCATCGGAGAAATGAGTACTTAACAACATTTTTGATATTATAGAAATTAATTTGTGTCGACTAATAAAGCTAAAAAATGGGTCAATTAGTAGACAATAAACCAAAATTAATTAGCACTAAACTAGGATGGATCATGAGAACTGAGAGGTGAATTGGAACTGATCGAGTAATGACATAATCCATAGAAGACAAAAAGGAAGCTTTTGCGCCAAACCTTAAAATTTTCCGTTTGTCCTTTACCGACAGAAGCAGTCTTGTTTCGTATGTTCAAATATTACCGCTAGTATTATCTTACGTCAACAGTGGCAGTACTAGGCTGTCAACGTCAACATCTACCGTCAGGGCCGGCCATGATGTGGCTCTATACGCATAATTTGGTAAATATTGATTTATTGTGCCGAATTTATAAAATTTGTATTTGGTATTCAATATTTTAATATTCGGTATGATATTTTGTTTAATTTCTAAAAAGAATAATATTAAGTATAATATTTGGTATTTTAAAATAAATATCGATATCGTACCAAAATATATATTATATTACACAATATACATATTATTAGTTATAACATAAATATAAAAAATCTAAAAATTTTAATATCCTTTAACTCTAAGCAAGTAACAAAATATTTCTAATTATCAACTTTATTTCTTTATGTACAGTTTTCTCTCTCTAAGTTGATATTTGCTGGGTTTGGACAACTTCTGTCAACAAACATTTTTTGTTTTGTACTTTTAAGTACTTTAGTTAAGAATATTACAGTCTACGACTTTATGCACTAGTTAATATTCAACCCAAATAAACCTAATTAACGAACCGAATAAATCGAAACCGAAAAAACAAAAACCAAAACATGCCAAATCTAATTAGGTAGGGTATTCGAATAGCATTTTAAGAAATCAAGTGCCGAAAATACAACAACAACAACAACAAAAAAACCCAGTATGATCCCAACAGCCAGTGTCTGGAGATGATAGTCAGTATGCAGACCTTACCCCTACCTAATACAGGTAGAGGGGCTGTTTCCAATAGACCATCGGCTCAGGAAAGGTGAGAAGAAGAAGAGGAAAGCAAGGAAGAAAGGAAGAAGGAAAAGAAAAGAAAAGAAAAAGGGAGAGATAAATGATAAGTAGTATCAAATAATAGCAACAAGAAATAAAATACTTGAGGCGAACAAAACCACATAACGTAATAAAAATCTAAGAATATGAATGGACATGCATGCTACGAAGACTATCAGTGAACAACTAAAAACTACCTGCTAACTTTTTACCCTAATCGTCGACCTCCACACCCTCCTATCAAGGTTAATGTCCTCAGTTAGCTGAAGCAGCTCCATGTCCTGTCTAATCACCTCTCCCCGGTACTTCTTAGGCCTACCTCGACCTTTTCTCAAAGAACTCTCCATGGCCAACCTCTCACACTTCTTGACAGGAGAATCAATGCTTCTTCTCTTAACATGCCCGAACCATCTCAGCTTTGACTCCTGCATCTTGTCCTCTGTGTAGGCTACTCCCGCTTTGTCTCAGATAGCTTCGTTTTTAATTCTATCTCTCTTGGTACACCTACACATCCATCTCAACATCATCATCAATGTTTCTTTCATCTTCTGCACGTGGGAGTTCTTGTAGCCGGTCGAACCACTACTGTATAAAACTTACTCTTAAGTCTTGGCGGTACATTTTTATCAGATAATAAACTGAAAGCGGGCCTCCACTTTATCCATCCTGCTCCGATGGGATGTGCGACATTTCGTCGATCTATTCATTACCCTGGATAATAGACCCAAGATACTTAAAACCCGCTCTCTTGGGGATAGCTTGGGCATCATGCTTAACCTCTACGTCTGCTTCATGGGGCCCATTACTAAATTAGCATTCCAAGTATTCTGTCTTGGTTCTACTCAGTTTGAAACCTTTAGACTCCAAGGTCAGTCTCCAAACCTCCAACCTCGCAGTAACTCAACTTCGTATATCGTCAATCAACACTATATCATAGGAAAATAGCATGCACCATGGCACTTCCCCTTGTATGTGTCTACATCTATCGCCAAGACAAATAAAAATAGGCTAAGAGCCGATCCCTGGTGCAACCCCATCACCATAGGGAAATGCTCCGAGTCACCACCCACAGTACTCACCCGAGTCTTAACATTATTATACATATCCTTAATCATCCCAATGTACGTTACTCGAACACCGCTAACCTTCAAACACCTCCACAGGACCTTCCTCGGAACTTTATCGTACGCATTCTCAAGGTCAATAAACACCATATGTAAAATCCTTCTTCCTCTCCCTATACTGATCCACTAATTTCCCTAACAGATGAATCGCTTCCGTAGTCGAACGCAGCATAAATCCAAACCGATTCACAGGAATAGACCACACCTCCTCATCCTGGCCTCCACCACCCTCTCCCAAACCTTCATAATGTGACTCAACAGTTTGATACCCCTATATTTGTTTCAATTTTATTCTTGTAAAGTGGAACTATCGTACTCCACCTCAATTATCTTTTCATCTTAAAAATAACATTAAACAACCCAGTGAGCCACTCCAAAGTTGCTCGCCCTGTGCTCTTCCAGAATTTTACAGGTATTTCGTTTGGCCCCGTCGCTCTTTCGTTACACATCTTACGCATCTCCCCTTCCACCTCCTCTACCGTAATCTTCCTACAGTACTCAAAATCCCACCGACTTTTGGAGTGCTCCAACTCACCCAGCATAATGCGTCTACCCCCTCCTCATTCAATAGTTTATTGAAGTATGCCTGCCATCTTCTCCTAATAAATCCTCGTCCATCAACACTGCCATTCTCGTCCTTGATGCACTTGATTTGGTCTAAGCCGCGAGCTTTCCTCTCCCTCACCTTGGACAACCAGTACAACTTCTTATCCTCGTCTTTTCCCTCGAGCTCCCTGTACAAACTAGCAAATGCCGCATTTTTAGCCATTATAATCGGTAGCTTCGCCTCTTTCTTTGCTTTTCTCTAACACTCCCGAGCCACTTTGTCATGTTGGTTCCAAAAATTAACAATCTTCCAATTGAATACTTAGACTCCTTCAAACCATGTATTATAAATGTTTATGATGCGAGATTGATCCTATGTATAATATTTGACTTTAGTACGTGATTGACACTCCCGCAAGGGGTGTGAGAGAAGTCATCTTCTTTTTCTATCCTTTTCTTCATAGTTGAACATTATAAAAGTTGATTTCTATCCAAATCTGATGCCTTCTTCATTCTCGTGTTAGCTTCAACAGTAAAAATGCTGGAATTCTTCATTGCCCATCAATTTGTGCCATCTCCGGTAAGACCTTTTTGTCTCCTCGTTTGTACTCTCCACTAGCTTCAAATAAACAGCTTTCCTAGCTTCCACTTTACCTTGAACCTCTCCATCCATCACCAATCCCCTTCGTGACCCCTAAGACCTCTCTAGCAGCTACTCTAATGCATTTCGCAGTTGTGAGGTAACTAATACCAAGTGGGATAACTTGACCAAGGACAAAGCTTAGGAGTTAGGGGAGAAGTTGTTGGTTATGAAGATCTGGATAAGTAGGGGGACGCGTCTAGTCTTCCTCTTACTCCTCTTGATCTCCAGGTCCATAACTTGGAGCCTATGTAGGGTCGTGAGGTGCTTATTTGGCATGACCTTGCAGTTAGTGCACAAACCGAATTCGTATTTCTTGCAGAGAAGATAATCAACCTGAGTCTTGCCCATTGAATTTCGAAAATTGACCAGGTACTCTTCCCTCTTCGGAAAACTCGAATTAGATCAAAAGCTCTAGCAAAATGCAATAATGAATTACCTCCATCATTCCTATCCCCAAAAACCGAATTCGCTATGCACATCATCATAACCCCAACACTAGCCCCAATATGACCATTGAAATCTCCGCCAATAATGAACAACTACTCTGTGTGCGGGATATTATGCACCATCTCGTCCAAATCCTCCCAGAATTGCTTCTTGACCTCCTGGTCCAAACCTACCTAAGGAGTGTATGCACTAATCACGTTTACAGTAAACCCACCAACTATCAGCTCAATACTCATCAACTATCATTTACCCTCCTAACCTCGACTATGAGTACCAAAAGACCGAATCGAAATGTCTAAATACCGTACCGTACTGACCGATGAACACCCCTCTATGACTCCTCACTCTTTCTTTTGCTCCGCTTAGTACGGCCAGGTTCACTATTAGTATATGGAGTACTATATAACTTTAAATTTTGAAATGAATGTTTTGTGCTATAATAGTCTTGTAAGTACGTGTAATTTTTACGGTTTAATTAAGTTGACCTACAATAATCTATTCTAATTAATATCAAGCATGATATGTCATATTTGCAAAATGTTGCAATGAATTAGTAGGCGTTTGGACATAATAATTATATTGTTTGAAAAAAGTAGTATTTGGAGATACATTAAAAAATGATATTTGGATGCATTTTACTTTAAAAAATATTAAAAAATTTTTAGCAAGGAAAAAATTTTCTGAAAATTTTGAAAGAGCGGTCAAAACCACATGTTGATTTTTGAAAAACTGATTTTCAAATTTTTTTTCAAAAACTTGCCAAAATTTCATAAACAAACACATTTTTAAAAAAAAATTAATTTTTTTTAATGGAGAAACGGGGCCTTATATTGCATTGATAGTATACTTTAGAGTTAAATATATAGCAAGTACTAGTACTATTTAAGAATTTAGTGGCAGATCAAATTAACAGAGCTTACATGTCCAAGTCCAACCCGCTATATATACGTGTACATAATAAAACATGTAAGTACATTAGACAAACATTTCAGAACCTAGTCGTTCAACTCAGAATTTAGAATCACGGTATCAAAATTCACAGCTTGAAAACTCTCACAATTTGGGGCAACATGAATTCATTAGTTGTCAGATATACATCATCAGTTATGATAATGGGTTGGGACTACATATATTCAATGTCAATAAGACTAAGTCAAGTCGTGAGGCTACTCAATAATAGTGGATATCAGACGTAGACAACACGTTAATATTCATCAGAAACAGAAACCCTTCTTGTGTGTTTGCAGTCGTACTCGTCTTTTTACCATATTTTCACTTGTGCGTGTTTTATCTTTCTGTTTGCAAGGGTACCTGCTTTTTCACATAACTTCAGCCCGTGAGACTGAAATGTTTCTTTTGTATTAAAAGGGGGCGCCCAATTAAGGTGGCTCGTGCAATTTTTACAATATTGTAAGATTTAAACTATAGTCTACCATGATTTTCATATGTTAAATAGAGGCGAAGAAATCACTTAGAGCCCGTTAGGAATGAGGGATAAGGGATAATAAATTTCGGGATTAAATTTGGGATGAGTTTATCCCATGTTTGGTTGGAATAAAATTACGGTATAATTAATCCCGAGATAAGTTTTTATCCCTATGGAATGATGAAATAATTAATCCCGAAATAACTAATCTCGGAATAATTAATCCAGGATAACTTGTTTTTAACCAAACGACCCCTTAGTGTTTTTTACTTTCCGATGATTCTTTCACCCATTCTATTGATTGCTAGGCTTGGTGGGCTCGTTTGGTACAAGAGCTAAAGGTAATTAATCACAAGATCAAATTTGATATGAGTTTATCTAACATTTGATTGGGATAAAATCGTGGTAAACTAATTAATCCCGAATTTGTTATCCTGAGATTGTAGTACTTTTTAAACCCTATGGAGGATGGGATAACTAATCTCAAAGGATGGGATAACTAATCCTGAGATAATTAAATATGGAATAATTTATTTCCAACCAAACGACTCCTAGGTCCATGATCTCTCTTTTTAGCTTATGGGTTATCCACTCTCATGGAGTTCAACATCCCTAAAGCGTGTAGAGGATTATTCAACTTGCCCTTCTTGGCAACTTCTTTAAATATATAGTAACTTATAGTTGACAATGACACTAAAATTTGATTTTCCATAAAAAATTTATAAGTTACTTTTTGGAAGAAGACTTTGTCTAATTATGCTAAACTTAATCAAGTTGTTAATATTCTATTACGATTAACACCCTCTATGGTCAACGATTATCATGGAAATTTTTCAATATTGGTTGCCTGTGATGAAGGGTTAACCAGCTTGTAAAGAGTTATAAAAGTAATTTGTTGACTTTTTTGGGCATATAATTAAAGAACAAGTAAACTCAACGTGGTCGTGATTTTTATCCTTCTAATATTTTTTATTGGTGAAAAATTTGAGGTTGGAGGTCAGTCATTTTGTTAAAATGAAGTGAACAAAATAAAATAAAGATTTCACGTAGAAGATAGTTGTGTGGGAGGAAGTAAAAGCCTGTATTTTTAAAACTTAGTCAGTGAGTTGGCTAAATGAATTAAACAACCCCTTATTGATGAATACTAGCAGTAAATGCAACAGATAGCTGTCTTTTGAGAGATATTGTGGTCGTGGGGAGCAGAACTTGAAAAGGGATTTGAGGTTGAAATTCTCTTCTAACTTTTGTAAAGGAGTGTTTTTCTTGAACTTTGTCACATGGTAGTTTCTCTGGCAATGAGAATTCAGCTTTGTTTTCTGGTTGTTTGGTTACATGTTCTGGCAATAGCAGCATGGACAGATCCTGATGATTGTAAGTTGGTTGTGTTCTTCTATCAAATGTTTCTTAATTAGATTACAGAAATACTTGATTATCTCTGAGTTCTGGTGTTCAAATCTTAGCTTTCCCTCAGAATTTGTCCCTTAGGATTCTGATTTTAGAGGAATATTTGAACGAAATGGTCGATTACTTAATTTCTTCAGTATCAGAGAGATGGAAGAGGATGAAGAATATGATTAAATGCTGCTCTGAGTTCCAGGTGTAGGACTATAACTTCTGCAATTGGTAATTGTTTGGTTTGCTTTGGTTTGTTTAATTCTTGGGAAACACTAAAAGCAAAATGATTTGCAGTCTAAAATACAGTGTCTTGCTTCCTCCCTATTTTCTTCTGGGATTGGTCATTTTGAGTTTGAGCATTTTATGTTGTATTTTCGTGTTGTATAGTTGTTTTGGAAAATATTCAACAATCTTGGCTGTCTTGCTCTTATAAGCAAATAAGGTAGCTAAAAGAATTGCTGCATTAAACTGTATCCAGTTCTTGATTCAGCGTCCAGCCTATGTAATTTGTGGTGGAAAAAAAATCGCATATTACCTATTCTCTTCCATATATGGTCAATTAAGTTTCTAGTGAAGAAGAACTGATTTAATATTGTATTCAGTTGCTGCTTTACAGTCTCTCAGAGATTCATGGCAGAATGTTCCACCCAATTGGGCTGGAGCAGATCCTTGTGGGAGTCGTTGGGAAGGAATTGGCTGCAGAAATTCACGAGTGATTTCTATGTAAGAATTCAACGTGCCTCCCGTTGTAAACTACTTAAACTTATACTCATAAGGTTGATGTCATCTTTCTCAAATTTTCAGAACATTATCAAGTATGAGTTTGAGTGGTCAGCTATCTGGAGACATTCAAGGATTATCTGAATTGCAGACTTTGTAGGTCTTCTTTCACATTTCCTGTTTTTCCTACACTTCCTTTACTTTGGGATGAGTTGTGAAGCTTAAAGCTATTTCTAATTATTGACTGCATTTTATAGGGATCTATCATACAACAAGGAGTTGACAGGATCTCTTCCTCAGTCTATTGGAAAATTGAAAAAGCTATCAAATTTGTAAGTGAATCTGAATAATTGTCCCATTCATTTACCAGCTAATCTCATGATTAAATGCTGATTTATTTCTTAATTTCACGACAGGATCCTTGTTGGTTGTGGATTTTCGGGACCAATACCAGACTCTATTGGATCTCTCACCCAGCTGGTTTTTCTGTAAGCATTCTACATTTTTCACTTTGAACGGTGGACCAGTACGCGACATATTTTACCAGGATGCAAAGAAGTTTACTCATTTCTTTGGTTTAAGTTGTTTGCACTGTACATAATATGATGGACGAGGGAATTGATGTTTATATCAGCTTAAACTTTGATTCCTTTAGCATAATAAAGATACATATCACATGATCATTTTCAGTTTTCGTTTCAATCAATGAAATGATAAGCATCTGGAACGAATATTTTTGAAGGATACTCATATTTTGGTCCATCTCTTGGACAAGCAATGCACTTCTAAACCGAGAAAACAGTTCACGAGGAGTTTATCAGAACTGCTATATATTCTTGTGTTTATACATCATCAAATCCAAATATTTGTGTTTTTACCATATGTATCTGTATATGAAACTTCTGAGTTCTTTCAATTCCTTCTTCTTGTAAACGCTCTAAAACAGCCCCATTTTGTATTATGTAGATCTTTAAACTCTAACAACTTTATTGGACGAATACCTGCTACCATTGGCTATCTGTCAAAGCTTTATTGGCTGGATTTAGCTGACAATAAGCTTACTGGAACACTTCCAGTCTCTAGTGGGAGCTCACCTGGTCTTGATATGCTTGTTCACACTAAGCACTTGTACGCATCTCCTTTATTTGTTATTGTCTTTATCTCTCAACTGTATGTTCTAAGATTATTTATATCACTTTCGCAGTCATTTTGGGAAGAATCAGCTATCCGGTGAAATTCCAGCTCGACTTTTCCATTCTAATCTGACTCTGATTCATCTGTAAGTCTACTATTGGCAAAATAGAATGAATGAATTATTACATTCGTAAATATTTGAGACATTCAATGGTGTTTAGCTTACCTTTTGATAGTCTTGTTAGTGCATGCTCTTGCTTCTGAGAGTAATCATGTGAGAGAGGCTTGGTAATCATAACTTTATGGTATTTATATGTTTCTGTGGATAACATAGCACAGATCAATGTATTAAATGACTAGGTGAACCTAGGCAAAATGGTCCTGGCCATTGCCCAAGTTATAGAGTGATTGCCCGACGAGTCTTTCTAGGATGTGTTGAAATAGAAGATTTAAAGAAAAGAAAATTATAAAGAAGGGTCCTGACAAATCCCTTTTTTGCTTATCATGTACTTCATCTACATTTTGTTCTGATAAGGTTCTCCATATGATAAGCGATAGCAAATAACATTCCTTCTGACTGTTCTTTCTTGTTTCCTCATGGGCGTATATTCTAACTTTTAGGCTCGTGGAGAACAACAAGCTTACTGGAAATATACCGGATACATTAGGACTTGTCCAGACTATGGAAGTGCTGTAAGTATTGCTATCTTGGGCTTCCCTTTTATAATCTTGTAATGTTTCTTACTGTCTATACAAAGTGAGTTTTTGGGAACTAAGCTACTATTCTTGCAACAGTCGTCTTGACAGGAATTCGTTAAGTGGATCTGTGCCACAAAACCTCAACAATCTCACACATGTCAATGAACTGTAAGTAGAAAATGAAACAATTTTCTGAACCTACCGTATGTCCTTATGATTTCCTAATGTAGCATGCTTTGACAATGTATCACAGCCACATATCAAACAATAATTTGGATGGTCTTTTGCCGAATCTCACAGGCATGAATGTACTCAATTACTTGTAAGTTGCTTATCCTAAGTTTTGTGCCTTGATCCCTTTGAGTTGATAATTGGTTATTGCTCAAAATCATACTACAAATATTTCTCCCAATTTTTCAGTTACTTCTTAGGAAAAAAAAGGAAATTTGTTAATTTCACTATCATGATGTGGGACCTATTTTTGCAGGGATATGAGCAATAATTCGTTTAATGCATCAGATTTTCCATCATGGATTCCAGACCTGCAATCTTTGACAACAGTGTATGTTCTCTCTCTCTCTCTCAGTGTGTGTGTGTGTGTATGCATGTCCATGAGCAGGTGCAGTGTGTACTGTGCTAGTGTATGCCTGCATCCATTTGAATAACGACAGTTTTTATTTGTCTCATTCACGGTTTCAATTCCCAGAAGTTCTTTTTAACCTAATAAATGACCTTGTACTGACAGGGCAATGGAAAACACAGGACTCCAAGGATTAGTTCCAGCTAAATTATTCAGCCTTTTCCAGTTGCAGACTGTGTAAGTGTCCCTATAACTTTGTGTCTGTTGTATTTCATGGAACTTGGTTTTATAAACGATAGAGATCAAGTATGCTGAGATTTGATGACAATGCACTCATTGCTTATAACAGCAATATGAGGAGAAACAGACTTAATGGCACACTTGAAATTGACTCCTCGTATAGCGACCAGTTGCAATTCATTGATATGCAGAGCAATCTTATTGATTCATTTACTCAAAGACCAGGATATCCCTTTCAGATCTTGTAAGCTCTCTTCCTTGTTTTTCTAAACGTCCAAGTTATGAGAAAAACATACAGTTTATTCGGCTATATGATTATGTTCTACGCCAAACTAGAGTGTATCATGTTTATTACCTTATTTTGTTACTATTTTCCTTTGCAGACTTGCAGGTAATCCTGTCTGCAATGAAGGAACAACACAAACTTACTGTGTCCAAGCCCAACAAGCTGATTCATATTCTACCCCACCAGAAAATTGCTTGCCAACTGAGTGCAGCTCTGATCAAATTGCTAGTCCTACCTGTAAATGTGCTTTTCCATATACAGGCAACCTAGTCTTCAGAGCTCCTTCCTTTTCCAACTTAGGAAACAAAACTACTTATGAGACTCTCCAAAAGTCTTTGATGCTTACATTCCAAAACCGTCAACTGCCTGTCGACTCAGTTTCCCTCAGCAACCCTACAAAGAATTTAGATGACTACCTTGTAATACACCTGCAAGTTTTTCCTTCTAGCCAAGATTTTTTCAATCGAACTGGAGTTTCTGGAATAGGTTTTGTGCTCAGTAATCAGACTTTCAAGCCGCCGTCGACATTTGGACCTTTCTTCTTCATTGGTGAAGGCTATAAATACTTCGATGGTAATAGAACTTTTCGAGATCGATTTTTCCTTCTCCTTTTTTTGGCTCATTTATCTTCTCCTACTTATATATGCTATCTAATCTATAATAGTAGAAATTTGGTGGGTGAAAAACCAACAAATATTTGGTATTGATGATTAAGTTTTCATAAACTTGGTTTACAGAAGAACTTACTCTTCCTTGTAGGACTTTGAACATGAAGAGCAATTGCTATAGGTCCGCTGTTTTGATTATTATATCAGTTTTATTTTAAGTATTCAACTTAAGAAGTACAAGATTCAGAAAAATGTATCGATCCTCTTGATGGCAAAAATTTGGTTAGCATACATGTGATGGATCAATTTCCATTCTTTGTTCCTATGTTTCTGTTAAGAGTTTGTGTAAACTCTAATGAACTTATCAGTAACTTATTTTGTAAAGACACAGATTTTTCTAATCGGTGGTCAAAAAACTTAATTCGTTAAATGACTGCTAGGAATTTGAATTATTTGTTCGAACATTATGAAACTTGCATCTTATGGAAGTTGAACTTGATAGTTACAAGTCTGAGTCTCTGAGTATTCTTTTCTCCAGGTGCATCCAGTGGATCACACAAATCATCTAGTACAGGCATTATCATTGGAGCAGCAGTTGGTGGTTCTGTCCTTGTAATTTTAGCACTAATCGTTGGTATTTATGCTTTCCGACAAAAGAAAAGAGCTGAAGATGCTGATAGGAGGAATGATCCTTTTGGTAAGATTTGGAACTAACTATTTCTCCGTTTACCTTGTACTTGATCTTACGGTGGTTGTTGCTATCCTTCTCTTTAATGCAGCATCCTGGGACTCAAATAAACATAGTGGTGCTGTTCCACAGTTGACAGGAGCAAGATTCTTCTCATTTGAGGAGCTCAAAATAATGACAAACAATTTTTCAGAAACTAATGATATTGGATCTGGTGGTTATGGCAAGGTTAGCTTTCATTGACTAGGTGCACCCTACCCCCAACCAATACCACCATAAAAAGAATACTGAATGATATTTCTTAAGGCATAGTCTACCATATCAGTAAGAAGGTGTTGGCAACAATTTAAACTGAATTAAGTTATAAGTGTGGAAGTTACATCCTGCAGGTTTACAGAGGAACTCTTGCAAATGGACACCTGGTTGCAGTTAAAAGAGCTCTACAAGGGTCTATGCAGGGTGCACTTGAGTTCAAAACTGAGATAGAACTTCTCTCAAGGGTTCATCACAAGAATGTCGTCGGCCTTGTTGGATTTTGTTTCGATCAAGCTGAACAGATGCTGGTGTATGAGTATATTCCCAATGGCACCTTAAAAGATGGTCTTTCAGGTATATCTTGGTCCCCACCATTCTCTTTCACCATTATTATGAGAAGACTATAGAGAGGTACTTGCTGAATTAGCTATCCTACATTCTCGGAAGTCCAATAATTTATTTATGATTAATTGTTGCAAAGTAGTCATTAACAAACAAAACCAATTTCTTAAATAGGAGTGGAAGTACTGAACCATTTTCACTGAGATATGGAACATGTAATTTGGGCATGAAACTCCGTAAAATCTCCAACTATTTTGCTTCCTGTTAAGTTGTATTTAGAGAGCATTAGACTATGTTTAGGTAGAATCAGAAACATGTTCAGCGACTAGCACCTTAGACTTTTCCTTCTTATTAATTCTTTGAAACTAGCTTCTTCTAACTTCACCAAAGGGAAATGTGCCTCTGGAGAATGTGATGAAATTTATACTTGTAGGCAAGACTGGGATCAGGTTAGATTGGATGAGGAGACTGAAGATAGCCCTCGGAGCAGCACGAGGTTTGCAGTATCTTCACGACCTTGTCAATCCTCCTATCATACACAGAGACATCAAGTCCAACAACATCTTGCTGGATGAACGCCTAAATGCAAAAGTTGCTGATTTTGGTCTGTCCAAGCTTCTAGGTGACTCTGAAAGGGGTCACATAACCACTCAGGTCAAAGGAACAATGGTGAGTAAATATTCTCTTCATGCCTGCCCAAACTTGTTTGATTTTAGAATATTCTATGCTTATATCCTAGCATTTTCTGACGTCCACAAGTTCAGAAATTGTATTGTCTGGATAATTTCTAGTCCAGTAGGAACCATTAAAAACACTATTTCATTTTATAGCAAGAACCCTCAAGCTACTCCTTTCTCGTTGGCCAGTCACCTCTCTCCACAAACAATGAGTAAATAAACACATACGAATAGGAAAATATGAAAACAAATGCTCCTTTTCACAAATTCTCTTAAGTTAGCAGACTTGGAAGTAACGATCCTTGAATATTTTGATCACCAAATTCAGGGAGATATACCTGAATATTATGTTACAGGTTGTAGAAGCTAATATTTGATGATCGTATAATGATCTGTCCATGTGGTAAAATAAAGTTAGATCCTGCAGAACATTGTGCCAGAAATTACTCATAATCTATATCTTTCTGATGGGTGCCATTTATTTGATAGGGCTACATGGATCCTGAATATTACATGACACAACAGCTGACCGAGAAGAGTGATGTTTATAGCTTTGGAGTGGTACTGCTGGAGATTGTTACAGGAAAAATTCCTATTGAAAAAGGAAGATATATTGTCAGGGAAGTGAGGACTGCAATGGACAAGACAAAAGACATGTATAACCTTCACGAAATTTTGGATCCTGTTGTTCGCTCAGGTGCAACTCCTAAAAGCGTAGAGAAGTTTGTGGATGTAGCAATCAAGTGTGTTGAAGAAGTAGGAGCCAAGCGGCCTACAATGAGTGAAGTGGTGAAAGAGATTGAGCATATTATGGAGATCATAGGACTGAACCCGAATGCAGAATCAGCTTCTACTTCAGAAACCTATGAGGGAGCAAACAAAGGACTTCATCCTTATACTGATGAAAGTCTGTTTGTCTATAGTGGGGCATATCCACCTTCAAAGTTAGAGCCCAAGTAAGATCAATGTCTTAACGGGTTTGCCCAAAGTTGAAACATTAAATCACACATAATATGCCATTGCCTGTTATTTGTGCACAAATTTGAGAGTGTAGAACGATTCAACTAATCTTGTACATTAAGGAAAAGTGTTCTGGAGGTCCAACGACGCGATTGGAGATACTGAAATTTTTTGGAAACATTTATTTTTAACTTGTGTAAAGTGTGTAAACTCTTTCTGATCTCAATTAGGATGGTCATTTGTATATGAGAATCTATACTTCCATCCTAAAGAAGTTGTGCATTCAATACTGCAGCTTTACTTCAGTTCTTTTTATAGAGCTATTTGTGAGATGTTAACATGAGATCAATTTTACATCATCATTGACTTTTTGCAGTAATTTGTGGTGATTGAAGCAAGACGAATTGATAAATACTGATAATAAAATTCCTCTTTCAATTGTTCCGATGATTCTATCATCTTGTATTCTTTCAGTAGAACTACAAGAAAGCACAAAAATGAGAAAAAAGGGGAAACTAGCCAGTCAAGGTTGGTTACTTGTACTCGAATCCATGAAATTAAACTTGTCATCAGTTTGCGAATTATCTAAAAGTTCAACAACTGAATACTTTAGGACATTGGTTTCTCCAACAAAGCAGAGAAATACCACTCATTCTTATCAATCCCTTGATCGAGCTTCATGCCAGCACTCCACCTCAGTTTCTTGAATCCAACGCGCTCCAGCATAGGAACATAAGTTGCATTCAGCTGCGTTCCCAGGCAGAAGAAGTGATCCAACCAGAATAGTCCCCCTGGTCTCAGAACTCTGTATATGTCATACATAATTAACTCAAGCATGGTATCAGGGATCCAGTTGCTCAAAATATGCATAGAGTGCACGATATCCAGAGTATTCTGGAAAAAGGGAAGCCTTTGGGAGACACCAACGTGCATCGATATCAAGCCCCTAGATGCAATGAAGCTGTTGAATGGACCATCCAAATTCATGGAAGTGGTGACAATGATTACATTCCTTTCCTTCATCCTAGCAGCAAACGTTCCCACGCCTCCTCCTATATCAAGTCCAATGCGGATTGTGCCCTGACGTCTTGTTGACAGAACCTGATCCATCCCAAAATCAAGACCTCCATTGTCAAACTGCCACCTTGTCTTCTCTCTAAATTGTAAGTCAAAGCAGTCTTTACAATCATAGAATCCTGGAAATTTCCTTCTTTCTATCAAACAACTGTAGTTTTTACAAGTATATGGATCCCAAATAATACTTGTATCTGGTGGTGTCGACCACAGGCTTTTTGGCAATGGAGTTGGTTCAAAATAACCAGCAGGCGCTTTAGGATGGCAGCGCCTTATTGGAAGTGGCTCACAGCCCTTGAGCATTAGCCTTTGCGCGAAAACATCATCAACAGGACACTCCTTTCCAACATTATATGTCATGTACTGCGCTAAATCTTCTTTATACATCAGACAACCTCCTCCAACAGAGGGATAAACCTCATCTACCCCTGATCTTGGCGAGAGCCCGAGTGGAAGCTTGTGAGGGCCTAAACCAAGCTTAGCTTCATTTGAAAAATCATCAAGCAGATCATTGAAGTTTGGCAAAGTGGAATCTGTACTTCTGTTTATGGACTGGTTAAGAAGGTTAAGTTGAGCTAGAAGTTCAGTGACAAGTTGGTTAGTAGACTTGAGCTGCTGATGCAAAACTTTGATCTGGGATCGACTCGTTTCGAGTTCTTTCTTAGTGGCATTGAGCTCTTGTAAGAGAGAAGTAGAACCAAATGCAGGGAAAGGAGAATCATTAATAGTGTTCTTTAAAATAGGATGCAAGTTGAGAGAAGGACCAGTGAAGATGTAAATAGTAAGAAGATTGGATAGGATAATGAGGACTAGTAATTTGAGCTTGTACTTAGTTTGATCATTGATACTCTTATGTGTTTGCTTTTTAGGCAAATGGTCATCTTCTGCACTTCCCATTTTCTCTCTATATATAAATACTAATCTTTCCTTTATGAAAAATTTGTGTTTTGGGGGGGAAATGAAGTGAAGGGAATGGAATGGAAGGAGAAAAAGATGAAGAATTTGATCAGTACTTAAAATGAGGAATGCTTCAATGTTTTTGGGATGCTCTTGTAGTACAAGAAAGTTTTTGTTTTTGTTTATTTCTGCTGTTATTTTATTGAAGACTAAAGCTCAGATTTCACTTTGACGATCTGTGCAATTAAAGGACGTTGTTCATTGTAATACGCCGTTTTATACGTTCGAGAATGACTTTCCTATTGCTATTTAAATTAGTCGGTTCCCTGGAATAAAAGATAGCTATTGAAAAAAAGATATGATATGGGACGCAATTGATTCATTCCCTCCTGCCACTTTTACGTGGTATGTATTGTAAAATTAGATGTTCACTTTTTTTTAGCACTTTACGCATATATCAAGAGGGCAATATATTTTCTTTTTGTTTTATAAAAGTATTTATTATTTATTCAAATTATTTTCTCAAATCAAATAAAATATGTATCAATTATTATGCATGTTATAGTAAATTATACACTTTATTTATTTTTTATACTTGTTAATTATTTAACATGGTATGTAGGTAACTTACTGGAGTCTTGTCTTTGTTTTTGGTTAGGGATTTAACATGGTTGTTCATGTGTACAAATTAGTTTATAAATAATAAAATTCTTTGTTTATTCCAAAAATATAGATTTTCTTAAAATATTGGATAATAATGTTCTTTCCCCTACTCCCGCCAAAAACAACAACAACAACAACAACCTAGTATACCCTGGGGTAGAGAGGCTGTTTCCAAATAGACCCCCGGCATCCTTCCCTCTAAGAACTTCCCACCTCGCTTTTGGGGAGACTCGAACTCACAACCTTTCGGTTGAAAGTGGGGACTGCATTTCATCAGAGCAACCCGTCATATCTTTGGGACCGCCATGTAATTATTATTAATAATATAAATTAAACTAGGAAAACTTAACTGTATGTTTTTGTTTGTAAACTCACTAATAAATTTTTTATTAATGCTTAATGATTTGAGAAAAAAAGTTCCTGCACTTTTGGCTTTTGAAATATTTAATGTCCAGCTTTTTGTATTCTATAGTAACTTTAATTATCTTCCCACTAGTTGGAAAGTTACGAGAACCATTTCTCTGTTATGAAATAGAAGATTCTTACACTTCTATTTAAGGTGAATGTCTTTAATGTATCTAATTAGAGAGATTTTAGAGTTCTATTAGTGGTAGCTAAATCTTCCTCTCCCCTATAAATAGAGGTGCCCCCTACCATTGTAAATCATCCCTTGAGACCCCTCTCAACTCAATAAGAAGAACTCTCTCTACTCTTCTCTCTATTGCTATTGTTCTTGTTCTATTGTTCTTGTCTTTTGCTTTAGTTTATACCATGTTATCAGCACGAGACTCTACCGTCTCAAGAACCATTCTCGAGAAATCTAAGGTATTTTCCCTCTTCCTAATTTAATTTTCGAGTATGTCTGACATTATGAAAAGAAAGTTCGTTGCCCTTGAAATTTCGGGCAAGAACTATATGACATGGGTGTTGGATGCTGAAATCCACCTATATGCTATGGGTCTCGGAGACACCCTCAAAGATAAAGAAAAAGCATCCACCCAAGATTGTGCGAAGGCCTTGATTTTCTTGCGCCACCACCTTGACGAAGGTTTGAAGATTGAATATCTCACCGTCAAGGATCCACTCGTTTTGTGGAACAGCTTAAAGGAGAGATATGACAACCTGAAGTTGGTCACTCTGCCACAAGCACGATATGATTGGGCCCATCTGAGGCTACAGGACTTTAAGTCCGTTTCTGAATATAATTCTGCTATGTTCAGAATTACTTCTAAACTGAAGCTATGTGGAGATAACATCTCCGATTACGATATGCTTGAGAAAACGTTTACAACGTTTCATGCCTCCAATATGGTACTGCAGCAACAGTACCGAGAGAAAGGCTTTACGAAGTACTCTGAACTGATTTCTCTCTTACTAGTGGCTGAGTGAAATAATGATCTGCTCATGAGAAATCACGAAAATAGACCAACTGGGTCTACACCACTGCCTGAAGCAGATACGGTGCACTCGCATTATGCCAAACATAAAAGGGACCATGATCACGGTCATAAACGGGGTCAAAGCCAAGGACGTGGACAAGGAAGAAATTCCAAAGAAGTCCGTCACCCCCCAAAGAGAGATAACCACCGAAAGCAGAAACGGGGTCCAGAAGATCCTAAGGCAAATAGTTCAGAAACTATATGTTATCGTTGCGGTGGGAAAGGGCACTGGTCAAAGATTTGCCGTATACCAAGACACTTGGTTGACCTTTATCAAGCATCTCGAAAGAGAAAAGGCCCTGAAACAAATTTTGTCTATGACGACAATGAGGACACCACCCACCTGGATGTGGCAGACTTCTTTGAGCAACCCGAGGGGAAAATAGACCACCTAATCGGCGATGGGACCATGATGAAAGAAGATGGAGTTATTTGATTTTGTTCTACTTATTTGTATTAGTTAGTGAATAATCTAATAGTCATTAGTATTAGCTCGTATTAGCTAGTTCATGATGCAATGTTAGCAGTAGTTCTTTAGAATATCTTCAATATGCTCAAATATCAATAAAACTTTTATTTTCCAGTGGGGGTAATCGACTAGCCTGAAAAACTAGTCGATTATCAACTATTTTCGCATTAAAGTTGAAAAACAATTGATCAACAATCGATTGTCTTTGGCTAACAATCGATTGTCTTGAAACAGTATGTTCTGGAATTTTTCAAAAATAGCCAACAATCGATTGTCTTTGTCTAACAATCGATTGTCTTGAAACAGTGAGGTCTGGAATTTTTCAAAAATCACCCACAATCGATTGTCTATATCTAACAATCGATTGTCGTTAGGCAGTGTAATCTGGAACTTTTCAAAAATCATCCACAATCGATTGTCTATGTTTAACAATCGATTGTCTTAAACAGTGTGATCTGAAGTTTTTCAAAAATAACAAATAATCGATTGTGTATGTCTAACAATCGATTGTCTATGTTCAAACAATCGATTGTGTGTATTTAATAATCGATTGTCTTATGAAAAACGCTGAAATTTTCAAACTGCAAAGGAATTGATTATGGATAACATATCTGATTTTGTTAGCCAACTGTTAGTAGCAGATTTTGAAGATATTATGTGACACAAAAGAATTGAACTTGTTTATTCCTATGTTCGTGTATTTCTTTTGTATGTTAAACTATGGGATAGCAAATATGGATATGTCACAAAGCGAACTTGGACCAACGTCCAATTGTAAAAGTATTTGCCTAGTTGATTCATGTACTACACATACAATACTCAAAGAAAAGAAGAGTAATTGTGTAAGGCAAACATTACTACAATCTATGGAAGTAGTAAATTGATTGAAGGCTCCGGAAGAGCAATTGTAACTCTGCCCAAAGGCATGACGTTAATCATAGAGAATGCAATGTTCTCCTCCAAGTCTAAGAAGGACTTGTTGAGTTTTAATGATATCAATCAAAGTGTTCTCCTCCAAGTCTAAAAGGAACTTGTTGAGTTTTAAAGATATCATTCAAAATGGATATCATATTGAGACAATAGATGAGAATAATCTTGAATTCTTCATGATAACGAGGCTGCCCATTTCGGTTTGGGTTCACGCCATTTTGAATGCAACAATACTAGTTTGTCGGCTGCCCACTTCGGTTTGGGGTCATGCCATTTTGCATGAAGCAATGCTAGTTCGTCGGCTGCCCACTTCGTTTTGGGGTCACGCCATGTTGCATGCAGCAATGCTAGTTCGTCTCTGACTGACGAATTGACACAAATATTCCCCATTGCAATTGGTTTTGGGTCATGAACCCAATATATCCCATTTAAGAAGCTTTGGATGCGCAGTATATGTGCCTGTAGCACCGCCATCCCGCACCAAAATGGGTTTGCAAAGGAGGTTAGGAATATATGTTGAGTTTGACGCGTCATCCATTATTCGCTACCTCGAAACATTGACAGGAGATTTGTTCACTGCACTATTTGCAGACTGTCAATTGGATGAGACACTTTTCCCAAAATTAGGGGGAGAAGTTGGTGAAACCAAACGGGAAATTTTGTGGAAAAATGCATCATTATCTCATCTTGATCCACATACCTCTATTTGAAAGAAAGAGGTACAAAAGATTATCCATTTGCAAAGAATAGCAAATCAAATGCCTGACGCATTTACGGACTTGAAGAGGATAACGAAATCCCACATTCACGCGGAAAATGTTCCGATCCGTATTGAAGTCCCTATTGGACAAATATCTAGTGTCATATCTAATGAGTCAAATGCACGCCAGAAGCGTGGCAGACCATTAGGTTCCAAAGATCGAAATCCTAGAAAGAGGAAAAAGAACGATCTAAATGACACTATGAAAGAATCACATGAGGACGCTCATGATTTGATTAATTCCGAGATTCACGAAGAATCTATTGAGCCTGAGACTCTTGAAAATACGGAATGCAAGAATGTGAGGATCTCGAACCTCAGTCTGTGGTAGTACAAAATTAATTGAGAGCTCTCGAAGAGCCAATTATTACTATGTTGGAGAAACACAATTGAGTATTGTGCTGTAGTAAGTCTCAAAGAAACTTATTCAGTTTCCAAAGTACACGCGAAAGCGATTGATTATATTGAGACTATAAATAAAGGAAGGCTTTGATTCTCCTATTACTACAACTTGTAGCTGGGTAATTTGTATATGAAAAGTTACCCGCTTTGTTCTCCAGTTTGTACTACACAAACGAAAGAATGCCACAATAAAGTGGATATCTATTGGTATAAAACCCATGTCATAATAAACCCGAAGTTTATTGATAAGTGCACATGTCATGGTGTAAATTTGAAGTTTACCAATATTGATAATTTATTCAGTTGGCATTCATGTTAGCCATCTCATTTTAAGTATGATGTGCAAATTCACATAGGTGAATATTAAAGAACTAGAAAGTTCTTTACGAATACTCTTGTATCACTTGTTCTCATTAATGAACTGACCAACTAAAGAGTTCGGGTTGAAGCCCTAAATTCTGGAAATATCAAAGGTGAATATGGGCCCATTCACCCGCCATGTATACCACATATGATGCATCTATGGAATGGTTACATGCGCCATTGTTATTAACCCGCAGCCTGGCAGTGCTTGCGAGGTAAATCGCTCAGTAATCTAACTTCGAGCATAGTTTCCAGATTCTCTACTCAAGACAGTTAATCTTGATAAGTTGGTTTATATCAAAGTTGGTTTAGCAAGATAATTATTGAGTGCTTCCACTTAATAGCTAAACTGTTCCTTATGAGAACGAAGTTGTATATATCAGTTTGATATAAGTTGTATACGAGAGTATATTCTCCCCTCACAAGTGGTTCAGGGTCAGGAACCAAATAATTTCATCTTATTATTAAGGTGCTGTGTATATTGACATAATGCACAAAGATGATTTTCCAAAGTTGAGGAAACATGTTAGTTTTACTAACATGAGGGGGAGACATGATAAACACTTGAGAAAGTGTTACATGGGATGAATTCTCATTTGTATATGTATATCCCCGAATATCATGATATGAACCTGAAGTTCATAAAAGGGATAATTCAAATTGCAACATATTGCAAAGCATGCTATACGCATTTGCTGACCCAAAGAAAGTAACTAAATGGAAGAGATACAATTCAAGAAGAATTGATTCCATATGAAAGACATGTAGCTTTGAACCTATAGTTCAAATGCTTGAAGGTATAAAGTCAAAGGTATGTATAATCAGTTTTCGATATCTTATTTGTTTAGCATGACATGAAAACTTGATATGCAGCTAAAGTCTATTATGCGACTTATATGACTTAACTTGAAAGATTTAAGTTGCTTGAGTCATATGCAATTCTCGGTCCTGAAGTACCGCATCCTAAGTACAATTTGTGTACATATGTATCTTGCCATAACTATAAGCATGATGGCATTGAGAATGCATCTATGGAGATATTGAAGAGTTATTCCACGACATCATATGAAGATGTTCATATCTATCAAGAGTGATGATTTCAAGGTGCGGAATATTTATTCAAGTCAATATGGTTGATTTACTTATCAAGCATCTACCAAAGATCGTTTTGAAGATGATGCACAAGATTGGAATGCAAATGCTCAAGGATATAAATCGATGTACTCATTAGGGGGAGTCAATGCGCGTTGCACTCTTTTTCCCTTACAAGGTTTTGTCCCACTGGGTTTTCCTTGCAAGGTTTTTAACGAGGCAACCAATAGGCGCATATTCAAACATGTGTACTCTTTTTCCTTACTTTAATTTTTCCCATTGGGTTTTGGTTTTAAGGTTTTATGAGGCACATTGTTGAATAGACATTCAAGGGGGAGTGTTATGAAATAGAAGATTCTTACACTTCTATTTAAGGTGAATGTCTTTAATGTATCTAATTAGAGAGATTTTAGAGTTCTATTAGTGGTAGCTAAATCTTCCTCTCCCCTATAAATAGAGGTGCCCCCTACCATTGTAAATCATCCCTTGAGACCCCTCTCAACTCAATAAGAAGAACTCTCTCTACTCTTCTCTCTATTGCTATTGTTCTTGTTCTATTGTTCTTGTCTTTTGCTTTAGTTTATAACATTCTCTAAATTCAATAAATTACTCTAAAACCTTCTTTTTAACTAAAATAGTCTCGTTTGAATTTTTTTCTCTTTAATCTTTCTGATGACTGGTAAACACACACACACTTAAATAATTAGATATACAATTAGAGAGATATTAATAATTTTAATATTATTAATTATTAAAGTGAATTAATTACTAGTTAAGTAAAAAAAAGGGGGGAAATAAATAAAATAATAATAAAAAAAAAGAAACAAAAGGCTTAAAGCCTTATAATAAGAATACTGGCAGAAGCTTTATTTCGACCAAGACAAAACAAGAAAAAGAGCCGCCGAACAGGGAAACACAGACGCATCGGCTCGAAGCAGGCAACCTGAGATTTGCTCGAAAATCCTAGCGTTCTTTATAAACCACTAATCCTTGACTTCAGGTATATAACATTTTTTATTGTCAATTACTCTACAGTAGTATTAGCTAAGAATTTAGTAGTTAATTTCCTTCTTTCTTTATATCATCAATAAATTTCATATGTAGGTGTAGTACTTTAAAATTAATTAGAATGCAGTAGAATCAATTGTTTGACGAGTATAAATTGGACTGGGGACCACATATTGGCCCAAGGAGTATTGATGTGAGTTGATATAACCCCTTAGTAAGGTGGTTTAACTCACAAAAACACGCATATAAGGTGTTTGATGAATTGCTTAAAAGAGTTTATCTTTATTTAATTAGAGCAAGTACCCATTAATCTAAAATTATTCTTGCAAAATTTTAGATGATCTATTATGCTATATGTGCTCAAATTTTCAGATTTTTGTGTTATTCTTATATGCTATTTTCATGTTGAAAAATTATGAAGAAGAAAGAATCTTTAGAAATATTTTTATATGTTTATCTCATTCTTGTGTCATGCTTACATTCAAGGACACCAATATGAGCATGTACATAATATTCTATAAAGAAAAGATTTAGGTTTGATAAGGCACAAGAAGAAGTTTTAGAAAGAATTTTTTTTTTGGGGAGTATCCTTTATTCTGAGAAGGGGTCATCGTCCAGGCCGAGGGTCCTAACCAAGAAGTTGACTTCCTGAAACTACTTCTGCCAAAGTAGGGAGCATACGAGCTGAGGGTCTCGTTGCTGAGAATTTACTTAAGCATGCTAAGGTATGATACATGAACGCTGAGAACCATGAAGCGAGTGGTACCTCGTGGATTGGGCCTATTCGATCAGGTTGGGATCGAACTCGTGCCGATCACACGGTGACTAAGACAGAATTAAGTCAGGATAGTTGGAACTCCCAAAGTATAAAGTGAAGTATTTTTTTTAAGAAAGAAAAAGAAAAGAATTTCTTTTAGAATATCCATAAATTGCTATTACGCAATTATTTTAAAATTATTCATATAAGCTTTATGTTTTACATGCATTTAGAACCTTAGCTCGTGATATATATGTTATTAAAGTTTCTCCCCATATTGTTGAGACTCACTGAGTACAATGGATGGTACCTACGTTGGTCTGTGGTACGACGTAGGAACCGGATTTTGCAGGGCGAGCAGGCTACGAGTTAGGACTTCTTTCCCTTCCAGTGATATTGGTGAGCTCCGCTTTTTTTCGTGGAGTACTCTTAGAGTCATTTTCATTTAGTTATTTCTTTGTTTAGTTAGAGAACTGGCCAGGAAATCTCATGTCCTGATTAGTGCGTCAGTTTATTAGTAGAGGCTTCATAGACATAGTCATTGGGTTGAGATTCAGATGTTATTTTATAATAACTTAGTAGTAATTCAGTAGTTACTACGAGTAAAACTTTGGAGTTGATTTATTTAAATATTTGAATTAATTAAAAGTATGTGGTTAGAGTATTGCTTTATTGCATGTAAAGTTTGAAGTTATACTAGGTTTGATAAGCAGAGATGGTTCGCTCGGTCATATTTAGTGATTGAGTGCCCGTCTCGGCTTGTTCAGAAAAATGGGTTGTGACAAACTTGGTATCAGAGCCAGGTTTATGGAGTCCTAGGGGTCTGTGAAGCCGTGTTGGTAGAGTCTTGTTTATGTGTATGAAGTGCGCCATACTTATAAATATGAGGCTACAAGCATTTAGGAAAAATCTCATTTTTTACATACTTTAGATCGTGCAGTAGAGCCTACCTCTAAGAAATTATATAATGCATTCTTTTCTCCAAAACTCGCAGAAGTGGCTCATACTCGCAACTCAGACACCGACACTCAGGATGCTGCTCAAGAAACTATTGCTACTATCGTGGCTCAAGGCATAACTAAAAAGGGTCGAACTTAGAAAATGAAGGGTAAATCCACAAGGGGGGTTCAAGTACCCCAGGTTGAACATGAAGAACGGGTGGAGAATGATGAGCATCCACCTCAGGATCCAACGCCAACCCCAACAACAGCTCCGACTCAAACAACTATATCCCCAGGTGGTTCAGATGTTCAATGCAGTCAACAGTGCTTTGGAGATGTTTAAGGCCTTTATGGCCAACCAGAACGAGAAAAGAGATAAGATTCCACCTAAACAAATAGGCAGAACAATTCTGAGTCTTCAAGAGTGAATGAATTTCTGAAGTTGAGTCCTCAAGTTTTCCATGGTTCTATAGTTGATGAAGATCCGATGTTATGGATGGATGGTGTTAAGAAAGACTTCCGAGTGATGAAAGTATTTGATGACAAAGCTATGGAGCTGGCTGCTTACCAGCTTAGAGATGTGGCTAGCGCTTGGTTTAAGTTGTGGGAAAAAGAGAGAGATGAAGATGATGGTCTACCTACTTGGGAAGAATTTAAAGAGGCCTTCATGGCTAACTTTATCCCAGAAGAGGATAGGGAAGCTAAGGCTACAGAGTTCGAACAGCTCAAGCAAGGGAATAAAAGCGTGCAAGAGTACTACATGAAATTCATAAGGCTAGCTAAGCATGTTTCTCACATGGTTAAGACAGAAAAAATCAAAGATTCGTAGGTTTGTTGGCGGTTTAGCTTACCACATTAAGGATACGACATCAACCGCAACAATAGGGACGCCAATCTTCTCCTCTGTTATGGGATTTGCCAAGCACTTAGAAAAAGACAGACAACAAATGAGAGAAGAAAAAGAGCATAACAAGAAAGCTAAGGCAGCGAGCAGGTTTAATAGTACATCCAGCGGAGGTGGAAGAGATTCCTCTAATAAGGAGTCATTAGCAGAAGCTTAGTCGAGTCATCAGCTAGGTGGTGGGTCTTCCTTCAGACGTACTCAGAGTTTTGGAAATCAATTTCACCAGAAACAGAAGTTTAGGACATCATCCTCAGATACCCAAAGTCATGCCGAGCAACATTCACACCAACAAGGTCTTTGTGGAAACTGTAAGCGTTAATATTCAAGTCAGTGCAGGCTCGGGTTTCATGGTTGCTACCATTGTGGAGACATCGTTCATATAAAGGCTAACTGCCCAAAGTTGCAACGTAATTTCAGTGATGGATCAACTGGTCCTCCTAGTTCCTCAGCTACTGCAGTTGGACCACCTCAGACTCATGGTTCTCATAATCAGACCGGATATGGAGTAGGAAGAGGTGCAGACCGAGTTACTCGGGGAGGGGGACAACCCCGTTTGTTTGCTACACTTGATCGTCAGAGTGCAGAGGCATCTGCAGAAGTTATTACATGTATACTTTTAGTCTGCTCACATAATGCTTATGCCATAATGGATCCAGGTTCAACGTTTTCATATGTGAATCCATACTTTGCAATTAACCCCGGGCTAGAACCTGAACAACTTAGTGAGCCATTCCTAGTATCTACTCCAGTTGGCAAGTCAGTGAAAGCCACCAGAGTCTATAAAGGGCTATTATAGAAGGTTTGTAGAGAGGTTTTACTAACTTGCAGCTCCATTAACTAAGTTGACTCAGAAAGAAGTTAAGTTTCGATGGTCAGACACTTGTGATCAGAGTTTTCAAGAGTTAAAGAAGAGGTTGACCACTGCACATGTGTTAACCTTGCCGACAGGCACAAGTGGTTTCACAGTGTATTGTGATGCCTCCACATTGGGTCTTGGTTGTGTTCTTATGCAAAATGGAAAAGTTATTGCTTATTCTTCCAGGCAGTTAAAGAATCATGAGAAGAACTACCCCACACACGACTTGTAGCTTGCAGCAGTGGTGTTTGCATTAAAGATATGGCGACATTACCTTTATGGCGAGCATTCTGAAGTGTTTACAGACCACAAAAGCCCCCAGTACATTTTCAAGCAAAAGAACTAAATTTGAGACAGAGAAGGTGGCTCGAGCTATTGAAAGATTATGACATCAATATCCTTTATCACACGGGCAAAGCTAATGTGGTAGCAGATGCACTTAGTAGGAAGTCAATTGGCATTTTGGCCCATCTTGCAGAACACAGGCGATCTTTGGGTCGAGAAATTCAAAAAATAGCAAATGATGGAATTAGATTGGATGAGACCTAAGAAGGAGATATAACTACTTATACCATAGCGCAATCCTCCCTTGTTGCGCATGTTAAGGCTAAGCAAGACGCAGATCCGTACTTAGTGAAATTAAAAGAAGGAGTCAGGAATAAAGAAATTACTGCTGTCGCTCTAGGAAGTGATTGAGTTTTGATGTTGAATAATCGATTATGTGTGTCTGATGTAGCTTGTCTTAGGAAGGCCATAATGGAGGAAGCTCACATTTTGAGGTACTCTATCCACCTAGGTGCTACCAAAATGTATCTAGATTTGAGAGAGTATTATTGGTGGAAAGGCATGAAGAAACAAGTAGCAGATCATGTGGCTAAATGTTTAAATTGCCAGCAAGTCAAAGCCGAACATCAGAGGCCTGGTGGCCTAGCTCAAGACATAGAAATACCACAGTGGAAGTGGGAGATTAATAATATGGATTTCATATTAGGTCTACCTCGCACGTACCGTGAACATGATTCAATTTGGGTTATTGTTGACCGACTGACAAAGTCCGCGCATTTCCTACCAGTAAAGATGACAGATTCAATCATATCGGATAGAGGCCCTCAGTTCATAGCGCATTTTTGGCAGGCATTTCAGAAAAGGTTAGGTACCAAGGTCAATTTAAGCACCGCTTTTCATCCACAGACCGATGGCCAGGCAGAAAGGACCATTAAGACTCTCGAAGATATGATGTGTGCCTGTGTTATAGATTTTGGAGGTAATTGGGATGATCACTTGCCACTTATAGAATTTACTTACAATAACAGCTATCAGGCCATCATTGGTATGGCTCCTTATGAAGCGTTGTATGGGCGGAGATGTAGGTCTCCGATGGGTTGGTTTGAACCAGCAGAGATTCCGTTGATTGGTCCAGAGTTTGTTTGTGAGGCCTTGGAGAAAGTTCAGCTAATTAGAGAAAGACTTAAAGCGGCTCAGAGTCGTCAAAAATTTATTTCTGACAAGAGGCATCGTGAGTTAGAGTTCATGGTTGGTAAGGTATTTTTGAAAGTTTCACCAATGAAAGGAGTTATGAGGTTTGGCAAGAAATGAAAACTTAGCACTAGATTTATCGAACTTTATGAAATTCTAGAAAAGAAAGGAATCGTGGTTTATAAGATAGTGCTACCCGTTGAGTTGTCCGCTGTTTATCTTTTTTTTCATGTGTCTATGCTTAGAAAGTACATTCATAATGAGTCGCATATAATACCTACTGATACTATAGAAATTAAAAAGGGCTTGACTTATGAAGAGGTATATATAGAAATTCTCGATAGGCAAGTAAGAAAGTTGAGAACAAAAGATTTAGAGGTAAAAGTTTTGTGGGGTAATCATGATTCAAAAGAGGCTACATGTGAGGTCAAGGAAGATAAGAGAAAGAAATATCCATATTTATTTGAGGAAAAAGATATGTGAACCTAAGTTTGATTTGACATTTATATTTCATTTATTAAATACAAGTTAGCAAGTGTTTCTGTCCTTCATGGATTATGCTTAGTTGTTGTAGTAATTTAATTGTGCAGTAGTATATTTAATTCGTTAAAGTAATTTACTTGTGCTAAAGTTGTTGTACTTTTGATTCATGTAGTTATTGTGGTACCTCCTTGCCGGAGTGTGAGTAATTAATTTATGAGCTGTGTATGGTGCCTATGAATGGCCTGTTATGGTATATTTGGTTGTTGTTGGTGTTGTTGGGCTATTTGTGACAGAGATATTTTTTTGGATAGTTCAAATTACAAGGGAAACTTTGCCGAAATTTTTGAAAATTTAGGAAATTACCCAAAATTTTGAGTCCCTTGGAAGAGTCAGTAGTGCTAAGAAAATTTAAGAGGTTCAAGGACCTAAGAGATGATTGTTAGCTTGAGAATAAAGCCCTAGAAACATTCGAGGGAGAATGTTTTTAAGGAGTAAGATTGTAACACTCCCCAAATTTATAAAAGTTTCGAGATACTTTAATTATAGAATTAAATTATTATATATATATATACACACACTTAAATAATTGGATATATAATTAGGGAGATATTAATAATTTTAATATTATTAATTATTAAAAGTGAATCAATTACTAGTTAAGTCAAAAAAAGGGGGAAACAAATAAAATAATAAAATAATAAAACAAGAAAAAAAGAAACAAAAGGCTTAAAGCCTTATAATGAGAATACTGGCAGAAGCGTATTTCGACCAAAACAAAACAAGAAAAAGAGCCGTCGAATAGGGAAACACAGACGCAACGACTCGAAGCAAAGGCTCCCTGAAATTTGCTCGAAAAAATCCTAGGGTTGTTTATAAACCATTAATCCTTGAATTCAGGTATATAAAATTCTTTATGTCAATTACCTTACAGTAATATTAGCTAAGAATTTAGTGGTTAATTCCCTTCTTCCTCTATATCATCAATAAATTTCATATTTAAGTGTAATACTTTAAAATTTATTCGAATGCAATGGTTGTTGTAGAATCAATTGTTTGACGGGTATAAATTGGACTGGGGTCCACATATTGGCTCAATAAGTATTGAGTTGAGTTGATATAACCCTTTACTAAAGTGGTTTAACTCACAAAAGCACGCATATAAGGTGTTTGATGAATTGCTTAAAAGAGTTTATCTTTATTTAATTAGAGCGCGTGAATACCCATTAATCTAGAATTATTCTAGCAAAAGTTTAGATGATCTATTATGCTATATGTACTTAAATTTTCAGATTTTTGTTATGCTTATATGTTATTTTTATGTTGAAAAATTATGAAGAAGAAAGAATCTTTAGAAATATTTTTATATGTTCATTTTATTCTTATGCCATGATTACATTTAAGGACATCAATATGAGCATGTACATAATATTCTATAAAGAAAAGATTTAGGCTTGAGAAGTCACAAGAAGAAGTTTTAGAAAGAAAAGATTTTTGGGGAGTATCCTTTATTCTGAGAAGGGGTCATCGTCCAGGACGAGGGTCCTGACCAAGGTGTTGACTTCCTAAAACTACTGTGCCAAAGTAGGGAGCACACGAGCCGAGGGTCTCATTGCTGAGAATTTACTTAGCCATGCTAAGGTATGATACATGAGCGCTGAGAACCATGAAGCGAGTGGCACCTCGTGGATTGGGCCTATTCGATCAGGTTGGGATCAAACTTGTGCCGATCACACGGTGACTAAGAAAGAATTAAGTCAGGATAGTTGGAACTCCCAAAGTATAAAGAGAAGTATTTTTTTAAGAAAGTAAAAGAAAAGAATTTCTTTTAGAATATTCATATATTGCTATTATGCAATTATTTTAGAATTATTCATATAAGCTTTATGTTTTAGATGCATTTAGAACCTTAGCTCAAGATGTATATGTTATGTTTCTTCTCCTATTGTTGAGACTCACTAAGTACAATTGTGACGACCTGCCCGTCGTCACGTGAGTTACCGCCCGTTTTCCTCGTTTTATGCTTCTACATGTTTCATTATATGTATTTGGAGAGTTTGAAGTGATTCGGACAGAGTTTTGTTGGACAAAACAATTAGTCTCTTAAAGAGAAGACTAGTTCGAAAAAATAAATCGAAAGTTGACTACGTGGTTAGAGGGATCAGATGTGATTTCTAATGATTCAGTTAGCTTCGGGAGATGATTTGTGACTTAGGAGAGATCAGAATTTAATTTGGAGGTCTAGTGTAGAATTAGGCTTGAATTAGCGAAGTTTGAATTTTGGCGGATTCCAGTTGGTAGGTGAGATTTTGATCCGAGGGTCGGAATGGAATTCTGAGAGTTGCATTAGCATCATTAGGTGATTTTGGATATGTTTGTAATTTTTCGGGTCATTCGGACGTCGTTTGGTCGGATTTTTGATCGAATATGAGTTTCGGATGTTTTAAGAAAATTTAGGCTTGAATACGTGGTAATTTGATAATTTTTGTGTTGTTGTGTGTGTTTTTGTTATTGGAACAAGTTCGTATGATGTTTTGGAGTAGGTTGGTATTTTTGGTTGAGGTCTCAGGGGCCCCCGGGTGATTTCAGATGGTTAAACGGGAGTTTTTTGGACTTGAAGAGTTGCAGAAATTGCAGCGGCAGTGCAGACCAATTTTGGTCATTGCGATCACAGGGGTATGTATGAGATTGTGTAGCAGTGGCTCGTTGTTCATGGCGTTCGCGTGAGGAGGATCGTGTTTGCATAGAGGGGGGTCTGGGTCCCTGCTTGGTTAGCGTACGCGTTCGCATTAGCCGGGCTGCATTCGCGTAAGGAAGGGTAGAGGAGCACTGCGATTGCGTGGTGTTGAGTGCGATCACATAAGAGAAAAATTAGAGGCTCAAGATTTGTGCTCTGCGATCGTAAGCCAGGGGCAGCGATCGCATAAAATGATTTCGCTGGGCAGATCAGTTTATATTTAAACATTTCATCTGCGACTTAGGTTTGTTTTCCACCATTTTTGAGCAAGCTTGGGAGCTTTTGGCAAGGAATTAAGAGGGTTTCGACTAGGAATCGATTGGAGGTAGGTTTTATGAGTTAAATACATCACTAAATCAAAGAATCATCCATTAATTCTCTGAATTTAGGTATGAAATTGAAGAAACTAGGGCTTGAGTTTTTGACATCTCCAAAGTGGGATTTTATAGGTCATTTGAGCTCGGATTTGGGAGTTCTTGATATGTATGGACTCGTGGCAAGACGAGGATTCTGAAAAGGTAAGTTTTGTAATTTTTTGAGAAGCGGGCCCGGGGCTCGGGTTTTGCTAGTTTCAAAGTTCTTGCTATAATTCGATTGTTTTTGATTGGGTAGTTCCCATTTGCATATTGTGATGTATTCGCTCTATTTTTGGCTAGATTCAACGCGCGTGGAGGCCGATTTGAGGGGCAAAGGCGTCGCGAGCTTGAGATTTCGCCGGTTCGAGGTGAGTAATACTTGGGAATGATATTCTGAGGGTTTGAAACACCGAATTTGCACATCTTAGTGATGTATCGTGACTTGCACGCTGGACCTGAGCGTCAGGTAGAACACCGTAGGGGATTGTGACTTGGTCCATCTCGGTGGTTGGTTTTCACCGGAAAATCGCATATGATTTATTGTTATCATTTTGACTTGGGCTCATTGCCATACTTGGAGCTTATTGCAGATTATTTGAACTCTTTATAAACTATCATCACAGTTTTCCTCACTATTTGGAAGATTATTTGAACTCAGTCCATGTGATTTATAGTGTTTCCTGAACTCAGCTATATTTTTCTCAAACTTGGAGTTTTAACTGATATTTGAACTATGGTTGAGCTGAGTATTAATGTTTTATGGATGTCCGAGGGGCTTTGACTATTTTGGACTGATTGAGGCTGAGGGCCATATGTGAGGGAATGAAGAGTGATGTAAGGAGGCTTTCAGGCCTCGAGTGTTATGTGTGCATATGCATATACATACATGGATTGGACAATACGCCGCAGTAGCATACATGCATGGATCAGACTGCACGCCGCAGTAGCATATTGCATGGATCAGACTGCACGCCGCAGTAGCATATTGCATGGATCGGACTGCACGCCGCAGTATCATATTACACGGATCGGACTGCACGCCACAGTTAGATTATTGCATGGATCGGATTGCACGCCGCAATAGCATATTGCATGGATCGGACCGCACGCCGCAGTAGTATATTGCAATCCGATCCATGCAATATTCTAAATGTGGCGTGCAGTATGATCCGTGTAATATGATACTGCGGCGTGCATTAGTAGTACATTATATGGATCGGACTGCACACTGCAGGATTATTGCGCTTGCGCTGTAGGAGCCCCTTCGGAGTCTATACACACCCTAGTGAGCACATGGTACCCATGGATCGGGCTACGCACCATAGCGGTCATATGCATTGTATTGCATTGCATTCATGCAATTACTCCTGTTTGTATTACGGGGCATGACATTTAGCACTTATATATCATTGGTATACGTACTGTTACTTTCCGTGTTGACCAGATACCCTGGTGTTATATGTTAAGGAGTGCTGAGCCCGAGAGGCTGATGTTGGATGTTGTGAGTTGGGAGTGAGCTCGCGGGGCTGATACTGTACTGAGAGGTTGATACTGAGCCCGAGGGGCAGGTTTCTAATTACTTCCTTCTTGTTGAAATTATCTTTGCAACTATTGAAAAAGCATACTTTCAAAAGAGATTTTGAACTGATCTTGAGATTTTCGAAAGGGATTTTCACAGTATTTCGGTTTTTCTCAAAAATGGTTGTTCTGTCTTTTATAGCAGTTTGGTGTGCTCATACGTGTTTTCTTATCACTCAGATATTATTCTCTCTTATTGCCACTGAGTTGGAAGTACTCACTTTACTCACTGCACCTTGCCTGCAGTTGCAGGTATTTTTCACCCGGTAGGGGGTTATTAGCAGGATCAAACGCCATATTTTGGTAGTTGAGCAAGGTGACCGCCAGCGTTCGCGGCACCGCATTCCGACTTTTAGTTCCAGATTTTACCTTGTATATATATCTTGTTGGCCCAATAGTAGTGTCCTTACTAATTAGATGCTCGTGACTTGTGATAGCCCAGTCGGGTTGTATTGAAATGAAATTTCATAGTTAAATGCCATTAAGTAATATTCCTATTTATTTATGTAAAATAGCTTCCTAAAGAGTATTTGGGGTTGTTGGCTGGCCTTGTATTCACGAGAGGCGCCATCACGACCGGGTATGGAATTAGGGTCGTGACAAGTTGGCATCAGAGCCTAGGTTACTTGGTCTCATGAGTCATGATGAGTGTTAGTAGAGTCTCGTGGATCGATATGAAGATGTCTGTATTTATCCTCGAAAGGCTGCAGAACCTTTAGGAAAACTTCCCATTCTTGGAATTCTTATCGTGCGTACTTGATTAAGCTTGAGATAACTCTTGAAAGTTCATTCTACACGTCTGTATGCGCACGTGAGCGCTCAGTAGTATATGTGCCTTGATGGCTTGTGATTTCCCCGATCGAGGGGCGAGAGGTAATCTTCGTGAGTTCATGTTGGGCCAGTCTGGAGGACTTGAGGCCAGATCTTTGCCTATGGCTTGAGCACCGAGGTGCTGACTGTCTGAGCAAGTGTTTGAACCTATATGTTCAGTGTTGCTCTTATTAGCCGGAATTGCGGCTGGATATCCATGTGATGAGTATGTTAGTACTGCAAGGTGTATGTATATAATTTGGTATTGACGAAGAAGTCTGCTGGATAATAGATGAGTTGTTAAGTGATTGTTTCTTATTTCGATTTATTGTGTAGCCCCAATTTATGGGCGCGTGAAGAATATTTTCATGTCTCTTAGCTGGAAAGTAAATTGCATTTCATGTGGTGGTATGAGTTTAGATTCAGAAAGACTAGTTGATTGTGTAACGTAGATGATGGTGGAATGTATGTTGAAATATTGAAATGAGGTGAAACAGGTGGGTTATCTCCTGCGGAGTGTTTTTGAGCGGTATGATCCTTATGTGTATGTTAAAATATCTCACGTGTAATTGAAGGGTATGTGTTGTATTTTGAAGAATTGGGACGCTTAAGAAAGTGGACTCAGTTGATGTGGAAATGAATGCGAGGTTTTCAAAGAATGTCAGTGCTAGATAATCTATGTATTCACAAAACTTGTAAATGATTTGAGTTTGATCTCATTGTGGCATCATTAGAGTAAAAGTGTTATGAGTTGTTAAGAGTGCCTTAATATATGGCTTCAAGCCAAGTTGGGGAGGTTGCTGTTGGTGAGCTGATTGCATGATTATGTGCTATCTTGGTTTCGTTTTGAGGTATGATGGCAGATCAGTTCTGGTTACAGAATTGAGCCGAGGATGGCACGTGTGAAGGAAAATTTCTACAAAGGTTATATGGTGCTTTCGTAATTGCGAGAAAATAATTGGATGTTTTGAGCTGCTATTGATAATGAATACTCGGTGCATAAAGAAGGAAAATGGTTGTTTGTATCTGTATGAAATCATGTTCTGCGGTGTCAGGCTGATAATGAGGCATGAGTGGTTCCGTTCGCGTAGAGCGGGTGAATTGCAGTTGAATAAGAGTAAATGACTCTCGAGAATGGTTTTACTATGTTCAAGATTTTGCGTGTAACAATCAGGTGTCTTAAGCTTGTGTTTGTGGCTAGAGACTAAGTTTTCATTAGAAAAAATCAAGACTTGTGGTATTTTATGTTAATAATGGGATTCTATGTATCCGTATTTGGAAGGTAATGGTAAAAAATTCAGATTTGCAGGAAGTTCTTCAAGGTAAAGCATTCTGGAATTTTGTATTTCTGGGAAGCGTTCGCAAGGGTATTAAATGGCTTATGGGTCTTAGATAGTGTGGTCTTATGTGGGAGTCTCGTATAGTAACCTGAATTGAGGTATTGTAGTGCTACCGCGGGGGAGAATATAAAATTAATGATGAATCAGGAAGGAAATTAGATATATGGAATAGCTTGATAATAAACCGAATCGATATGGTAAAGGTATGATTAATTCATGTATGTGTTCGAGGTAATGAGCCTTACGGGTATTGTGCACCACAACTTTAAGTGCTGGCAGTTTTCTTAACTTGGTTTGGGTAGAAGGATTCAGTCCTGGCAGTTTAGCTTGTGTAATGGAATTGTTAGAAAAGATCTTGATGTGTTTTACCGTGGTTTGAAAATGAGTATATTCCTATGGGTACGCGAAGCATGGAGTGTATAATATTTTTTCTCCTATATGGGATCATGAAAGTTCTTGGATAGTTGAGTGCGTCGATGTCTGCAACACATGAGAGAGATAGAAGTCCTCATGTTATCATAGTGTGGTATGGTCTATGTGTTATGATATGGAGAATTGAGATTTGCGTGTTCAAGGTTTTGGTTCAGTTTATAATGTGAAATTATTAAATTGTTGACCAGCACGGATAACTATAGGTGAGTAAATAATCGATTTTCAGATTATTAAGATGATGTAAATTGATGATACCTCAGTAGTATTGCGACATTTTTCTTGTTGGATCGACTGCGGATATTTGAGGTTGTTGATGGCGCAGGGAATTTTGAATATCTTTTGTGGCGTGAATGGATACTTGATGTGTGTTATGTATTCGTATGACGGAGTATAGGATCAGGCACAATGATTCATGCGTTATATGTGTTAGAGAGTAGAAGTTCTCATGATCCGACCATGCGGTGGTTGTGGGTCGTGTGTATCGGCATCGTCTAGCAGTTGTTGGAAACTGGAGGTCCGAGTGGATCTTTTTTTGATTAGTATGTTAAAGTCGGGGTTTTGATATTAGATTGCAGACTGATTGTCCCAATGTCAGGTTGTCTAGACTAATGTGTTATGGGCTATGTTAGATTTGCCACAGGCTGTGTGGCAAGGTACATCGGATTATGTTCAAGCAGGTAGCTTGTATTCCAGAGACCAATGGACGACTGGCAAGCATTGCTTATTGATTGGGCCTTCGTGGCGGATGTTACCATTGATTCAGTTCCGACATTGAGGTTTCAGATGTGTTTTCTTGTGACCGGGCATGAGGCTATGTGTGTTTATTGTAATGAGCAGAGTTTACTCGATGTGCATCTCCTTTTGTGAGATATATGTGCGGATCGGGTGGCACGCTGCCACGGGTATGGTATCTGAATCGGGCACGCCGCCATGGGTATGGTATCTGGATCGGGTGGCATAACGCCACGGGTTTGTTATATGGACCGGTTTGCGCGCCGCAATAGTGTGATGTGGAGAATATTTTCCTATATTTTACTTTGTATGCCTTGTTTCCTGGTTTATGAGAAAAATCCGTATTGGGTGTTGCTCGGCGAATAGCGCATCGGTAGTGTCCTTTTAGGATTGAATAGTGTATAATACTTGCTTCACCGTGGGTGTGATGGATTGCAAGGTTTCGGACCTCAATCTGTGCGTGCTGATCGTGTTGAGCATGATGACTTGAGGTGCTTCATGGGTAATAGTGTTTGGATAGAATCGCGCGTTGCGGCAAGGCCACATGATGTTATGACCTATCGAGGAGGCTTCATGCATTTTATTTCTATGATGTGAGATGGGATCTCAGTTCTGTGTTGTGATCGTACGGAGGAATTTGCATTACTGCTCTTTCATTGAGTCAGTTGTCATGATTTAAGTGTGTTCAGATCATTTCTTATTGGTGCCTGTGTTGAGCACGTTGTGGCTTAGGCCAGTGTTGAGGTGTCATATCACCAGAGTGGTGTGTTGTAGTTGAGATGATCGTTGGAGTCATTAATGAGTACGAGCATATTTGATTTCAGCTTGTTAGAAAGGTAATATCGAGGTTTGGCTCCGAAATCTGTTGTAGTATCAGTCAGAAAGGAAATGGACTTATGAATGGGTGATCTGAGAGATGGGTTCAGTTTATCGCGTGTTTCAGTTGCTGTTGGTAGTATATGAAGGTGTTGGGATAAGACTTTAGTTAATAAAAAGGTTTTTCTATCAGTATTTGGTGATTGTGGGAAATTGCTGGGAATAGATGCCATCGTCTCGAGTGTTTGGGTTGTGTGGTATAACATATGGTCTCACCTGGAGTGGCGAGTATTGTTTATATCAGTTGGTTCAGGATTATTCTGAGTATAGACGTGGGGTTCTGATCTGGTGCATGATTTCGGGAAGAGCAATGTGGTTTATGGTTTAGATGGACTGTGAAAATTCAGCTATATTGTATTATCAGACCTATGTGAGATAGGATGACGTGGGATCACCCCGAGTATATGCTTGGTAAGGTCATTCAGATATTGGGTTGCTTTTAGTACAACTCTGGGTACGTTCGGGGACGAGCATTTTATTAAGTTGGGGATGATGTGACGACCCAGCCTGTCGTCGCTCTGTATTCCCTGTTTTATGCTTCTACATGTTTCATTATATGTATTTGGAGAGTTTGAAGTGATTCGGACAGAGTTTGGGTGGAATGAAGACAATCAGTCTCTTAAAGAGAAGACTAGTTTGGAAAAGTCAACCGGAAGTTGACTATGTCGTTAGAGGGCTCGGATGTGATTTCCGTTGATTCGGTTAGCTTTGGGAGATGTTTGTGACTTAGGAGAGCGATCGGAATTTAATTTGGAGGTCCGGTGTAGAATTAGGCTTGAATTGGCGAAGTTTTAATTTTGGCGGATTCCGGTTGGTAGGAGAGATTTTGATCTGAGGGTCGGAATGAAATTCCGAGAGTTGTAGTAGCTTCCTTAGGTGATTTTTGATATGTCTTTAAATTTTCACATCAATCGGACGTCGTTTGGTCGGGGTTTGATCGAATATGAGTTTCCGAAGTTTTAAGAAAATTTAGGCTTGAATCCGTGGTAATTTGATGATTTTTGTGTTGTTGTGTGTGTTTTTGTGATTGGAACAGTTTCGTTGATGTTTTGGAGTAGGTTGGTATTTTTGGTTGAGGTCCCGGGGTCCCAGGGGTGGTTTCAGATGGTTAAACGGGAGGTTTTTGGACTTAAAAAGTTGCAGAAATTGCAGCGGCAGTGCAGACCAATTTTGGTCATCGCGATCGCAGGAGTGTGTATGTGATCGCGTAGCAGTGGCTCGTTGTTCATTGCGGTCGCGTGAGAAGGATCGCGTTCGCATAGAGGGGGGTCCGAGGCCCTGCTTGGTTGGCCTACGCGTTCACATTAGCTGGGCCGCGTTCGCATAAGGAAGGGAAAAGGAGCACTGGGATCGTGTGGTGTTTAGTGCAATCGCATAAAAGAAAAATTAGAGGCTCAAGATTTGTGCTTTGCGATCGCAAGCCAGGGGTTGCGATCACATAGAAGGATTTCGCTGGTCAGATCAGTTTATGTTTAAACATTTCTTCTGCGACTTGGGTTTATTTTCCACCATTTTTAAGCAAGCTTGGGAGCTTTTGGCAAGGAATTAAGAGGGTTTCGACTGGAAATTGATTGGACGTAAGTTTTATGAGTTAAATACATCACTTAATCAAAGAATCATCCATTAATTCTCTGAATTTGGGTATGAAATTGAAGAAACTAGGGCTTGAGTTTTTGACATCTCCAAAGTGCGATTTGATAGGTCATTTGAGCTCGGATTTGGGAGTTCTTGGTATGTATGGCCTCTTGGCGGGACGAGGATTCCAAAAAGGTAACTTTCGTAATTTTTCGAGAAGCGGGTCCGGGGCTCGTGTTTTGCTAGTTTCGAGGTTCTTGCTATAATTCGATTGTTTTCGATTGGGTATTGTCTCATTTGCATATTGTGATGTATTCGCTCTATTTTTGCTAGATTCGACGCGTGTGGAGGTTGATTTGAGGGGCAAAGGTGTCGCGAGCTTGAGATTTCGTCGGTTCGAGGTGAGTAATACTTGGGAATGATATTCTGAGGGTTTGAAACCCCGACTTATCACTGGGACTTGGGCTCATTGCCATACTTGGGGCTTATTGCCGATTATTTGAACTCTTTATGAATTTACATCACAAATTTTCTCACTATTTGAAAGATTATTTGAACTTAGTCCATGTGATTTATACTGTTTCCTGAACTCAGCTATATTTTTCTCAAACTCCGAGTTTTAACTGATATTTGAACTATTGTTGAGTTGAGTATTAATGTTTTACAGATGTTAGAGGTTTTGACTATTTTGGACTGATTGAGGCTGAGGGCCATATGTGTGGGCATGAAGAGTGATGTAAGGAGGCTTTCAGGCCTCGAGTGTTATGAGTGCATATGC
Source organism: Nicotiana benthamiana (assembly GCA_034376525.1). NCBI lineage: Eukaryota > Viridiplantae > Streptophyta > Magnoliopsida > Solanales > Solanaceae > Nicotiana > Nicotiana benthamiana. The sequence continues at coordinate 45,863,401 of CM067323.1, forward strand.
ATACACATGCATGGATCGGACTACACGCCGCGGTAGCATATTGCATAGATTGGACTGCATGCCGCAGTAGCATATTGCATGGATCGGATTGCACGCTGCAGTAACATATTGCATGGATCAAACTGCACATCGCTATAGCATATTGCATGGATCAAGCTGCACGCCGCAGTAGCATATTGCATTGATAGGATTGCACGCCGTAGTAGCATATTGCATGGATCAGACTGCACGCCGGAGTAGTATATTGCATGGATCGAACTGCACACTGCAGTAGTATATTATATGGATCGGACTGCACGCCGCAGTATTATTGCGCTTGGGTTGTAGGAGCCCCTCCGGAGTCTGTACATAGTGAGCGCAGGGTACCCATGGATCGGGCTACGCGTTGTAACGGTCATATACATTGCATTGCATTCATGCATTTACTCCTGTTTGTATAACGGGGCATGACATTTAGCACTCATATACCATTGGCATACGTACTGTTACTTGCCTTGTTGACCACATACCCTGGTGTTATATGTTAAGCAGCGCTGAGCCCGAGAGGCTGATGTTGGATGTTGTGAGTTAGGAGTGAGCCCGCGGGGCTGATACTGTACTGAGAGGTTGATACTGAGCCCGAGGGATAGGATTCTGATTACTTCCTACTTGTTGAAATTATCTTTGCAACTGTTGAAAAAGCATGTTTTCAAAAGAGATTTTGAACTAATCTTGAGATTTTCTAAAGGGATTTTTACAGTATTTTAGTTTTTGTCAAAAAGGGTTGTTCTGTCTTTTATTGCAGTTTGGTGTGCTCATACGTGTTTTCTTATCGCTCAGATATTACTCTCTCTTATTACCACTGAGTTGGAAGTAATCACTTTACTCGCTGCACCTTGCGTGCAGTTGCAGGAATTGTTCACCCGGTAGCGGGTTATTAGCAGGATCGAAGGCCATATTTTGGTAGTTGAGAAAGGTGACCGCCAGCGTTCGCGGCACCGCATTCCGACTTTGAGTTCCGGATTTTACCTTGTATATATATTTTGTTGGCCCAACAGTAATATTCCTACTCATTAGATGCTCGTGACTTGTGACACCCCGATCGGATTGTATTGTAATAAAATTTCATAGTTAAAAGACATTAAGTAATATTCCTATTCATTTATGTTTAATAGCTGCCTAAAGAGTATATGGGGTTGTTGGCTGGCCTTGTCTTCACGAGAGGCGCCATCACGACCGGGTATGGAATTGAGGTCGTGACAACAATGGATGGTACTGACGTTCTCTTTTGGGAACCTACGTTGGTCTGCGGTACAACGTAGGAACCGGATTTGCAAGCGAGCAGGCTACGAGTTAGGACTTCTTTCCCTTCTAGTGATATTGGTGAGCTCCGCTTTTGTTCTTGGAGTACTCTTAGAGTCATTTTCATTTAGTTATTTCTTTGTTTACTTAGAGAACTAGCTAGGGAATCTCATGTCCTGAGCAGTGCGTCTGTTGGTCATTAGAGGCTTCATAGACATAGTCATTGGGTTGAGATTCAGATGTTATTTTATAATAACTTAGTAGTAATTCAGTAATTACTACGAATAAAGTTTTGGAGTTGATTTATTTAAATATTTGAATTAATCAAAGTATTTGGTTAGAGATTGCTTTGTTGCATGCAAAGTTTGAAGTTATACTAGGTCTGCTAAGCAGAGATGGTTCGCTCGGTCATGTTTAGTGATCGAATACCGATCCCGGCTTGTTCAGAAAAATGGATCGTGACAGGTAAGGAAAAACATTTGTAAAATGTGGAATAGTTTTTTCGTGAATCTATCATCACGTAATTGTTTTTTGTGTGTGGTAATTAAATACTTTTTATTTACCAAAAATAATTATGTGCATACAAACACAAAAACAAAAACAAAAGTTGGACAGGACTGAACTTGTACAGAATAATAAACTTTAATATTAAACTTTACCAACGGCTGAAGTAAAGTTTGGGTTCTACTGTACATTATTATTTTAATTTACTGCAAGAAAAACTCTTTCCATGACTAGAAATTGTGATATTCGCACAAAGAAAAGTGCTACTGATATACAAATAGAAAGGGCAATTCGATACATAAGGTATTATGCGTTCACACAAAGTTCAGAGAATGAAAGAAAATGGCCATATCCTATGGGGTATGATGGAGAAAATATATCTTAATTCAAGTATTAATGATTGTTTCTGCGACTCGAACTCATAATCTATAAGCCCCGTGGAGACAACTTTTCTGTTATTCCAAGGTTCTCCTACAATGTTACACAAATTGAAAAGGAGCAAAAAGAAAAAGAAAAAAAAGGAAAAAACAAAAGGAAAAAAAAAAAAGAAATACGTTGATATACTTTTTTCAATAGTTTCCTTCCAGACTAACGGTAACATATCTTCGAGTGAAATAGTAGCAGAAAAGTTCGGGATCCCCTGAACTTGAAAATTTGATAGTCCTTACCCTCTCTTTTAGGCACTTGAGAGGGAAGAAAAATAAAAAAACTTAGCTTGCTGGGATATTTTTTAAATATTAATTTCCAATATATTATTTATTTGTTTCAATAATATTTCTTGTTGTTTCTTCTTGAAAATAACCAAAATATAAGAACAAGAAGTGGCACTTGAAAAGCAAATAAAGAAAGGGAACCAAGACATAAATATTGATGAGATGTTAAAAATAACTAGAATTAAATTCTAACTACTCCTAATATAATCAACAAAAGCACCTACATTAATAGAATCCTCAGAAGGAAGACAAATCTATTGCAAATTCTAGTGTTAGTTCAAAGGCAACCACAAGTCTACCCTGAAGCTCACAAAACACATAGCAATATTCAACATAGTCTAAGGAACGGAAGATGACACAATATTTTCTATTTATACTACATAATGACTAAAAAGATTATTAGGTACTTGGGCTCTCTTGTGATGACCCAATAGGTCATCTAGAGTTTTAGAACCAAATTCTATATTTCGAGGCCTCCAATAGCTTCTTTAAGCCTTACTCGTTTGCGTGCGCAATCCGAGTATTTTTTTAAAAAGCTTTTTATGTTGAAAATCGATAAAATATAAAAAATTTCTTCGAAAAGCTATTTGAGTTGACTTCGGTAAATATTTTGAGCAAACGGACCCGGATCTATATTTTGACGATCCTGATGGGTCCTAATCGTGATTTGGGGTCTGTATGTATGCATGTAATCGAATTCGTAGGTTCCTAGCTCGAGGTATTGATTTTTGTCGAAAATTAAAAGTTTAAAGGTTTATTGATTTTTAGAATTCATTGATATACGATTTTGTAGATACAGGGTACATATTCTAATTTCAAAGCCCGGTATAGGTCAATTACTATAATTATGACTTGTCTGTCAAATTTGGTGAGAAACGAAATTAGTTTGACGTGATTCGGATGTCTGGTTGTTATAATAGAAGTTTAAAGTTTTCTTGAAAATTTCATTTGATTTGGTGTCCGATTCGTAGTTGTAAGGCCCCGTGAAATGAGTGCTCAGATGTTAGCAACTCATCGAGTCGAGTCTACCTATGTGAATCAGATTCTTTTACTGTTTTGAACTTAAATATGTGAAATCAAAATTTTTCTAGAAAATGGCCAAAATGCGGTCAAGAATGCGGTCGCATATCAGCTATGCAGACCGCATTCCTACCGCAGAGTGAATCAGAGAGCAGCCAATTTTTGATGTTGAAAATGCGGTCAAATTTGCGATCGCATAATCAATATGCGGACCGCAGAGTGATCGCATATTGTCCTTAAGGAAATTCGAGGGCCAGTTCTGCGGTGCATTTTGCGACCGCAGAATGCAAATGCGGACCGCATATCTACCGCATTCCCAACCCGAGAGATTTGAAACTTGAGCCATTTCTGCGGTCCATTCTGTGGACCGCAAGTCTGTTCTGCAACTGCAGAGTTGCATCGCAGATTGAGCTCCCCCAGTTATTTTTCTAAAAATCTAAGCCCGACCCCTCTTTAATAAAAACACCCCATCCCTCATTTTTAACACATTTTCTGAACAAAATAGGAGAGAGGAAGAGAGGGTCCTAGAGAGAGAAAATAAGTTCTTCATCAATTGATCTTTCAAAATCATTTGAGTGTGGAAAATCCTTGGTGCATTGTCTTCTCTATTGATTTCTTAGGTAAAATCCCTAACTCATTTCCCCCAATTTCGAAATTAAGCTTGGGAAGGGAACCCCATACACTTGCTTTGAATTTTCTTCATAAAATCTTCATGCATATCTTCAAAATTCAAGAATCTTATAAAAAGGGAATTGGGTAATAACTATGAGTTTAAATTTCTAAAACCTAAGTGTTTTTCACGAACTAGATTGACTCTTGATTGCTTGGAAAATTTGGACTAGAGGTTTAAAGGGGAAAACGCAACTCCAGGTATGTATGGCTAACTGTGATCCTTGTGAAATCGCCTTATGCTAGCTGTGAAATTGTTGATAGTAGATATTCATGTGAGAATCATTGTGAGGCTTTTGTGTTGTATGATTGTGTGGTAATACTTTGTGATGAATGTTGTGGAACTTGTAATTGGAACAACAGAAATGGAAAGTAATGTGGAACAACGGAAATGGAAAGTAATGTGGAATCATGGAAATGGATCAATGTGGAACAATGGAAATGGTAATAATGTGGAATAGTGGAAATGGAAGTATTATGAAATAACGTGTGTGATTAGTTGTGAATAATTGTTGTGATGATCTAAATTATGTACCAATATGATGAACATGAGGAAATTGTGGTTGCTAGTTGTGGAAATGTATTACCCTTGTTGTGGATCTATGTTAACAATGTGCCATCGTTGATTCCTTGTATTTGTTGTTATGATGTTTGTTGTTGTGAATTGAAAACTGTCAGGCGGGGTCGGGTTGCGCGCTGCAACACGGTGAAAGGTAATAAGGGTGGACGAGGCAATAAGGGTGGAAAATGTGATCCAATATCACTATGAATATGTTTATGAATCATGAAATGATAAATATGAAAACGTGAAAGGAGACAGCATGAGAGTTTGTAACCTGTGGGGCACTGATTCCCCCTTTGTATGTCTACTTGAATCAATTGTGTGAGATTTTTGGGTGCTCCATGATTGTAATTGTACTATTGTTGTTCAGTTCTATAATTGTATATGCATTTTGGCTTGAGTTTACTTGGGACAGAGTTTGTTCATACATGGCAGTAAACGTACTGACGCCCCTTTTTGCCAGGGGCGCCACATTCGTGTTATGATTGTAGGTGGATCCATGGCAGGCACTCCAGTCCACCGTTCGTAGCTCGTCCTCCTCTCTATCGGCGGTATTCGTGTTGGTGAGCCCCATTGCTTCTGGGGCCTTGTGTTGTTTATGCCACTTATGTTGTTGTATTTTGGAGTCTTGTGTCCTTTTGTAAAGGTATAGCCGGGGACTTGTCGCCGGCAAGTGTTGTACTATCTTTCTTTTAGAGGCTCCGTAGATAGTGGTATGTGGGTTGGAACTTATGTACAAAAGTTTATGTTTTGGGGAGCTGTAAACTTGTATACCACGTTCCCTGTTAATCATAATATATGTTCTGTAAAAGATATTCCCTGTTAATCATAATGTGTGGCTATAAAAGAGGAATCGTACGTTCTTTCGTTTGCAAAAATTTAGTATCTTTTGGCTAATTATCGTTGAATATTGTGGGGTAACGCGTGGGGAATAGCAAAGGCACCCAGCTCCACTCGACTGAGGATACCCGTTTGAGTGCCGGTCATGCCCACGTATTTGGGGCATGGCATTAGTTTTAGATATTATTTTAGTGTTTTGATCACCCAAATGAGTTTTTATGAGGTTTTTGAACTTGTATGCATAATTGGTCTGAGCCCCGAGGACTTGGGTAAATTTCGGACAGGCTATGGATGTTTTGAAACTTAGGAAATCTGATTTTTGTGCTTCAGCTGGTTTTTGGTGTTCCTTCTCGCATTTGCGAAAAGTGAACTTGGTTGGAAGGGAGTTTCTTCTTCACGAACGCGAAAGCCAAGGCGAGAACAGAGAGCAATAGGGGCATTACCTTTCAAGAACAGAGCCAGCCTCTCGTGAACGCTTAGGCATGGACCTGGGTGAGGGGAATCTAATCAATACTCTTCACCGCGGCATAAGGTTGGTGGGTATAAGCGTTCGCGAACGCGAAGGGTATCTCGCGAACACGTAGGCTATTTCAGCTGCTGCTTGGAAATTGCGGTAGGCCCTTCGTGAATGCAAAGAAGGCCTGGCACCCAATGATTAAAACAGACCAATTACGGGATTTTGCCCATTCTTTCAAAATTTCAAAATTAGAAAACCATAGAGGCAATTTTTCCAAGAGTTTTTCTTCCCAATTTGTTGATAAGTGATTCTAACCTAGTTTCTTTCAATTACCCGTTATATTTCATAAGACTTTCACCTAGAATCTAGGATTTTCATAGTAGAAATTGAGGGTTTGGGAAAAAAATTAAGAATTTTTGTAAAATTGGAATTTAGACCTTAAATTGAGATTGAATTTCGAAACAAATTACATAATCGGGAGGGGGGTGGGGGTGGGTGGGGGGTAAATGAATAATACGTTTTGGTCCGAATTTTGTGTTTTACTAAGCCGGTTGGGGATCGATTTTTTACTTTTTGGGTGAGGTTTAGAAATTCTAAATTTATGCATTATGATTGATTCATTTAGCAATATTTGATATTATTGAGTCAACTGTGGCTAGTTACGAGTGGTTTGGAGGCGTATTCTTGGGGAAAGGCCCCGGTAGAGCTCTAAATTGACTGCGCACTGAGGTAAGTGTTGAGTCTAACCTTGACCGAAGGACTTTAGAACCCTCAGACTATGTGTTATGTGAATTTCATGTGTTGCAGCGTATATCAAGGTGACGAGTGCTTATACACCGCCGAATTACTTTTTTTCCCTAATATTTTCTGCTTTTCCTTAATTATCTCCTTCGCTATCTTAAATTTTGTATGCTCTAAATGCCTTCCATGCTTATTTGCTACATGTTAATCAATATTTTCCTCTATTAATAATGTTAGACCCTTTCATATTTTCATGATTTACTGCTACTTGCTTTAGCTGACTTGACCGGACTTGACTTGTTGTGTAGTATTACCTATATAATTTCCCGCGTTGTACAAGGTTTCCTTTTAGGTTCAGCTTGGTATTTATTGATCGTAAAGATTCTTGTGATTTATTGATTTGACTGTGCACATTGAGTATTTGGTACTGATATGGTGGGATCGAGTTGCATACCGCAACAGGTGAAATAAAGACGTATTGATATGGTGGAATAAGGGTAAGATTTATACTGATACGGTGAGATCGGGTTGCACACTGCGATATATATATATATATATATATATATATATATATATATATATATATATATAGATATATATATATATATATATATATATATATATATATATATATATATATATATATGTTACTTATTATTGTTGATGTTGTATTATGGTGAAATAAGGGAGGATTCTGTGTTGTACAGTGGGATTGGCTTGTACGCCGCAATAACCTAAGTGTTTCTATTTTCTTGAGCTGTGTCGGTTTTCGATATTCTCCCTTAAAACTCTAAGGATAGTAAATCTGATCGCCATTGGATTATTTCTTGAGGCCGTAGCTATTATTTTTAATTGACTGTCTTATTTCGTTCCATATTTCCTTTTATGTCTTTATTATATATTGTATACAAGTTGTAGTGTAGGTGACCTGCCTTAGCCTAGTCACTGCTTCGTCAACGTTAGGCTCGGCACTTATATAGTACATGGGGTTGGTTGTACTCATGATACACTCTGCATTTCTTGTGCAGATTTTGATGTCGATCCTAGTGGTGGTTATTAGTGAGCTCGGATTGGACAGCTTGTGAAGACTTGATGTGCAGCTACTCAGAGCTCCTGGAGTCCCTTCCCTTTTTATTTAGCTATTTACCTTCTTTTCAGACAACTTTATGTTATTTCATACCCTAATTTGTACTATTCTAGTAGCTCGTGTGTCATGACCCAAAATCCTTTAAAGGTCATGATGGTGCTAGACACTACAGTCAAGCCAACACTAAATAGTTAATTAAATTCTCATTTTAATATTTTTAAAATTATAATTTCCTTAAATTAAATAATAAATGATGAACTTCACAGAGAAAATAATGATGTTTTTAGAAAGTTTCAATACTAATTAATCCCATAATCATCCCAAAACCCGGTGTCACAAGTACTTTCAAAGATTGGTTTGAGGTATGGCTATCAATCAGTTGAGGATTAGGGCATCCGATCCTAAGACAATTTTTCAGACTCGGTATGGGAATTATGAGTTTCTAGTGATGTTATTTGGGTTATGTCACAACCCAAAATCCCTCTGACGCAGTCGTGATGATACCTAGTCTATAAAACTAGGTAAGCCTAACATTAACAGAAATAACAATGATATTCACTAACTTCGCATATGATAACTCTGAATAATTTAAAATTTCCAAAATCGATAGTACAAGTCATAAGCCTTTCTAGGAGTAGTTATACATAATAAATATATCATTGTTCCAAAATAAAAGGAACCAATTGAAATAAATACAAATGAAGGTGACTCTGAGACGTCTCGAATGCAACAACATGTTTACCTTGAGTCTCCACAGAAACGATCCACACAACCACTAACAACCAAATACTTGGATCTATACAAAAATATACAAAAGTGTAGTATGAGCACACCACAGCGGTGCTTAGTAAGTATCAACACTAAGCTCGGTGGAGTAGTGACGAGGAATAGTCAAGACACCTACTGGTCTGATAAATTGAACAAAATATGAAAATACATTATCAAGATAAAGATAACCAAGTAATGCTAGTAGCATGGAGAAATCAAATTACAACAACGAAGACAATAATAGGAAAACACGGATGATAACAAAAAATAACCAGGAAATTACACACCAACACAGTTGGGATACATATCGATAAAATGTGACAAAATAAGGGAAAATAATATTAACTCAACCAATCTCATCATCGCTAATACACATAATTCAATCCATTCCGGTCCTCGGAACCTCATCTCAAAATGACAACTTCTAAAGCTTTAACGCACATGATACCTTGTGCCCACATAATTCCCTTTCACTTTGCACAATAAAACCACGTTGTACTCTGTACATAATGCCTGTAACAAACGCAAATTAAGATGTTCAAGGCGTCCCATTTATATAACATAAAGTAAATTACAGTTTTTGAATAAAATAGGAAAAATCAGTTAGAAAAGATGAAGTTACTTTTAGAAATTATTTGAGTAAAGAAAATAATCTTTTCAAATAAAAATATACCATCGAATAAGCTATTGCATTTAATACAGTATTTATTAAACTAAAACTTAATAGAAATTTCTTTTTAAGTAAAATACAACCCCAGATGGGTTAAGGAAATTTAATTGAGAAACCGATTGAAATAGAATATAACAATTATTAGAATTTGTACTATTGAAATTTATATACGATGAGTTCTAATTTAGAAGTCATAGAAGGTAGCATAATATTAATTAATTTATTTTAAATCACCATATTACTAACAACTCCACAGAGTAGGAGGAATTGAATCAACGTAGTAAATTAACCTTGAAGATAAATTCACCAAAATGACGGTATCAGGGACATTAATCAAAAAATACCGGCAAGCCAATAAATCAATGTTAATAACTCGAACCTCAAAATTCAGCAAAACCAAAAATACAAAGTATCAAAGTCTTGTACGAAATAACTACATTCAATAAAGTAGAATAAGAGATACCATAATACAAGATATGTATGTTCACCCTTATTACTCCTTATCAATCTACCCTTATTCCTCCTGTTGCGGCGTGCAATTCAATTCTATCGGACAATATAAATATCATGATAATAAATATAATATATTGCAACGCGCAACCCGATCCCACCAGATAATATCAATATCATAATAATATACATAATATGTTATTGCGCGCAACCTGATCATACCAGACAATATCAATTCAGCCTTATTTCTCCTCAGTATATCACTCTTATTCCTCCTGTTGCGGCGTGCAACCTGATCCCACCAGACAATATCAATTCACCCTTATTTCTACTCAGTATATCACCCTTATTCCTCCTGTTGTGGCGTGCAACCTGATCCCACCAGACATAATTTAAATCAACAACAACAATTCAACAACTCAATTACAACAATTTTTACCACTAAGAGTATGAGTACACAACAATAAGAGAATCATGAAAAATCAAGGAGTATAACCTTTACAAAAACAACAATACATGTAAGGCACGTGATAACTACACAGGAAACCAAAATAATTTGGACGTGTAGCATATATGCACGGAGTCATAGAGGAACTCACAATCAAGAAATAACGAAACTATAAGGAGGGCAATCACTTCAATCCAAATAAGGATCAAGTAACAAGTAAGATGTAAATAAAAGCTAACAACATCGTATAAACTATGTAGAGGAGAGACTAGCAAATAAGAAACCCAATCATATCTGAACACTTCCCACTTAATAAACATAAGGGCCTAAGAACCCTAAAAGGAAATTTTCCATAAATAAAATCGAGCTCGCACTCGTCTCCTCGCGTGCACGAACAACAATTAGAATAGAGGACTCAAATCCTCAGGGAAAAATTCCCCACACAAGGTTAGGCAAGATAATTACCTTAAAGAAGGCAAACCGATACTCAACAATGAACTTCTCGGGTGAAAAGACCTTTGGAAGGCTCAAATCTAACCAAAATAACTTCACAGCACAAATAGAACACATAAGAATCTATCCCGGATCATAAAGACTCAACATTTATCAAATTCAAAAAATCGGTTCAAAAGTCGACCGCCGGGCCCACACCTCGAAACCTGACAAATTTTACAAAAACCGAATATCCAATCGGATACGAGTTCAACCATATAAAATTATCAAATTCCGATGTCATTTGGTCCCACAAATAATGATTTTTCATTTTAGAATTTTCCTTGAAAAATCAACATTTCCCTCAACCCAAAACACAATTTAAATGATAAAAATAAAGATAAAATCATGGAATATAATCAATTTTAGGCGAAGAACTATATACAGCGAAATCAAGGGGTCCAATTCCTCGTCATCGAGGCACCCTTAGAAGATTATCATGAAGCCTCGAGGCTACAAGGCTATGGTCGATTTCCCTCCCTTGAGGTTCGTCGACACCCGACCTTAGGACAATGTTGACCACAACTATTGTAGAAATAAGGAGTTCCAAAGGTATACAGCTAGGACTGGCAGAGCCTAGTGGACTATCCTAAACCTGAATCAGGGTGTCATCTGGCTGTCCCATCTACGCTTCTTTGTCATTAATGTATTTTGTACTATGTTGGAATTCCCTTCCTATATAAAGAGGATCGTTGTCATTTTGTAAACCCATGTTGCTTCAGTTGTTCCACGCGAAATATACAAGAACATTCTCTTTGCTTTATAACACATTCTTTGATATTATTACTTCCATTTATTATCTTCATTATTGTTCGTCATTTATTTCTTATCATTGGCCATAAAAAGCCTCAGTTGATTCTATTTTATCCGTTACTCATGCCTCGATCACCTTCAATAGCACACAGCCGAGCTCCAAAATTGACATTGAGGCCACCGAATCGACAAGCTCAAGGGCCCGATTGTTGACCCATCATAGGCCCCGATTATGTACCCATCAACTTCTAAACAACTAGCATAAAAATAGATCACGTATTTTTAGAATCCCATAGTCAAATTTAATTGTTATTACTATTTTCACGATAAATAGTTTGGCTCCCACCGTGGGGCTAAAAATAATAGTAGTTGTTTTATTGCTTGTTTTACTACATAATGCAAGTTATCTTTCACGCTCTCTCTTGTCCAAGATCTTCAATTTAAGGTCGAAATGTCTAACCTAGTGAATAGAGGTGAAAACAACAATCTTAAGGACCACAGAGAAAACGGTGTGGCTACTCCAGGTGTTGGTGTGCCACCACAAAACCTGGAGAACACACCAAGGCCAATTCCAATGGACGTAGTCTCACGTGATAGGTCAATATAAGCTCCCACACCAACAGGAGTGTGCACCATAAAGATCAACAAGAAGCTCAAAAACCCCAACTAGGGAAGAACGAGAGGTTAGCCTTCATATTATTTCAGAAATGTTGTAGGCACAACAGATGGCTATTGCTCAGCTGCAAAGTCACTAGAAAACTCCTAAAAAGGTAGCACCGGGGACAACTCCCCCAGCCAAACAGGTACCAGAGAGATCAAGAAATAACGGGTCGATGACTAATTTTGTCATCATAAAAATGCTTGAGGATCTCACCGGAAGGATCGAATCGCGCGAGAAAATGATAGAAGGCAACGACAAAAAGGTCGAGACCTACAACTCCAGGGTCGGCAAAATTCGAGTGCACCACCAATCCTCAAGGGGTAGATTCGAAGAAGTTCATACAAAGGCCATTCCTAGAGAAGGCAACTCCAAAACCTATCCCAAAGAACTTCATAATGCCAGACCTTCCGAAATACAACAGAACCTCGAATCCCAATGAGCATATCGCCACCTACACTTTGCGGTAAAGGGTAACGACCTAAGGGACGAAAAGAGATCGAGTCTGTACTACTAAAGAAATTTGGGGAAATACTCTCGTAAGGGGCCATGATGTGGTATCACAACGTAGATCTTAACTTCATAGATTCATTTTCCATGCTGACAGGCTCCTTCATAAAGGAACATGCTAGTGCCATCAAAGTAGCAACAAGGAAATCTGACGTGTTCAAGAACAAGCAGAGGGAGAGAGAAATGATTCGAGAGTATTGTATCTCGTTTTAAAATGGAACGGAGGAACTACCACTAGTCTCCGATGACTGAGAAGTGCTAGCCTTCACTCAAGATCTCAATGAAAGAAGCTCGGTGGCTTCAAATAAGTTGAAATAGAATTTGGTCGAGTATCCCACTGTAACCTGGTCGGACGTCCACAACCGATACCAATCAAAGATCAGGGTATGTCCATTTAGGAGCCCACTCGAGCTCATTATACCCAAACATGCTTTATGGCGAAGGAGCCAAATCCAAACAAAATAAGATATTAGCCAAACACCAAAGACAGAAAGAATGCCCCGAGGCGCAACCCACCCTGCAATGGTCAAAGGATAGACCAAGTACGGAATCCTCGGGGACTCACCACCAGATCCGTATTCGACAAAAATGCAGGGCTAATGGATGCATCTCACTTATTAGAATACGACTTCAATGTTGATGTATCGAACATCGTGTTTGCCGTCAGTAAAATCAGAGATGCCAGGTGGCCCAGGTCTATACAATCAGATCCTTCACAAAGGAATTATAACTTAGTGCGTGAATTTCACAACACACATGTCCACAGGATCGAGGATTGCCACCAACTCCGAGAAAAGGTAGCCCAACTACTTAACAAAGGTTACATCCGGGAATTTCTCAGCGACCCAGCCAAAAATCAATTCCGAGAGAGAGGCGAAACAAGGGGTATATACCCAAGGTTGCCCTCACATTCAGTGAAGAGGACACCGAGACCTTGTCTCAACCCCATAATGATGCACTAGTAATCACGTTCCTTGTATATATATTTCAAATAATGCGTGTACTTGTGGATCCATGTGGCTCGGCCAAAATTATCAAGTCGAGGGTAATAGAGTAGCTCGGACTGCTTGACTAATTCGTGACCGCCACTCGCGTCCTTAACAGATTCAACATGGCAACTGAAACCACGAAAGGAGAAATCACCCTCCCAGTCAACGTGGCCGGCACAACCCAGAATGTTAAATTCCATGTAATAGAAGGAGACATGAGGTACAATGCCTTGTTCGGGAGGTCGTGGATACTGCATGAGAGCAGTACCATCCACCATCCACCATCCACCAAATGATGAAATTTCTGACAACGGATGGAACTAAATCCGTCTACAGGGAAAAACATGAGGTAAGAGAAATGTTCGTGGTGCATGATGTGGCCCCGAAACCAATACATCCACCCGCAAAGGGGCCAAAGGGTAATCAAACTACATCTTTGGTTAAGTCCGATTAAACAAAGTAAAGGACCATACCGCGTGCTCATCACAAACGAGTAGAACATATCGGAACTCGAAATGTCACTGGCACATCCTACACTAAGGTATAACCCTCTCCCTTTTTATTTTATATTTCATACTAAACCTTACGCAGGTACCTGACCGAAGTAGCCAAAGTACTAACCTATCCCGAATACCTTAAGGTTATAAAGCATTTGCTGTACTCTTTTCCTTCGATCGAGTTTTTGTCCCGAAAAAGGGTTTTACTGGAAAGATTTTCAATGAGGCAACATTCATATGCTACATAAGGATGACTCGACAAGTATTCAAGGCTTCTTTTGCAATCGACCTCAAACACTGGGGGCATCCCCTCAGAAGGCCATCCACTCAGAAAATCTAAGAAATGCCAAATGGGGTCCCAATAGAAAAATGATATGCCAGGTCAAAAGGTCAAACGAACAGTGTCCGTATAGCCGGGCCCCGACGGCGAAAACATGACACTTGTATCAAGTAATGGAAGAATATCTTTTATCAAAGCATATCACACTCCAAAAAAACTTAGTATTTTTGCGAAAATAACTCCTCCAACAAAATGTCTCGAGCACTCGGGGACTGGCATCAATAATTCAGCACCTGAACGACCTCTGGGTCGGGACTCTAAACTCATAAGATCTCAACGAGGCAACATCAAGATCATAAAATGTCTCCAAAACCAATGGTGTGCCAAACACTCGGAGACTAATCCCAAAATCTCATAAATCGCATGACCTCAGGGTTGGAATCAGCAAAATCATAAGCCCTCAGTGAGGCAATACCAAGTTTACAAGTAATGGCTCCTGAGTCAAGAAACCCTCGACGACTCGGGGACTACCGTCAAGCGCCACCTCCATCGACTTATCAAAACCCAAGGTGGTAAGGCCATATACGGGCAGCCTCGGCCTTGTAAGACCTACACAAGGCAACAAGAATATCTGTAAGAGCTCAAGAAAGTCATGAACAATACTTGTACCAAGTATCCAAAACTATAAGGCCTCAAAGGCATGTAAAACTTGTAAGATCTCACTAAAGGCATAAACCCAATATCAAAGTTTTAGCTATATATCAAATTGTAAGACCCCTAAAAAGGCATACCCTCAATAAAGATACCAAAACTACTTCATCGGGACTTAAAGTCTCTAGCCAAACACAAATGACTCTAGTCATAAGGCTCTACCGGCCAAATTAACGTGACTCGGTGATGCCCTACCGTCGCTACAAAATCACAGGCCTTCAATTACTTTGAATCTACTTCGACAGGAACCGATTAAACAAGCTACTCTCGACATAGGCAAAAGAGCTTAGACAGTGTCAGCTCCAAATCACAGGCTTCAAGATACTCAGCCTACAAGCAAAACCTCCCAAGGTGCTCGATCATTGCCATTTAACGACTCATAATCGAGGTTCTTTTGGAACCGTCAAAAAGTCAAGCAAAAACTATTTCAAAAAGCCGTTAACGAGGGAAAACCAAAACCCATAAAATGTTGCTTCAGCCCGAGCCGTAAGAGCCATTGTCGCCATCCTACATAAAAGGTCGCATAGCCCAAGGCGTAAGAGCCATTATCGCCAGCCCGCACAAATACAAAACTTGAGGGTCGAATGAGCTCGAGTCGAAACCTGATTCGGATACTGAACCCAAAATAGTTAACTGAATATGCCTAAGAGCAAGGTGTAAGAGCCATTGTCGCCAACCCACACTAAAAGGCCGTATCGGCCTAAGGGGTAAGAGCCATTGTCTCCAGTCTGCATGAATACAAAACTTGAGGGTCGAATAAGCTTGAATCAAAACCCGATTCGGAGAGTAAATCCAAAATAGTTAACTAAACATGACGTAGAACAATGCGTAAGAGCTTTTGTCGCCTGTCGCGCCCTTTTTTCTCACGAAATCGGGTTTATGACATTATGGATGACAACTCGTTCCCTTTTCGAAATTGGGTTTGAATTGAAGAGTCACCACCTAATGATTAAAGTGCATTAGTTACACTAAGAACAATTTTGATTTAGAAAACTAGATATTGGGTAATGGCTCGAAATTATCCCGAGGGGAAGGTGTTAGGCACCCCCCGGGATCCACTAGTGTGGTTCCCCGTCATTCTATAATTATGAATTTAAATGCAAATAACAAGTAGAAAAGTAAGGGTTTCAAATATGGGGGGAGGGAGGTTTCACATAAATGTTGCAAGTAATTGAAGTTAAAGAAAATTTAAGAAAAGCTGAAACCTAAGAAAAATAAGTTTTGAAATTCTGAAAATAACAGGTAAATGGGATGGGGTCCTAGGTTTATAAATAATATGGATAACCCACACAATGTCCGATAATCTCTCCTCGGTATGTGACATTATCGCGTGATCATCGTATCTATATCTATCCTTTCCCACCTAGTAAGGTATTAAAGCACGGAATAGTCTCGTTAGTTATTGCATGCTATTTCCCGTCTTAATCCCATCAGTCCCGGAGGAATTTGGGACTACTAATCTTAAAAGGAAAGGGTATGAGGCTTTGTAGTTTCAAAGGACAAAATTCTAAGGCACAATCAAAACATATATGTAGAAAATATGGGGAAGCACATGACTGATAAAAAGGATCAAACAAACCTCCTTAAAAACCAAAAAGAAGCACATAGTTTAGCATGTATTACACGTATTGATTAGGGCCTGATTAAACTTAAGAGTTGTGAAAGACTGATCTATTACATATTTTAGATAAGAAATTCTAATTAGGCCTGCTTGCTGGTTGTAGATAAAAATCTGATTGAGTTTACAAGTTTACCTTATAGCTTGCCTAAGTGTTAAACGAAACCTATAGGCGTGATATCTATTAGTTCCAGAAATGAAGTATGCTGATTTTAGGAAAGAAGTAGCCAGTTAAACAGGAAAGGTGAGTTTTGGTAAAAGACCGTAAGTTCTACAGACATTAAGCAATATCGTTACTGATTTTATACATTATAAGCGAATGAATGATTCAGATTTAGTTGATTGTTCCTATGGGCATACTTTCTAGGCGTTGTTGATTCTTAAAACACTTTTTACAATCGAAGCAACAGTGCAGAAGTCCAATATGCACGGTATCTAAATGTTGTTAGTTATTTAAACCCTATAAACAGGTTTGCCTATTGACATATGTATATACAAGACTTAGGTTTCTAGTTAATTATGAACATGGTATCTACATGTGAGATGCAAAATTTATTATAGACATGGTATCTATATGGATGCATAAACCTATTGACATGATATCTATATAATGCAAAAGTTCTGAAACATATTAGACATGGTATCTACATGGATGGAGAAACCTATAGACATGGTATCCATATAAATGCAGAATTTCAAGGATATACGAATGCAGAAGTGTAGTATTTCCCAATGAGCAGGATATCTACCCCTTGCATGCATGTTTGACCCTCCCTTTTTCACTAATCTCCCTAGAAGTTTATTACAAAATTATTACAGTCCAAAGATAAAAATAAAGAAAATACATCAGAAAATTGAAAATACAACCAAAGAGAGACTGATTCAAACTTCTTGTCTGAAGCATGAAGTAAACCCACTCCAAATATCAAATTCCAAAGCCTTTCTCTCATGGGATGTGTCAGAGTTCCCTAGGAGTCTCAAATGGACTCCGGGCAGTGCTCACACCCCAAATGCATGGTAGGATTGAGTCATAGTGCAGTGTGGAAGGGCAAGCACTCAAGTGTCCAAGTTCAGAGGGAACTTAAGGTCCCAAGTCAAGGCTCATAAGAAGGGGCAGAACTTAGAAGCTAAGAATGAGTGTAAGTGTATAGAGGGAATTCTGAAAAGGGGAAAAAGAAGTGGCAAAGGGCAAGGACAGGCTAGTGGGTATACCTAGCAATGAGAAATGCTGGCACACACCACAAGCCTGTTAAAACACATTGTTTTGGGAGTTAGGATCCCCTAAGGGATCAAGTATAAACATGAACAATAACTTGCATACTGCCATGTCCTGAACTATAACTCAAAGCACATAGAGGGAAACATGGGTGCATGGATTTACAACAGAAACAAATGAAAGGAAATTAACATGCTAGTTAACATTCAACTACACATAGACAGTAAAGTAGGCATGGATGCAAAGGCTGTAACTAAAAAAATTGGGATGATGTTGAAGCTAAAATTAGAATATACTAGTCTCAAATAAACAAGTAAGAAGAAAGTAGTAGTCTTGTAAAGCCAAAGTGCAAACACACAATCAGTATACTATGAGTTTAGAAGAGAAATGTGAGATTGTAAGTGTGAAGTCTGAAGTGTAAAGTGTTGAATTGACAATGTGTTTGAAAAGAAGAGGTCGTGCCTTTTGTAGTGTAGAAGGCAAGCATAAATAAGGTAAGAGAATAGTTTGAAAATCGATTGTCAATCTATTGCACAAGGTTTCCCTTTAATTAAGGGATTCAGATTTCAAACGGTAAAACTAATTAAGGAATTAAATTAATTAAATACTTTGTGTAAGTAGAATAATAGGGGTAAATACATAAAGGTGTTATTTAAGGACAAGGTCTTGACAGTACACGTTTGTACATTTAAGAACAGAGAATTAATTAACAGTCAAGAAATCAGAAGTCCGAAGATTTATATGAATGAACCCAGTTTGAAAATGTGAAGAAAGGTTTTACTTAAGGAAAATGAGTAACAATCAATTAGACCTATTAAAAAGGAATTCTGAATCAATCACAAGTTGGAAAACCTTTTCGAAGAAAGATTCATCATATATAAAAGAATATAGACACGTTTAAACATGAAAGAACTATCATGCCAATAAGTAGAAGAGTCTAGTGTAGAAGAAGTTAAAAAACACAAATTGTGTGCAAACAAAGAAGTTCAAATTTAGTTCATAGACTCAGAGATTAGTCTGAAAGAGTCTCGAGTCAAGTACAGAGATGAGGAGGCAAGTAGTCAAAATAGGCTTGGAGATTTCTTTTCAGAAACTCATTAGAAGACAAGCAAATACAATAGAAAGTTCAAAGCAAACAGAGTGAAGGAACTAACTCGAAGCACTATGAGAAAACAACATGATAGTAGAAAAAAGATGTTTAAGAAAAAAAATCCTTTTATAAGGGACTTAAACAGGGTTCAACAGAAGAGAAAAGAGTAAACACCTAAGAATACAGTAGAAGAAACATGTTTAAGGAGGTCTTTTTAGAGAACTCAAAAAAGGTTCAGCAGAAGGCAAACAAAGAGACTTAAGAACTTAGTAAAATAATATAGTAGAAGAATACAAGAACACCGGAAAAGTATAACAAAAGAACATATAGGAAACCACAGTGAGATATACACGTGAGATCATGGTATAGAAACACAGTAGGAAAAAAAAATATAGAAAGCACAGAAGAACATGTATGGTAGAAGGAAAGAATAAGAAAGCAGTAGAAGAACATACATGGTAAAAGGAAACATATGAGAACAGTAGAGACAAATACACACAAAGAAAAGGAAAAAAAAAGTCAAAGAAACATTTTAAGCATTTCAGAAAACCCTAAATCGAAAAAGTAGTGATTTTTAAAGTGATTTTTGAAAGAAAAATTGGGAGAATCGTTTGAAGACTCAAATAGAGCATAGATACACAACATATATAAGAAAAACGGAGAAAACCTCGAATAGTTAGGGATTCAGAAGAACCCTAAAATGAGAAAGGCTTTGAAAAGGTCCGATATGAGTTAGAGAAGATCAGAATCAGGCTCATAAGACCAGGATACATTAGAGAAAAGTCGAAAAAGGCCATAGAACCTTGAATCGGCAGAGATCTAGGAAAAGACCTTTGAGGTCAGACTCGAATCGTCCAATACCATGAGTATAAGAGCAAGGAGAGGTGAGTATAGGGACCCCATGGTCTGAGAAGCCATGGATCCCGGTGAGTTTAAGGTAGTAGACGGTTAGAATGGCTAGGGTTTCGAGAGAGTCTAAGAGAGGAGAGAGATTTCAGAGGCGGCGGTTCGAGTGAAACGAGTAAGGGTTAGGAGAGTGGGAGGATTAAAAAAGGAAAGGGAAAATCGTGGCCATTGATAAAAATGATAAACGACCTGGATGAAAAGAAGAGCCGGGTGGGTTAGATATTCACATTCTCTTCATTCACTTGCTCATCAATTATCGGATCATTGTGACTTTGCACTTCAACATCATTTCTCACAACTTCCTTTTGCTTGGAGGTACCTACTTCACCGCCTCTACCTCTCCTTGTGGTCACCGCCACTGCATGGCCGGTATTTTTCCCACCCTTCAGGTTTACTACCATGTCACTAGCTAGTGCCTCCTTAGGGCGATCATTCAAAGTTTGCAAAAGTTTACCAAGTTAGAACTCTAGGTTGCAAATCGAAGTATTATTGGATGCCAATTGGACATCGAAGTCAACATTCTTCTTCATCATTTTTCTCAAACATTGACTCAAATTCGTACCATCTTATTGTTTGACAAGCTAGGACCTTGGGACAGAAATGGAAGCGGATTGTTTGGTTGTTGAAACATTGGAGGCCTTTGAAAACCCGGCCCCAATTACCTTGATTACCGTTATTCCAACCCCATTGGTCGTTGTTGCCACCCCAATTGCTATTGTTACCCCAATTCTGGTTGTTTTTCCCCCAATTGTTGGAGTTGTTGTTATTATTATTCCAATTTCCTTGTCCTTGGATGCCCTAATTCTTATTATTCTCTTGTGATCTCCATTATGGGTTTAGAGCATTACCTCGTTGTCCTAGATAGTTGTTGGAATGCAAAACCTCTTCACTTTGCTCACCATACCCATCATCTTGGTTGTAGCCACTAGTACCTCGCTCATATTGATCTTGATTGCTTTGCATTTGTTGCCCATGTTGTCTCCTCTTGTTTACCAATAGATTGACCCCTTCCATTGCGTTTACTTGATTTGGTCCCTGAATCTGTTGAAGTTGTGCTTTGGCTAACTGGTTCATGATTGTTGTCAATTTATCTATGGTTTGTATGTGGTATTGAAGTTCCTTGTAAATATTTATGACGTGAGGGTCCCCCTGAGGAACATTCGCTCGACTCTTCCAGGCTGAGGAAGTATCTGCCATCTCATCAAAAATCTCATAGGCCTCAGCATAAGGCAGCTTCATAAAATTACCCCCTTCTACCTGGTTTACCACACATTGATTGGTCATGTTTATACCCCGATAAAATGTTTGTTGGATCATTGCTTCAGTCATATCAATGTTAGGGAATTTCTTGACCATAGTTCTATTTCTATTCCAGATTTTATGAAGGGGTTCATTTGGTTCCTGTTTAAACGCTAAGATCTCATTCCTTAATGCAGCCATATGTCCCAGTAGAAAAACTTGACTATAATATTGTCAACCCACTCATTCCACGTAGTGATAAAATGATTGGGGAGTCTTTCGAGCTGGTCCAAAGCTTTTCCTCCGAGTAAAAAAGGGAACAATCTCAGTCTCAATGCATCCTTCAACATATTTTTCTATTTGTTTCACCAGCAAGTATCCACAAAGCCCTTTAGAGGTTTATGTGCATTTTGATGGGGAGCACCTATGAAGCACCTTCTTTTCTCCAATAAGGTGAATATGACATTTGTAATCTGGAAATTGCCCACCCGGATCCGAGGTGGGACAATTGCACTTCCGTACCCATCATTTGGAAGCACCCGAGGAGCTATTCGTGGAGGAATTGGGGGAGGTTCTGGAATATTTTCATTTGCCTGGCAGCCTCTTCTTTGAGCTTGAGGTACTAGAGGCAACATATATTCAGCGTTATCAGCTACCTCCTCCCCGGGGAGAACATTTCAGATATGTCATTATTTTCCATTTTGTACTTGAATCGATTAACTCACACAAGTTAGTAAAACAGAAGGAAATAAGAACAAGGCACATAACTAGTTAGATAGATATCCAAAACCATTTAGCTCCTCGGCACGGCGCAAAAAAGTAATCGGCTCAACCCTGTACCACTATATAATGGTGAGGAGTGGTCGATGCATCTTTTTTACCGGAAAAGTTGGGATCGATTTCCATAGGGAGTCGATATTGGTTGGGAATTGGGTTTCTATCTAATCTAGTTATGCATGTTGCTTTTAATTTCACTTATAGCCATGTTTTGATTTGTTTCTAATCTATGTTTAATGCTATTGATTGCTGAAAATAATCTACGTATAATATTTTTGTAAGAGTATTCTCAATTAATAAAAGCACTAAGGAAGTGACTTACACCTAAGTGAGTATCTAACGGGGTCTAAAATTTAGAAAAAGCTTGTTATATTTGGAGTCGTGATATAACCTTTACACATAGTTACTCACTCTATACCTCTCGGTAGTTTGAGTGACTTTGCCCTAATTGGCTTTCTCAAGGCCAATTAGGTGTTCAAACAATACAAGTAAAATTTGCTCAAGTCAGGTATTACTATCTCTAGGTTAACCCTTTGATTGGGGATATCAATCTCTTGAATGCATCCCAATTCCTTGTTAGCCTAATTTTCCTAAACTTAGTCCCTCTTTCTCAAGAAGAGTCTAAGTCATAAAGGCACGAATCAGTGTTTGCAACCCCTAATTCTACAATTAAAGCATAAATAAAGCTAAATATCACTAACCCTAAATAATTAAGCCTTAAAATTGAAGACCCATTAAATACCCACACTAGGGTTGGGTCACGACCCTAGCTAATGAGTTTAGCTACTAATAATCAAGGTAGAAATCAAAGATGAAGATAAAATATAATCCATAAAAGTTGATTACAAGAATAAAATCTAAGAATATAAGCTAAAGCTACTCTAACGTTACTCAAAGTGGTAAATACGGCTGTGCACGAGCTCCCTGATACCAAAGATAACCTAAAAATATGAAAAAGATCTATTCATACACAGCTAAAATTACTAGATAGCAAAATAATGGGCGCCTCAGCGCATTGACTTTCGCGGCCGTGCAAAAGCAGGCGTTGACCATGTTTATTCTCTTTTATGCTTGGTCTAGACTTGATTTCGCAGGGAGCGTTAGCATCAACCGCGGCTGCGCAATTTGGATGCGGACCACGCCCTGAGTTAGGCTTGGTTTTCAGGGTCTCTTAACTTTAATCGATGCTCTCAGCAGAATTTGCACCGTTGACGAGTCAAGTATTCCGCTGCCATGCTATTTTACCGTGGTTAGCGGTACATGTTATACCAAAAAAATACCTTCTCTGAATCTCAATTCCACTGACAACGTAATTGTGGCCGCCCCAGCAGAGGACATTCTGTGGCCACTCTTTTCCTTCACGGTCAACGCTTTTATCTCAGCTTTGAACTTGTGCAAATTTAACTCCTTTATAAGCTGGTTATGACTTTCTTGCCTCATTTTGACCAAACCCTGTAGACAAGAAAAATAAGTCAGTTATGGGGAACACTTTCACACATTTTTTATCTAAAACTTAAGCAAAAGAGAGCATAAGATAGGCTATAATCCATAGTTATCACCTCGCCATAATCTCGACGGCTAGTCAACCAATTAAACCTTCTCAAGCTCGTACTCATCAACCAGATGCCAGAACCCATTGAACCTCCATCTGAATAACTAAATAGTCTATCAATACGTCTGTATTTTCAGTTTGGACGACATGTTGAGACAATGTCTGTGCACCCCTGACTCTCTCGTAGCCCATCTGTAGCTCATGAACCACTGATGCATAGCGTACATTGAGAGCGTAATATCATACATGATTGGATGTAACAGAACATATTTTATATGCTTCGAGCTCAATCAATATTGCACGATAAGGAATGAAAGAAGTGAGATTATCTTAATAGTTCTGTAGCCTCTCAAAAATAAGTACAGATCTCTCTGTACCGATCTGCAAGGCTCTACAAAACCTGTTTATAACTTGTAGCACCTATGAACCTAGACCTCCGATACCAACTTGTCACGATAAAAAATCCCTCCGACGAATTTGTGATGGAACCTCCTCTAAAACTAGGTAAGCCTAACATTAACAGAAATAAAGATAATATTCACTACCTTCGCATCTGATAACTCTGAACAATTTAAAATTCCAAAATCGGTAGTACAAGTCATAAGCCTTTTTAAGAGTAGTTATAAATAATAAATACATCATTATTCCAGAACACAAGGAACCAATGGAAATAAATACAATTAAAGGTGACTCTGAGACCTGCGAACGCAACATCAGGTTTACCTTAAGTCTTCACACCAATGATCCGCATAGCCACTAACAACTAAATACCTAGATTTATTAATATATAAAAGCGTAGTATGAGCACACCACACAGGTGCCGAGTAAGTATCAAGAGTAAACTCGGTAAAGTAGTGATAAGGAACAGTCAAGACACTTACTGGTCTGATAAATTGAATAGGATATAATAGAACATTAATGGGATAAAGATAATAAAGTAATACCAGTAGCAAGGAGAAATCAAATTAAAACAATGGAGACAATAATATGAAAAGACGAATGATAAAGAAAATAACCTAAAATTACACACCAAGATAGTAATACACAAAATTTCAACCATCCTGATACTCGGAACCTCATCTCAAAATCACAACTTCCAAACCTTTAATACACATGGCACCTGTGCCAACATATTTCCCTTTGACTTTGCACAATAAAACCACGTACTACTCAATACATAATGCCCGTAACAAACATAAATTAAGATGTTCAAGGAGTCTCATTTATATAACATAAAGTAATTTACAGTTTCTGAAGCAAATAGAAAAATCAGCGAGAAAAGATGAAATTACTTTTAGAAATCATTTGAACTCAAGAAAATAACCTTTTCCAATAAAAGTATAACATCGCATAAGCTACTGACTTTAATATAGGATTTATTAAATTCAAATTTAATTGAAATTCCTTTTTAAGTAAAATATAACCTAGACAGGATAAGGAAATTTAATTGAAAACCAACTAAAATAGAATATAACAATTATTAGAATTTGTACTATTGAAATTTATATATAGTGAATAATTTAAAATTCATACAAGGTAGTGTAATATTATTCCTTTATTTTAAATCACCATATTACTAACAACTCCGTAGGGCAGGAGGAATTGAATCAACGTAGTAAATTTACCTTGAAAATTAATTCACCACAATAACGGTATCAGGGACAGAACTCAAGAAATGACGGTAAGTCAATAAATCAATGTCAATAACTCGATCCTCAAACCTCAACGAAACCAGAAATACAAATTATCAAAGTTTTGTACGAATGAACTAAAGTCAATGCAGTAGAACAGGGGATACCATAATACATGATATGTATATTCACCCTTATTACTCCTTATCAATCCACCCTTATTCCTCTTGTTGCGGCGCAAATCCCAATCCCACCGGACAATATCAATATCATAGTAATATTTATAATATGTTGCAGTGCGTAACCCGATCCCACCAAGTAATATCAATATCATAATAATATACATAATATGTTGCGGTGCGCAATCCGATCCCACCAGACAATATCAATATTATAATAAAACACATAATATATTGCGGTGCACAACTTGATCCCATCAAACAATATCAATTCGCCCTTATTTATCCTCAATACATCACCCTTATTCCTCCTGTTGCGACGTGCCTATCCCACTAAAGAATATCAATTCACCCTTATTCCTCCTCAGTATTCACCCTTATTCCTCCAGTTACGACGTGCAACCCGATTCCACCAGCTAGTTTAAATCAACAACAACAATTCAACAACTCAATTACAGGAACTTCTGCCACCAAGAGTATGAGTACATGGCAACAAGCGAATCACGAAAAATCAAAGAGTGCAACAACCTTTACAAAAAACAACAAGACATGTAAGGCACATGATAACTACATAGGCAACCACAACAATTTGGACACGTAGAATATATCCACGGAGTCATAAAAAAACTCACAATGAAGAAATAACAAAATAACAAGGAGGACAATCAATTAAATTAAGGCAAATAAGGGTCAAATAACAAGCAAGAGGCAAAAAAAAGCTAACAACATTGTATATAGCATGTAAAGGTGAAGCAAGCAATAGGAAACTCAATCTTATCATAACACTGCCCACTTAATAAACATAAGGACCTAAGAACCATAAAAGTCAAAGTTTCCACAAATAAGACCGAGCACGTACTCGTCACCTCACGTGCACGGACTACAATTAGCATAGAGGACTCAAATCCTAAGGGAGAAGTCCCCAACACAAGTTATTTAAGATACTTACCTCAAAGAAGGCAAACCAATACTCAACAATGAAATTCTTAGGTGAAAAGACCTTCGAACGGCTCAAATCTAACCAAACTAGCTTCTAAGCACAAATAGAACACATAAGAAACTATCCAGAACATAAAGCCACAATCTTTATCAAATTCTAAAAATTTGTCCAAATGTAGACCCCACGGGATCGCACCTCGAAAACCGACAAATTTTATAAAAATCAAATATCCAATCCAGTACGAGTTCAACCATACAGAAATTATCAAATTCTGATATCATTTGGTCCCTCAAATCATGATTTTTCATTTTAGAAATTTTCATCAAAAACCAATATTTCCTTCAGCCCAAAACACAATTTAAATGATAAAAATAAATATAAAATCATGGAATATAATTAATTATAGGTGAAGAGCACTTACCCAAACGTTTTGCTTGAAAACCCCACGAAGAATCACCTAAAACCGAGCTCTAGAACTCCAAAAATGGTGAAAATGGCAAACCCTCGAAATAGAGTACTATTTACTCTACCCAGGTCTCAAAGCAACGCGAACGCAGAGGGATACTCGCGTTCACGAAGAAGGAACGATGAAGGCTGCCCAGATGTGTTTCGCGAACGTGACAACGCGTTCGCAAACGCACGAAAGGAAAGTCTGATTGCCCAAAGACTACTATTCGTGGATGCGTGAACTAGTACGCAAACGCGGAGAGTGGAATGGCAAAGATATGCAAACGTGTGAGGGGAATGCGAACGCGATCAAGGAAAAGACAGAGCTTTACAAATGCGAGGTGCTAAACCCAAATGTGAAGAAGGATTTCTAGGTATCCAGCAACAACACATTCCAAAAGCGAAAGGTTGTATGCGATCGTGAAGAAGAACACAGTAAGCAGAAAACGGCAGTTCAAATTATGGGAAAAATAACCTGTAGCCCAACCGGAACACACCCGAGGCCCCCGGACCCCATATTAACACACAAACAAGTCATATTACCTAACACGGTCTAGCTTATGTGGCTGGACTCATTCGCTTTCTTGGGGCACATAGTATCGACAGAGGGAATTCAGGTGGATCCTAAGAACATTGAAGGAGTTCATAACTAGCATAGACCCACATAAGCTTTGGAGATCCATAGTTAGTTGGGCTTGGCGGGTTATTACTATCGCTCCGTAGAGGGGTTTTCATCTATAACAACCCTGTTGAGCAGGTTGACCCAGAAGGGTGCCCCGTTCAGGTGGTCAGACGAGTGTGAGGTGATCTTTCAGAAGCTCAAGACTGTTTTGACTACGGCGCCAGTATTGGTGTTGCCCACAGGTTTGGGATCTTACACCGTATATTATGATGCATCTCGTATTGGACTCGGTACAGTATTGATGCAGGATGTCAATGTTATTGCATATGCGTTGCGGAAGTTTAAGGTTCATGAGAAGAATTACCCTATTCATGACTTAGAGTTGGCAGCCATTATTCATGTGCCAAAGATTTGGATGCACTATCTATATGGTGTGACGTGTGAGGTATTCATAGATCATTAGAGTTTGTAGTATTTGTTCAAATAAAAGGAGCTCAATTTGATGGAGAGGAGGTGGTTGGAGTTATTGAAGGACTATGATATCACCATATTGTATCATTCTGGAAAAGGCAATGTGGTGGCCGATGTCTTGAGTAAGTATGGGTAGCCTCACGTACATTCTAGTCTGTAACAGACCGCTTGCATTAGATGTTCAGGCTTTGACCAATCAATTCGTGAGGTTAGATTCAAAGCCAGTCATGTTCTATCTTGTATAGTCACTCGGTCTTCCTTGTCTAAGCGCATCAGGAAGAGACATTATGATAACCTTCATTTGTTGATCCTTAGAGACACAGTGCGACACGGAGGTGCCAAGTAGGTTACTGTTGGAGATGATGGAGTTTTGAGGATGTAGGGTCGTATTTGTGTGCCCAATATAGATGGACTTCGTGAGTTGATCTTTGAGGAGGCCATAGTTTTTGGTATTATATTCATCCGGGAGCCGCCAAGATATATCGGGACTTACAGAATCCTTATTGTTGGATGAGGATAAAGAAGAACATAGTTTCATATGTAGCTCGATGTCTAAATGTTCAGCAAGTAAAGAATGAGCATCAGAGACCTGGTGGTTTGCTTCAGAAGATAGAGATTTTTGAGTGGAAGTTGGAGCGTATCACTATGGAATTTTTCGTTGGACTCCTTTGATGTAGTATGGGTCATTGTGGATAGGTTGACCAAGTCAGCGCATTTTATTCATGTGGCAGTTACCTATTCTTCAGAGCGGTTGACTGAGATTTACATCTGCGAGATCATTAATCTATATGGCTTATCTGTATCTATCATATCTGATTGAGATACACAAACCACCTCGCACTTCTGGAGGGTAGTACTGCATGAGTTAGGCATGAAGGTTGAGTTGGGCACAACATTTTATCCTCAGACGGAGGGACAGTCCAAGCGCACTATTCAGATATTGGAGGATATGCTCCGCTCTTGTGTTATAGACTTCTGAGGTTCTTAGGAAAAGTTCTTTTCACTTACGGATTATTCCTACAACAACAGCTATCAGCCAAGCATTCAGATGGCTCCCTATAACGCATTATATGGGAGGCAATACCATTCGCCAGTTGGGTGGTTCCAGCCGGGAGAGGCTTAATTATTGAGTAAAAACTTGGTACAAGATGCCTTGGATAAGGTTAAGATAATTCAGGATCGACTTCGCACAACTCAGTCTAGACAGAAGAGTTATGGCGACTGTAAGGATTGTGATGTTGCATTCATGGTCAGAGAGAGGATATTGCTCTGAGTTTTACCCATGAAGGGTGTGATGAGTTTCAGAAAGAAGGGAAAGTTGAACCATAGGTATATCGGACCTTTTGAGATTCTTGAGAGAGTGGGAGAGGTGTCTAACAAGCTTGCATTGCCACCTAGTTCATCAGCAGTCCATCTGGTGTTCCATGTGTCCATGCTCCAGAAGTATCATGATGATCCATTCCATGTTCTAGATTTCAGCTCAATCTAGTTAGACAAGTATTTGACCTATGAGAAGGAGCCAGTGGCTATTATATACCGACATATTCGATAGTTGAGGTCTAACAGTTATCCCTCAGTTCGAGTGCATTGGAGAGGCCATCCAGTCAAGGAAGCTACTTGGGAGTCTGAGTCAGATATGCGGAGTAGATATCCATACCTTTTCACCAGCCCATGTATCTTTCTATGTCCGTTCGAGAAGGAACGGTTATCTTAGAAGTGGAGAATATGATGGACCGATAGGTCATCTAGAGTTTTAGAATCTAATTCTGTGTTTCAAAGCCTCCAATATCTTCGTTAAGCCTTTCTTGATTTGTGTGCACAATCCAAGTGTTTTTCCGGAAGGCTTTTCTGCTAAAAACTGATAAAATTTTACTTTAAAAATCTATTTGAGTTAACTTTGGTCAACATAACAGACCCGGATCTGGATTTTGACAGTCACTGCGGGTCCATGTCGTAATTTGGGACCTAGGGGTATTCCTAGAACCAAATTCGGAGGTCCCTAGCTCAAGTTCTTGATTTTTATCGAAAATTAAAAGCTTTAAGGTTTAATTATTTATAATAATTGACCATTCATATTTTGGTTCTGGATCCCGGTATAGGTCGATTACTATATTTATGACTTGTCTGTCAAATTTGGTGAGAAACAAAATTGGTTTGACGTGATTCGGACGTCCGATTGGTAAAATGAAAGTTTAAAAGTTTTCGTAAAAATTTCATTTTATTTGTATATTATTTTGGTATTTTTATCGTGCGAGTAAGTTCGTATGAGGTTTTTGGACATGTGGGTTTGGAGTCCCGGGGGCTTAAGTAAATTTCGGATAGGCTACGGATGTTTTGAAACTTAGAAAATTTGGTTTTTGTGCATCAACATGTTTCTGGTATTTCCTTCTTTGCGTTCGTGAAGGTACTTTCACGAACGTGAAGAGTGAACTAGGCTACGTGGGAGTTTCTCCTTTGCGAATGCGAAAGCTGGGCTTCCAAGGTGGAGGAATGGGGGCATTACCCTTCGAGAACGCGGCCATCCTCTCGCGAACGTGTATGCATGGGACTGGGGGAGGGGAAATTTATCAATATTCTTCAGGAATGCGGCAGAAGGCTCGCGAACGCGTAGGCTGATGGGTATAAGCCTTCGCAAACGCGTAGGCTATTTGAGTTGCTGCTTCGCGATCGCGACAGGCACTTCGGGAACGCGAAGAAGGCCTAGCGCCTAGTGACTAAAACTGACCAATTATGGGATTTTTCTTTTATTCTTTCAAATTTTCAAAAGTAGAAAACCCTAGAGGCGATATTTCTAAGAGTTTTTCTTCCCTAATTTGTTGGTAAGTAATTCTAACTTACTTTTTTTCAATTACCCAATATATTTCATAAGGTTTCTACTTAAAATCTAGATTTTCATGGTAGAAATGGAGGATTTGAGTAGAATTAGAAATTTTGTAAAGTTGAGGTTGAATTTCAAAATAAATTACATAACTAGGCTCGAAAGTTAATTGGATTTTTGTCCGAATTTTAAGTTTTGACCAAGCGGACCCGAGGTCAATTTTTGAATTTGGGAGAAAGTTTGGAAATTTTAAATTTATGCATTGTAATTGATTCCTTTAGTAATATTTGATATTAATATTGAGTCAATTATGACTTCATATGAATGGTTTCGAGACAGATTCTAGGGGAAATGCCCCAGTAGAGCTCTGAATTGACTGTGGAGTGGGGTAAGTATTGAGTCTAACCTTGAATTGAGGGAATTAGGAACCCTTGGACTATGTGTTATGTGAATTTAATGTGTTGCAGCGTATATGCAAGGTGACGAGTGCTTATACGCCGCTGAATTGCCTGTTTTCCCTGATTTTTTTTTTTGTTTTTACTTAATTATCTCCGTCCTTGTCTTAAATATTATATGCTCTACTTCCATGCTTATTTGCTACATGTTAATCAATATTTTATTTTCTTTTGTTAATAATGTTAGATCCTTTCGTATTTTCATGATTCAGTACTACTTGCGTTAGGTGGCTTGCTTGCACCTTTTAATTATCATTTATCGGACTTGACTTGCTTTGTAATATTACCTATATGATTTCCCTTGTTGTACAAGATTTTCTTTTGGTTTAGCTTGGTATTCATTGATCATGAAGATTCTTCTGATTTGAATTATTGATTTTACTGTGCACATTAAGTATTTGGTACTGATATGGTGGGATCGAGTTTCACACCACAACAAGTAAAATAAGGGAGAATTGATATGGTAGAATAAGGGTGATTTTATACTGATATAGTGGGATCGGATTGCATACCGCAACAAGTGGAATAAGGATGGATCGATACTGTGAAATAAGGATGAATTATGATACTGATGTTGATATATGGTGGGATCGGTTGCACACACATAAGGGAAGATTCATGAGTATTCTTACTTAGAACTCTAAGGACTGATAATTCTGATCGCCATTGGCTTATTTCTTGAGGTTTTAGCTAATATTTTCAGTTGACTGTCTTATTTTGTTTCGTATTTTCTTTTATGTCTTTATTATATACTGCGTACAAGTTGTAGTGTAGTTGGCCTACCTTAGCCTCGTCACTACTTTATCGAGGTTAGGCTCGGCATTTGCAGAGTACATGGAGTGGTTTTACTCATATTACACTTTGCACTTCTTTTACAGATTTTGGAATCGGTCCCGTCGGTGGTTATTTGCGAGCTCGGTTGGACAACTTGCGAAGACTTGAGGTACAGCTGCTCAGCGCCGGCAGCTCCTGGAGTCTCCTTCCCTTTTTATTTAAATGTGTACCTTCTTTTCATATAGCTTTATGTTATTTCAGACCCTTGTTTGTACTATTTTAGTAGCTCATGCAGTTGTGGCACCGGAGGGTTGTATTAGACGTTTGGCTGGTTTAGCCTCCACATTTTTTTACTTTGGATTATTGTAGTTATTTCAGTTCTTCTCATTAATTAATTTTAAACTTTTAAAAATGGATAAATATTGTAACTTTGGCTTACCTAGCAAATTAAATGTTAGGCGTCATCACGGTCCCTACGGTAGAATTCTAGGCCATGACATCTTCCCTTATAGTTGGGCCTCTTTACCTGAACTTGGGCCACCATCGTTGAATATCATTTGGATGAAATTATAAACTTGAGTATGTTGTTCCAAAAGATCATTCAAATCTTCCAATTTCATCAATGGCATTCCAATTACTTGAAGATCTTTGGTTTTACTCCCGGTGAACGGTCTTGAAAGCATATGCATAATGTGATCACTTAACATACATTGTATTTTATCGCAACTGTATTTTTATAAATATAATGAATATATGTTTCAGCTATGTATTTTTAATCTTTTTTTTTCGGTCCATATTCACAAAAATTAGTTAAAACTCCATTTATTTTAGTCAAATAAAAAGAAGATGTAGCCAAGGTAATAATGTTCAAACGGTGTGTTTTCTGCAAAAAATACTATATATTTTTATTTGTATATTCATGTAATAACTATTTACTTAAACTATGCACTTCTCCAATCTATTTCTTTTTTTTTCTGAATTTTATTTTCTTTTTCTTTTTAGATGCAATGATAATATGTTCTAACTTTGTATTCCTTCATTTCCTTACTAAATATGTAAAAGTAAATTGATTAAAATATTCTTTAGTAAAAAATATTATAGTTAAAATAACTTTGTTTCAAAAAAATGTACAAATTTATGCACGAAAAAAATAATTTAATTGTTACACATACATACATACATATACATATATACGTACATGCATATATATATATATATATATATATATATATATATATATATATATTGTAGAAAAATAGTACATGAACAAAAAAATCGATGTGACAGCGCGTGTCACACTTCCATGAATTGACAGCGGTAGGGTGATCAAGCTATAAAATTGCAAGTTCAAAAGGTATTAAAAAACACTTAAAGTTTAAGTGAGAGCTAAACAAAAGTGACCAAGATAGCACCCTTCCCAAATTTTCTTCCTTGGGTTTGGACAACCAATAATGCGTACAGACTGACCACACCTCATTAAGAGCAAGATGCCTCAATCAACAAGAATGGACCCCTCGCTGTGGATGATCACATAAAAAGAATACAGTGAGCATAAAGATCCTACTGATTGAATAATCAGGTATACATTAATTATGCATGTGTGAGCTTACTCATAATTGGTCCCAACATCTGAATAAATCAACGTTAAATTTGTCAATTCATCTTGAATGTAGAAGACATTGAGCATGGATAGTGAAGGTTTATATGTGAGCCAATCCTATTATTAGTAGCTTGGAATTAAGGCTTTGTTATTTGATGCTTAGATGGAATTCCTTTCTCAAGCCGACACATACATTGTTATTTTGACTTGGTCACTTGCAACCAAACTGCTGGCGACGACAGACATTACTAGAAATTCGGGAAAAAACGACCGTAAAAAGCGATTAACTTTGATCGTTTTTTGGCGAAAAAGTGACCAAAGTAGTCTGATAGTTATATTGATAGTCCCTTTTATTTAGGGACCAAAGTTAGTCATTAATTAGAGACCAACTTTGGTCTCTAGTCTAAATGGACCCATTTTTTCGGATGTTGACTATAGAGACCAACTTTGATCGCTATATTAATTCAATAATATAATTTTGCAACCAAAGTTTGTATCTAAATAAAAAAATATTATTTATTTATTATTAATCGTTAAAAAGCGACCAACTATGGGTCGTTATTTTATTCAATTATTTATTGATTTTATTAATTTAGCGACCAACTTTGGTCTCTAAATACGTGAATTTAATTTAATTTTTAAATAGTAGCGACCAAATTTGGTCTCTATATTAGCAGTATTTTTTTTTAATGATATAGCGACCAAATTTGGTTGCTTTTTTAGAAATCTGGGAAAAAAACGACCAATGTTGGTCGCTTTTCTCCAGAAAAATATTTTTTTACTTGAAAAGTGACCAAATAGAGACCAACTTTGGTCGCTTTTCTGTGTATTATTTTGTCATAAACGCCCTGTTTCTGCAACTACACCACCTGCCAGTCATACCAATTTCCTAAATAGACATTTTGTGCCAACAACAACAACAATAAAAAGCAATTAAAAGCAATAAAAAATAAACTTCATTAGAGCTAATACATTAAGCTAATAAATTTAAGTTAACGCTTATTACAAGCCCATTCGAACTAAAGAGAACTAACACAATACTAAATTGGTATGTAAATTAGTTCTAACACAATATAAATTAGTTCTAACATAATAGTAAATTAATTCTAACACATTAGTATATAAAGTACTGAAGGAGTGTTCTTTCAGCATCCTCGTCTAAAAGTTGGATTGCCTCGCTCGGTTCATTAGGTGGTTGACTGCGTATGAATTCCCCCACGTCAGCTGTGAAGCGAATTGAACCTATATGGAAAATTATATTGAATTATTATTTCAAATTCTATATAAAAGCAAACCAAAAAATTTAATGAAAAGTAAAAAACTTACATGTATGAAGTCGAGGCTCAACCCTCCTTTCTGAATCCGTCTCTTTCTTCTTCTTTACAATACGAGTTATATTGAATAGCTCATCTTGCTTCATTGGCATCATAAAGTTGTCTGGTGGCTTTGGTGATTATCCTCGTGCATGAACTTTGATACATAAAATAACTTGGATACGGTACATGACGGAGTGTGTCTTTGATGAATTGTTTATCTCTTTAGCTACAATGATAATAAGAAGGCAACGACATGTTTTTCAAAAAAGTGATGGTGTAGGTAGGATTTAACATTTCCTAAGTAGATAAAAGAGGTTATAGAGAAATTCTCTACTTCACTTTCCAAGGGGAAAAGAAGTTTGATTGATAGTGACAACGTTGATGAAGACGGAATATTTTCCGTAGGTCATATCATTTCCAATAAACCGGGGATCATAAGAATTTATGATGACAAAGATTATAGGAAGTTTTATTCTAAATTTTCTTTCAAGTCTGATCCACAAAGTTTAAGGTGATAATTGTGATATTTATTCGGATTCGGAGACTGATTTGACCGACAAAAGTATAGAAATGCTCTTAAAAAATATTTTGTCGGTCAAATCACTGTAGAAATATCAAATCAGTTTTGTCGGTCAAATATGTATAAAAAATTCTTAATACTTTATTAAGAGAATTTCCATACTTTTGACGGTCAAATCAGTGTCTGAATCCGAAGAAATATCACAATTATCACATTAAACTTGTTGGATCGGACTTGAAAGAAAATTTAGAACAAAACTTCCTATAATCTCTGTCATCATAGAGTCTTATGATCCCCGCTTTATAGGAACTGACACGACCTACGGAAAATATTCCGTCTTCATTAACCTTGTCACTCTCAATCAAACTTCTTTTCTTGATGGAAAATGAAGTACAGAATTACTCTATAAGCTCTTCTTTTATTTACTTATGAAATAAAAAATTCCTACCTACACCATCACTATTTGAACACATTCCATTGAATTCTCATGATCATTGTCGCTATAATGAGAAGAACAATTAAAGGCACATTCACCAGGTACTGTATCTTAGTTATTCTCGGTGGAAGTTCCATTGCATGCATAATAACGTCATCAACCTCTTCGCGGTACTACTACTCGGGATGAACTTGGATATAGAGAATAACTTGGATACAGTACCTGACAGGGTGTGTCTTTGATCAATTGTTTATCTCTATAGCTACAATGGTAATGATAAGCCAACGACATGTGTTTCAAAATAGTGATGGTGTAGGTAGGATTTAACATTTTCTAAGTAGATAAAAGAGGTTATAGATAAATTCTCTACTTTACTTTTCAAGAGGAAAAGAAATTTGATTGATAGTGACATCGTTGATGAAGACGGAATATTTCCGATCGGTCGTGTCAGTTCCGATAAAGCGGGGATCATAAGATTTTATGATGACAAAGATTATAGGAAGTTTTGTTCTAAATTTTCTTTCAAGTCTGATCCACCAAGTTTAATGTGATAATTGTGATATTTATAAGGATTCAGAGACTGATTTGACCGACCAAAGTATAGAAATGCTCTTAAAACTTTTTTTAAGAGCATTTCCATTCTTTTGTCGGTAAAATCAGTGTCTGAATCCGAAGTAATATCGCAGTTATCACATTAAACTTATTGGATCATACTTGAAACAAAATTTAGAACAAAACTTCCTATAATCTCTGTCATCATAAAGTCTTATGATCCCCGCTTTATGGAACTACCAGGACCGACGGAACACATTCCATCTTCATCAACCTTGTCACTCTCAATCAAACTTCTTTTCCTGGTGGAAAATGAAGTACATAATTACTCTATAAGCTCTTCTTTTTATCTACATAGAAAATACTAAATTCCTACCTATACCATAACTATTTGAAACACATGTCATTGCCTTCTCATCATCATTGTCGCTTATGAGAATAACAAGAAAAGGAACATATTGCCAGGTACTTTATCTTAGTTATTCTTGGTGGAAGTTTCATTGCATGTCTAATAACGTCATCAACCTCTTCGTGGTACTCTTACTCGGGATGAGCTTGGATACGGAGAATAACTTGGATACAGTACCTGATAGGGTGTGTCTTTGATCAATTGTTGATGTCATTAGCTACAATGATAATGAGAAGCCAACGACATGTGTTTCAAAAAAGTGATGGTGAAGGTAGGTTTTAACATTTCCTAAGTAGATAAAAGAGGTTATAGAGAAATTCTCTACTTCATTTTCCTAGAGGAAAAAAACGTTTAATTGATAGCGACAAGGTTGATAAAAATGGAATATTTTTTGTCGGTCGTGCCCGTTCCCATAAAACGTGGATCATAAAACTCTATGACGACAAAGATTTTAGGAAGTTTTGTACTCTACTTTCTTCCAGGGTTAATAAATACAAGCTTAATGTGATCTTGGTGATAGTTCGTCGGATTCAGACGACGATTAGACAGACAGAAGTATGGAAATTTTGATAAAAAGAATTAGAGGTCGAATGTTTTTACCTCTAATTCTTTTTATCAAAATTTTTATACTTCTGTCTGTCAAGTCATCGTCTGAATCCGACGAACTATCACCAATATCACATTAAGCTTGTATTTATTAACCTTGAAAAAAAAGTCGAGTACAAAGCTTCCCAAAATCTTTGTCATCTTACAGTCTTATGATCCCCTCTTTATGGGAACCGTCATGACCGACGGAACACATTCCATCTGTATCAACCTCGTCACTCTCAATTAAACTTATTTTCCTCATGGAAAATGAAGTAGAGAATTACTCTATAAGCTCTTCTTTTATCTACTTAGGAAATACTATATTTCTACCTACACCATCACTTAGTGCAACACATGCCATTGCCTTCTCATCATCAATGTCACTAATTAGAACAATAGTTAAAGGCACATTCTGCGAGGTACTTCATCTTAGTTATTCTTGGTGGAAGTTCCATTGCATGTCTAATAACGTCATCAACCTCTTCTGACCGTTTACCTCCCGCAATCTAAAATTCCAAAACATAAACCAAAATTTCAATGCATGTCCAAAAGCTTCAACTCATTGTTAAAAAGTTCAATTTATATCCTAAAGTTTCAAATCATACCTAAAAGGCTCAAGTCATATCCTAAAAGCTTCAAGACAATAAAACAATTCAAGGTTCAATTCATATCCTAAAAGTTCAAGTGTTATCCTAAAAGCTTCAAGACAATACAATGATTCAAGGTTCAGTTCATATCCTAAAAGTTCAAGTCTTATCCTAAAAGCTTCAAGACAATACAATGATTCAAGGTTCAATTTTTATGCTAAAAGTTATATTCATATCCTACGAGTTTAAACTTAAACTAAAAAGTTCAATTTATATCCTAAAGCTTCAACTCATACCTAAAAGGCTCAAGTCATATCCAAAAAGTACAAGTCATATCCTAAAAGCTTCAAGACAATACAAAGATTCAAGGTTCAATTTATATCCTAAAAGTTATATTCATATCCTACGAGTTTAAACTTAAACTACAAAGTTCAATTTATATCCTAAAGCTTCAACTCATACCTAAAAGGAACAAGTCATATCCAAAAAGTACAAGCCATATCCTAAAAGCTTCAAGACAATACAAAGATTCAAGGTTCAATTTATATCCTAAAAGTTATATTCATATCCTACGAGTTTAAGTTCAATTTATATTCTAAAGGTTCAACTCATACTTAAAAGGCTCAAGTCATATCCTAAAAGTTCAAGTCTTATACTAAGAACTTCAAGACAATACAATGATTCAAGGTTCAATTTATATGCTAAAAGTTATATTCATATCCTACGACTTTAAACTTAAACTAAAAAGTTCAATTTATATCCTAAAGCTCCAACTCATACCTAAAAGGCTCAAGTCATATCCTAAAAGTACAAGTCATATCCTAAAAGCTTCAAGACAATACAAAGATTCATATCCAAATATATCCTAATATATCATGTGTCTATATTAAATATCCAAATATACTATCATATGTCTATATTATTTTTATCTACCTATAAACTAATTAAGATTAAACTAAAAATACTATTTATACCCTAATATATATCTACCAATGATTCAAGTCTTTAACATTAAATTAGTACCTATTGCTTACTAAAATATTGAATGAGAAATACTCAAGAAAGCGTAGCCTAAATATTCAACCCATACCCTAAACCATATATTTCTATAAAATATTAAATAATGATAAATACAATCTAAACTCTAGGTTTGTATAAAATATAATGTTATATAATCAATTGAAATGCTAATTCTAGGTTGAAACAATAATCAATTAAAACACTAATTGAAACCCTAGGTTTTTAATTCTGACCTTAAATTTTTAGAAGGTGACGGTAGAGGCGACGGCGGCAGCTGAGCGGTGGTCGTTGGTGGCGTGGGTGGGGCCTGCTGGTGGAAGTTGGAAGGGGGTGGGGTTTGAGTGTGAGAGAGAAAAGATGGATTTTGGAAAATTTTTAGAAAGAATGGGAGGGGATCCCGGTTTTGACAGATTTGTAATTAAAATAGCGACCAACGTTGGTCGCTATTTCAATATATATATATATATATATATATATGCTGTATTCGATACGATATACCCCATACACCTATACTTAGTGCATAGTATAGCGTAAGTACATATATTGTATATATAAGCTGTATTCGATACGGTATTATTTCACACACCTATACTTAGTGCATAGTATAGCGTAAGTACACACACACACACACACACACACACACATATATATATATATAAAAGTTGTATTTGAGGCGGTATTATTTCATACACTTATACTTAGTGCATAGTATAGTGTAAGTACATATATTGTATATATATAAGCTGTATTCGATACGGTATTACCTCATAAACCTATACTTAGTGCATAGTATAGCGTAAGTACGTATATTGTATATATATAAGCTGTATTCGATATGGTAATACCTCACACACTTATACTTAGTGCATTGTATAGCGTAAGTACATATATTGCATATATATAAGTTGTATTCAATACGGTATCACCTCATACACCTATA
Organism: Nicotiana benthamiana; assembly: GCA_034376525.1. Classification (NCBI taxonomy): domain Eukaryota; kingdom Viridiplantae; phylum Streptophyta; class Magnoliopsida; order Solanales; family Solanaceae; genus Nicotiana; species Nicotiana benthamiana. The sequence goes on from CM067323.1 coordinate 45,903,204, forward strand.
CTTAGTGCATAGTATAGCGTAAGTACATATATTGTATATATATATATATATAAGCTGTATTCGATACGGTAATACCTCACACACTTATACTTAGTGCATAGTAAAGCGTAAATACATATATTGTATATATATAAGCTGTATTCGATATTGTGTTACCTCATACACCTATACTTAGTGCATAGTATAGCGTAAGTACATATATTATATATATAAAAGTTGTATTCGATACGGTATTACCTCATAAACCTATACTTAGTGCATAGTATAGCGTAAATACATATATTGTATATATATCAGCTGTATTCGACACGGTATTACCTCATACATCTATACTTAGTGCATAGTATTGCGTAAATACATATATTGTATATATATATATATATATATATATATATATATATATATATATATAAGTTGTATTCGGTACGGTATTATTTCATTCATCTATACTTAGTGCATAGTATAGTGTAAGTACATATATTGTATATATACAAGTTTTATTCAATACGGTATTATTTCATACACCTGTACATAGTGTATAGTATAGCGTAAGTACATATATTGTATATATATAAGCTGTATTCGATACGGTATTATTTCATACACTTATACTTAGTGCATAGTATAGGGTAAGTACATATATTGTATATATATAAGCTGTATTCAATATGGTATTACCTCATACACCTATACTTAGTACATAGTATAGCGTAAGTACATATATTGTATATATATATAAGCTGTATTCGATACGGTATTACCTCATACACCTATACTTAGTGCACAGTATAGCGTAAGTACATATATTGTATATATATATATATATATAAGCTGTATTCAATACGGTATTACCTCATACACCTATACTAAGTGCATAGTATAGCGTAAGTACATATATTTTATGTATATATATAAGCTGTATTTGATATGGTATTACCTCATACACCTATACTTAGTGCATAGTATAGCGTAAGCACATATATTGTATATATATAAGTTGTATTCGATACGGTAATACCTCATACACTTATACTTAGTGCATAGTATAGCGTAAGTACATATATTGTATATTTAGGCACACACGCCCGCTTCGTAGTGCATATCATCCCTTATATTACAAAAGTATTAACGACTTACATTTATATTATTTACATAGTAAACACATAAGTGGTTTTTAATTTTGACCATGTTGACCAAAATAGTGACCAATTTTGGTCGCTATTTAATCATGAATTTAGTTAGCGACCAAAGTTGATCGCTAACTTTAAATCATATTTAATTATATGTCATATACTAATCAAATTAATAATATAATTATTAAAATTGAATAACTGGGACCCAGTTAAGCGACCAAAATTGGTCGCTACCTTTCTTTCTTTTATTTAGCAATAAATTTTGATCGCTATTTCATCATATATATATATATATATATATATATATATATATATATATATATATATATATATATATATATATATATATATATATATATATATATATATATATGTATTGTAATTTTTTCAAAATAATAATATAATTATAATTTTCTAAGCAAGTCCCACGTTAGCTACCATTTTTGGTCGCTAATCTCAGTAAAAGTTTGACCAAGCAAGTCTGACCAAGCCAGTCAATATTTTGACTAAGTTAGCGACCAACTTTGGTCGCTTTTTCCCGTAGGCCAAATTCGGTCGTTATTTTTTGGTCGCTCTTTGCAGGAATTCTAGTAGTGAGAGACACCAAAGTTTTTTGTGGCGTTTGTTTTATTGGACACAGAATTTAAGAAAGATAGAATAAATTTGAAATTTATAGTCTAAGTTAAAGTTATAGACATTGTTGTGGGATAAATAAATTACTTCATTAAGACTACAATATAAATTTTAAAATTAAATTGCATACAAAAATCAAAATATGTTCCCAAACAGACTAAAAAAAAGTGTGTAACATAAATTAGAACAGTACAAATATTATATAAGGAACGTTTAATAAAGAATTTTGTATTGGGATGGACAATTTCGTTTAAGTAGAACAGAGTCATTCGATCAAGTAGTTCAGTACAGGTTCTAATGGGGTCCAACAACATTACAGCATTAGTAGAGTTACCTTAGATAGAGGGAACTGTGTTTAGAGGGTAGCAGGGTGTATCTTACTGTTTAGAACGAGTTGGCATAGAGAAGACTTGAGTAAAGTCTTCTACAGATATAGATATTATCCTATTGAGGTTAAGAGACTAGAGTTCTCAGCCACCTGTGGTTTGAGTTTCTTCCCATTTCTTTTCAAAACCATATTCGTTCTTTCTTTGACCCCTTAGAGAAGAAGAAGAAGAAGAAAGCTTAATTAGCTTGCATGGTGGTGGTTCCTTAATTTGAACAATGGTCCAAACAAGATCAAGAATCCAACTGATCTCATGGCTACTTATTTCTATGCAGGTTTTGGTGCTGCAAGCTTTGACCAATCCTGGTGACTGTAAGTCTTATTTAATCCATTTCTTTAGTTCATTTTTGTACTATTTAGCTTTTCACTTATGGATTTAACTTATGTATATACTGGTTATTTCCACAAAATTCTTGTGGCCCGGACCACATGCATACGGCGGTGGCGAAGCCAGAAAACTTTAAACATTCTTTATCAGTGGGTTATGTAAGGGTGTTCAAAGTCTATTTTAATCAATAATAAGTATTTTTTCTGTTCTAATTTATGTGAACCTATTTCCTTTTTTGTCCGTTCCAAAAAGAATGACCCCTTCATAAATTTGGTAACAATTTAGCTTAAACTTACCATTATATCCTTAATGAGGAGCTTAGTCCACTGCTATGCCTTAATTAAAAAAATTTGCATACATATAAAGTTTTTCGCATGAAAGTTTTATTTTGAAAACATCTATAAAATCAATATCTCAACGGAGACGAAAAGTTAAAACAATTTAAGTATCGTAAAATATATGTTGGTGCAGATGGTGTTCTGGAGTCACTTAAGGAAGAATGGGAGAATGTACCTCCAAGTTGGAGGGGTGCAGATCCTTGTGGGGATCCATGGGAAGGTATTGACTGCAACAATTCACGTGTTGTTACTATGTAAGTTTCTCTTTTGTTGATTAATTAGCAAAAGTTGTTTAATGAGAATCATATTTTAACACTCTTTAAAATATTCTAAAATTTAGGAACAATTCAAAAATTTGTTCCTAAATAAATTAAAATAATACTAAAACTGAATCATTCAAATTAAAAAATAATACACCTATATTTTATTTTCTTTCAAGATTTTCATTCAAATTGATAGTATTTTTTTTTCAAGTACTTTCTAATTATACCTCTCCTTTTTTGCTAGAATCTCATGCATTCTGAACAAAGTCTTTTGTGGGGGGAACGATTCACTTTTAGTATTATTTTAATTTTTATATATAGGTATCAGGTAGGTTGGTTTAAGTTTTTAAGGGAAACAAAATTCACCGGCACCGAAATTAATTGCATTCACTAGCATATATAAATATATATGTATATATATATATATATATACATATATATATATATACATATATATATATATATATATACATATATATATATATATATATGTATATATATACATATATATATATATATATATATGTATATATATATGTATATATATATATACATATATAATCTGCTATTATTTTTTACAGCGGTTAAAAATATATATTTCTCCTATTTTAATTGGGTTATTATTTATTAAACTAAAAATAAATAATAAAAATGTGAAATAAGAAAATACTACTGAAAAATTGTATTTTTTTGGTCACTATAATTTTTGTGTGAGTTTGTAAAAGTTTTAAGATTTTTGTGTGAGAAAATAAAATTATATGACTTGGTAAAAAAATCAAATTATATAACTATTTGTGAAATTCATCCGAAATATATATATAGAAATTGTAGGAAAGGTATAGTATTGTTCCACATAATATGTAGTTCAATTGGGGGTACTGTCGTCAAAAACATTTCCGTGCATGAAACGAGTGGCTAAAGTTTAATAGCTTTTTAGATGGCAAAATACCTTAACTCACCCCTAACCTTAACTCAGATTATTAGTCTGATGTGGCAAAAAGTATGGGTGCACTTGCCTGCCACATATATTTTTCTGTCTGTGTGGTATTTTTTTGAAAAATAATTTTTTTTATCTTCTTAACAATATTACTATTTTAGATAATTTTTTTCGAATAAAATTTATAATAAAATTTGGATATACCTACATTATTTAGGCTAAATATTTTTATTTGACCAAAAATAATAAATTTTTAGTTAATTTTTTTTAACTTGACTTGAAAATAAAAATTATACAATTGGAATAAATAGTTAAGGCATCTAAAAAGTTATAAAAATACATTGTTTAAAATTAATTATTTTGGCTATATTTTTCTATATAGATCTAAATTGCGGTACTAATAATCTGAGCAAATATAAGGGTGATTTATCGTATTTTGCCCTTTTTAATAACCGGCTAAACTGGGGGTTAAAAGTGGCTAATTATCAATTTCTTGAGCTAAAATGACGGTTAATTTGGGACGCATGGAGTGTTTTATTTCAATATTTTATCTGATGAAACTAGGCCAAAATCAAATCTTATTTTCTTATATGACGCATATATCTAACGTAAAGTTTACTTCTCTTTGCAATTTGAGGCTTTCCAACATATTAAAGTGTATTGTATTTAAGTTTGAGGTACTAATCATTCTGAAATTTCAGAAAATTATCAAGCATGAATCTGAAAGGGCAGCTGACTGGAGACATCGAGGCCTTGTCTGAATTGCAGATACTGTATGTCTTCTACTCATAATTGAGAGTCCTTGCCGCATTAATCATATTAGTTCATTAAAATTTAAGAATCACCTTAACCTTAATAAGTGGTAAAGCTCCTCGTTTCTTTTCGTCTCAATTTGTTGACACTCTTTGGTTATTGATAGATAACTTAACCAAATTTTGAGGTTAAATAAGACTAATTTAAATACTTGGAAATTACAAAAAGAGAGTATTGAGATTGGGTACAAAGTTTAAGAAAGAAGAAATTTTTGGAACTTGTAGTCTGAAACAAGCCGTATATATTATTGCGGCTATTAATCATCTCAGTAGAAGCTTGAAGTTAAATTATATCTAAATATAAAAAGTATAACTCTTCTTGGAACCGACTAAAAAGAAAAGTCCATCACATAAATTGGGACAAAGGAAGTATTATATATACATTGCTAATGTGCTATGCTTGTGCTCGTGCATGCATGCATAGAAATATCCTTGCCTGTTGAAAGCTTTTAGATTCTGTTCTAATTATCTGCTTCCTCTTATAGGGATCTATCATACAACAAAGGCTTGACAGGTTCACTCCCACAATCAATTGGAAGTTTGAAGAGCTTATCAATTCTGTAAGGGAATTACATGATAATACAAAAAAATGTTAATTCACCAGCTGATTTCTGTATTTCATATTTTTAGAGAGTAATTGATCTTAGCTGCGTTGCAGGATCCTTGTTGGTTGTGGATTTTCTGGAGTGATACCAGACACAGTTGGATCCCTTAGTCAGCTGGTTTTTCTGTAAGGATATCAAATTTGTTCTATTTATAAAGTTTACCATCTATATGGAATGTATCCTCTGTCAGTCTTATTTATATGACTTGCTTGAATTGAAAAAAAAGAATGCTGGTAAATTGACATCCACATCCCCCCTGGTTTAAAGACAGATCCAAAAACTATGTCATAGTTGATTACATGGTTTGGATTGTTTTGTTCCCACAAATTGATCATTTGAGTGATCTTTATGGCATTAACTTGCTTATTACAAATGTCTATAAGCTCAATGCTTAATAAATTCAGATTATTGAGATTATGCAGAATATGCTGACATTTTAGTTCAAGGAAGAATCTATAGTATCACATCCGCTGCCTAAATTGAGTTTTGGATGCTTACAGTTTAGTAATCTCCTCTACTTTGTCATTTCCGAAGGTATCAAGGGCGAGTACATGTACTTTTGCTACTGACCATAGCTCTGTTACCCTGGTTGTTCATGATGAAATGACTTATCCATTAGCCTTTTCAGAGATTTGTACGTCAGCAGAAAATATAAAATTCTTCTAGTACTTTTTATTTTTATTTTGTATAATATTGGCTTGGGATGAGTTTAAATGGAGTAACATGGGCGGTGAGCATTCATATAGCGGACCCCAACTTGTTTAGGACACAGTGGCAGTAATTGTTATTGTAATTCCTCTATTCCTTTGCATAGTCAATCTATGCAGTCTTAGACATGTGATACTCTAAGCATAGTAACATGTTGTCTAAATCTTTTCATGTTGCTTCTTCTTGGCTACATTTCTAAAACACTAATCTGAAACATGCAGATCTTTAAATGTTAACAACTTTATTGGACCAATACCGGCTTCTATTGGTAATTTATCAAAGTTATATTGGCTGGACTTAGCTGATAATAGGCTCAGTGGACCTCTTCCTGTCTCCCATGGAAGCACACCTGGTCTGGACATGCTTGTTCATACAAAGCATTTGTGAGTAATACTTTCTGTTTCTTAAGTAATAACTTTGTCTCTCATTTTCATCTGAAATACCACTTACCTCGCAGTCACCTGGGGAGAAATCAGCTCTCAGGTGAGATTCCAGCTCAGCTATTCAGCTCAAATATGACTCTCAAACATTTGTAAGTTCCACTAAACTGGATTGAAAGTTATTTGATCGATCAACAATAGTGTAGCCACACACGTGTTGACTGATGAAGTTATGTTTGAACCCTCTCGTTGACCTATTTCGTTTCTTCTAAGAGGAAAGGCAAGTGGATAGAGAGTATGTAGTTATGTCTTTGGTATCTGGTGAAATAGCATAGATCTCCCTGGTGCTTGAGACAAATTTCTCCATCCCTGAAATTAGAAAAGATACAACAATTTGTTAGAGTTCCACATTGGTCAAATGTACGGACTGTTGTTTAGATCTGGACAATCCCCACCCCTCGAGCTAGCTTTGAAGTTGAGTTAGGGCCTAACATCTATTTTCCATTCATAGCATAGGAATCAGACTCATCTTTATTGTTGTGTTACCCAGTGTTGGGCTCCTATGTTATGGTATCCATGCTCAAAGTGTCCGGCCATGATCATGCCGGAATAGGTGGGGTATTAGAGTCCCACATTTGTCTATGAATGGAAAATGTTGTATCAATTCTAAATTCATAGTGGAGAAATCTTTCAGTATTAGGTGTGATCAAATAACTTATCATTCATCATTACTGAAGTCAAGCAAAATCTTAATCTAATGTAAACACAACCTATCATGTATTGTCTAAAATGTGATAATGTTTAATACTTACATATTTCTTGTCTTCAAGTGCTCGCACCAATCAAGCCTATAAGATAAACTTAGCTTTGATCTTCTCAATCTTTAAGCAAATTGATTTTTCATTGGGTTTCATTTTTCATTCCTCTGTTATTGAACACTCTCTTTGTCATTTTTCTATAACTTTCTTGTCCCACAATCACTTACTAACCACCTTCCTCATTTATGTACTACCCAAGCTCTCTTTTCGTTCGTTGTCAAAATAATTGTGAGCATGTGTTAATTTTTTTTCCCTTTTCCTTTCTCAAGCTTTAGACTTTCTGTCTTTAAACATTTCTCAATCTACAATGTTCAACCACACATATAACAAACCAAATAGGTGCTTGGTAATCTCAAAACTAGGCTTAGAAATGAGAGTGTGCAACCATGCACACATGCACAAAAGAAAGGGATAGTGTTCTACCCTAGCTAATGGCAAGGGCAGGGATCACAGCTTAATTCCTCCTTATGGTTTTGGAATTCATTTTTCAAAAAGCTTTGTGAATACTTCGATAGCTATCTTAAACTTGACATAATCCCCTCCCCCTAATTTCATAAATATTGGCTTGTCTTCCATCTACATTGTTGTCCCACCCCTATGCTATGATAACTACTTCCATTTGGCTAATGGTTTCTTCTATTTGTGTCTTGTAATTGCATAGGCTGCTCGAGCGAAACCAGCTTACTGGGAAAATACCCCATACATTAGGACTTGTGAAAACTCTGGAGGTGGTGTAAGTATTTCCAGAATCCATCATAATCTTAAAGAATTTTAATAGATGTACCATCTTTCTTTGTTTTCAGTACTTCGGAAAATTTATTAATTGGATATCCATGTATGCTGTAGTCGTCTTGACAGGAATTCATTAGATGGATCGATTCCATCAACCCTCAATAATCTCACGCGTACGAGTGAACTGTGAGTAGACAAAAGACATGCTAATATAACCTTGGTATGATCTCTTTTTTTATGAGTCTATCAGACCCACTATAAATTTTCCATTTCACTTGCAGCTTCTTATCAAACAATGAATTCAGTGGCCCCTTTCCCGATCTTGCTGGCATGAGTGCCCTCAACTACTTGTAAGTTCCTTGACTTCCAATGCCTTGGGAGTGCTGACATTTTGATTGAAAATATACTCTGTTAAGAAAATACATCAATCTTCATGTTGTCATGTTACAGATTATGTCTTTAGATTACCTTAGTTTTCATTAGTGTCCTATGATCATGTTTTGCAGAGATATGAGCAATAATACATTTAGCTCAGCTGATTTTCCACTGTGGTTTTCAACCTTGCAGTCATTGACGACTCTGTACGCTTCTCTCTCTCTCTCTATGCATGCATGTGTGTATCTATCTCTGAGTGCACGTGGCCCCGTGGAACTCAGATCCATCTGAGGTCTGTTTTATCCTAATGGAGTTAATTCACAGAATTTGTTATGCACCTCATAAATTAAACTGCTCACAGGGTAATGGAAAATACTCAACTTCAAGGAGAAATTCCAGCAACCCTCTTCAACCTTTTTCAGTTGCAGACAGTGTGAGTGTCCGTTTACCTTTAGTCCATGGTGCATGTCTTGCAACTATTCTCTTTTCCCGCTATGTGATAGTAATGTAACAAAGTTTTTAAGGAACATGAAGTGATCTAGTATATGATTCTGTATGTTGCATTTCAATTTTATGACCATGAGGTGGTTCCTTATGACAGCATCTTGAGGGGAAACAAAATCAATGGAACCTTGGATATTGCGTCCAACTATGGAAGCCAATTAAAATTGATTGATTTGCAGAACAATTACATCGATTCATTTACAGAAAGACCTGGATATCGTTTTCAAATCATGTAAGCTGTCCTCAAGCCACTTTTTCCTCACTTTAGCAATGAGAAGAGAAATACTGGATAATTCCTGTTAAGACAATTGATTCTTCTGAATCCCATTTTATAGTTTTAACAATCTCAGTTTTCGACTTGTTCACTTGGCAGACTTGTGCATAATCCAGTTTGTCAAGAAGGAGGATCAGAAAACTATTGTGGCAACCCCCAAGAGAACTTTGGATATTCAACCCCACAAGATAATTGCTTCAGAACTCAATGCAGTTCTGATCAAATTCCTAGCCCTACCTGTAAATGTGCCTATCCGTACACAGGCAACCTATATTTCAGAGCTCCTTCCTTTTCTGACTTGAGAAACACGAGCATTTATGTGTCACTTCAACAGTCTATGATATCGTCTTTTCGCCGACATCAAGTGCTAGTAGATTCATTTTCCTTGAGTAATCCGAAAAAGAATTCAGATGACTACCTTGTGTTAAACCTGCAAGTTTTTCCAGTTGGCCAAGATCATTTCAACCGTACAGGGATTACGACAATCGGATTTGAACTTAGCAATCAGACTTTTAAACCCCCACCAAATTTTGGACCATTCTTTTTCATTGGTGAAAGCTACAACTACTTTGAAGGTGAAAGAACAATTCACTGATATATAAATATTTCTTATGCATAAGTTTCATCTATTTATGGTATTATTTCTGATGGAAAGCTAATAACAAAGAGAAGTTGTTGTGCTCAAGTTTCTGTGTATGCTGTTAGAGAAGGGACACATTCAGTGAAGATTCTTTTTGATAAGGGGTGTTGGCGAGACTTGAACTCAGGACCATTGCCTGCTTTGGTACCATGTTATAGCGTGTGAGCACCTCATCTAGAAGATCAAACTATTAGTGGAGGATGCATCTATTTGCTTAAGTTTGGTCTGATGCAAAGGGAAGACAATATATGTGTTTTCTTTCCACTATGTTTCTGTCATTCCAATGGCTAATAGGAGCGGAGCCACAGAGCCGGCTACGGGTTCGGCTGAACCCAATAGCTTTGGTTCAAACCTTATATTTATCTTTTGAAAATTCATTAATTATGTACAAATATTAATTTAGAACCCAGTAACTTAAAACGATTAGAATCCCGAACTCATGAGCTTGAAATCCTAGCTCCACCTCTGATAGCGAAGGCAATAAATTGATCTAACATTAGGAGCTTTTCCTGATAATCACTCTTTAACATGTTGCAAATACTTTGCTTCACTGTATTCTAGAGAAGTTTATGAATTAACAAATTTTAAAGGATACTTTAATGCTAGTGTTATAACTAAATTAGTAGTAATTATTAGCTTGTTGGATATCATGCTTGTTGCACTGAATGCAGTTAATGAATGATAAATTATTTTATATATCTGTTGCTAGAGATTTGAATGTACAGGTATTGTGTTTTACAGTTGGATCAAGAGGATCTCACAAGTCAATTGCTAAAGAAATTATTATTGGAGCAGCTGCTGGTGGTGTTATCCTTTTAATTTTATCACTTATTATTGGAGTTTATGCTTGCCAAAAGAAAAGAGCTACAGAAACTGCTAGAAAGAGTAATCCTTTTGGTGAGTTCCCTGACTGTTCTTCAGTTTGCTTCTATTTTGTTATTTTTTTTGCTGCTGATTACCATCCTTTTTTTTAATCTATCCAGCTACATGGGATTCAAATAAAAACAGTGGTGCTGTTCCACAGTTAAAAGGTGTAAAATATTTCTCATATGAAGAGCTGAAAAGATACACCAAGAATTTTTCAGAAATCAATTGCATCGGATCTGGTGGATATGGAAAGGTTGTTTTCTATTGACTTTTGATAATATATGTTATATCCTGATGACTGATTAAGAACCTGTTGTTTTAATTTAGTTGTGGAGACTATTTTCCAACACTCGCATAATTACCCCTTGCTGTTGAATAATCATTTTGTGCAATAATGTTCAGTCCATAGGACACGTGAAGACTAATATTTCTGCAGTATATTGGCATTCAAAAGTGCATTATGCCTTGTGCTATCAGTATTGCCTACTTGGAAGTTGGAACCTAAGAAATGTTTGGATCCATAATATACTTTTAGGGTAAGGGGAAAAGAGATGGGGAACAATAGAACTTTTGGTCGTTGCGTCTACAGTCCTGGTCTGTCTTACCTTTTACTTTTTATGCTGAGGATTCCACTGGATTATCACAGCTGATGTCTGGTTGAGTATTTAAGTTTGAGAACTATAGCATTTTCACCGAGAATGAGTTTAATTCGATGTGTAACATTACCAGCCGACACTGCATTAGTTAAAGGAACTCATATAGAAAGCAAGAAGCCTTGTGAATAATAGCTAGAGCAGATTATATCCATATTATCTGCACTATCTTTGAACATTAGCAGTCCCAGTCCATAACTTACCCTCCCCCTACAAACCGGCGAAAGTTATGACTCGAAATATTTCCAAATCAATGCTAGTTGATGACAAAACTTTTTTGCGAACATACAGGTATTCAGAGGCACACTGCCAGATGGACAACTTGTTGCAATTAAAAGAGCAGAGCAAGGATCTAAGCAGGGTGCCCTTGAGTTTAAAACTGAGATTGAGATTCTCTCTAGGTTTCATCACAAAAATGTTGTCAGCCTTTTAGGCTTTTGTTTCGCGCAATGTGAACAAATGCTAGTCTATGAATATATACCAAATGGCTCCTTGAAAGAAAGTCTTTCAGGTATGTGAACTCCTATTGACTGTTGTTACGAAGCTGTAGGTTCACTACACAGAGGGTTACATGACCCATGACTAATGTCAATTTTTGTAGGAAAGTCCGGGATTAAGTTAGATTGGAAGAGGAGACTTCGGATAGCTCTTGGAGCAGCGAGAGGGTTGCAATATCTTCATGATCATGTTGACCCTCCTATCATCCACCGAGATATCAAATCAAATAACATCTTGCTGGATGAGCGCTTGAATGCGAAAGTTGCTGATTTTGGTCTCTCCAAGTCAATGATTGAGCCAGAAAAGGGTTACGTCAGCACTCAGGTTAAAGGAACAATAGTAAGTGCAGACTTTACTAAATGCTACAGCTGATACGTGAGTTTGATGTTATCATATGGTAGTATTTCTCACTTTCTAAGAGTCACTGTTTCCTATATTTCTTAGTCTCTTGAAATTCTTGTCCATCAATAGATATAGACTGGTGAGTCTTAGTTCGATTCCTAAATGTTAAAGCTGGACGCGTGTCCAGAGCAAGTACGCACAAAAAGGAGATGCGGTTGCATTTTTTGCTTGATAACGTGACAAAACTCATTATTCTTTGTATGCAATTTCTTTGCGAGCTTTACATAGAGTATAAAACTTTGGAAGCTTTCAACCTGAACTCTTGATTTCAACATTGTTGAAGAATTTGTAACTGAACATTTTCAATGAGCTGCTGTGTACTTTAGGGCTACATGGATCCAGAGTATTACACATCGCAACAGTTGACTGAGAAGAGTGATGTCTATAGCTTTGGAGTTGTGTTACTAGAGCTTATAACAGCGAGGAGTCCTATCATGAAAGGAAAATACATTGTGAAGGAATTGAAGCAAGCAATAGATAAGTCTAAAGACATGTACAACATTGATGGTTTCGTTGATCCCAATATCCCCTCAAGCATGACACCTATAAGCTTCAGGAAGTTTGTGAATCTAGCTTTAAGGTGCGTCGAAGAAGCAGGAGTTCATAGGCCAACAATGTGTGAGGTCGTGAAAGAGATTGAGAATATCATGGAAATAGATGGAATGAACACGAATGCTGAATCAGGATCAACTTCTGCTAGCTGTGAAGGAACCAGCATATCCTGTGACCATCCTTACAGTGAAGAAAGCCTAGTTCGCTACAGCGGGGGCACCAATTCGTAAAAAGTATACAAACTTTTCTCCTGGAGCCAGCAGCTTTTACTTAATGTGCTTTGGCATTGCACTACCTGTACATTCTAGAGAAATGGAAAGTGATATGTACATTCAAAATCGCGTCCTTGTATACATTCTCTGTGGGTGATTTCGCCTAGAGTATAAAGAGCAGTGAACAGCCTTATACTAGAACTGATCCAAAAGTTCAAGTATGTTTGTGAATTCATATCAATCTAGTATCTCCTCTCTGACATTATATGCTTAATTGTTTGGAAATATTCATTTCCTTCCAGGCCTTTGGGCCTCCTTTGTGCTGCAAATGTAAAAATGGCACGGGCTAGCCAGTTTCGGACCGCTAATTGAAAAATAGCCAGCGTTTGTTAAGTCATTGAAAAATAGGTACCATTTTGCTGCAACACGGAAAGTTCCAGGATAATATACTGGAGATTGGAACACATGTGTATGAACTTCCAGCATTTTATGCTGGAACTCCAGCACACGGAAAGTTGGAGACTGGAGAATCTCTGTATGAACTTCCAATATACTATGATGGAACTCCAGAACATTTTGATGGAACTCCAGTATATTATGGTGGAAGTTCACATGTAAAAATTCGAACTCCAGTATATTATGTTGGAATATTTTTCGGATTTTGAATAATATTTTTGATGAGATTTATCTTTACATGAAAATTAGCTAAATTTCGATTACTTTTGAAACTGTGTCTATTTTTCAATTATCACTTATAAATCTGGTCTGTTTTTGAATTTCACTTGCTGAACATTGTCTCTGATGTCTATGTTGTTTCCTCAGAAAAATTAACCAATTGGCATAATCATCATTGTTAATGTAATTAAATCCATTATAACCCTCAAAGTTGAAGGGATTAAACATTGGCACCTCTATTTTGCATTGACAAAATTAATATTGAGAAATTTTCGTTCCTATACCATATAGGAAACTATATTACTAAATATGTTCATAGTTTGCATATTACCCTTCATGCTAATAGTATTTCTACAAAATATAAATCAGGAATCATTGTTGTTGTAGGCTTCTTTATTTAGTCATGCTAAAATAGGGGGATTAAATATTCTTCCAGATCTTCCACAACGCAAATTACGCACATTAATCTTCTTCGTCAGTTTCGTTTCAAATTTAGCGTCTCTACTTTTATGATACACTGTGTTTCAAACTTTTTTTGATTTCACAAATCAATAATGACTAAATCTTCTATAATTCTTCTACATCAAACGCAATTATGTCTAAATTTCACTCATACAATGCAAAGAAAAAGATAGCAGTAATTCCACCATTGACAACCACTAAAAGCTTTAAATTCAAATTTGAATTTTCAAAAATCATTATTTGTTTTGATTAGATGTTGTCGCAAATAACTGAGAATGTGATTTGGAGTTTATATCTCAATTTTGAGGGGTTTTGGTGAAGATTAGATTTGGTTTTGATTGAATTTCAGATTGAAAGTCGAAGAAGAAGAAGACATCATGACATATATTATACTGCAAAAATTGTAGAAAAATTGTAGATAAATTCTAGAAAAATTGTATCTGTTGTTTATTTATTATTCCTTTATTCATTTAACTATTGTATGACAGTTGAATAACATTGAATAAAAATTATATATAAGTGGTATTATATTGTGTTGTATATAACTTAGTAGAAATAATGTATGAACTTTATAGATAAGTTGTATAATATATAATTAGTTGTATGAAAATTATTTTTGATGTTCCAAATATCAATACCACACGGGGGGGGGGGGGGGGGGGGGATGGTAATTGTGTGGTACCTAATTTTTCGATCTAGAAGAACCTGATTCTTCTAGGTGTTCTAACTGCTGCTGTTACTGAATTAAAAGTACAGAAAATAAAGAACACAAAGATTTTTACGTGAAAAATTGTTGTGGAAGCCAAATGTATATAGTGTGAATGAGTCACAACTACAATATCAAAAATTATGGCAACCACTAAATAATAAATAAGACAATAAAGCAACAATAAAAGGAACACCAGAATTAACGGGGTTTGGCCAACTTTGCCTACTCCTCGGACACAACCACTATTTTATTCCACTCCAAAAATAGAAGTGAAATAATACTAAAGAGAGAAGATACAAATGTCTTAAACAGATGAAAAGGCAAATGAGAGGTGTGTTTAAATGCTAAATATTAGGCCTTCTTTTATAGGGAAAATCCCAACCAAAAATTAAGAGCCCAACGGGGCGTGGGACTTCTGCCAATTTTGGCAATCAACAAATCTCCACCTTGGCAAAATTCTACATTTTCAATTTTCTCTCGGTAACAAATTTGGGTTGTGTCTTCATCTTCAATCTTCAGTGTTCAACAATGTTGATCAAATCCAAACAACGTTGAAACTTGATCGCAGTCACCTCATTTGGCAGCATATCAGCAGGATTCTCCGTAGTATGAATTTTCTTCACAGTGACTCCACCTTCTTCTATGATTTCTCGTACAAAATGATACCGAACATCAATGTGCTTCATCCTTGCATGATAAACTTGGTTCTTCGCTCATTGAATAGCACTTTGACTATCACAAAAAATTATGATACCTTTTTGTTCAACACCAAGCTCCTTTAGCAATCCTTGAAACCAAATTTCCTCCTTCACAGCCTTTATAACAGCCATGTAATCTGCCTCTGTTGTAGACAAAGTAACTGTTGACTGCAAAGTAGACTACCAACTAACTGGTGCCTTTGCAAAAGTAAACACATAACCATTAGTTGATCTTCATTTGTCCAGATCACCCGCAAAATCTGAGTCACAATATCCTACTACAGACTGATTTCTATCCTACTCAAAAACTAACCCAACATCTATAGCATTATGAATATACCGTAGAATCCACTTCACATCTTGTCAATGCTCCTTTCCTGGATTATGCATATATCTGCTAATAACTCCAACAGCTTGTGAAATGTCAGGTCTCGTACAGACCATGCATACATCAAGCTACCAACAACATTTGCATATGGTACCTTTGACATATACTCTCGTTCAGCTTCATCCATTGGCGACATACTGGTACTTAACTTAAAATAGGGAGCAAGTGGAGTACTAATTGGCTTAATCTTGTCATCTATGCCAAAACGTTGTAATACTCTCTTCAAATATTCCTTTTGAGATAAACAGAGTTTCTTTGAACGTCTATCTCTTATTATCTCCATGCCAAGAAGTTCCTTTGCTTCACCCAAATCCTTCATCTTGAACTCCTTCTTCAGTTGAATCTTCAACTTATCAATATCTTCGGAATTCTTGCAAGCTATCAACATATCATCAACATATAAGAGAAGATATATAAAGGAACCATCTTTAAGCATGCGCAAATACACACAATGATCGTATTTGCTTCTCTTGTACCCTTGTTGCAACATAAACTTGTCAAATCGCTTGTACCATTGTCTAGAAGATTGTTTCAAACCGTACAATGATTTTTCAAGTTTGCACATCATATTTTCTTTTCCAGCAACTTTGAATCCCTCTGGCTTAGTCATATAGAATCCTTCTGTTTGGTATCTTCTCTTGTTACCTTATTTACCATAGCAGATTCATCAAAGGTAGCATCCCCGCTGAATATTACTTTCTTTGTCATAGGACATCATAAGTGATATCCTTTGACTCCAGAAGTAATCCCCATAAAAATAGCCTTCTTTGCCCTTGGATCAAATTTTGACTCTGTCATATGATAATATGCAGTTGAGCCAAACACGTGCAAAGAGTCATAATCTACAACAGGCTTTCCACACCGTTTTTCAAATGGTGTCTTTCCATCAATAGAAGCAGATGGTAATCGACTAATGAGGTGGCATGCATATGTAATTGCCTCAGCCCAAAATTCTTTGCCCAAGGCAGCATTGGACAACATACACCGTACCTTCTCCAGCAAGGTCCGGTTCATGCGTTCTGTCACTACATTCCGTTGTGGTGTATGTCTGACAGTGAAGTATCGGAGGATGCTATCATTTTCACAAACCTTGTTGAAATGATCATTTTTGTATTCACCTCCATTGTCTGTGCAAATACACTTGATTCTCCTGCCTGTTTAATTCTCCACCATCGTCTTCCATTTGAGAAAAATTCCAGCACTTCATCGTTGCTCTTCATTGTATACACCCATACTCTTCGGGAAAAATCATCAACAAACGTTAAAAATAGTGCTTCCCACCCAATGAAGGTGTTTTGGAAGGACCCCAAACATCAGAGTGTACATAATCCAAAATGCCTTTCGTATGTGGATCGCTGTTCCAAATTTAACCCTTGCATGTTTCCCTTTGACACAATGCTCGCAAAACTCCAAGTTGCAAGTCTTTACTCCTTTCAGCAATCCTTGATCTGATAGAGTCTTCAAGGATTTTCCTCCAACATGTCCCAAGCGCATATGACATAGCTTGGTTGCTTTTGCCTCTATGTCGTCACTGGACGTCACTGTCGATGTCCCAATAACTATACTACCACGATAGCGGTACATGTTACTGCTCTTCCAATTCGCCTTCATTACCACTAGTGCACCAGAGCATACTCTTACCACTCCATTTTCTGCAACGATTTTGAACCCTTTTGATTCTACAGCTCCCACAGAGATGAGATTCTTTTTCAAATCCGGTACATATCGAACATTGTGTTATGTTTGAATCATTCTATCATGGTTCCTTAATCGTATTGAACCAATGCCATATGAAGTAAGAGGGCTATTATCCGGTGCGTGGATGACT
Source organism: Nicotiana benthamiana (assembly GCA_034376525.1). Taxonomy (NCBI): domain Eukaryota; kingdom Viridiplantae; phylum Streptophyta; class Magnoliopsida; order Solanales; family Solanaceae; genus Nicotiana; species Nicotiana benthamiana. The sequence continues at coordinate 45,921,013 of CM067323.1, forward strand.
CCATATTCCTTCTTGAAATTCCACGAACCAGTCCATGTTGGGACACATATGATAGCTACAAGCTGAGTCCATCAACCATATGTTTGATGATTTTGATGGCTCTGTTGTAACTAATGAGAAGTCTGAATCATCACAATAAGCTATATTTGAATCCATAACGGCCTTTCCATTATTATGTTTGGCCTTATTCTTCAACCTCGGACAGTCTTTCTTCTAGTGCCCCTTTTCTCGACAAAAGGCACATTCATCTCTACTGGGTTTAGATCTTGACTTAGATCATTCTTTCTTTGTCCTCGTTTGATTTTGAGGACGACCTGTCACAAACAATGCTTCTCTTTCTTCGCCTTTCCGTTTTTCTCGCTTCCTTTGTTCATAGCTATAGAAAGCAGAACGAACTTCTCTAAGAGAAACTTCGTCATTTCCATGGAGTAGAGTAGTTTCAAGGTGCTCATACTCATCAGGAAGTGATGCCAATAACATCAAGGCCAAGTCATTATCATCATAAGTTGTATCCATATTTTGCAAATCCATGACCAACTTATTGAAACTAGTGATATGTTCATTCATCGTGGTACCAGGAACATAAGTGAAGTGAAACAGTCTCTTCTTCATGTACAACTCATTTTGACTGTTTTTCTTCAAAAATTTATCCTCCAGTGCTTTCCATAATCTACTTGCAGAATTTTCTTTGGTGTAGGGATATTTCTGCTCTCTAGCAAGGTAGGATCGAATGGTGCCGCAAGCAACACAATTGAGAATCTTCCATTCTTCTTCTCCAATAACATCTGGTTTCTTTTCTTCAATGGCCAGATCTAGCCCTTGTTGAAAAAAGGATATCTAGAACCTCGCCTTGCCACATAGCAAAATGCCCGGACCCGTAAAAAATTTCTATCGCAAATTTTGCATTTGACACAATTCTTGTTATAAGCGATGATGCCAATGATAACGTATTGCTGACATTTGATGTAGATTCTTCTTGTTTATTGTCTCCTATTTTTACACAAATATTATTTAATAGCTGACGACACAAATCAAGATTATTTCCTTTCTGATGTAGAGGATCAGACCAGGCTGCAACTTCAGAACATACTCAGACAGAACCTTGACTCAGTTACCAAGATAAATCTTTTCTGATGTGAAAGATCAGACTAGCTGCAATCCACAGAGCATACTTTAATAGTACCTTGGCTCGGAAGCCAAATGTATATAGTGTGAATGAATCACAACTACTATACCAAATATTATGGCAAACACTAAATAATAAATAAGACAAGAAAGCAACAATAAAAGGAACACCAGAATTTAACGAGGTTCGGCCGACTTTGCCTACTCTTCGGACACAACCAATATTTTATTCCACTCCAAAAATACAAGTGAAATAATACTAACGAGAGAAGGTACAAATGCCTTACACAGATGAGCAGGCAAATGAGATGTGTGTTTAAATCCTAAACATTAGGCCTTATTTTATAGGGAAAATCCCAACCAAAAATTACGAGCCCAATGGTGTGGGACTTCTGCCAATTTTGGCAATTAACAAAAATACCTGGCTCAAAAGGTGAAATAACTTCGACCTACTACTCAGTAGAATTTTTCCAAACATCCACTAAAATCAATGAGCCAAAACAACATTTACAAAACTCTTGTAAATCTAAGGATTAACTCTAATCCCAGAATGGCACACAGCATCAACTGTTGTAACACCTTCAAGTTAACTCTAACTTGAATAATCAAAGTACCTAATACAATTGCTTCTACGAAAGCTGGAAAGGTAAAATTTTAAACTACCTACTACAATTGAACTAGAATAAGAATAAACACAATGGAACTGGTTCTTCTATCTCGTTTAAGTAGATTCAGGAGTGCACACTTAAATCTCACATAAATTGCTTGCAAAATTGCCTTGCTCTTTTGCTCTCAATTTAGTTTAACTTCTGCATATGTGCAACGCCTGTAAAATAGAACAAACACAATTATTTAATGGGTTAGTAATTAGAGTTTGATTGAGACTCAGTTGCTGATCCTTTAGCGAATTTTGAGTCCTAGAACAATACAAACTCCAACCCTTACCCTTGATTCGGATTAAGTTCTCTTCTCATAAGGAGACTTCATCTCCTCATTCTTTATGCAACATTTTTGATCAGATCAGAAGATATTGCTGCTTGATCCTTGAGACTTATCTTCTTCACGTGCATCTCACATCTCACATGTATAAGTTGATAACCAATGTGTCTCACATGATGGACCTGGTCCATGACTGAGTTCATTTGTCAATCTTCAGAACTTCATCTGAACTTGGGCCAACAGTTTTTACTATGTATAAATCAGATACAAAATATATAAAAGATATATTATATGAATTTTGTATATAATTTGTATGTAAGTTTTATGTTATTATATTTGTATTTTACTATGTGAAAATAATGTGTGAAAGCTGTAGAAAATTGTAGACAAGTTGTATTCTTCTATAACGGGATATGTTGGCATATCAAGTAACTTTAGTGTTCGAGAGGAACATACATGAAAATAAAGATAAATTCTGCTATGAATAGTTTGTAGAAATTCTGTAGATGATTTGTAGAAACATTGAAATTCTGTATTTTTATATTAATTTTTCAAATGACATGCAATTTTATTATAGAATAAATGTAGAAAACAAGCCATTGTGAGTCTTATTTGACTCATTCCTCACATTCAACCTATTCTACAAATTCATGCCTCTTTAAATATAATACAACTATACTTTCTTGAATTTAAAGGTATAGCAATATATATAACTTAAAAAACATCTTCTCCTCTGCAGAAGTTAGCTCCAAAACAGACAAGTAGAATAGAAAGCTTCCATCAAAACTTTTAACACAAAAACGTAAAGCTCAAAAATAATAAATGATAGTCTACAATTTTTCTATAATTTTTCTACAATTTATCTACAATTTGTGCAATATAATATATATCATGCATTCTTCTTCTTCTTCTTCTTCTTCTTCTTCTTCTTCTTCTTCTTCTTCTTCTTCTTCTTCTTCTTCTTCTTCGAGTTTCAATCTGAAATACAGCCGAAACCAAGTCTAATCTTCACCAAAACTTCTCAAAATTGAGATATAAACTCCAAATCATATTCTCAATTATTTACAACAACACTAAATCCAAACAAATAATAATTTTTAAAAAACCAAATTTGAACTCAAAGCTTCAAAGCTTTTTAATGACTGTCAATGGTGGAATTGCTGCTCTTTTTTTCTTTCCTCTTATATTACTGAAATTTGGGATTGCGGATATAGAGGGAGAGACGTATAGAGAATTTTTTAATTCTTCGCAACAACATCCAATCCAAACAAACAATGTCTTTAAAACACAAATTCGAATTCAAAGCTTCAAAACTTTTTAATGGTTGTCAATGGTGGAGGAGTTATAGATTTTCGCTGGTTCTAGAAGATGAAATCGTGGGAATTTGGAGAGAGAAACTTGGGAGAGTAGGGATATCGGTTGAGTAAAATTAGGAAACTAATTAATAGCATTAAAATCCTAAAATGATATATAAATGATAATTAGGTATATAGGAGGTAATTATATTAAAAGTTAAGCATGACGGGTAATATGTTTATTGTATGGCATAAAAATATAAAAATTCAGCTAGTCCATTTACTCCAGTTAGGTAAAGGTGCAACATATAAAGCTGTCCGACTTGACCAATCTTTGAAATTTTCAAGTCCCAAAGTGCTGAATCTCTTATTTTTAACCAAATCGTAAATTCCTAATACCTAACACATGACTTTCCTATACGCAAAATCTAATTTTGTTGGCCAGTATTGGCAGTTATTGTGATCTACTTTTTCGACGACTGACCAATAGTTTAATGGTGTTGGCTGGCAGGAAAATGTTAATTTTTTAAGGGATCTTTACACAAATAATCGGATATTCATTGTTTATTTTTTCAATTAAATTATGGGTTATTGAACATACGATAGATAGAACCGTTTACCAGGAATGTGCGTATTGAGAGAGCAAAAAGATGTTATTCAGTGTTAATCTCAATACAACTGCACGAGTTTTCATTTTATTGTTATTTGATCATTTGACATCGACGCCATAATGTAAAAGAGATATTTTATGGCTGGAACCAACAAATCGGGCAAAGACAAGTTGAATAGCCAAACTAACTAGTTTTGCTCCTAAAAATTTCAAATATTATAGAGGTTCAGCTTATATATATATATATATATATATATATATATATATATATATATATATATATATATATATATATATATATATATATATATATATATATATATATATATATATATATATATATATATATATATATATATATATATATATATATATATATATATATTACTCCCTCCACTTCACAATAATTAATTTTTGATCATTTTTTATGGTTCAAATTATTTAATTTTCTTAAATTTCAAGAATTAATTAATTATTTTTCTTACATTGCCATTGGAGTAAATAGTATTGGAATATGTGTTAGGAGTGTATATATGAAGAGATTGTAAACATTAATACAGTCAATTTCAATGCTAATTAATGTTAAAGATAAATTTTTTAATCTGTGTAAAAACAACCAAAAAATCACTTATTGTGAATCAGAGAAAATAATAGGGTAAATAAATATTTACTTTTCGGTGAATTTAATATGTCATACTATGTTGTGTGCCTTACTTTCCAGCCAATTATTCCCATTTATTATGAATAATTACTTATAATTATTTTTTAAAATGAGCTAACAAAATATATATGCAATCGATGTATAGAAGTTAAATTTATGTTCTCTTTTTCGTGCAAGAGAAGGTCATGACAAGTACTCAACGAAATACAAATTGGCAATTAATCATGCTAGTTCGATCGAAACAAGAACTATAGCAGCAACCACTTTGGATATTAATAAATGGATCCATACATATATATATATATATAAGATGCTCATGTCATCATTTTGTCTCTCCAGCTTTTACTAATAGTCGCATATACTTATGATATTGGAAACTCCACCAATTCATTCATGCTATATTGTAGCTATCAATGGTTATTTACAACTGTTATGATTCAAAATTTCAAAACTTTATGCATGCATCTTCCTTCCCTCTCATTCCCCACTCCCTAACTAAAGGTGCAATGGATTATTTTTCCTTTTCATAGTGGTGGACTGGGGTAAGGAGGATGAGGGATGTCACTATGATCAAACAAGTTCATATTTATATATTCAATCAAAACTATAAATATATTACTCACTTTTCTTCCCATTTTTTGTGTGTGTACAGAGTAGTAATCATGTGCTATCATCACTGTTAGTAGGGCTAGCAGAGACAACTTGCTTTTTAAGGTTATCAATGATCATAACCAATTTTGTGTTGAAACGATTCACGAAGCATTTTGGTAACCATCCTGCTGGATCCAGCTGAAATTTAATCAATAAACAAAAAACAAAAGTATTAGTTTCATTTGGAATTTGCATTTTGTGAAATTAAAATGTAATTTTCGCTAACGGCCAATTAAGTGGATAAATATAATAAGAAACTGTGATTCAAAATTCCATACGCCTAAACCTCAACAGACGAAGTTATGAGTACTTGTGTTGTTGGGAGGTATAGTATGCGTGTGAAATTAATTTGGTATTTTTTTTATTGAAAATTTTCAAAAAAATTACCTGGACAACGTAAGTGACCATGCAAGAATCATCGTGAAGTTTCTCAACAACCCATCCAGATTGTAACAATAGGCCTCGAATTGCATTGTTTTGCTTTGGGTGCAAACCTGCTGCTATTTCTTTAGGCAGAGAAGCTACTGCTACTACCTGCAAATTTTTAAATTTTAACTCCTCCACATAATCATTCAAAAAGAAACAAAAATCATTTAATAAATTAGAAGTATATATACCAGGGTTCCATCATCCATAGTTTCACGGCGTTCATAGACGATAAATTCTCTGTTTCTGAAGAGAGGCTTTGAATTTTCCCCAAATCTAAGCCGTATAATACTCAGGTTATCTTCTAGATCCTTTATGTATCTTGCTTCTACTAAATCTCTGTCCCATTGCTGTAATTTCGTCCATTCATCCAAAAAAAAAAAAAAATACATATATAATCAGACATATCGATAACAGTCCTCCTTTATAATAGACTTAAAAATAATATAAAAAATATAGGAATAAACGAGATTGTTATGGGAATGTTTGATTGTATAAGTCTTTAAGAATAGATATATAAAGGCCAACTTGATAATTTGAACTCACCCTAGCAGCATCAATGGCATTAGCCACAGTAATAAACTGTTGAGGAGATACAGATTTCAGCAACCAACGGCTACGGAAAGTGTGAAGTGAACCTGAACGGCGTTTCGATATCTCCACGCCGTTATCTATCCCAAGTATTTTCCAGCCGTCATTGTTCACACTTTTTGAATCTGAAGCTGATAACAACTCTTGGATGCAATTTTCACTTGCATAGAACACATATCTTCTCAACGAGTCCTCACTAATTGACCTGCAAAAACAGAAAATAATCTCGAATTTAACTGGTTTACTATAACAGACAACTTTTCATAGCAAGTCCAATATGATAATCTGAAAAATAGAGTAACACACCACTATATTCAGTTTAATTAACTTACCATGATCTACTACAAGGTGTAGGACTGGAAGTATTACTCATCTTGAATAATTGTACAAAACTTATAGTGAGAAAGTTTAAGAATGGTGTTGTTTAGTTTTGTTCCTCAAACTCTGGGGAAAAGATAGATGAATTTAAGAAGGATATATATGGCTGAGAGGGGGTAGGGGAGTAGTGGGGTGGGTGGTTGTTACATCAAAGTACAATCTTAAATTGTTTCGAAAGAAAAGATGGTGAAGTAATATAATTTATAAATCTTTAAAATAATAAGAAGTGGGAAGAGGTGATTTATGCACATGGAATGCCAGAGAAAAACTCCATGATTAGAACAGACTACTGCTAGTCATTATCTTCACTCTTATTTCATCAATTCCATTTATCGCAATAACCCGTCTAGGTGGGAAGTTCTTGGAGGGAAGGATGTCGGGGGTCTATTTGGAAACAATCTCTCTACCCAAGAGTAGGAGTAAGGTCTGCGTACATACTACACATCCCAAACTCCACTAAGTGGGATTATAGTAAATTGTTGTTGTTGTTGATATATATAAATTATGTATTGATTATATACAATTACAATAAAAGTTATATATATATTATATATAAACCGACTATTTTTAGTTTATGCGAGTGAATGAATGTTTATTTAAGTTAATTCTTCATCTCTCATCTTAGTTCTTTCCCCCCCTTTTTTTTTCTTTTCTTCTAATAACGTAAAAGAAGCTACAAAACATACCATGTGCATCATCTTCCCCACTCCCTTAGCCCCTTTGTACCTCTTTTTCGAATAAAAGCATCTTTTTTTTAATCTACCCAAAAAAAAATGAAATGAAGAAAAAGACTAACAACTAAGGCCAGACTAATATTGCTCACAATTCATTTATTTTCTACCTAAACTTGCTTGGTTATGGGTGACAACAACATACACAAAAGGTTCCATATTTTAACTTTGGTCCCCTCAATCACGTGCCACATAGCTAACTCACAAAAATGTAACACAACAAATACCCTAATAGACAAAAGTTAAATTACTTTCTTACTGAAAGAGAATTAGAGTATTATTTGCTTTACAATTTTTTTTCTTATTTATAAAATAATAAATATAAATCCATTCAAAGTACTAGAATAATTCTGCAGTAACAGTACCTGTTAAACCAACCAGATCAGTTCTCTGTACTTGAAAAGTAAAACAGTTTCACTTATAAATTTCATGGTATTTTATAACTTATCTTTCGGTGATCGAAAAAAATCAGTTTTGGAGCTATTATGCTGAATTCTGATTCTCATACAGTAACAGAGCATGGAGTTGTAAGGAATTCAAGAAAGCATCACGAATCAATCTTTTCAAAATCAAAAGTAAACATTCGACTGTAGGGAATTGGATTTGGATACCCTACCATTTTGTTCAATGTAAAAAGAAAACTCTTATTATCGCAGTAATAATCATCCCCGGATCCTAATAGATGGAGAATAAAGATAATGAATTCTAATAAGTGTCCATTATATTAATCAAAACGAGAGGTAATCCATTGTTTTCATCATCACAGTGAATTAAAAACAAAAAAAAAAGGTCATGATCCGTTAATCTCATTGGAAAACTAAAGCAACAATGGATGTCACCATATGTGCAGGTATAATAATTATCATCACAGGGATAATAATAAATGAATTAAAAAAGTCAATTAAACTACCCAAAAAGACAGATAGAAATCATTCATTTAATGGTAATTATGAATCCATCTAAGCAAAAAAAAAAAAAAAAGAGAATCATGTGAATTTCTAAAAGCAAGTAGGTTCAAGATAATTAATTCTGCTGTTGCTTGAGGAAGCCTTTGGCTTTAAGGCTAACGACTGTGTCACGAACAGCATCTTCAACTGGGGTGAAAACTAGTCCCAAGTCAATCAATTTTTTAGCAGCATCTTTGCAACCCACCAAGCCTGGCTGGGTTTCGCCTGTGAACCTGTTTTCAAAATTTTATTCAGCATTATTTGAGACAAGAGCAGACCTATCATAAGAAAAGGAATCTTTTTTCTTATAAAAATATGGTAAATTATGCAATCGAAACTGAGACAAGAGAGAAATTCTCAAAAAGGAAATATAAAAGCTTATTTTTTATTCAACTTTATGTGTCTTGCCTGATTTCATCACCTAGATTTATGGTCCTTTACAACTAGTGTTCTAGCAGAGATATTGTCAAACTAACAATTTGACTAAATAATATTTCAAGGAGTAAATAAAAGCATAGAATAAAGGAAATCGTTAGTAAAGTGGCACTAGTTTTGCACATGAATTTGTAGAAAAGCACATTCAATGCTCATGAAAATGCAGCCCACAGTTAACTTGGTAATGAGTCATTGGCTAAATAAATGCAGTTAGGAGACATTTCAATACGAGGCACATGGTAGTTAGGAGCAAATCGATGGTTAATAGATCATTTCCATTCTATTTGAAAATCCAGATAGTCTAGCATAAACAGACAAATTGGATTGTACTGAAATAAAGTCCGGACATGAGGAGTTTATAAAGCCAGTTTCTTGCTTATGGATCGCCTAATGACCCTTATCAAGTAAAGTTAAGCTGATTAAGCAGTCCCTGGTACAAATTATGAAAATGTCGACCTTCAAACATATTAACGAACTTTACATAACTAAACAAATGCTGAGGCAGAACTTCAGCAATATGTCTCAATTGAAAAACTATTCAGGATAACAAGAATAGAATCTCCAAAAGGAAGGATAAGACATGAAAGGTGACCAGTGGGACTTGGAATGCCTATAGATGTAGCTAGCAGTTCATAGTGGGGTTTCTTTGGGTAGCCTAACAGTTTTGTAGTGGGTTTATAAAGGCCTAGATATCATAAAGGTGACAGTTGTAACTTTTGCATGTGTGAGCAATTGGAATTCCTTTAAGCTAATACTGAAGGTGGGGGTCAATGCATCAAATGAGAGCAATATATTCTTATACTCCTACAAGTTAGGTTCTTACTGCAAAATTTAGTTCATGCCAAAGTGTTGACAGACCAGCTCCTGTTGACCCCCTCCAAGTTCCAACCACCCCCCTACTATAAACCATGTAGTAGTTGATTTTACACTAAATGAAAGTATTATTGCCCTACAATTATTTAGTTGTCACTCCATTATCACTTACCAATCTTGTGGGAAGTGTACGAACACAATGCTAATAGGTTCTTCTAATGGGTATAGTATAGTAGCTATACTATTGTTGAGGGTGATTGAAAGGTCTACCTTTTTCACACTCCAAAATAATGTTTTAAACATTTAACCCTGTTCAGTCAGACATTTTACTCGTAATCTCTAAAGCTCAAATGGCGGCCGATCAAAGGGACATAGGAAGTAGCTTGAAATGTAAAACTGAAGTAATCAGTTGAAATACATTCTATCGATTTTGACATAAAATAAACTAGTGTTAATTTAATTATTTGTTGGAGGTGTTGGTGCATAAAAGAAGTCCATTTAAAAGAAAAGGTCAAACTTTTCAGGACAAGCCAGTGCAAAAGTAAGTGATTTCCATTGAGATGGAGTAAATAGTGTCGTGATATAAGTGATTGTCTATATGTAGTGCTAGGGGTGTCAAATGGGCAGGTTGGGTCAATTTTGGGTGGGTCAAAATAGGTTGAGTCAATAATTGGGCGGGTCATTTAAGTTACTTGGGCTAAGATGAGTTGGTCAAAAAATGGGATAAAATTCGGGTCTTAACGCAACCCGCCCAATTCCTATTAAACTTTAATTAATGTGTCATTTTCTTATAAATTATATAATTACTAAATAAGCTTTTTTTGCTTTTGTTAGGGTCAAATTTAAAATATTAAACAAAAAATAAAATTATTTTAATGATATTTTGACAAACTTACTCATGGATCAATTTGAGCTAAAAATTAGCCCAAGTTTAAATGGGTTGAGATGGGTTGAGTCAAGATTGGTTAAGTTCAATAAATGGGCGGGTCAATAACCAACCTAACCTTGGGCAGATTGGACGGGTCATTTGAGCTTGGGCCAAATTTGACAGCCCTATGTAGTGCTGAAGAAAGTCTAGTACCTACAACTCTTAAGTAACTACCGAAGTTCTCTTCCCAAGTTTTCCAGCTAGATATCAATTTTTAAGGACTCAAACCTGCTAATTTCATACTGTTCAAATGTAAAACAACACAGAATTTCAGTTTTATCATTATCTAGTCAAAGGAACCATAACTGCATATGTGCTTTTGACTTGTGTGGTAAACTAGTAACTAGTTGGCTATGTAAAATTCAGTGTGATAGAACTTAGAATTTCATTTGCTGGGAAGAATATAGGACTGGATTAGCATATGTGAATTCACGGCTTTCCGTCAGATTTACTCCAGGCTTTTCAAAAGTCTGAAACAGAATCCATATACTGATATATGTGTTATTTTTGCCAACAGTAGGGAGAAGCCATCAAAGAAGATTAAACTTGAAGATGGCATATTATCTTTGAATTGAATGCGAAAGAGAATTAAAAGGAAATTACTTACTAGAGAGAGGGGCAAAGATGAGCTAAAAGATATGACAACAAACCTGTGGATAGGGAATTCAGGGTAAAGTTTTGAGACTCTTTCAGCAAAGTCACCAAACTGGTAAATGCCATTGGTACACAGGTGTCTTCCAGAAGCATGAGGGGACTCAAATAACAAAATCTGTGCCTTCGCCACATCTTTGACGTGCACAGCCCCCAACCAATGATACTCTTGAGTATCTGTTGATCCCTGAAGCAGCTGTTGCAAAACAGCGCAGCTTGCATTCAGTCCAGGTTGCAAGAGTTGGCCAAGACATGTAGCTGGATTAATTGCTACCACATCCAATCCATTCTTCTCAGCAAATTCCCATGCAGCCTTCTCAGCAAGTGTCTTTGAGACTGGGTACCATTTCTGTCATCAAACTCGATTATGATTATTGTGTTTAAGAACACTTCGCCATGTAATCAAATAATTGAAGTGGCATGGATGAGTGATAATTTTATCATATATGTTCATCGCAAAATCAGGAACTGTCAAGTTTTAAATAACAGTAAACTTAGAAGTTAAGGAAATCAAAAAGGAAGTGTCTGTATGTTAGGATGGTAAATAATTGAGTACATCACCCTCGATAATATTCGAGTATACAAGAATATTAGAGTTTAGAGTAGTGGATATGCAAGCAACAATCTCTATATAAGCCTAAAGCTCTGGAATAAGTAAATAACTAAGCTATATAATTAATAAACCAATCACTCCAGACGATTATACTACTACTTACAAAGTTACAAGCGTTATGTTGAAGGGCAAGTGAAATACATATTAACAGTGTTCCTCTCTTGGAATGTCAACTATTTTTGCTCCATCTTCTCCTTATGTTATTTCATCAAGCATTCAGTTATCATAAACCAACTCAAATTAAAACCGAATGGTATCATCTATTACTAATAGAAATAATTCCTTACAACATCAAATTGAAAATAATTTTTTTTAAATTTTCATTTTAACTAATAGTAAAATTATTATACATGTTGTATACTTATACCTCGTAAAACTACATTGGCAAACAAATAATAGTAAGCTGCATAGTGTTTTTTTTAAGCCCCTAAGCACTACAGGTTAAATGGATATCAAAATTAAATATGGTGCAATAACGATCTTAATGACAGTGACGCAGAATTGGGAGCATAGTCAATCATATACGCGAAAAAACTTAACCATGAAACCGTGTTAATTTACCATGTTTAATTGATAAAGCATGTAATTACTATTAATTAACTATGTTTGAGAAATACAAAACTTAGGTAAAAGGCGATTTGATGTGATGAATGAGTAAATTTTTTTTTTTAAGATTCACACGTCTCAATCTGAATTAACATAAGTTTGTTTCTCGTGAATGCATAAACTTTATTTTTATTAAAAGCAAATTAATAAATAAAAAATTCAAATAAAATATTAGTCCCTTGTTACGTTCCAGTTGACGTGAATTCATTTTCTTTTTAGTCCGTTCCAAAAATCTTTTAAAAAGATATTTCTTTTAAAATTTAATAATAATTTAGCTTAAACTTATAATTTTTTTTAATTTTATGACAAATCAGATTAACATAAATCAGAATGGATAGATTAATAACTTTAGTATTGTATTAATATTGATATTAAGAAAAGAAATAAATAAATATATCACGTCACATGCACGTGTATGGGTAAAGAATGACACCTGGCGAGACTTGCAATAGTCAAGATCAGTCCATGACGACTCATCGAAGACCTTATTTTCCGGCCAACCAGGATTAGGCACCATAGCAGAGATGGAGGAAGTGAGCACCACGCGCCGAACATTAAACCTCTTCGCCGCCGTGAGCACGTTGATGGTACCCTGTACAGCTGGCTCCACCAGTTCCTTCTGCGGATCCACGGGGTCCTCCAGCGTACACGGTGACGCGACGTGGAAAACTCCACCGCCGGCGCATCCCTCAATTGCTCTGGCAACTGCGTCGGCATCAAGTATATTTATTGCGTGCACCAATAGGCGGATTCCAGCGTTAGACGCGCCGGCGAGAGAGTAGAGGTGAGAAGGATCGGAACCGGGGAAGATAGCGGCGTGGATGGTGGTGTAGCCACGGTCCAAGAGCGTCTGAACCACCCATGAACCAATGAATCCGTTGGCTCCGGTGACGCAAACTGGTGGTTTTTCGTTTGCCATTACTGGAATTGTGTAAAAAATCAAGTGGAATTGTGTACTTAAATTAGTATATAAAAGTAATAGTTGGTGAATATATATAGTATGAATGGGTTAGTGTAAGAGTTGAAATCGGATTAAAAGACAACGAAAGCTTATCCTTTAATCCCATTATTATGATTTTATCCATTAGAGTCGTGGTTTTTCATGACACATTGGGTCCGAAATTGTAGTTACAGTTTCCGATCAAGAATGAAGTTCCTTTCTTGCAATCCCGTTTCAAATAGAATGAAGAGTCTATATGGGATCAATTTTTTTATTTAAAAACAAGAGATATTCACTATCTTTTAAAATTAAAATTACAACAACAACAATAAATTCAGTTTGATCCCAACATGTGAAAATTAAATTACATATTTAAAAATAACTAAATAAAATTAGTCAAATTACATATTTAAAAATAGATACATACAATTAGTTTGAATCTCAAAATATAGAAAGTGTTATTCAATCCGTCTTTTTAACTCTTTCCCTTTATGTCCGAACTACATATCAAACTTCCAGGATTTATGTTAAGGTTACAATGTCAGGATAACATGTCTTTTAAGGCCAATCGCATCTTTTTTGCCAATGTTTATGCTGCAATGTCAGGATAACATGTCTTTTGAGACAACAATGAATGAGGAAAAGGTTATGACCTAAGAAACGATTTTGAATTATATACACTGATAACATAAATTCCGCACCCTATAAACGGACTAAGAGGCTGCTTGGCTAAGCTTATAAGCATTTTTTTTTGTTTAGGCGTTTGGTAAAATTAACAGTGCTTATAAGTCAAATATAAGCCAAAAGTCATAAGTTGGTCTCCCCAACTTATCAAATTCCAGCTTATAAGCATTTTAGGTTTGACAAAAATATTTACTATTCTATCCTGAAAATACTTTTTTTTAAAACAAAACTCTTCATATACCCAGTTCTTTAGCTGTTTATTATTAATTTCAACACTTTTATCCAAACACGTAACTGCTTATTTTTTAAATTAGCTTCAACACTTTTAATGCTTATCAGTTACTCTAAATCAACTAATCCAAACGGACTCTAAAACACCAAAGAAGTACCAAAACTACTTGCGTTCTATTCCTGGTGTTATCTTTCTGTGGCCAAATCAAAGTGTAAGTTCTCCTTTTTATTAAACTATCATGGTTGTACTAATTACTTAAATATCCGGTGTGCCTACAATACTTTTTTTTACTATATTTTCCTATATATTAAAATTATTTCGTTAATTATCTAGTAAAATCTATGACATAACCCGCACAAAGGCCCGTGGGGAATGAAAATAGCCATCAAAATAACCTCAGCTGATTGTGTATAATGGCTAATTAAGATTGCCTATTTTCAAAAATTATATTTTCTTATTTCTTCTTTGCTAATCTCTACGTTCATCGCACAAATATTTTATATCAAATATTATCAAACAATTTTTAAAAGTAATAAACATCCTAAAATGATATAAATATGCAATTGAAGTTGTAAATCACTTAAAGAATACAACAATATTTAATATTATTTTTCTGATTGAATGATTTACTTTAATCTAGTTAAGCCTTAATGATCCAGGTACATAAAAGTCATATATTTTAAATTAAAATACATTAATAACAAAGAATACAAAGATAAAAAGTTATTAGGTAATAATTTAATTCAAGATTTAACTCCAATTCTAATTAGTTAAGCTTCAATCGTGTGTCTCATCCATAACATACATGCTCGTGCATGAAATAGTTTAGTATATGTAAATATCAGTTATCACTCATGTATCTGCATATACGTGTTCTTATTTTTTTTCCTCAAAATAATCAATGGTTGTTCATTAGTTGCATCATATTTTAACAATTATTTTTTACTGGTAAACTATTTTATCACATCAGTATTGAGTTGTGATTTTTTGGTTCAATTCCGTAGTGGCTAAAGCTTTATACATTATGATCCATCCAAAAATTATTTTATATGTACATATATAAAAGTTTTTGTGTGTGTGTGTGAGAGAGAGACATAAAATGTTATTTTTTTTATTTGCCATTTTCTAGTCATTTTTGGGCCTAAATAATTCGGATTCTTTTCCTCAAAATTTTGGAATTAATATCGAGCTGTTATGAAATAATATAAGAATAAGAACAATAGAGAGAAAAGTAGAGAGAGAAGTATTCTTATTGATACTTTGGGGATGATTTACAATGGGGTAAGACCCCTCTATTTATAGGAAGAGAAAAGACTTAGCCTCAAAGTAGAATCTTCTATACGATAGACATTCACTCTAATTAGAGTTCGATTTATAACACTCCCCCTTGAATATCTATTCAATAATGTGCCTCGTTAAAACCTTAACTAAAACAAAATCCAATGGAAAAAAATTATAGAAAAGGAAAAAGAGTACACATGTTTGAATATGCGCCTATTGGTTGCCTCGTTAAAAACCTTGCAAGGAAAACCCAGTGGGACAAAACCTTGTAAGGGAAAAAGAGTGCAACGCGCATTAACTCCCCCTGAAAGAGCATCAATTCACATCCTTGAGCATTTGCATTCCAATCTTGTGCACCATCTTCAAAACGATCTTTTGTAGAGATTTGATAAATAAATCAGCCATATTGATTTGAATAAATATTCCGCACCTTGAAATTATCATTCTTGATAGATATGAACATCTTCATATAATGTCGTGGAATGACTCTTCAATATCTCCATAGAGGTACTCTCGATGCCATCATGCTTATAGTTATAGCAAGATACATATGTACACAAGTTGCACTTAGGATGTGGTACTTCAGGACCAAGAATTGTATATGCTTCAAGCAACTTCAATCTTTCATGGATTGACATATAAGTTAAGTCATATAAGCCATATAATAGACTTTAGATGCATATCAAGTTTTCATGTCATGCTAAACAAATAAGATATCGAAAACTGATTACACATACCATTGACTTTATACTTTCAAGTATTTGAACTACATGTCCAAAACTACATGTCTTTCATATGGAATCAATTCTGCTTGAATTGTATCTCTTCCATTTAGCCAATATTTTTGTTTGTATTCGACAAACATAAGATCCTCATCGATATTTAGCGCTACCATAGATGTCGTCGACGAACATTTTATATCGGTTCCAGTAAATTTTCATAAAGACATAACATGGAGATCTCTTTATTCATATATTCAGGTACCTGAATCTCTCATGAGATTTTATGAAGTGTTATGTCATGTGATCTTCTAGATCACTTGCCTCCCCATTATGATCACTTTGATCATTTGCTCATCTTCTTTATTAAGAAGTTATTTTGAAACCGATTTGTCTATACGCTTTAAGCGTATCAAAGACTTTGTCCTTCTGGGACTTAATATGAGCATTTGCAGTGAGAATATAGTTACTTTCTTTGGGTCAGCAAATGCGTATAGCATGCTTTGCAATATGTTGCAATTGAATTATCCTTTTATGAACTTCAGGTTCATATTATGATATTCGAGGATCTATATATACAAATGATAATTCATCCCATGTAACCTTTTCTCAAGTGTTTATCATGTCTCCCCCTCATGTTAGAAAAGCTAACTTGTTTCCTCAACTTTGAGAGTCCATCTTTGTGCATTATGGTGTTAATGAAAATATACACCGCACATCAATAATAATAAGATGAAATTATTTGGTTCCTGACCCTGAACCACTTGTGAGGGGAGAATATAATATACTCTCGCATACAACGTATATCAAACTGATATATATAACTTTGTTCTCATAAGAAACAGTTTAGCTATTAAGTGGAGGCACTCAATAATTATCTTGCTAATCCAACTATGATATATACCAACTTATCAAGATGAACTATCTTGAATAGAAAATCTGGAAATTATGCTCGAAGTTATATTACTGAGCAATTTACCTCGCAAGCACCGGCCGGGCTGCGGGTTAATAACAATCGCACATGTAACCATATCATAGATGCATCATATGTGGTATACATGGCAGGTGAAGGGGCCCATATTCACCTTTGATATTTCCAGAATTTATGGGATTCAATCCGAACTCTTTAGTTGGTCAATTAATTAATGAGAACAAGTAATACAAGAGAAATTCGTAAAGAACTTTTTAGTTCTTTAATATTTACCCATGTGAATTCTCTATTACTGCACATCATACTTAAAATGATATGGCTAACCCGAATGCCAACTGAATAAATTATCAATATTGATAAACTTCAAATTTACACCATGACATGTGCATCAATAAACTTCAAGTTTATTATGATATGGGTTTTTATATCAATAAACGTCCACTTTATTGTGGTATTCTTGTGTAGTACAAACTGGAGAATAAAGCGGACAGTTTTTCACATACAGATTATCCCGCTACAAGTTGTAGTAATAGAAGATATCAAATCTTTCCTTTATTTATAGTCTCAATATAATCAATCGCTTTCACATATACTTTGGAAACTGAATAAGTTTCTTTGAGACTTACTACAACACAATACCTTATTGGTAATCAATTGTGTTTCTCCAACATAGTAATAATTGGCTCTTCTAGAGGTCTCAATTAATTTTGTACTACCACAAATTCATCAACATCCATGTGGTGAATATCTCTTTTAAAGAGAAAGTTATACCATTATGGTCATGTCAAAATTATATGCAAGATATGTTTCTTGCATTATTATTGTCCTTTGATAATCACATTGACAAATTATTTTGGTGTACAATAGGTACGTGACCAATGACTATTCATGCCATAACAATGACATTATTTTCATATATCATCTCAAACCTCCTTCTAGGGGTGAGTGTGGTATATTCAATACCAATTTCATGTTCATATTCTTCCAATAATGAATATGTATTCGTGAATCAGATGTTGTCACATTCACTGCGGGGATATGTGATTTTGTTATCCTTTTCAAATCTGTAAATGCGTCTGGCATTCGATTTGCTATTCTTTGCAAATGGATAATATTTTGCACCTCTTTTTCACAAATAGAGGTATGTGGATCAAGATGAGATAATGATGCATTTTTCACAAAATTTCCCGTTTGGTTTCACCAACTTCTCCCCCTAATTTTGGAAAAAGTGTCTCATCGAATTGACAGTCTGCAAATCATGCAGTGAACAAATCCCATGTCAATGAGGTAGCGAATAATGGTGGGCGATTCAACTCAACATATATTCCTAACCTTCTTTGCAGACCCATTTTGGTGCAATATGGCGGTGCTACAGGCACATATACTGCACATCCAAAAATTCTTAAGTGGGATATATTAGGTTCATGACCCAAAACTCATTGCAACGGGGAATATTTGTGATGATTCGTCGTTCTGAGACGAACTAGCATTGCTGCATGCAAAATGACGTGACCCCAAACCGAAGTGGGCAGCCTCGTTTTCATGAGTAAATGAGGAATTCAAGATTATTCTCATCTATTGTCTCAATATGATATCCATTTTGAATGATATCTTTAAAACTCAACAAGTTCCTTTTAGACTTGGAGGAGAACATTGCATTCTCTAAAATGTTGTTCCTTTAGGCAGAGTTATAGTTGCTCTTCCGGAGCCTTTAATCAATTTACTACTACCAGAAATTGTAGTAACATCTGCCTTACACATACTTAAATGAGAGTAATATTTCTTCTCTTTGAATATCATATGTGTGGTACATAATCAATTAATCAAAAGAGATATACGAACATGAGAATAAACAAATTTAATCCGTTGCTTCATAATTAAACAATATTTTCAAAATCTGCTGAGGTTAGTCGATTAACTTAGTTAATAGTCGACTAACTTGGGAAGCAGTCATTAGGTTATTCGAATAACTAAACCTGATATTCGACTAACTAGCCTTGCGGAAAAATCCAGTTTTAATGCGAGATATTGGTTAGTTGAATAACTAATTAGTTATTCGACTAACTTAGTAAACGGTCATCAGGTTAGTCGACTAACTAAACTGGTTAGTCGACTAACTTAGCTTGCGAAAAATCCAGTTTTTAATACGAAATATTAGATAGTCGACTAACTTATTAGTTAATCGACTAACTTTACTGGGAAGTAAAAATGTCTTCGAAATATAAGCATATTGAAACATTCTAAAGAGCTAATACTAACATTACATCATAAATTAACTAATACGAGCTGATACTAATGACTACTAACTAATACAAATAAGTAAAATAAAATCAAACAATTCCATCTTCCTTCATCACAGATCCATCACCGATTAAGTGGTCTATTTTCCCCTCGGGTTGCTCAAAGAAGTCTGCCACATCCAAGTGGGTGATGTCAAAATTGTCGTCAGAGACAAAATTGGTTTCAGGGCCTTTACTCTTTAGAGATGCTTGATAAAGCTCAACCAAATGTCTTGGTACACGGCAAATTTTCGCCCAGTGCCCTTTTCCACTGCAACGATAATATATAGTTTATGAACTATTTGCTTTTGGATTCTCATCGCATCGTGCTTGTGGTAGAGTGACCAACTTCAGGTTGTCATATCTCTCATTTAAGCCATTCCACAAGATAGGTGGATCTTTGACTGTGATATATTCAATTTTCAAACCTTCATCAAGGTGATGGCGCAAGAAAATCAAGGCCATAGCACAGTTTCAAACCTTCATCAAGGTGATGGCGCAAGAAAAACAAGGCCTTAGCACAGTCTTGGGTGGATGCATTATTTCTGTCTTTAATGGCGTCTCCAAGACCCATTGCATCCAAATGGATTTCAGCATCCAACACCCATGTCATATAGTTCTTGCCCGAAATTTCAAGGGCAACGAACTTTCTTTTCATAATGTCAGACATAAAACAAAATTACATCAAGAGCGTGTCCATACTTACGGGCTTTATTACAATTATCACATTCACTTCAGGGAATGGATCATAATCATCTGTATGTGCTATATACAATCTCATGTCAAGTATTACTTTCATAAAGTGAAAGATTATTTTGAGAATCTTTATTATTCTCATTATCACAATGATGACGATTATAATTCCGTCTATTGCCACGTCCACATCCATTGATACCTTCACGGTAATAATTTTGTCTTCTTTCAGACTTATCACATACTGCTATCACATTCTCTAAAGGGAATGAGAATGAAGCAAATTCAATGGGACGGATTTTCAATTCTTTGCCCACAATCATACATGAATTTAATCATGGCAAGACATAGAACTTTTACCACTTCACGTGGTTATAATTCCTTACAAACTCCATTAGAGTTATAATCAAACTTTGTTGTCTTTGTTTGTATATGAAATCAAATCGTAGAATTTCAAGAATTTGAAAGAGAAAAATAATTACTTACCTTATGTCTGTAGAGTTGGGACAGAGACGGGCCAACAGTTCGAACCGAATATCCCGCTCACAGTTCATTGTGCGCGTATGGATCTTAAATATCTGTGTCCTACTCTCCAGATCAGGCAGACCAAATTCAACTTTGCGATCCAATCGTCCAGGACGTAATAAAGCTGGATCAAGTGTATCAGGTATCAGGAGGGCCACAAGTCCACGAGGGACTTCAGATGTTCCAGCCAGATGTGCCTTTTCAGTAGCAAACATATAGCAAGTCAACTTAAAAACATGCAGAGGAAGATATGTCTCTGTGCAACACTTATTGGACCAATTGAAACTTATGCTCGATCCCAAAGCTTCTGCTCGATTGGTTAGAGTCTCGTGCTGATAACGTGTTATGAAATAATATAAGAACAAGAACAATACAGAGAAAAGTAGAGAGAGGAGTATTCTTATTGATACTTTGGGGATGATTTACAATGGGGTAAGACCCCTCTATTTATAGGAAGAGAAAAGACTTAGCCTCAAAGTAGAACTCTTCTATAAGATAGACATTCACTCTAATTAGAGTTCTATTTATAACAATATTTGTCTTTGTCATGTAAATTAAGAGGAGATCATTTAATACCAAAATCGCCAAAAAAAAAAAAGTAAGGTTGATTTGACGAAAATTTATTAATTGATAATTTTCCTAAATTTTAATAAATGTTAAAAAGATTACCATATTAGTTAGTTGTATACTTTAGCAAGTTCTATGAACAAAGGTTTCTAATTTTTTATTTATACAATTCTATTATAAGATCACGCATTATTTATTCAAGAATAAGATAGAAAAATATACAAAGACAAAAATATAAAAGTAAAATCGAAAATAAGCATATCCATGGTTGAGAAATATCTAAAAAAGATGTTTTATACATTTATTGTAAACATATAACCAAACAAAAATTAAAAAATTAAATTGAAATACATTAATATTCAAAAGACAACGTACTATCCATATAAAGCTAACCATTTGAAATATTGTATAATACTCTCGGAAGTCAGAACCAAGTTATTCAATAAAGAAAAAGAAAAATAGTTTAAAAAGCTATTACTTTTATGAAATAATATAAGAACAAGAACAATAATGCAAGAACAATATAGAGAGAAGTAGAGAGAGAAGTATTCTTATTGATACTTAGGGATGATTTACAATAGGGTAAGACCCCTCTATTTATAGGCATAGAAAAGACTTAGCCTCAAAGTAAAACTCTTCTATAAGATAGACATTCACTCTAATTAGAGTTCTATTTGTAACACTCCCCCTTGAATGTCTATTCAATAATGTGCCTCGTTAAAACCTTAACTAAAACAAAACCCAATGGGAAAAAATTATAGAAAAGGAAAAAGAGTACACATGTTTGAATATGCGCCTATTGGTTGCCTCGTTAAAAACCTTGCAAGGAAAACCCAGTGGGACAAAACCTTGTAAGGGAAAAAGAGTGCAACGCGCATTAACTCCCCCTGAAAAGAGCATCAATTCACATCCTTGAGCATTTGCATTCCAATCTTGTGCACCATCTTCAAAACGATCTTTTTGTAGAGATTTGATAAATAAATCAGCCATATTGATTTGAATAAATATTCTGCACCTTGAAATTATCATTCTTGATAGATATGAACATCTTCATATAATGTCGTGTAATGACTCTTCAATATCTCCATAGAGGTATTCTCGATGCCATCATGCTTATAGTTATAGCCAGATACATATGTACACAAGTTGCACTTAGGATGTGGTACTTCAGGACCAAGAATTGTATATGCTTCAAGCAACTTCAATCTTTCATGGATTGACATATAAGTTAAGTCATATAAGCCATATAATAGACTTTAGATGCATATCAAGTTTTCATGTCATGCTAAACAAATAAGATATCGAAAACTGATTACACATACCATTGACTTTATACTTTCAAGTATTTGAACTACATGTCCAAAACTACATGTCTTTCATATGGAATCAATCCTCCTTATTATGATCACATTGATCATTTGCTCTTCTTTATTAAGAAGTTCCTTTTGAAACCGATTTGTCTATATGCTTTAAGCGTATCAATGACTTTGTTCTTCTGGGACTTAATATGAGCATTTGCAGTGAGAATATAGTTACTTTCTTTGGGTCAGCAAATGCGTGTAGCATGCTTTGCAATATGTTGCAATTGAATTATCCTTTTATGAACTTCAGGTTCATATTATGATATTCGAGGATCTACACAAATGATAATTCATATCATGTAACCTTTTCTCAAGTGTTTATCATGTCTCCCCCTCATGTTAGAAAAGCTAACTTGTTTCCTCAACTCTGGGAAATCATCTTTGTGCATTATCATGTCAATATACACAGCACATTAATAATAATAAGATGAGATTATTTGGTTCCTGATCCTGAACCATTTGTGAGGGGAGAATATAATACACTCTCGTATACAACGTATATCAAACTGATATATATAACTTTGTTCTCATAAGAAACAGTTTAGCTATTAAGTGGAGGCACTCAATAATTATCTTGCTAAACCAACAATGATATAAACCAACTATCAAGATGAACTATCTTGAATAGAAAATCTGGAAATTATGCTCGAAGTTAGATTACTGAGCAATTTACCTCGCAAGCACCGGCCAGGCTGCGGGTCAATAACAATCGCACATGTAACCATATCATAGATGCATCATATGTGGTATACATGGCAGGTGAATGGGCCCATATTCACCTTTGATATTTCCAGAATTTATGGGCTTCAACCCGAACTCTTTAGTTGGTCAGTTCATTAATGAGAACAAGTGATACAAGAGAATTCGTAAAGAACTTTCTAGTTCTTTAATATTCACCCATGTGAATTGTCTATTGTTGCACATCATACTTAAAATGAGATGGCTAACCCGAATGCCAACTGAATAAATTATCAATATTGGTAAACTTCAAATTTACACCATGACATGTGCACTTATCAATAAACTTCAGGTTTATTATGACATGGGTTTTTATACCAATAGATATCCACTTTATTGTGTCATTCTTTTGTTTGTGTAGTACAAACTGGAGAATAAAGCGGGTAGCTTTTCATATACAAATTATCCCGCTACAAGTTGTAGTAATAGAAGATATCAAATCTTTCCTTTATTTATAGTCTCAATATAATCAGCGCTTTCGCGTGTACTTTGGAAACTGAATAAGTTTCATTGAGACTTACTACAGCACAATACTCAATTGTGTTTCTCCAACATAGTAATAATTGGCTCTTCTAGAGCTCTCAATTAATTTTGTACTACCACAAATTCATCAACATCCATGTGGTGAATATCTTTCTTAAAGAGAAAGTTATACCATTATGGTCATGTCAAACTTATATGCAAGATATGTTTCTTGCATTATCGTTGTCCTTTAATAATCATATTTCCAAAATACCTTGGCGTACAATAGGTACGTGACCAACGATCATTCATGCCATATATCATCTCAAACCTCCTTCTAGGGGTGAGTGTGGTATCATCTCGAACCTCCTTCTAGGGGTGAGTGTGGTATATTCTATACCAATTTCATGTTTATATTCTTCCAATAATGAATATGTATTCGTGAATCAGATGTTGTCACATTCACTGCGGGGATATGTGATTTTGTTATCCTTTTCAAATCTGTAAATGCGTCTGGCATTCGATTTGCTATTCTTTGCAAATGGATAATATTTTGCGCCTCTTTTTACAAATAGAGGTATGTGGATCAAGATGAGATAATGATGCATTTTTCCACAAAATTTCCCGTTTGGTTTCACCAACTTCTCCCCCTAATTTTGGGAAAAGTGTCTCATCGAATTGACAGTCTGCAAATCGTGCAGTGTACAAATCCCCTGTCAATGTTTCGAGGTAGCGAATAATGGAGGGCGATTCAAACTCAACATATATTCCTAACCTTCTTTACAGACCATTTTGGTGCGGTATGGCGGTGCTACAGGCACATATACTGCGCATCCAACAATTCTTAAATGGGATATATTAGGTTCATGACCCAAAACCAATTGCAACGGGGAATATTTGTGACAATTCGTCAGTCAGAGACGAACTGACATTGCTGTATGCAAAATGGCGTGACCCCAAACCGAAGTGGGCAGCCTCGTTTTCATGAGTAAATGAGGTATTCAAGATTATACTCATGTATTGTCTCAATCTGATATCCATTTTGAATGATATCTCTAAAACTCAACAAGTTCCTTTTAGATTTGGAGGAGAACATTTTGACTGATATCATTAAAACTCAACAAGTTCCTCTTAGACTTGGAGGAAAACATTGCATTCTCTAAAATATTGTTCCTTTAGGCAGAGTTATAGTTGCTCTTCAGGAGCCTTCAATCAATTTAATTCCCATGGTTTGACATACAAAAGCAAGTATACGAACATGAGAATAAACAAATTCAATTCGTTTGTTTCACATTAAACAATATTTTCAAAATCTGCTGAGGTCAGTTGACTAACTAAATCAGATAGTCGATTATATATTTTCCATAATCGATTACTTTGCAGTTTGAAAATTTCAGTTTAAGCATTGTCTTAATACAATCGATTGTTAAACATACACAATCGATTGTGTCTTAATATAATCGATTGTTAAACGTACATAATCGATTATTTGCTATTTTTAAAAACTTCAGATCACACTGTCTTAATACAATCGATTGTTAAACATACACAATCGATTGTGTCTTAATATAATCGATTGTTAAACATACATAAACGATTATTTGCTATTTTGAAAAACTTCAGATCACACTGTCTTAATACAATCGATTGTTAAACATACACAATCGATTGTGTCTTAATATAATCGATTGTTAAACATACATAATGGATTATTTGCTATTTTGGAGAACAACAATTATAAAGTTCATCTTATATAACAATTAACATCTTCTATAAACAACAATTATAAAGTTCATACGTACCATAATGTGTCTCACTATATGAAACAAATAATGCATCATAATATTGTCATTAATCCAAAGACATGTTAAATCGTCAAAGAAAGTATGTTAGCAACCTTATTCTTTTAAAGTAATAAAGTACTTAGTAAATGGCATACAAATGTCACAATAACAAAATAAGCAAATTCTGTAAACCATTTTTATGCAATTAAAAACCATTCAACATACTCGTGTTGTTCACAAACATAATGTATTATGCTATCTGTTGCCTGTACTCACACACTTGCTCACTTATCTTAGCTCAGTTCCAAACCTTCATCAAGGTGATGGCGCAAGAAAATCAAGGCCTTAGCACAGTTTCAAACCTTCATCAAGGTGATGTCGCAAGAAAATCAAGGCCTTAGCATAGTCTTGGGTGGATGCATTATTTCTGTCTTTAATGGCGTCTCCAGGACCCATTGCATCCAAATGGATTTCAGCATCCAACACCCATGTCATATAGTTCTTGCCCGAAATTTCAAGGGCAACGAACTTTCCTTTTATAATATCGACATGAAACAAAATCACATCAAGAGCGTGTTCATACTTACGGACTCTATTACAATTATCACATTCACTTCAGGGAATGGATCATAATCATCTGTATGTGCTATACATAATCTCATGTCAAATATTACTTTCATAAAGTGAAAGATTATTTTGAGAATCCTTATTGTTCTCATTACCACAATAATGACGATTATAATTTCGTCTATTGCCACGTCCACATCCATTGATACCTTCACGGTAATAATTTTGTCTTCTTTCAGACTTATCACATACTGCTACCACATTCTCTAATGGGCATGGAGCAAATTCAATTGGACGGATTTTTAATTCTTTGCCCACAATCATACATGGCAAGGCATAGAAATTTTACCACTTCATGTGAGTGTAATTTCTTACGAACTCCATTAGAGTTATAATCAAACTTTGTTGTCTATGTTTGTATATGAAATCAAATCGTAGAATTTCAAGAATTTGAAAGGGAAAAGTAAATTACTTACCTTTAAGGTATACCAATAAATGTTGTGATATCAAATATACCTCTTGAGTTTCCATCCCGTTGCATTACTTTATGATGATACCATCTCTTCTATTTTTCCGTATAGAAATTCTTTAAGATTCGACAGCAATCGGCACTAAGTATCAATCACGCGCTCCACATGAGTCTTTCTTCACTTGTACGAGAATATTGAAGAATCAGTCAATAACATTTTATATAAATTTGTTAAATATATATTTATAGAAAAATGTGCAAAGTCTAGTAACTTTCCTTGGCCTGCTTCAATCTAGCCTGTTTAGCAGTCCTGGCTGTATTGACAATGTGTTGGGCTTCCTGTTCGGTAGCTAAAAGAAGTTGAATTCCATTCTGGCCACTGCTAGATGCCATACTCGTCTATAATGTTCATGCAAACCGTAGGATCTGTACAGCTTCTTCTAACCTTGTTGTCGTCGTCTCTATTTTCCTCGTGGATTTGTTCATTATTCGACATGACTCCTTGGATATATTGTTACGTATTGTTCCACTTGACGTTCTTTCCTTTTTCGCCATGATTATTCTTTGAAATCTTTCTCGTATTTAATCTTCTCAAAGAGCTTCTTGAGACGGTAGAGTCTCGTGCTGATAACGTGTTATAAAATAATATAAGAACAAGAACAATAATGCAAGAATATATAGAGAGAAGTAGAGAGAGAAGTATTCTTATTACTTAGGGATGATTTACAATAGGGTAAGACCCCTCTATTTATAGGCATAGAAAAGACTTAGCCTCAAAGTAAAACTCTTCTATAAGATAGACATTCACTCTAATTAGAGTTCTATTTATAACAATTACACTATTTTTGGAATACCATAAACAATCACATGTCCTATTTTGTACTCCTACATAAAAAGTTATAGAAAACTTATTTTTTTTCTTATATAATAAACACAGTTCTTTTACTGTTGCAATTGATTAATAATAACACATGTGGGTCGGCCTTTGTATAATTGAACGCAAAAGTTTTGTTGAAATTGACTACTCATTATACATTTTATAATTAATTGTATGTCATAAACGGTAATGTTAAGAATGAAATTCTAATTAGAGTGAATGTCTATCTTGTAGAGAATTTATGTTTGAGGCTAAGTCATTTTTCCTCATATAAATAGAGGGGTCTTACCCCATTGTAAATCACCCCAAAATTCAATAAGAATTCTTTCTCTCTTTCTCTGCAATATTACTCTTCTTCTTTTATTGTTTTATAACACGTTATCAGCACGAGCCGCCATAACCATCATCGCACCAACTCCCACCAACGACCAAACCAACTAGCGAACAGCCCAAGCGATCCACCCGCCATTTCGATCGACAACCAGCCTCAAACCAGATCGACCATCTTTCACGACCAGTCCTCCACGACCTGCGTCGCCAACCAGCAGCAACATCCATTATCGCTGCTTCGCTTCTGCTCCTCACACCCAGCTGCTGTCTCGTCGACCACCAGTTAGCCCGTCGCCCAGCGGACTGCCCTTCGCCAGTCTCATCGTCATCTCCCTAACCCCGCCACCTGCTGCCTCCAAGCGACCAACCTCACCGCCTGAAACCATCCCGCCACCGCTGCCTCCAAATGACCAAGCTCACTGCATATAAAAATTTATCGAGCTCCCTCTCCAGCGACCATGGCTGGTTTCATCTTCTTCATCGTCTTTACGACCCTATCTCCAACCAATGACCTCGCTACTTCACCTCCTTCATCGTCGTCACGTCCAAACGACCATCGTCGTCCAGTAGCGTCCAGTAGCGTTGCTTCTGCTGTATCCACAGTAGCGACGCTTCTGCTGTATCCACTGTAGCATCATCGTTTGTTCGAGCTTTGGTTTGGGTCGCCGAAATATTTCATACTCAGCCAAGGTCATCGAGTTGCAGTGCGTCGAGGTTCCGTTCGAATTCGGGCTCTAAACTATAAGAGACTCTGACCAATTGAGTAGAAGCTTTGGGATTGAGCATAAAGATTGTCAATTGTTCCATGAATTTCCTTTAAATTCTGGATTTAAGGTAAGTAATTTACTTTTCTTTTTTCAAATTCTTGAAATTCTATGATTTGATTTCATATACAAACAAAGACAACAAAGTTTGATTATAACTCTAATAGAGTTTGTATGAAATTACACTCACATGAAGTGGTAAAATTTCTATGCCTTGCCATGATCAAAATCTTCTATGATTGTGGGCAAAGAATTGAAAACCCGTTCCATTGAATTTGCTCCATTCTCATTCCCTTTAGAGAATGTGATAGCAGTATGTGATAAGTCTGAAAGAAGACAAAATTATTACCGTGAAGGTAACGATGGATGTGGACGTGGAAATAGACGAAATTATAATCGTCATTATTGTGGTAATGAGAACAATAAGGATTCTCAAAATCACTCTGTGAAAGTAATATCTGTCATCGATTTAACATGAGATTTTATATAGCACATACAAATTGTTATGGTTCATTCATGGTGTGAATGTGACAACATCTGATTTATGAATACATATTTATTATTGGAAGAATATGAACATGATATTGGTATTGAATATACCACACTCACCTCTAGAAGGAGGGTTGAGATGATATAAGAAAATAATGCCATTATTACGGCATAAATGGTCATTGGTCACGTACCTATTGTACGCCAAAATATTTTGTCAATATGATTATTAAAGGACAACAAAATGCAAGAAACATATCTTGCATGTAATTCTGACCATGACCATAATGGTATAACTTTATTTTTAAAAGAGATATTCACAATATGGATGTTCATGAATATGTGGTAGTACCAAGTTAATTGAAAACTCTGCAACTATTTTGGAGAAACAAAATTGATTACCAATAAGGTATTGTGTTGTAGTAAATCTCAAAGAAACTTATTCAGTTTTCAAAGTATATGCGAAAACGGTTGATTATATTGAGACAATAAATGAAGGAAAGATTTGATATCTTTTATTACTACAACTTGTAGCGGGATAATCTGTATATGAAAAGCTAACCGCTTTATTCTCCAGTTTGTACTACACAAACAAAAGAATGCCACAATAAAGTGGATGTTTATTGATATAAAAATTCATATCATAATAAACTTGGAGTTTATTAATAATTGCACACGTCATGGTGTAAACATGAACTTATCAATATTGATAATATATTCAGTTGGCATAATCAGTTTAGCCGTATCAATTTAAATATGATGTGCAAAAATAATATAGAATTCATATGGGTAAATATTGAAACAACTAGAAAGTTCTTTACGAATTCTCTTATATTGCTTATGCTCATTAATTAATAAATCAACTAAAATTGGAATTGAATCCCATGAATTCTGGAAATATCAAAGGTGAATATGTGCCCATTCACCTGCCATGTATATCACATAAGATGCATCAATGAGATGGTTACATGTGCGATTATTATTAACCCGCAACATGGTGTTTTGTGAGGTAACTTGCTCAATAATTCAATTTAGAGCACAATTTCCAAATTTTCTATTCAAGATAGTTCATCTTGATAAAGTTGGTTTAGCAAAATAATTTATTGAGTGCCTCCACTTGATAGCTAAACTATTTCTTATGAGAACAAAGTTATCGATATAATTATGATATACGTTAGATACGATAGTATATTATATTCTCCTTTCACAAGTGGTTTAGAGTTAGGAACCAAATAATTCCATCTTATTATTATTGATGTGCGGTGTATATTTTCAATAACACCATAATGCACAAAGATGAGTTCTGAAAGTTGAGAAAACAAGTTAGTTTTTCTAACATGAGGGGGAGACATGATAAACAGTTGAGTAAAAGTTACGTAGAATGAATTATCATTTGTATAGCTAGATCCTCTATTACGATAATTGAACTTGAAGTTCATAAAAAGATAATTCGTTTGCAATATATTGCAAAGCATGCCATAAGCATTTGCTGACCCAAAAAAAGTAAATATATTCTTATTGCAAATGCTCATATTAAGTCCTAGAAGGACAAAATCTATAGTACGCTTAAAGCGTATAGACAAATCAGTTTCAAATAGAACTTCTTTATAAAGAAGATGAGCAAATGATCAAAGTGATCATAATAGAGGAGGCAAGTGATCTAGAAGATCACATGACATAACACTACATAAAATCTTATGAGAGATTCAGGTACCTGAATATATGAATGAAGAGATCTATATGTTATGTCTTTATGAAAATTTATTGGAACCGATATAAAATGTTCGTCGACGACATCTATGATAGCACTAAATATCGATGAGGATTTTAATTTTGTCGAATACGGACAAAAATATTGGCCAAATAGAAGAGATGCAATTCGAATAGAATTAGTTTCATATGAAAGACATATAATTTTTTCTATGTTGTTCAAACACTTGAAAGTAAAAGGTCAATGGTATGCGCAATCAGTTTTCGATATCTTATTTTTCTAGCATGACATGAAAACTTGATATGCATCTAAAGTCTACTATATTTCTTATATGACAATCCATAAAGGATTTAAATTGCTTGAAGCATCTACAATTCTTGATCTGAGGTACCACTTTCTCAGTGCAATTTATGCACTGTATCTTGCTATAACTATAAGCATGATAATGTGATAGCGATGATACCTTTATGGAGATATCGAAGAGCCATTCCACGATATTTGTGAAGACATTATATATCTATCACGAGTTATGATTTCAAGGTGCAAATATTCATTATAGTTAATATGGCTGATTTATTTATCAAATCTCTACCAACGATCTCTTGAAGATGGTGCACAAGATCGGGATGCGAAGGCTCAAAGATGTGAATTGATGCTCTCCTCAGGGGGAGTTAATGCGTGTTGCACTCTTTTTCCCTTACAAGGTTTTGTCCCACTGGGTTTTCCTTGCAAGATTTTTTAACGAGGCAACCAATAGGCACATTTCTAAACGTGTGTACTCTTTTTTCTTTTCTAGAATTTTTTCTCCTATTGGGTTTTATACACATTACTTATTGAGTAGACATTCAAAGGTAGTGTTAAGAATAGAATTCTAATTAGAGTGAATGTCTATCTTGTAGAGAATTTTACTTTGAGGCTAAGTCATTTTCCTCCTATAAATAGAGGGGTCTTACCCCATTGTAAATCACCCCAAAATCAACAAGAATTCTTTCTCTCTTTCTCTGCAATATTGATCTTCTTCTTTTATTATTTTATAACAGGTAAGTTTTATTCTACTTGCATATATGTAAACGGTAAGTTTTATTCAACTTGCATATATGTATACCAATTTGACTTTAACTCAAGAATTAATGAATTACTTTTACATTTTTGTACATTAATAATATAAAAAATCAACAAATATTTTAGGGCTATTTTGGTCTACCAATATTGTATTCGTGCTTTTATAATAATATAGATAGATACTAGACTTTATGTACGTACTTTTTACGAATATCTTATGTCAAATATTATCAAATGTGTATTGTAATTAAATTATAAGCTTTTAATTGCATTGATTTTTAAAAGTAATTGCTATTATCAAATATGTATAAACTTCAATAATCCGTTCCTTAATGTATAAGAAGAATATAATATCTCATTAATAAAGTTTCGACGCCATCAAAACACAAAAAAAGAACTATATATTCCATATCACAGTGTTATGCAATTAAAGTTGTAAAATGTTCACTTCAAGACAATAATATTTAATAATTTTTGTAATGCATTACTTTACTTTAGTTAAGCCGGAGAGTGAACAGGGTGATCTACAAGGTGGCGAGGAAAGAAGCAAAGATGGCAGTCACGGAAGCTAAAAACGCGGCGTTCGGTCGCATGTACGAGGAACTAGGGGAGAGAGGCGGGGATAAGAAGTTATTCCGGCTAGCTAAAGCAAGGGAAAGGAAGGCACGTGATCTAGACCAAGTTAGGTGTATCAAGGGCGAGGATGGTAGAGTTCTGATGGGGGAATCTCAAATCAAACAGAGGTGGCAGGCGTACTTTCGGGACTTACTTAACGAGGAGGGGGATCGTAACATAGAGCTAGGGGAGTTGGGGCATTCAGAGCAACATAGAGACCTTGGATACTGCAAGCGCATTAGGGTGGAAGAGGTCATGGGGGCTATGCGTAGGATGAGTAGGGGTCGAGCGACCGGGCCTGACGAGATCCCCGTGGAGTTCTGGAAGTGCAGGGGTAAGTCAGGAGGGGAGTGGCTCTCCAGGTTGTTCAATGCGATCTTCAGGACCAAAAAGATGCCGGATGAGTGGAGGTGGAGTACAGTGGTGCCCTTGTACAAGAACAAGGGGGACATCTAGTGCTGCAACAACTATAGGGGTATCAAATTAATAAGTCACACGATGAAGCTTTGGGAGAGGGTGATTGAGGCGCGGGTCAGGGAGGTGACAACTATATCTGGCAACCAGTTCGGTTTCATGCCGGGCCGCTCCACTACGGAGGCTATCCACCTTGTCAGGCGGCTGGCGGAGCAATTCAGGGATAAGAAGAAGGACCTACACATGGTGCTTATCGACTTGGAGAAGGCGTATGACAAGGTCCCAAGGGAGGTGCTATGGAGGTGCTTGGAGGCGAAGAGCGTGCCGGAAGCCTACATCAGAGTAATCAAGGACATGTACAATGGAGCTAAGACTAGGGTTAGGACGGTGGGTGGCGAATCAGACCATTTTCCAGTGGTTATGGGGCTCCATCAAGGATCGGCGTTGAGCCCCCTCTTGTTTGCCTTAGTGATAGATGCTCTAACCCGACATATTCAAGGGGATGTGCCTTGGTGTATGCTATTTGCTGATGATATAGTATTGATAGATGAGACGAGGGTTGGTGTTATTGAAAGGTTAGAGGTATGGAGACAGACTCTCGAGTCTAAAGGTTTCAAAATAAGCAGATCTAAGACAGAGTACCTGGAATGCAAGTTTAGCGCCGAGCCGAGCGAAGTAGGCAGGGACGTAATGATTGGTTCCCATGCCATCGCCAAGAGGGACAGTGTCCGATACCTTGGGTCTGTGATTCAGGGGGACGGAGAGATTGACGGGGACGTCACTCATCGTATAGGAGTGGGGTGGTCAAAGTGAAGGCTTGCATCAGGAGTCCTATGTGACAAGAAAGTTCCACACAAACTCAAGGGGAAATTCTATAAAGCCGTGGTTAGACCTGCGATGTTGTATGGGGCGGAGTGCTGGCCCGTGAAGAACTCTCATGTTCAGAGAATGAAGGTTGCGGAGATGAGAATGCTTAGGTGGATATGCGGTCACACCAGGCTAGAAAAGATTAAGAATGAAGTTATTCGAGAGAAGGTGGGGGTGGCCCCGGTGGATGAGAAGATGCGAGAAGCGAGGCTGAGGTGGTTCGGGCATGTGCGGAGGAGAAGTCCCGATGCCCCGGTGAGGAGCTGCGAGCGGCTGGAGCTCGTTGGCGGTCGACGAGGCAGAGGGAGGCCTAAGAAGTATTGGGGAGAGGTGATTAGGCAGGACATGACTAGAATGCAGGTTTCCGAGGACATGACCCTTGATAGGAAAGTCTGGAGGTCTAGAATAAGGGTTGTAGGATAGGGGCTCCTAGAGTTTTTCGTACGCCTCATCCGGGGTTGGGTGTGGGTCAGCAGGGTTACCCATAGATGATTTGTGTTTTAGCTTATGTCTCCCCTATGGCTGTTAGTTATGGTAGTTACTATATGATATTATTGCATGCGATTGTATTTATGTTTCGTATGTTTAGATAATTATTTACGCTATTTACGCTATTTCTGCTGGAGTTACTAATGCTCTATTGTTTGTGTTTTTGTCTTTGTTTTTGTTTTACTGCTATTTTTCCTTTTATCCTATGAGCCGGGGGTCGATTGGAAACAGCCTCTCTGCCCTTTCGGGTAGGGGTATGGCTTGTCTACATATTACCCTCCCCAGACCCCACCTGGTGGGAGTATACTGGATAGTTATTGTTGTTGTTGTTGTTGTACATTGTATTCAAATAAACGGAGAGGAGATAAGATTTTACAAACCAAAATCCCAAGCGGAATGTCTGATCACGTTTACGTCGGTGGAATATTTTATAATTTGCCACATTAATTGCAAAACAACTATTTGGCATACTTTAGAGTGATATTTGAGTCATACTACAATTAGAATTTAGAAGTAAAGCAATTTTAGCAGTAATATAGGCATATTGCTAACTTGATGGGAAAAGAATTCTATCCCGGGATACTATTTTAGATATTACTTTTATATTCACCTTTAAATTGTTCAGTAAATAGGTATTTCAATTTATTAAGGATATAAAAGTCTATTAATATTTTAAGAATATTTTAATCGTTCAATATTTAGCTCTCAACATTCGTGTTTTTATAATAATATAGATAGAGTGGCGGAGGCAGAATCTCCGAGAAGGGGGTTCAAATTTTTTTTTTTTTGTAGCTAGAGCAAATTGAACCTATGACTTTATGAATATTTTAAACCCACTTGACCAATAAACTACACTTTTGGGTTGTGTTAAGGGGGTTCAAAACTTAATATATAGAGGTAAAAAACAGATTTTGCCTTATATATACAGTGTAATTTTTCGGCGAAGGGGGTTCAAACTCCCTTCTGCCCCTGCCTCCGCCACTGGATAGATAGATAGATAGATAGATATCTAGGCTTTTCTTCTTCATTTTTATCTTTCTTTTTTATTTTTCACCTTTCTTTTTCAGTTCTCCATATGGGTTCCTCTGAAATTTTTCTTCCACTCTTTTTTTCTCTAATATTATTTATTCTCTTTCTTGCTTTAGTTTTTATTTATATTTGTCACGATTCGAATTTCTCAACTTTCGAGTATCATAATGGCGCTTACTATTGAGAGCTAGGCAAGCCAACCTATAACTATCTTTTTCATTAACCAATTACTTCTTTCACAATTATCAGTAATAACATGAAACATCAGATTTAAATAATAAAGCGGAAGTCATAAATTAAAGAAAAACTGAATAACAATGCGTAAATCCAACATAGCCTCTACCCAAAATCTGGTGTCACCTAACTCACAAACTACAAAGAATACTAAATACAACCATTTGAAAGGAATAATACAATGTTTGTCTCGGATGCATGAGATGACAGAATGAAATATAAGATAGAGGAGACGTCGGACCTGCGGACACCTGCAAGGCTACCTCGGTGCCTCGGTGAACTGAAAACTGACTCCCAAACTACTGGTGTTGTTCGGTTCTTAGATCTGTGGAAAATAGCACAGAGTGTAGAATCACCCCAACCGACCCCATATGCTGGTAAGTGACTGTCCTAACTCCGGTGAGGTAGTGACGAGGCTAGGACCAGACTCCAGATAAAACTGTGCAATTGTATAATATTTTGGCAAAAAAATAAATAAATAATGAACAATTAAAGATGGGGAAGGGAACATGCTTCGGGGGTAAAAGTAAGAACATCACATCAAGAATATTATGAAACATCAACTTAACATCTAATATGGATAAAGGGAAATAAATGCAACTTTCACTTCTCAATACTCATCTTGTTACAGGCATGCAACCCGATCCCATTTCTCATCTCTCGTGGTAGGCGTACCGTCCGCTCCCATTTCTTCATTTAACTTGTGGTAGGTGTAACATCCGCTCCCATTATATATATATATATATATATATATATATATATATATATATATATATATATATATATATGATGGAATAGAAGTACACAAAATAACCAGTCAAAAAGGGAGGGGAACATGCTATAGGGAAAATAACAGTTCAAAAATAGAAACACCAAATAAAGAATGAAACTGTACAACTAGAATATCGACAAGAGTCAGAAATCAACAGTTGCACGGCATCATCCTTTGTGCTTTTACTCTCGTTCTCACCAAATTAATCATATAAAGTACATGGCATCACCATTCGTACTTTTACTCTCTTTCCTCACCATATAATCAATGAATATCGATATGGAATGGTACATCGTACGTCATGGAATCAGCCTTCATGCTTTACATTCTTTCCTCACCATGAAATCGATATAATAGGCACGGTATGGTACATCGCGTGGCACGGCATCACCCTTCGTGCTTTGCTCTCTTTCCTCACAATAACAAATAATGCACGACATCACCCTTTCTTCACTTAACTTGTGGTAGGCGTAACATCCGCTCCCATTTATATATATACATATATATATCAATTAAGCGGACCTTTTTAGGGCTGTAGGATCTTTTAGGAAGTATGGGGTTTATATAGTTTAATTTGTTTTATGCAAACCACGGAACTATTCATTATAAACCCGACCGGGAACATCCATAGGCGATTTAATCAGCCATACAGGACTTACCAACGGAATCACAAGGTTTATACCTGATATAATCCCTCACTAACCATGCCGGGAACACCCCTCTTAGGGCTTACCAACGCCATGATTTAAGCTTAGTTTGCTATAAAATTATTTAAACTAACACCCATACCACAACCTTTACCCCTTCAAGGCAAGCTATTCAATTAAGCGTCATTACCTTTTCCGATCATACTTAAGCTATATCAGTTATTATTTAACACTTATGAATTTAGCCCATCATTGGGCAAATAAACAAATAAAACACAATTATAATATAGAAAATAATATAACTCAAGGAATGGAAAGTACCTGATTATCAGAACTTCTTTTATTTATTCACAATAACTATTACAAGTAGTATTACAAAAGGGAATTTTAGAGAGAAGGGAGAGGAAAATCTTAGAGAGAGCCCCTTCTAGAAACTTAAGTGGCTTTTTTGATTTTCAAAATCTCTTCTTCAGCTTTCTTGAGTAGATCCGGTAAATCTTCTGAAGTTATACTATTTACACTTTGAGAATCTTCAAAATTATCCCCCATTAAAACATCATCATCAGTAATTTGCTTCTGAATATCTTTTTTAATCTGCTCCATGTAAGCTGCAATTAGCTCTTCTTTAGATAATGTTCCTCCTTTCTTTATTTGAATCTTTTTAGTAATTTTTCTAAAATGACTTTCTTCCATTTCTGCATCATCTGGGATTTCTTTGTCATATTTGGTAATTGTAGTCTTAATAGTATCCAATAGCTCTTGCCCAACCATCTTTCCATCAGATCCTTTTGAGATTAGTTTAGGCCAAAATTTTGTATAATGTCTTCTAAATAAACAAGGTACTTCATCTGAATCTTTCCCTAATTCAATGGTCCATTTGTAAATCCAAGGAACAGAAAATTCCATAAAAAAATTCATAATCGGAGTCTTTGGGTATAATCTGTCCTCTTTGTCCAAATCCATAATTCTTGGCGAAATCTCTACCCATTGATGATATAACTCTTTAAACTGTACTGGTAGTATTCCTTGGGAAGGCCCGAAAAAGGACCACCATTTAATGAACCAACTTGGAATCTGGGTACTTTTAAAAACTTGAGCACAAATTTTTATAAACCAAGAGTGCTTATGATCATCATTTTCATAAAATAAAGTCTTTGAAAATGCCTCCACATAATCCCAATAATTATAATTAATTGACATCTTTTGAATTGGATGTATATACTGACAATCTTTTAAAGTACTTAGTCCCCATTCATCTGGTAAAATAATTTTCTTAATAATCATTTTGGAAAAAGAAAAATATGATTTATTAGAATTACTAGTATTGTTATGAGAAATTTCTACTGATCCAGTAGATGTTAAAATCATTTCATAGTGCAATCTATTCTTGTAAGTTTGCATTGGAAATAATGCATTGTTTAAATACCTTTTCATAACAATCCAAGGATTGTGTTTCCATTGAAAATCTTTGTTATCAACATAAATTATAATCTCTTTTATAGGATTTATATCAAAAATCTCATTGTCAGTTTTCCCAATTATAACTGCATAAGAATCTTCATTAAGGGGTTCAAAATCTTTATTATCCTCAATAGAGGTGGGTTGAATAGTAGCATTGCTACCCCCAGCAGTTCCAGCATTGCTGGCAATAAAATCTAGATATTTCTGGTAATCTGCAAAAGAAGGTCTTATATTTGAGGATGAAGATGATCCTTCTTCAAGAAATCTTGTCTGGGCTGGAATATGCCCTAGGGTCTGAAATCTATTCTGATTTGCTCCTCTTCCCCTTCCAGAGGAAGGTCTTGGCCAATTTGGCCTCATTCTACAAAACTGAAAATTAATCATTAGTAAGATATTCTCGGGTAAGAAAATCTGGTAAACTGTTATCAATTCCTTTTTTATAAACAATTTCAAAATCAAAAGGAGCCAATAATGCTTGCCATCTAGCAAACATCTGTTTAGAAACATTGTGCTTAAAATCCTTATTAAATAAGAACTTAGCAGCTTGACAATCTGTTTTGATTACAAATTTCTGATTATATAAATCCGTCTGAAATTTTAAAACACTCTTTACAATAGCTAAAATCTCTTTTGCTACTGTTGCATAATTTCTTTGACTATCATTCCATTTTCCTGAATAAAATTGTATAACATAATCTCTTTTTTCAACAGGAGAAAATTGAGTCAAAATACCCGCATATCCAATATCTGAAGCATCAGTTTCAACAGTTTTTTCCCAATTTGGGTTAGCCAAAGTTAAACAAGGGAGTTCTTTTATTTTGGATTTTATTTTCTTAACAGCATCAGTGTGAGAATCATTCCAAGCAGGAGGGTTCTTTTTTAGCCTTTCATATAAAATAGCAGTATCTTTTGATAAGTCTTTTATGAACGGAGAAATATAATTTAAACTACCCAAAAATCTTTGTAATTGAGTCTTATTAGTAATAATATCAGGAAATTTTGATCCGAATTCAATCGTCCTATTAATAGGCATAATTGTTCCTTTTCCAATATTATGACCAAGAAATCTAATATTACTTTGAAAAAGACACATTTTTGGTTTAGAAATAACTAATCCATTTTGAATAACTATTTTTTGAAATAATTCTAAATGTTTGAAATGTAATTCAATATTTTTGGAAAATACTAAAATATCATCTATGTAAACAATAATGAAATCTGTAAAAGGAATAAATATATTATTCATAATCTTTTGAAATTCTGAAGGTGCATTCTTCAATCCAAAAGGCATAACATTCCATTCAAATTGTCCTATTGGAACATTAAAAGCAGTTTTATATCTGTCTTGTTCAGCAATCTGAATTTGCCAATATCCCGATTTTAAATCAAATTTAGAAAAAATGATTGCATCATGTAACCTATTCAATAAATCTTTTTTATTAGGGATAGGATACCTAATCCATTTCAAAACTTTATTAAGAGGTTTATAATTAATAACTAATCTAGGTACACCTCTGTCTTGTTCTGCATGTTTATTAACATAAAAAGCAGTACATGACCAAGCAGAACTAGATTGTCTAATCAAATTCTTTTTCAATAAATTATCAATCTCTTTTTTACACAAATCCAAATATGCAGAATTCATTTGACAAGGTCTTGCCTTAGTAGGAATAGTATTCTCATCAAAACAATCTTCATAAGGTAATGTCACCACATGCTTTTTTCTATCCCAAAAAGCACTGGGATGATCATTACAAATATTAGCAATAAACTGGTTTTTTAATAAATTCACTTTTCCTTGTAATTTTGGATTTTTTAGTAAAATATCTATTTCTAATAAAGAAATTTCTTGTTTTATAAAATTGACTTGTTGGTTTTTTAAAATTAATTTTTCAACAATTTGATTTATAGACTTAGTAAATGGTTTAGTGATAAAATCTAATTGAAAATCTTTATCATTATAAGTTCCTATTATTTTAGTATGATCCCACCTTTTCAAAGGAAATATCGCATGCATGAATGGGACCCCTAAAATAATTGGACAAGAAATATCTTCCACAATCATAAAACTTTGAGGTAAACAAATACCATTGTTACATAAAAAAGCTTTTGGTAATTTATAATTCAATTTCATTTGACTACCATTAGCAGATCTTAAACAATGAGTTGTTTTATGAAAATATCTTGAAGGTATAAGTCCTTCCTGAACACAATTTACATCTGCTCCACTGTCAAATAAGGCAATGAATTCCTTTCTAAAATTGTAATCAATTTGTAAAGTAATTTTAGTATAAAACTTTTGAGATGTAATAATACTCATTTTTTGTAAAAATTCATTTCTATCTTCACTGAAGATATTTGTCAAAAAAGAATCTTTTGTATGATCTTGGCTAATTTTCTCAGTATTATTATTTTTAGAAATCTCAGTCTCAGAAATCTCAGTTTCATTTGCTTTAGAATTCTCAACCTTGTTTGCTTGTAAATGTAAATCAAAAGTCCTATTATCTTCTAGGCTAGAAATTCTTCTATCATGAATTTTTGACTGATTTTTCAAATAAATAATTTCTTCTTTTAAAATAACAAGTTCTTGTTTTAAATCAGAAATAGTAGTTTCTTTTTCTGGAAAATTTCTTTGGACCAAAATCCTTTTTAACTCGGCAGTTGAATAATAATCAGGTTGCTTCAAGATAGGAGTATTAAAATATATATTGTTTTGGTTGTCAATATCAAAATCATCATTTAAAATTGTATCCAGAATTTTATTTCTTAAATCTTTATCATCTATTTTCTTTAAAATCTTCATAATTTTTTCATCATTAATCATATTCACATTCAAATCCTGAAAATTTGAAATTAAATCATATAGACTATCATCTTTCTTGCAAGCACAAATATCTTCTGAAGAAGATCTATCAGAATCAGAATATAATTCTTCATTATGAAGAATTCTTAAATCATCCGAACTATAATCAGTAGAAGAATAATCAGATATTTCAGAATTAGAATCAAAATCAGAATTTAATAAAATCTTACACAAAGAATCTTTTATTTTTTCATCCAGATCCAAACTCTTAATCTTTTCCTGAGTTTTGCACTCATTCGCATAATGCCCAAATTTACCACATTTGTGACATCTAATCCTTCTTTTATAATCTTTCTTACCCTTCTTTTTGTAAACTTTCTTTTCTTTCTTATCCCAAGAGGACTTATCACGAGAAGTAAACTTTTTCTTATACTTTCTTTTCTTGTCATCTTTAGAAAATTTAGAAAACTTCTTTTTCTTTTTTGATGAACCAGGAATATCAAAAGCAAATTGATCACAAAATTCTCCTAATTGCTTCCTTTCATTCAATCTATTCTTTTTGATATGATAATTCATCTTTATATCATTACAAACAGCTAAACCTTCTTGAGTACAAACACTAATAATTTTCCCATAAGTCAAGGAATCATAAGGAATTTTATTATGCGGTCCACGTAAATGTTTTCTCACTCTTTCCGCAAAAATCGAAGGTAAACCATCAATAAATTTAGACTTCCAATGCTCATGACTGCAATCATGCAATTCCATAACACGACTTAAGAATACATCTTTATACCATCTAAAATCAGATAGTTGTCTACAACGTAAATTTTGTAATGTTGTTCTAATAGTTTCTGCTTCATCAGTCCATCTACCACAAAAATGTTCAACCATAGTAGTAATCAAAGTATAAACAGCATTTTGTTGTACTTGAGAACTACTTGTTTGATCAGTAGTCTGATAGGCTAATTGCCCTTCAATTTTAATAACACTAGTAGTATTCATGATAGTATTCTTTTGTTCTTGATTTAAGAAATTATCCCACCAACCTTTAAGTTGGCCAGTGAAACCAGCAACAATCATAGCAGCAATATCACGATCTTGATTTTTATTAATCTTACAAATAGTACTATACATCAACATTCTATGCACAGTAGTAAAAATTTGTTTATCATTAAAACCATCAATATTCCATTCATAAATTTCCTTGCTACTGTAACTATTATTAAAAATCTGATCTCTTTCTTCATTTAAAACATCCATCGGAGTTGGTCTATTGTAATAAAACATCCTTTGAATAGGCTTATCAGCCCATTTTGTATTGATTTTATTAACAAAATCATTTTCTGAAACATTCTGAGTAATAAAATTTTCTTGTTTTGTAGATAAAGCAGGTTGAGGCTGTAAATCAATTCCAGTAATATTGGAATCAAAAACAATATTCTTTAGTTTCTCTTTTAAAAGCTGTTCAATTTCTTCAGTAGAATCAGTTTTGAAACTTTATATTTCCGGAGGAGGTTGTAAAGTATTTTTGACAATTTTTAATTCTTGTTTTGGTTTATGTAAAGCTTTTATTTTTTCTTGTAAAATCTGTGTCTGTTTTAAATAATTGTCTAAATTCTTATGCAATGCCATGACATGCTCTCCTAATACATTCAAATAATAATTAGCATAATTCTGCTGTTTAAGAATCAAATTGACATGTTCACAAGTAGTTACAGCAACTTTGTTTTCAAATAATTTTGCAAAAGCAGTAAAATTAATAGTTTTACCCTCTCTATTGATATCAAAAGACTGAGTTGGAGGTAAAGAAGAAATCATTATATCTCCATTAGACAAATGATACTCATGTTCAATGACTGACAAATGATATCCCACATATTTAATCATGA
The DNA here is from genome assembly GCA_034376525.1 of Nicotiana benthamiana. Classification (NCBI taxonomy): domain Eukaryota; kingdom Viridiplantae; phylum Streptophyta; class Magnoliopsida; order Solanales; family Solanaceae; genus Nicotiana; species Nicotiana benthamiana. The sequence goes on from CM067323.1 coordinate 45,964,101, forward strand.
ACCATGGGACAAATGGCAATGAAATATTATTTCCTTCTAACTCTTTGTAAAATTCTTTAGAAAAATACTCTGTCTCATCTTTATTAAATGAAGAGAAAAACCAATTCCTAAATTCTTCCCATTTCGGACTATAAAATTCTAAAGAAATCTTTTTTCGTGCCAGAGAACCTGGACTAAAATCAATTTTTTTACTATCCATGTAAACCAGTTGGAAAATTCATGTCAGAATCTGTAGGATCACTTAAACGATCTTCACCTTTAGCAATATTATTATTATCTAAAATAATTTTATCAAAATTTGTATCTCTAATTTGAGAAGTTGAAGCCCTTGATGGAATATCTACAATATAATCTACTGGAGAAATATAAGAAGATACAGATCGGGTTAATCTTGAAGAGGAATCTGTTAGTCTTGGGATATCGTGGGTTTTAAAACTCAAAGTTACACTACCATCTTTACTTTGTCTGATATCAGAAATCTCCTCACTAGTAATCTCACGAGGTACTGCAGCTTCTTCAATAATCCATTCAGTAGGAAAATTTATTTCTTCCCACTTAATTAATCTACGAGTAATAATTTTTGATTTAGAAAAATTATTTTCAAACAAAACAGTCTCATGATTTTGTTCAGCAATTTTACATCTAGGAGATAAAGTATAAAGAGGTCTATAAACAATTCTAGTACAAATACACATAACTTCTGTTCCAGGTAAATAATCATATCCATTAATCTTTATATTCAAAATTAATGATTGTAATATATTCACATCAGTTAGAGCAATATTTAAATTCGGATAAGCATTAAAATAAATTGCACCATAAGCCAAGGTTGATTGTATAGAACCAATCAAAGAATTTTTCCAATTTAAATTTCTACCATCTCGTAATGCAGCAACAAAACTTTCAGGTAAGCCTTTCAATGTTAATGGCTTAAAAGCAACTTGAACTAAACCAATATGTAAATAATTGAAATCTTTAGATTTGTAATAATCTATGTCATTTTGAAATCTTTATATATACATATATATCTATATATATATATATGTATATATATATATATATATGAATATATACATGTATATATATATATATATGAATATATATGTATGTATATATATATGTATGTATATATATGTATGTATATATATATATATATGTATGTATATATATGTATGTATATATATATATATATGTATGTATATATATGTATGTAGATATATATATATATATATATATATATATATATATATATATATATATATATATATATATATATATATATACACTTTTACTCTCTTTCCTCACCATATAATAAATGAATATCGATATGGAATGGTACATCGTACGACACAGAATCAGCCTTCATGCTTTACATTCTTTCCTCACCATGAAATCGATATAATAGGCACGGTATGGTACATCGTGTGGCACGGCATCACCCTTCGTGCTTTGCTCTCTTTCCTCACAATAAGAAATAATGCACGACATCACCCTTTCTTCATTTAACTTGTGGTAGGCGTAACATCCGCTCCCATTTATATATATATATATATATATATATATATATATATATATATATATATATATATATATATATGTATATGTATATATGTATATATGTATATGTATATATGTATATATGTATATGTATATATGTATATATATGTATATGTATATATGTATATATATGTATCTGTATATATGTATATATATATATGTATATATGTATATATATATATATATATGTATATATATATATATATATATGTATATATGTATATATATATATATATATATATATATATATATATATATATATATATATATATATATATATATATATATATATATATATATAAATGACGGAATAGAAGTACATAAAATAACCAGTCAAAAGGGTAGGGGAACATGCTATGGTGAAAATAACAGTTCAACAATAGAAACACCAAATAAAGAATGAAACTATACAACTAGAATATCGACAAGAGTAAGAAATCAACAGTTGCACGGCATCATCCTTTGTGCTTTTACTCTCGTTCTCACCAAATCAATCATATAAAGTACACGGCATCCCAATTCGTACCTTTACTCTCGTTCCTCACCATATAATCAATGAATATTGGTACGGAATGGTACATCGTACGGCACGAGATCACCCTTCATGCTTTACATTCTTTCCTCACCATGAAATCGATATAATAGGCACACTATGGTACATCGTGCGGTACGACATCACCCTTCGTGGTTTACTCTCTTTCCTCACAATAGCAAAAAATGCACGACATCACCCTTCGTACTTTACTCTCTTTCCTCACCCAAATAACAATCACAAACAAGGGGCAAGAGAGTAAACAAACAATAGTTGAAATCCTGGTGAGGGCACACAAGTAAATAGTTAAATTCCGGCAAGAAAACAACATTAATAACTTTGACATCCCGGTAAGTGAGATAATCAATATACAAAATAACCCGAGAAGGGTACAATTAATGATCCTTCCTGTAACGACCCGGGCCGTTGTCTCAGCTATCTCCGCCCCGTTTTCCCCGTTTTATGATTTTAATTGTTTTTATTATATGTGTTTGGTGAATTTGAAGTAATTCGGATAGAGTTCGGTTAGAAATGAGACAATTAGTCTCTTTATGAGAAGGTTAGTTCGAAAAAGTCAACCGAATGTTGACTTATGAGTTAGATATCTTGGAATTCCTCACCATGAAATCGATATAATAGGCACACTATGGTACATCGTGCGGTACGACATCACCCTTCGTGGTTTACTCTCTTTCCTCACAATAGCAAAAAATGCACGACATCACCCTTTGTACTTTGCTCTCTTTCCTCACCCAAATAACAATCACAAACAAGGGGCAAGAGAGTGAACAAACAATAGTTGAAATCCTGGTGAGGGCACACAAGTAAATAGTTAAATTCCGGCAAGAAAACAACATTAATAACTTTGACATCCCGGTAAGTGAGATAATCAATTTACAAAATAACCCGAGAAGGGTACAATTAATGATCCTTCTTGTAATGACCCGAGCCGTTGTCTCAGCTATCTCCGCCCCGTTTTCCCCGTTTTATGATTTTAATTGTTTTTATTATATGTGTTTGGTGAATTTGAAGTAATTCGGATAGAGTTCAGTTAGAAATGAGACAATTAGTCTCTTTATGAGAAGGTTAGTTCGAAAAAGTCAACCGAATGTTGACTTATGAGTTAGATATCTTGGAATGGATTTCCGATGATTCGACTAGTTTCGGGTGGTGATTTATGACTTAGGAGCGCAATTGGAACTGAATTTGGAGGTCTGGTGTAGAATTAGGCTTGAATTGGCTAAGTTTGAATTTTGGCGAATTCCGGTTGATAGATGAGATTTTGATCTAGGGGTCGAAATGGAATTCCTACAGTTGCAGTAGCTTCGTTAGGTGATTTTGGATATGCGTGCAAAGTTTCAGGTCATCCGAGATGTTCAAGTTGGATTTTAGATCAAATGCAAGTTTCAAAAGTTTTAGTTTAACTTACGCTTGAATCCGTGTTAATTTGATAATTTTGATGTTTATGATTGTGTTTTCATGCTACGAGCAAGTTTGAATGAAGTAATAGGACGTATGTGTGCTTTTGGTTGAGGTCCCGAGGGCCTCGGGGTGATTTCGGATGGCTAATGGGAAATTTTGAACATGAAAAGTGCAGCGGAAATTATTGTAGAGGATTTTCTCTATGCGATAGCATATGTATGTCTGCGATCACGTAAAAGCCCTGGAGGAGTCTCAGAAATTTGCTTTATGAGATCGCATAAGGGGGCTTGCGATCACATATCTATGGGGGATGGTTCAGTGCGGTCGCATGAGTGTGTATACGATCACGTAGTAGGAGGAAGCAAAGCTCTGCAATCGCAAGGGGTTTTATGGGATTTTATGCGATTGCTTAAGAGGAAATTGAGGGCCCGAATTTTTGGTCTATGTGATCGCAGGAGTAATGATGCGATCACAGGAGTAGTGATGCGATCGTATAGAAGCGCGAACTGCTAGACAGACGAGTTTTTATAATTAAAACCTCTGTGAACTTCATCATTATTTCCACCATTTTTGGCCCCTTCACGAGCTTTGAACAAGGATTTTTGAGGGAAATGACTGAGAAACAATTGGAGGTAAGTTTCTTAGCCTAAGTATTTGAGTTTGTAGCAATATTATTGTAGAAATCAATAGAAAATTACAAAAATGGGTCAAGTTAGGACTTGAGAAATACTGATGTAAAAATGGAATTTGAAGGGGCATTCAAGCTCCATTTTCGACAAACTTTATATGTACGGACTCGCAACGATACGTGGAATCCGTTGATGTAATTTTTATATTTTTTTGAAAAGTGGGCTCAGAGTTTGGGTTTTACCAACTTCGTGAATTTTAGTACTTTTCGAGTATTTTGATTGGGTTATGTTTCTTTAACCCATATTTATATATTCGTTGTGAGTTTTACTAGATTCGACGCGCGAGGAGGTCGATACAAGAGGAAAAGGCATTTCGGACAAGACTAGAACCGGCTAGAGGTGAGCAGTTTGTATAGACGATGGCTTGAGGGCTTGAAACCCCGGTTTATCACGTTGTGACACTATGTTAGGGCGTGAATCGTACCCCATGGCAGGTGTGGGATTGTATATGATTGGGGATTGTGACTTGATCCATCCCGAATGCTAAATATAACTTATGGGCACCTGATACGTACATTGTATTGTTGAAAATTGGGCTTATTTCCATATCTGGGGCCTTGCGCTGATTTGTAGCATCTGTTTAGGATGAATATCAGTGTGATAGAATGATTTATATAATCATTGATCTCAGTCCTGTGTCTAACCACTGTTATGAAATGCTAAGTCACTTTTCTTGAAATTAAGTAATTAAATTATATTCTTCATAATAATTGGAAATTTGGAAATTAATTGAATATGTTATGTGATTCATATTCATACTGTGGACTGAGTATGGATTGGGTTGCACGCCACAGTAATGATATGAGGATATTGCGCTTGGGCTGTAGGAGCCCCTCCAGAGTCTGTACACACCCCAAGTGAGCGCCGTCGACGTTAAACAGATCGGGCTGTAAGCCACAGCGGTTCATATGCATTGCATTAATCTTTGAATTATACTTGACTGATATACTTGATATTGTCTTGCTGTTGGTTCATAACTAAGGTGTCGGACTATTAGTTTTAGCTTTAGTTTGTGGCATTATGTGGATTTCTTGCCTTCAGACATCTTATATGCTTATTACTCACTGAGTTGGTAATACTCACCCCAACTCCCTGCACCTTGTGTGCAGATTCATGTACCAGAGGCTTAGCTGAGTAGTCGTAGTCTCCAAGGCTTATCAGAGTTGTTGAGGTAGCTGCTTGACATTCGCAGGACCTGACTACTCCTCCTATATCAGTTTTATTTATATATACATTTCCAGACTTGTGTATTTTCATTTAGTTATTGTTATCCAATTTGTTTTAGAGGCTCTAGACTCGTGACCCCATATCTCATGGGAGTGTTTTATCATATTTCGTATCCCTCAGTATTATAATATCATAAATATTGGATTATTATTCTAAAACCATTACATTTTCCTTAAATTGTCGGTGTGAGACCTATTTTCGAATTGAGAGTGATTGTTGATCAGGCTTGCCTAGCTGTAAGGTTGGGCGCCATCACGATCGTATTTGGGTGGTGACAAGTTGGTATCAGAGCCTAGGTTACTAGGCCTCACGAGTCCTGAGCCGGTTAGTAGAGTATCGCAGATCAGTACGTAGACATTCGTATCTATCCTCGGGAGGCTACAGAACCTTTGGAAATAATTCACTTTCTTAAAATCGTATCGTGCGTCCTTGATTCAGCATGAAAGAGTAACTCTTGAAATTCCTTCCACGTGTTCGGGTGCGCGCATGAGCGCTCGATATTATATGTGCTTTGATGGCTTGCGACTCCCCGATCGAGGGGCGAGATGTAATCTTCGTGAGGTTGATATTGGACTAGTCCGGAGGACTTTAGGCCGAGTCTCCGCATATGGCTTGAGCACCGAAATTCTAATTGTGCGAGATCGTGTTATGAACTCTTATGTTCGGTATTGTCGCTATTATCCGGAATGGCAGTTTGGTATTCGTGTGATTGAGTATGTTAGTACTACGAGATGCAATTATATGAATTGGTGCGACGAAGAAGTCTGCTGGATAATAGACGAACTGTTAAGTGATTCATTTGCTATTGTGGTTCAATGTGTAGCCCGAATATAGGTGTATGAAGAATCTTTTCAAGTCTTCTAGTAGAGTGAAGTAAATTGCATGATACGATATGAATTCAGACTCAGGAAGACTAAGTAGCTGTGTAATGTGTATGACGAGGGAAGGTATACAGAAATACTATAATGAGGTGAAGCAGCTAGGTTATCTCATGCGGAGTGTTCTGAAGTGATGCGATTCTTATATATAGTGTAAGAAGATCTCATGTGTAATTGAAAGGTTTGTGTTGTAATTTGCAAATTTGAGTCGCTTCAGAGAGTGGACTCAGTTGACATGGGGGATGAATGCGAGGTTTGCCGAGGATTTTAGTATCTAAGGACCGGTGTTTTCATAAGCTAGTGAATTATTTGAGTTTAATCTCACTATGGCATGGTTGTATCATTAGAATAAAGGTATTATGAATTCCTGAATGTGTCCTGATATATGGCTTTGAGCCAAGTTGGGGAGGTTGCTGTTGATTAGATGATCGCACGGTTATGTGCTATGTTGTTTCCGTTTCGAGGTATGCTGAGGGGTCAGTCCTGGTTGCAGAAATTGAACCGAGGACGGCACATGTGAAGCAAAATTTTGACAAAGGTTATATGATGCTTCGTAGATGTGTGGAAATAACAGGATGTCTTGAGTTGTGGGTAAGGAATGCTTAGTATAAAGAGAAGGAATTTGTTTGGTTGTATCGGAATGAGATCATGTCTTACGGTGTCAGAGTGCTGATAAGGCACGAGTGGTTCGATTCGTTAAGTCAAGTAATTTGCAGTAGGCATAAGAGTGAATGACTCTTGAGAATGGTTTGATGTGTTCCAGATTCTATATGTATCACTCAGGTGTTTTATGGTTGAGTATGTGACCAAGTTAGTGTTCCCATTAGAACAAGTCGAGACTTGTGGTGTTTTTATGTTAATTATGAGATTCTATGTATCAGTATCTGGGAAGCAAATGTAGCAGACTTAAATTCGCAGCAATCTTCAAAGTAGGGTATTTTAGAAGGTGGTATTTTTTTGGGAACGTTTGAGAGAGCATTTAGTGGCCTATTGGCCTTAGACAGTGTGGTCTTACGTTCGAGTCTCGTGTGGTAAGCTTGAAATGAGACATTATGGTGCTACAACAAGAGAGTTTATCGAGTTGAAAATGAATCAGATGGAAATCTAAACAAATGAAATAGCTTGTTAGTGGACCAAATCGGTATGGTAAAGATATGATCAATTCCTTGTTTATGTTCGAGGTAATGAGCCCTTACGAGTATTGGGCGACAGAGCTTTTGATTTCAGACAGCTTGCGTAGACTGGTGTGAATAGAAGGATTTAGTCCTGGCAGTTCAGCTTGTGGTTAGGAGAAAAAGAGATGGAGTTCTCAGGTTATCCTAGTATGGTATGGTATGTGCGGTCTGTTGTGGAGGATTGAGATTTGTGTGTGTAAGTTGCGTTTTAGTTCCAAATGGAAAGTCATTAAATTTTTAAGCAGCAGGGGCAGCTGCAGGCGATTTAAGAATCGACCCTTAGATGATTAAGGAAAATGGTATTACTATTATAGTAATTTGACGGGAGTATACATTCGGTAAGAAGGGAAGGTGATGTAAACTGATAACACGTCGTTGGGATTTCGGCAGTTTCCTATTGGACCGACTGTTGACATTTGAGTTTGTTGATGGCACATGGAAATTTTAGAATATCTTTCGTGGAATGAATGGTTACTTGATGTGTAATATGTACTCATACGACGGAATGTGAGATCAGGTATAGTGATTTGTGTGTTATATGGAGTTGGAGATTGGGAGTTCTCTAATACAGTCTATATCGCAGATGTGGATCATGAGTATTCGGCACCGTTTAGCTGCAATTAGGATTTGGAGGCTAGAGTGGATCTTTTTTGTTAATATGTTAGATTTTGGACATGATGTTGGGTGTAGACTGGTTGTCTCAGTGTTGGGTTATTCTAGACTATTGTGCTATGGGCTAGGTCGAAAATGCCATAGTTTGCGTGGCGAGGTGCATCAGATTATTTTATATCAAGAGTGGTTTGTGTTCCAAAGATCAACGGACGGCTGGGAAGGATTTGCTTTTCTTAATTAGGCCTTCGTGGAGGATGTCAGTGCAGAGGTTGTTACTGTCGATTAAGTTCCGGTATTGAGGGACCTTTCGGAATCGTTTCTTGTGGCCGGGCATGTAGCTGGGTGAAATTGTGGATTTCGGTATCTACTTGGTGCCGGACATCGTATCGTACAGCTCCGGCACGAGTTATAGTAGTGGAAGGAGCAGCCTCAGGCTTCTTGGTAATGAGTTTGTTGGTAAGCTTATTGAATACTTTCTTAGCTTGAGTTGGCTTGGTTAGTCCTGAATTGTTTTAATAAAGGATGGGTTGATTCGATTGTTATTGGATCTACTGGTGATCTGGGAAGAACTATGAGTTGCCTTTCTGTGTTGCGAGGCATTATGATTTTTTGGCAATGGCACATATATTGCGGTGCTACCGAGATTCATAGTGGAAGCTGATTTTTGTAGCTTACAACGCTATAAGTAGATATGATTATGCACTCAGTGTGCTTACGACCGATACTCAGTATTCTGTGATTATGAGCAAATTTGGCTCGATGAGTATTTTCCTATGTGAGATATTTGTGTGGATTGGGTGGCACGCCGCCACAAGTATGTTATCTGGATCGGGTTGCACGCCGCAAAAGTGTGATGTTGAGGATAGTTTCCATATGTTACTTTGTATGCCTTGCTTCCTGGTTTCCGAGGAAAGTCCGTATTGGGAGTTGCTCGGCGAATAGTGCATCGGTGGTGTCCTTTCAGGATTTGATGGTATATTGGTTGCTTCACCGAGGGTGTAATGGATTGCTTGGTTTCAGGCATCAATCTATGCGTGGCTATCTATTTTGAGCATGGTGACTCGAGGTGCTTCAGGTGTAACAGTGTTTGAATAGGATCGCGTGTTGTGGAGAGGCCACGTGAAGTTATGACCTTTCAAGGAGGATTAACATATTCCACTTCTATCATGCGTGATGGGATCCCAGCCTTGTGTTGTGATGGTACTGATGAGTTTGAGGTACAACTCTTTCATTTGAATCAATTGCCATGAGTTGAGTGTGTTCGGACCGTCTTTTATTGGTGAGTATACGACGCAACTGGTGGATTTGGTCTGTGTTGAGATGTATTATCACGAGAATGGTATGTTGGATTCGAAGGGATAGTTGGAGTCATAAATGGATACGAACGGATTTGGTTTTAGCTTGTTTGTATGTTAGTATCGAGGTTATACTCGGAAATCTGTTGTGATAGTAGCCAAAAGGGGAGTGACTTCGTGAATGATTGGTCAGAGAAATTGTCACAATTCATTGCGTGTTTCATCATCGTTGGCAGTATATGAAAGTGCTGGAATAAGACCTTAGCTAATAAGAGGTTCCTATCGATAATTGACTATTTTGGGTAACTGTTGTGAATAAAGACTATCTTTTCGAGGGTCGAATTGTGTGGTTTGCTGCAGGGGTTCACCTGAGGTTGCAGATATGGGTTACTGCAGCTGGTTCGAGCATATTCTGAGTATAAATGTGAGATTTTGATCTTGTGTATGGTTTCGGAGGTGCAATGTGGTTCTACGGTTATGGTCAAGATAGCCTGTGAAATTTAAGCTCTGTTGTATTACGAGCCTATATGAGTTAGGGTGACGTGAGATCACCCTGGGTATATATTTAATAAGGTCATTCGGACATTGGTTGGCTACTAGTATGACTCTAGGCACGCTCGAGGACGAGCATTTGTTTATGTTGGGGAGGATGTAACGAACCAAACCGTCGTCTCAGGATCACAATCGCATCTGAATTAGGTGGTGATTTATGACTTAAGAGCACAATCAGATCTGAATTTGGAGGTCCGGTTAGAATTAGACTTGAATTGGCTAAGTTTAAATTTTGGCGAATTCTGGTTGATAGGTGAGATTTTGATATGGGAGTCGGAATGGAATTCCAACAGTTGCAGTAGCTCTGTTAGGTGATTTTGGATATGTGTGCAAAGTTTCGAGTCATTCAGAGGTGATTAAGTCGGGTTTTAGATCAAATGCAAGTTTCGAAAGTTTTTGTCTAACTTAGGCTTGAATCTATGGTAATTTGATAATTTTGATGTTTATGATACTGTTTTCATGCTACGAGCAAGTTTGAATGAAGTAATAGGACGTATGTGTGCTTTTGGTTGAGGTCCCGAGGGTCTCGGGGTGGTTTCGGATGGCTAACGGAGAATTTTGAACACGAAAAGTGCAGCAGAGGATTTTCTCTATGTGATCGCATATGTATGTCTGTGATCGCATAAAAATCCTGGGGGAGTCTCAGAAATTTGCTCTAGGGGGCTTGCGATCACGTAGTATGAGGAAGCAAAGCTCTGCGATCGCAAGGGGATTTATGCGATCGTGTAAGAGGAAATTGAGGGCCCGGAGTCTATGCGATCACAGGAGTAGTAATGCGATTGCATAGAAGCGCGAATTGCTGGACAGAAGGGTTTTTATAATTAAAACCTCTGCAAAATTCATCATTATTTCCACCATTTTTGACCCCTTCACGAGCTTTGAACAAGGTTTTTGAGGGAATTGACTGAGAAACAATTGGAGGTAAGTTTCTTAGCCTAAGTATTTGAGTTTGTGGCAATATTATTGCAGAAATCAGTAGAAAATCACCAAAATGGGTTAAGTTAGGGCTTGAGAAATTGTGATGTAAAAATGGAATTTGAAGGGGCATTCGAGCTCCATTTTGGACAAACTATATATGTATGGACTCGGGGCGAGACGAGAAATCCGTTGATGCAATTTTCAAAATTTTTCAAGAAGTGGGCTCGGAGCTCGGGTTTTACTAACTTCGTGAATTTTAGTACTTTTCGAGTATTTTTGATTGGGCTATGTTTCTTTAACCCATATTTATGTATTTGTTGTGATTTTGACTAGATTCGAGGAGGTTGATACAAAAGGAAAAGGCATTTCGGACCAGTCTATGGTCGGCTAGAGGTGAGTAGTTTGTATAGACGATGGCCTGAGGGTTTGAAACCCCGGTTTATCACATTGTGACGCTATGTTAGGGCGTGACTCGCAACCCAGGGCAGGTGCGGGATCGTATATGATTGTGGATTGTGACTTGGTCCATCCTGAGTGCTAAATATAATGGGCGGTTGATACGCAACATTGCATTGTTGAAAATTGGGCTTATTGTCATATCTGGGGCCTTGTGCCGATTTGTTGCATCCATCTAGGATGAATATCAGTGTGATAGCATAATTTGTATAATCATTGATCTCAATCCTGTGTCTAATCACTGTTATGAAATTCTAAGTCACTTTTTATGAAATTAAATAATTAAATTATATTCTTCTTAATAATTTGAGATCTGGAAATTAATTGAATATGTTATGTGACTCATATGCATACTGTGGACGGAGTATGGATTGGGCTGCCTGCCGCAGTAATGATATGATGATATGGCGCTTGGGCTGTAGGAGCCCCTCCGGAGTTTGTATATACCCCCAATGAGCACCGTCGACGTTAAACGGATCGGGTTGTACGCCGCAGCGGTTCATGTGCATTGCATCTTTGCATTATACTTGACTGATATACTTGATATTGTCTTGTTGTTGGTTCATAATTAAGGTGTGAGACTGTTAGTTTTAACTTTACTTTGTGGCATTTTGTGGATTTCTTGACTTCAGACATTTTATATGCTTATTACTCACTGAGGTTGTAGTACTCACGCCTACTCCCTGCACCTTGTGTGTAGATTCAGGTACCGGAGGCTTAGCTGAGCAGTCGTTGTCTCCAGGGCTTATCAGAGTTGTTGAATAGCTGCTTGACGTTCGCATGACCTAACTACTCCTCCTATATAGGTTTTATTTATATATACATTTCCAGACTTGTGTATTTTCATTCAGATATTGTTATCTAGTTTGTTTTAGAGGCTCTAGACTCATGACCCCAGATCTCATGGGAGTGTTTTATCAGATTTCGTATCCCTCAGTATTATAACATCATAAATATTGGATTATTATTCTAAAACCATCGCATTTTCGTTAAATTGCCGGTGTGAGACCTATTTTCGAATTGAGAGCGATTGTTGGTCAGGCTTGCCTAGCTGTAGGGTTGGGCGCCATCATGACCGGGTTTGGGTCGTGACACTTCCTCTTTCTTTCACTTTCATCTCATCACCCTTATTACCACTTGATCCAATGATCCAAAGGGTACAATACATCATATACTTTCTCAATTCATAAAATAAGCTGAGCCAATGCTCCAAAGAGTACAATAATTCATATACTTCCTCAATTCATCAAATAGCTTAAGCCACTGCTCTTCGACGTTCAAAAGTCATAATCCTTTCCACAAGTGTTTCACAACAACTACAAATCATCTCTATGGAATGAAACTTATAACATAAATAGAGATATTCAAAATTTATAGACTCACAGTCATGCTAGACACCAATGTATAGATACTCGTCACCATGCATATACATCGTACTCGACATGAAACAAGTAGCAAATAGGACTCACCTCCTAATCCCTCAAGCTAGAGTTAGACCAGACACTTACCTCGATGCTTTGAACTCAACTCAAGTCTCAACGATGGATTTACCCCTTGATTTCACTACAAATCCACTCGAATCTAGTCACTAATTACTTAATTACATCAACAAATGCTAAATGAATCAATCTGAATGCACAAAAATAAAATTCCCAAAGTTTTTCCCAAAAGTTCAAAAATATCCCCCGGCCCACGTGGTCAAAACCCGAGGTTCGAACCAAAACCCGGTTACCCATTTCCCCACGAATCCATATCTATGATTTTTTTGAAATCGGACCTCAACTTGAGGTCCAAATTCCCAATTTTAGAAAAACCTTAGTTCTACCCAAAACCCCCAATTTCACCCATGGAAATCTTTGATTTAAGTTGAAAACATGTTAAATTATGTTAAAAATTTAAAGAAATGAGTAAAAACCAACTTACAAATGATTTGGAAGAAGTCTTGTTCTTGAAAAGTTGCCTAAGTGTGTTTGGGTTTTGAAAGAATGAAGAAAATAGTGAAAAATTCGGCTAAGTATAAAATATGCAGGTTGCAAATATGGGAAATGCGAAATGGGGTTCGCAATTACATTCTTGGGAATTGTGAAGGTGAGTTCACATTTGCGAATTCTGAACAAAATGGGGGACCTCGCATTTGCGACCACAAATGTCGCAATTGCGATAGTCCCAGTTTCGAATTTGCGACATAGTGATCACATTTGCTATCCCTGGCCATCTTTGCATTTGCGAAGTTCATTATCGCATTTGCGATGGAGGGTCGAGTCTGGGCTATCTCGCATTTGCGAGAAAACCTTCACATTTGCGAGCCAGGCTTCGCATTGCAGGTCAGATCAGACCAGCTAATTTCCAAGTTCAAAAAGCACTTCGACACATGTCCAAAACTCACCCGAGCCCTCGGGGCTTCAAACCAAACATACACACAACATCTAAAACATCCTACGTACTTACCATGTGATCAAATCGCCAAAATAATATCATATACTTCATATTGAGCCTCAAAATCCATGATTCCTTTCAAATTTTCATAACACATCAATTTTCCATTTTAAGTCTGAACACGTCAAACAACTTCCGTTTCCAACCAAACTTTACATATAGTGCATAAACCATATATAAGACTTTTACCGGGTGCCGGAACCAAAATATGGGCCCGATACCATCGTCTTCTAATCAGATTTCATTTCAATTTTCCTTAATAATATCAAAAAATCAATTTTACTCAAAAGTTTATTCCTCGGGCTTGGGACCTTGGAATTCAATTCTGGGCATACGCCCAAGTCCCACATTTTCCTACGGACCCTCCGGGATTGTCAAATCACAGGTCTGGGTCTGTTTATCCAAATTATTGACCGAAGTCAAATTTATTCGTTTTAGTATCAAAACTTAGCATTTTTCTTATAGAATTCATATTTAAGCTTTCCGGCTATGCGCCCAGACTGCACACGCAAATCGAGGAAACCTTAAATGAGGATTTCAAGGCATCAGAGACACAAAATTAAATTAAAAATCGGCGATGACCCCATTGGGTTGTCCATTCTCCACCTCTAAAACAACTATTCGTCCTCGAATGGACAAAAGAAAGAAGTGCTTGAGTCGGGGAATAGATGAGGATAACGGCTCCACATATTAGACTCAGACTCCTAGGTCGATGCCTCAGGAGGCTAACCTCTCCACTGAACACATACAGAAGGAAAACTTTTTGACCTCAACTGCCGAACCGGCCGGTCTAGAATAGCCATCGGCTCGTCCTCATAAGATAGATCATTGTCCAACTAGACAGTGCTGAAATCTAACACGTGGGTTTGGTCGCCGTGATACCTCCGAAACATGGATACATGAAAAACTGGATGCACAACTGATAAGCTAGGCGGCAAACGCAAGTCTATAAGTCATCTCTCCCACTCGATTAAGAATATTAAACAGACTAATGAATCTAGGGCTAAGCTTGCTCTTCTTCCCAAACTTTATCATGACCTTCATAGGCGACACTCGAATCAATGCTCATCACCAACCATGAAAGGTACATCTCGAACCTTACGATATGCATAGGTCTTTTGCGTGGACTGAGCCGTACGAAGCCTATCCTGAATAACCTTGCCCTTGTCCAAGTCCTCCTGAACAAAATTTGTACCAAACAACCGAGCCTCTCCCAACTCAAACCATCCAATCGGAGATTGATATTGTCTCATATATAAAGCCTAATAAGGAGCCATCTGGATACTCGACTGGTAGCTGTTGTTGTAGGAATACTCTGCTAAAGGCAAGAACTGATCTCACGATCATACAAAGTCAATAACATAAGCTCGGAGCATATCCTCCAATATTTTAATAGTTGGCTCGGACTGCCCGTCTATCTGGGAATAAAATGCTGTACTCAACTCTACTTGGGTGCCCAACTCTCGCTGAACTGCTCTCCAGAAATGCGAGGTAAGCTGCGTACTCTGATCCGAATTAATACATATCGACACTCCATGAAGACGAACGATCTCTCAGATATAAATCTCAGCTAATCTCTCGGATGAATATGAGACTGCCTCGGGAATGAAATGCGCTGACTTGATCATCCAATCAACAATGACCCAAACTGCATCGAACTTCTTCCCAGTTAGCGGAAGTCCAGTAACAAAGTCCATAGTGATCCTCTCCCGCTTCCACTCGGGAAGCTCAATTCTCTGAAATAAATCATCAGGCCTCTAATGCTCATACCTATCCTGGTGACAATTCAAACACCGTGCCACATATGCCACAATATCCTTCTTCATTCTACGCCACCAATAATGCTGCCACAGATCATGATATGTCTTCGCGGTGCCAGGATGAATAGAATATTCAGAACTATGGGCCTCCGCTAAGATCAACTCTCGGACCCTATCAACATTGGGCACACAAACTCGCTCCTACAAGCTCTAATCTCCATGATCATCTAAAGTCACCTGCCTAGCACCTCCACGCTGCACCGTGTCTCCAAGGACACACAAATGGGGATCATCAAACTGTCGATCATGGATATGCTCCAATAATAAAGAACGAGCAACCGTGCTATCTAACACCCGACTAGGCTCAGAAATATCCAACCTTAAAAATCGATTGGCCAAGGCCTGAACATCCAAACAAGCGGTCTCCGGCTAACCGGAATATAAGCAAGACTGCCCATGCTGGCTCACTTCCTATTCAACGCATCGGCCACCACATTGGCCTTTTCTAGGTGATACAAGATAGCGCCATCATAATCTTTCGACAACTCCAACCACCTTCTCTGCCTCAAATTTATCTCCTTTTGCTTGAACAAGCACTGAAGACTCTTGCGATCAGTGTACACCTCTCATGACCCCAGTTACGTACCCGGTCGTGATAGTGCTTCTCGCGAAGACAAGGCCAGCCAACAACCCCAAATACTCTTTTGGCAGCTATTAAACATAAATGAATAGGAATGTTACTTAATAGCATTTAACTATGAAATTTCATTCCATTACAATCCGACCGGGGTGTCACTAGTCACGAGCATCTAATGAGTAGGCACACTACCATCGGGCCAACAAAACATCCATACAAGGTAAAACTGGAACTCAAAGTCGGAATGGTGTACCACGAATGCTGGCGGTCAGCTTGCTCAACTACCAAAATATGCCCTTCCGATCATGCTAATAACCCGCTACCGGGTGAACAATACCTTCAACTACGCGTAAGGTGCAATGAGTAAAGTGAGTACTTCCAACTCAATGGTAATAAGAGAGAATAATATGTGAGCGATATGAAAACACGTATGAGCACACAAAACTACTATAAAAGACAGAACAACCCCTTTTTTTAGAAAAACCAAAATATTGTGAAAAATCTCAAGACCAGTTCAAAATCTCTTTTGAAAATATGCCTTTTTCAACAGATGCAAAGGAAATTTAAACAAGCAGGAAGTAATCAGGAACCTGACCCTCGGGCTCAGTATCAACCTCTCTGTACAGTATCAGACCCGCGGGCGCACTCCCAAATCACAACATATAACATTAGCCTCTCGGGCTCAACACTCCTCGACATATAACACCAGGGTATGTGGTCAACAGGGCAAGTAAGAGTATGTATGTCAATGATATATGGGTGCTAAATGTCATGCCACGTAGTACAAATAAGAGTGAATGCGTGAATGCAATGCAATGCAATGCCCATGACCGCTACGACGTGTAGCCCGATCCATGGGTACCCTGCACTCACAGGGGGTGTTTACAAACTCCGGAGGGGCTCCTACAGTCCAAGAGCAAAAATGCTGCGGCGTGTAGTCTATCCAATATGTATAATGCTGCGGTGTGCTGTCCGATCCAATATAATATATATAATGTTGCGGTGTGCAGCCCGATCTATGGGCATGCAGTTCGATCCATGCAATATGCTAATGCAGCGTGCAGTCCGATCCATGCAATATGCTACTGCAGCGTGCAGTCCGATCCATACATGTATATGCACATGCTCACACAACACTCGAGGCCTGAAATCCTCCTTACAGCATCTTCATGCCCTCACATATGGCCCTCAGCCTCAATCAGTCCAAAATAGTCAAAGCCCCTCGAGCATCCGTAAAACGATAATACTCAGCTCAAATAATGG
Source organism: Nicotiana benthamiana (assembly GCA_034376525.1). Taxonomy (NCBI): domain Eukaryota; kingdom Viridiplantae; phylum Streptophyta; class Magnoliopsida; order Solanales; family Solanaceae; genus Nicotiana; species Nicotiana benthamiana. Next base: position 45,981,510 of record CM067323.1, read on the forward strand.
TTCAAATATCAGTTAAAACTCCAAGTTTCAGAAAAAAATTATAGCTGAGTTCATGAAACAGTATATATCACATGGACCGAGTTCAAATCATCTTTCAAATAGTGAGGAAAACTGTGATGATAGTGCATAAAGAGTTCAAATAAGCGGCATTAAGCCCCAAGTATGGGAATGAGCCCAAGTCATAATGATAACAACAAATCATTTACAATTTCGCGGTAAAAACCAACAACCGGGACAGACCAAGTCACAATACCCAATGGTGCTCTATCCCACGCTCAGGTCCCGGTGCAAGTCACTACAATACAACACTAAGATGTGCAAATCCGGGGTTTCAAACCCTCAAGATATCATTTCCAAGTATTACTCACCTCGAACCGGCGAAATCTCAAGCTCGCGACGCCCTTGCCCCTCAAATAGGCCTCCACGCGCGTCAAATCTAGCCAAAAATAGAGCGAATACATCACAATATGCAAATGAGACAATACCCAATCGAAAACAATCGAATTATAGCAAGAACCTCAAAACTAGCAAAATTCGAGCCCCAGGCCCGTTTCTCAAAAAATTACAAAACTTACATTTTCGGAATCCCCGTCTCGCCACGAGTTCATACATACCAAGAACCCCCAAATCCAAGCTAAAATGACCTATCAAATCCCAATTTGAAGTGTCAAAAATTCAAGCCGTAGTTTCTGCAACTTCATTCCCAAATTCAAAGAATTAATGGATTCATTGATTAAATGATGTTTCTAGACAACGAGACTTACCTCCAATCACTTCCCATCGAAAACTTCCTGTCCCATTCATACTACTGTTGGCTTATGTGCTATGTCTAGCGGCTGGTGAATCCTACCCAAGAATTAGGTAGGATATTTCCTCGGTTTCCGAGAAGGGTTTTAATGGCGACTGGACTCATCTTCAAAATCTACCAACAAGCTCTCAAGGTGGTGCAAAAATGGTGGAAAAATAAACCCAAGTCGCGGATGAAATAGTTTAAAAACAATCTGCCCAGGTGCCAATTTACTTTATGTGATCGCAGCCCCAGGCGTTGCGATCGCAATGCACAAAATCTCCAGACCTCTAGAATGGCCTGCGCGAACGCGACTAGCCCTCTGCGATCAGGTAGCTTCGCTTCCCAGACCAGTGCGATCGCGCTCCTCATACCGTGATCGCGATGAACAAAGGGGTGGGTCCCCAAATACTCTTATGCAAACGCGTCTGCCTCCCCGCGATCGCGATTCACAAACAACCCCTTATACGCGAACGTAAACCAGCTATTTCGAACGCAATGACCCTCTCCAGCTACCTCTACGTGTTCGCATCCTTCCTCGCTCGAACGCGTAGAAGGAATTTCTTCTGCAATCTTTTCTGAAAATTTGCTATCTTAAAACATGGAAAATAGTCCGTTTCATCACCCGAACTCACCCCGAGGCCCCCACGACCTCAACCAAAAATACCAACCTACTCTAATGCATCATAAGAACTTGTTCTAATCATAAAAACACATACAACAACACAAGAATCATCAAATTACCACGGATTCAAACCTAAATTTTCTTAAAACTTCCGAACTCATATTCGATCCAAAACCCAACCAAACGACGTCCGAATGTCCTGAAAATTTGCGGACATATATAAAATCACCTAACAATGCTACTGCAACTCTCGGAATTCCATTTTGACCCTCGGATACAAATCTCACCTATCAACCGGAATCTGCCAAAATTCAACCAATTATGGCCTAATTCTACATCAGACCTCCAAATTAAATTCCGATCGCTCTCGTAAGTCATATGTCATCTCCCGAAGCTAACCAAATCATCAGAAATCACATCCGAGCCTTCTAACTCATAAGTCAACTTCCGGTTGACTTTTTTCGAAACAAGCTTCCTTTTAAGAGGCCATGTGCCTTATTTTTCAACCAAAACCAATTCAATTACACCCGATCGACTCTAATGCTGATATTGAAACATGAAGCAACACAATAAGGGGGAAACAGAGCACTAACACATAAGATGAAGGGTCTGGTCGTCACATCCTCCCAAACTTAACCAAACGCTCGTCCTCGAGTGTACCCAGAGTTGTACTAGAAGCAACCCAATAGCTAAATGAATTTACCAAGCACATACTCAGGGTGATCCCATGTCACCCTATGTCTTATAGGTCCGACAACACGACATAGCTGAAATTTCATAGTCCATCTAACCTAGAAACCATAGGACCGCATTGCACTTTTCAAAGTTCTACAGAAGATCCGAACCTCACGTCTATATTCCGAATAAACCCGGACCAATTGTAACAATCCATACCTGCAACCTCAGATGAAATCATATGATATCCCACATAACTCAAATACATGCAGCGATAACTCCCATTCACAATAGCTACCCTCGACAACCAATATCGCTAGAAAATCTCTTGTTAAATGGAGTCTCATTTCAATACCTTCATATACTGCCAACGGCAACCGAAGCACGCGATATAATGAACCCATTTCTCAGATCAACCTTTCATGAATCCATTTCCCTCTTGACTAATACTACAACAGATTTTCGAGCCAAACCTCGATATTACCTTATAACAAGCTGAAATCAAATTGGTTCATACTCATTAATGACTCCAATGATCATGTCAACTACAACACACCACTCTAGTGATATGACACCTCAACACCAGCTTAATCCACATTGTGCTCAATACATGCACCAATAAGAAACGATCTGAACACACTCAAATCATGAAAATTGACTCAAACGAAAGAGCTGTAATTCAAATCCATCCGTACGATCACCACACAGAACTGAGATCCCTTCTCACATCAAAGAAATAGAGTACCTGAATCCTCCTCGAAAGGTCATAACATCACGTGGCTTTGCCACAACGCGAGATTCTATCCAAAGACTATTACCCACGAAGCACTTCAAGTCACCATGCTCAACACAAACAACCACGCATAGATTGAGATCTGAAACCAAGCAATTCATCACACTCACGGTGAAGCAAGTATTATACACTATTCAATCCTGAAAGGACACAACCGATGCGCTATTCACCGAGCAACACCCAATATGGATTTTCCTGATAAACTAGGAAACAAGCATACAAAGTAACATATAGGAAACTATTCTCCACATCACACTGTTGCGGCGTGCAACCCGCTCCAGATAACATACCCGTGGCGGCGTGACACCCGATCCAGATGACATACCCGTGGCGGCGTTCCACCCAATCCAGATGCCATACCCGTGGTGGCGTGCCACCCGATCCGCACATATATCTCACAAAAGAAGATGCACATCGAGTCAAATTTGCTCATTACAATACACACATATAGCCTCATTCCCGGCCACAAGAAATGCACCCGAAAAGTCCCTCAGTACCGGAACTGGATCAATGGTAGAAACCTCTGCACTGGCATCCGCTACGAAGGCCCAATCAATAAGCTATTCCTGCCAGCCATTCGCTGGTCTCTAGAATACAAGCTACGCTGCTAGAATATAATCGGATGTACCTTGCCATGTAGCCTGTGGCATTTTCTGACATAGCCCATAACACATTAGTCTAGACCATCTCACCCTGGAACAACTAGTGTGCCATAAAATATCATATCCCAAATTTAAGATACCACGCAAAGAAAGATTCACTCGGACCTCCAATTTCCAACAATAGCTAGAGATGTCGGTACACACGACCTCCAACCACCACATGGTCGGATCACGAGAACTTCTAGTCCCCAACACATATAACGCATGAATCACTATGCCTGATCCCACACTCCACCATACAGATACATAACACCCATCAAGTGTCCATTCATACCACGAAAGATATTCGAAATTTCATGCGCCATCAACAAACTCAAATATCCGCAGTCGATCCCACAAGAAAATATCGCAATACTACTGACGTATCATCAATTTAAATCGACCTAATCATCTGAAGATCGATTCTTTACTCACCTGTAGCTGACCGTGCTACTCAAGAATTTAATGATTTCCCATTATGAACTGAACCAAAACCTTGAACACGCAAATCTCAATTCTCCATATCACAATACATAAACCATACCACACTAGGATAATATGAGGACTTCTGTCTCTCTCATGTGCCGCAGACATTGACGCACTCAACTAGTCAAGAACTTTCAGGATCACATATAGGAGAAAAATTATTACATACTCCATGCTTTGCATACCCATAGGAAATATGCTCATTTTCAAACCACGGTAAAACACATCAAGGGCTCTTTCTCCCAATTCCATTGCACAAGCTAAACTGCCCAGACCGAATACTTCTACCCAAACCAAGTTAAGAAAATTGCCAGCAGCTAAACCTTTGCTGCACAATACCCGTAAGGCTCATTACCTCGAACACATACAAGAATTAATAATAGCCCTACCATGCCGATTCGGTTTATTATCAAGCTATTCCATTTATCTAATTTCCTTCCTAATTCATCATTAATTTGATATTCTTCCCCGCTGTAGCACCACAATAACTCAATTTAGGTTATCACATGAGACTCCCACATAAGACCACACTATCTAAGACCCATATGCCACTAAATACCCTCTCGAATGCTTCCTAGAAATACAATATTCCAAAATGCTTTACCTTGAAGAACTTCCTGCGAATCTGAATTCGTTACTATTACCTTCCAAGTACGGATACATAGAATCCCATGATTAACATAAAATACCACAAGTCTTGATCTTTTCTAATGAAAACACAGTCTCTAGCCACATACACAAACTTAAGACACCCGATTGTGACATGCAAAATCTTGAACATAGTAAAACCATTCTCGAGAGTTGTTCACTCTTATTCAGCTGTAATTCACCTGCCCTAAATGAACCGAATCACTCGTGCCTTATAAGTACTCCGACACCACAAAACATGATTTCATACAGATACAACAACCATCTTTCTTATATATACATTGAACATTCTTTGTCAACAACGACTCAAAACGTCCTAGTATTTTCTCACATTTACAAAAGCACCATATAACCTTTGTAGAAATTTTCCTTCACAAGTGCCATCCTCGGCTCAATTTTTGTAACCGAAACTGATCTGCCATCATACCTCAAAACAGAACCAACATAGCTCATAACCATGTAATCCGCTGACCAGCAGCAACCTCCCCAACTTGGCTCGACGCATATATTATGGCACTCATAACAAATCATAACACTTTTACTCTAATGATGACATAATGAGATCAAACTCAAATCATTGACAAATTTTGTGAATACACAGATCATCTAGCACTGACATTCTCTGCAAACCTCGCATTCATTTCCACATCAGTTGAGTCCACTTTCTTAAGCGTCCCAATTCTTCAAAATACAACACATACCCTTCAATTATGCATGAGATATTTTACATAACACATATGGATCATATAGTACAAAACCCTCCGCAGGAGATAGCCTATCTGCTTCGCCCCATTTTAATATTTCCACTTACCTTCCACCATCATATACTTAATACATAGCCATCTAGTCTATCTTACTCTAAACTCATATCGCCACATGTATTACACCTCACTATCCAACAAGGGGATACATAAATATTCTTCACGCGGCACTGCCTCATGCTACACAACAGACCGTAATAGAAAATAAACACTTAACAACTCATTTATTATCCATCAGACTTCTTTGTCACTACCAAAATTATATATATAAACCTCGCATTACTAACATACTCATCACATGGATATCCACCCGCCATTCCGGCTAATAAGAACAACACTGAACATATAAGTTCAAAACACTTGCTCACACAATCAGCACCTTGGTGCTTAAGCCATAAGCAAATATCCGGCCTCAAGTCCTCCAGACTGGCCCAACATGAACTCACGGAGATTACCTCTTTCCCCTCGATCAGGGAGTCACAATCCATCCAGGCACATATACTACTGAGTGCTCGCATGTGCATATAAACGTGTGGAAGGAATTTTCAAGGATTATATCTGAAATTGAATCAAGTATGCACGATAAGATTCCAAGAATGGGAAGATTTCCTAAAGGTTCTGCAGCCTCTCGAGGATAAATATAGCCATCTGCGTACCGATTCACGAGACTCTACTAACCCTGCTCATGACTCGTGAGACCTGGTAACCTAGACTCTGATACCACTTGTCACGATCCCAGTTCCGTACCCGGTCATGATGGCGCCTCTCGTGAAGACAAGGCCACCCAACAACCCCAAATACTCTTTAGGCAGCTATTAAACACAAATGAAAAGGAATATTACATAATAGCATTTAACTATGAAATTTCATTCCATTATAACTAATGTTGTCAAAGGCGCGCTTAAAGCGCGCTTAAGCCCTGAAGTGAGGCTCAAAACATGTCGAGCGTTTTGCCTCGCTTTCTGGGTGTTTTAGTGTCGCATCAAAGTTCCAAGGCATGCTTTTCACTGATAATGAGTGTAATCCTGAAAAGGCGACCTTAAAAAATTGATATTTCACTTTATAATGATTTTTTTTCAATTTCATTGTCAATATATTTGTTATTCATGCTTATAATGATTAGTCTTGGACTACATGCATATTTTTACTTTTTTCCCATTGCGCCTTTTTTTATTAAAGCCCACGCTTTATTTGCGCTTTGCGCTTCAAACTTCAAAGAACCTAAGAGCTTTTTTGCGCTTTTTGCCTTTGGTAACACTGATTACAACCCGACCGGGATGTCACAAGTCACGAGCATCTAATGAGTAGGGACACTACCACTGGGCCAACAAAACATATATACAAGGTACAACTGGAACTCAAAGTCGGAATGCTGTGCCGCGAACGCTGGCGGTCACCTTGCTCAGCTACCAAAATATGGCCTTTGATCCTGCTAATAACTTGCTACCGGGTGAACAATACCTGCAACTACACGCAAGGTGCAGGGAGTAAAGTGAGTACTTCCAACTCAGTGGTAATAAGAGAGAGTAATATCTGAGCGATAAGAAAACACGTATGAGAACAAAAAACTACTATCAAAGATAGAACAACACCTTTTTGAGAAAAACCGAAATACTGTGAAAAATCCTTTAGAAAATCTCAAGATTAGTTCAAAATTTCATTTGAAAATATGCCCTATTCAACAGTTGTAAAGGTAATTTCAACTAGTAGGAAGTAATCAGGAACCAGCCCCTCGGGCTCAGTATCAAACTCTTAGTACAGTATCAGCCCCGCGGGCTCACTCCCAACTCACATCATACAACATCACCCCTTCGGGCTCAGCATTCCTTAACATATAACCCCAGGGTATCTGGTCAACAGGGCAAGTAACAGTATGTATGCCAATGATATATGGGTGCTAAATGTCGTGCCACGTAGTACAAATAGGAGTGAATGCATGAATGAAATGCAATGCAATGCACATGGCCGCTACGGTGCGTAGCCCGATCCATGGGTACCCTATGCTCACTGGGGGTGTGTACAGACTCCGGAGGGGATCCTACAGCCCAAGCGCAAAAATGCTACAACGTGCAACCTGATCTAATATGTATAATGCTGCAATGTGTAGCCCGATCCAATATAATATATATAATGATGCAGCGTACAGCCCGATCCATGCAATGTGCTACTGCAGCGTGCAGTGTGATCCATGCAATATGCTACTACGGCGTGCAGTCCGATCCATGCGATATGCTACTACGACGTGCAGTCCGATCCATGCATGTATATGCACATGCTCACACAACACCCGAGGCCTAAAATCCTCCTTATAACATCTTCATGCCCTCACATATGGCCCTCAGCCTCAATCAGTCCAAAAAAGTCAAAGCTCCTCGGGCATCCGTAAATCGATAATACTCAGCTCAAACAATGGTTCAAATATCAGTTAAAACTATAAGTTTGAGAAAAATTATCGATGAGTTCATGAAACAGTATAAATCACATGGACTGAGTTCAAATAATCTTTAGTGAGGAAAATTGTGATGATAGTTCATAAAGAGTTCAAATAATTGGCATTAAGCCCAAGTATGGAAATGAGTCCAAGTCATAGTGATAACAACAAATAATTTACAATTTCGCAATAAAAACCAACAAACGGGACGGGCTAAGTCACAATCCTCAACGGTGCTCTACCCCATGCTCAGGTCCAGCGTGCAAGTCACCACTATACAACACTAAGATGTGCAAATCCGGAGTTTCAAACCCTCATGATATCATTCCCAAGTATTACTCACCTCGAATCGGCAAAATCTCAAGCTCATGATGCCTTTGCCCCTCAAATCGGCCTCCATGCGCGTAAAATCTAGCCAAAAATAGAGCAAATACATCACAATATGCAAATGGGACAATACCCAATCGAAAACAATCGAATTATAGCAAGAACCTTGAAACTAGCAAAACCCAAACCCCGGGCCCGTTTCTCGAAAAATTATGATCCTTATTTTTTTGGAATCCTCGTCTCGCCACGAGTTCATACATACCAAGAACTTCCAAATCCGAGCTCAAATGACCTATCAAATCCCAATTTTAAATATCAAAAACTCAAGCCCTAGTTTCTTCAACTTCATTCCCAAATTAAATGAATTAATGGATGATTCTATGATTAAATGATGTTTCTAGACCACGAGACTTATCTCCAATCACTTCCCGTCGAAACCCTCTTAAAAATCTACCAAAAAGCAATCAAGGTGGTGTAAAAATGGTGGAAAAATGAGCCCAAGTCGCGGATGAACTAGTTTAAAAACATTCTGCCCAGGTGCCAGTTTACTCTATGCGATCGCAGCCCCAGGCATTGCGATCGAAATACACAAAATATCCAGACCACTAGAATTGCCTATGCGAATGCGACCAGCCCTCTGCGATCGCGTAGCTTAGCTTCCTAGATCAGTGCGATCGCACTCCTCATGCCGCGATCGCGATGAACAAAGGGATGGGTCCCCAAATCCTTTTATGCGAATGCGTCTGCCTCCTCACGATTGCGATTCACAAACAACCCCTTATATGTGAACACAAACCAGCTATTGCGAACGCAATGACCACATTTCAAGCCCTCTACAGCTAACTCTACGCGTTCTCATCTTCCTCACGTGAACGCATAGAAGGAATTTCTTCTGCAATATTTTCTGAAAATCTTCTATCTTAAAACATGGAAATTAGTCCGTTTGATCACCCGAATTCACCCCGAGACCCTGGGGACCTCAACCAAAAACACCAACCTACTCTAATATATCATACGAACTTGTTCCAATCATAAAAACACATACAACTACACAAGAATCATCAAATTACCACGGATTCAAGCCTAAATTTTCTTACAACTTTCGAGCTCATATTCGATCAAAAACCTGACCAAACGACGTCCGAATGACCTAAAAATTTGCGGACATATCCAAAATCACCTAAAGAAGCTACTGGAACTCAGCTACTGCAACTCTTGCAATTCCATTCCGACCCTGGGATCAAAATCTCACCTATCAACCGGAATCCGCCAAAATTCAAACTTCCCCAATTCAGGCCTAATTCTACACCGGACCTCTAAATTCAATTCCGATCGCTCTCCTAAGTCACAAATCATCTCCCGAAGCTAACCGAATCATCGAAAATCATAGCCGAGCCTTTTAACTGACAAGTAAACTTTCGGTTGACTTTTTTCAAAACAAGCTTCCTTTTAAGAGGCCATGTGCCTTATTTTTCAACCAAAACCAATTCAGTTACACCCGATGGACTCTAATGCTGATATTGAAACATGAAGCAACACAATAATGGGGAAACAAAGAAGTAACACATAAGACGACGGGTCGGGTCATCACAACATCTCACACGTCATGCCGTACAGATAATGCCTCCAAATCTTCAATGCATGAAAAATGGCTGCCAACTCTAGATCATGAACCGGATAGTTCTTCTCATGGATCTTCAACTGCCTAAAAGCATAGGTAATGACCCTGACATCCTATATCAATACTGTACCAAGCTCAATAAGGGAAGCATCACAATAGACTACATAAGGCCCTGAGCGTATGGGATACCAATACCGGTGCTATAATCAGAGCTGTCTTGAGCTGCTGAAATCTCGCCTCACACATGTCCAACCATCTGAACTGAGTACCCTTCTGGGTCAATCTAGTCATCGGGGTTGTGATATATGAGAAGCCCTCCACGGATCGATGATAGTAGCCTGCCAATCCCAAGAAACTATGAATCTCTGTAGTTGATGCTGGTCTAGACTAGTTCTTGACTACCTCAATCATCTTCGGGTCAACCTAAATACCCTCTGCTGATATGGCATGACCCAAAAATGCAACCGAACTCAAACAAAACTCACGCTTTGAAAATTTTGCATGCAGCTGACTATCCTTTAGAGTCTGAAGAACCACTTTGAGATGTTGCTCGTGATCCTCCTGGCTATTAGAGTATATCAATATATCATCAATGAAGAGTATCACAGATGAGTCCAAGTTAGGCCGGAACACTCGTTTAATCAAGTCTATAAAAGTTGCTGGGGCATTTGTCAACCCAAATTATATGACCAAGAACTCGTAATGCCTATACCGAGTGTGCAAAGCTATCTTAGGGACATCAGATGCCCTAATCCTTAACTGATGGTAGCCAGATCTCAAGTCTCTCTTTGAGATACCTTGGCACCCTGAAACCGATCGAACAAATCGACAATCCTCGGTAGTTGATACTTATTCTTGATTGTAACCTTGTTAAATTGCCGGTAATTAATGCACATTCTCATCGAACCATCCTTTTTCTTCACAAACAACTGTGGCACACCCAAAAGAGAAATGATAGGTCTAATGAAACCCTTCTCAAGCAAATCCTACAACTGAGTCTTTAAATATTTCAACTATGGCGGGGCTACGCTATACGGCAGGATAGAAATAGGCTGAGTGCCCGGAGCCGGGTCAATACAAAAGTCGATATCTCTGTCGGGCGGCACACCCAACATGTCTGAAGGGAAAACCACAGGTAACTCTCGAACAATGGGCACAGAATCAATATAAGGGACCTCCGCGCTAAAATCATGAACATACGCAAAAAGGCAAAATACACCTTATCGACCATTCGTCGAGCCTTCACATTCGAGATAACACTGCAGGTGGAATAGCCTGGAGTCCCTCTCTTCTCTAAAAGGAGAAAATCTAGTAAGGTTAAGGTCACAGTCTTGGCATGGAAATCTAAGATAGAATGGTACGAGGATAACCAATCCATCCCCAATATAACTTCGAAGTCGACCATGTCTAAAAGCAACAAATCAACACGAGTCTCAAGACCCCAATCACCACAACACAAGAATGATGAACTCAGTCGACCATAATAGAATCACCCACCAGGCATAGACACATAAACATGACTGCTCAATAAATCACTAGGCATGACCAGATACGGTGCAAAGTAAGATGACACAAACGAATATGTAGACCCTAGGTCAAATAGCACTGAAGCCTCCCTATCACAAACCAAAATAGTACCTGCACTTCAACCTCTAATACCTTCACCGCCACCTCTAGCATCTTAACCTCCACTTCTAATACCTTTACCTCCACCTTTAGCTAAGTGAGCGGGCTGGACGAGTCCCTCAATGAACCTCCTCACTATCTCTCACATTGGGAAGCATGATAAGAGCATGACGAGCCGTAAATCTAGTCTCGTACTGAGTAACAACCATAGAAGCTGGAGATGCCCGAACTGCCTCTGATAGGCCTCTCTCTAAGTGATGGGGAGAAACCTCTCCAGAAATAGCTGCGTCAATTGCTCCTAAGTCGAAGCTGATGACCTAGCTGGTATAGCCAATCAGTACTCTTCCCAACAGGTCTCAGTAGATCCAGGCAAATGAAAAGTGGCAAAATCAACCTCATTGATCTCAACAATGCCCATGTTCTGGAGAACCTCGTGACAACAGTCTAGATAATCCCGGGACCCCTTAGTAGATGCACCGCTGAATGTAATAGTTAAAAACTTGGTGAATCTGTCCAATATCCATAAAGCCTTAGACGTCACTGATGTACCACCGGTCTGTGCTGCTGTTAGACTGAAGAAGTGACACGTGACCTCGCCATTCGCGAAAAGGACAAGAATAGAGGTTTCAATTTCGCACTGCGAGAACAAAATCGCACGACAACAAAGAATAGAAGTGAAACTTTTCCTAACTCTGTAGTCTCTGGGGATAAATACATACGTCTGCGATCCGCCAGACTCTACTGAGCTTGTCCGTGACTTGTGAGACTTATGTAACCTAATGCTCTGATACCAACTTGTCACGACCCAAATTTCTAAACCTTCGGGGATCGTGATGTCGCATACTATTGTGAGCTAGGCTAGCCAACCTCTAACTATCATTTTCATAAACCAATTACTTCTTTCAATATTACCAATAATAATATGAAACATCGGAATTAAGTAATAAATAAGAAGTCTTAAATTAAAGAAAACTGAATAATAATGCGGAAATCCAACATAGCATCTACCCAAAATCTGGTGTCACCTAACTCACGAACTACTAAGAATACTAAATACAACCATTTGAATTAAATAATACACTGTTTGTCTCGGATACATGAGATGGTAGAATGAAATATATGATAGAGGGCCTGCATACGCCTCAAGGCTACCTCGGTGTCTCGGTGAACTGATAATAGGCTCCTGAAGTACTGGTGTTGTCCAGTACCTGGATCTGTGCAGAAGAGCACAAAGTGTAGTATCAGCACAACCGACCCTATGTTCGGTAAGAGCCTGGCCTAACCCCGACTAGGTAGTGACGAGGGTAGGACCAGACTCCAGATAGACCTGTGCAGTTATATAGTATTTGGCGAAAAAATAAACAGATAATGAACAATTAAAGTTGGGGAAGGGAACATGATTTGGGGGTAAAAGTCAAAACAACATATCAAGAATATTATGTAAACATCAACTTAACATCTAATACGGATAAAGGGAAATAAAGGAAACTTTCACTTCTCAATACTCATCTTGTTACAGGCGTGTAACCCGATCCGCCCCCATATATGTATATATATATATATATATATATATATATATATATATATATATATATATATATATATATATATATACATACGACAGAATAGAAATACATAAAATAACCATTCAAAGATGGAGGGGAACATGCTGTGGGGAAAATAACAGTTCAGAAATAGAAACGCCAAATAAGGAATGAAACTGTACAACTAGAATATCAACAAGAGTAATAAATCAACAGTTGTATGACATCACCCATTGTGCTTTTACTCTCGTTCACACCAAATAAATTGTATAAAGTACATGGCATCACCCTTCGCGCTTTTATTCTCTTTCCTCACCATATAATGAATGAATATCGGTACAGAATGGTATATCATACGGGACAGAATCACCCTTCGTGCTTTACACTCTTTCCTCACCATGAAATCGATGTTATAGGCATGGTATGGTACATCGTGCAGCGCGACGTCACCCTTCGTGCTTTGCTCTCTTTCCTCACAATAGCAAAAAATGCACGACATCACCCTTTCTGTTTTACTCTCTTTCCTTACCTAAATACTAATCACAAATAAGGGAGAAAGGGAGTAAACAAACAATGGTAGAAATCCCGACGAGGGAACGCAAGTAAATTGTTAAATTCCGTCAAGAAAACAACATCAATAACTTTCACATCCCGGCAAGGGAGATAGTCAATACACAAAACAACTCGGCAAGGTTACAATTAATGATCCTTCCTCTTTCTTTCACTTTCATCTCATCACCCTCATTACCACTTGAGCCAATGCTCCAAAGGGTACAATAAATCATATAACTTCCAAATTCATAAAATAACTTGAGCCAATGCTCCAAAGAGTACAATAATTCATATGCTTTCTCAATTCATCAAATAACTTGAGCCAATGCTCTTCGACTTTCAAAAGTCATAATCCTTTCCACAAATGTTTCACAGCAACTAGAAATCATCTCTAAGACATGAAATATATAACATGAATTAAGATATTCACAATTCATAGCCTCATGGTCATGCTAGACACCAACGTATAGATACATGTCACCATGCCTATACATCGTACTCGACATGAAACAATTAGCAAATATGACTGAACTCCTAATCCCTCAAGATGAGTTTGACTAGATACTTACCTCGATGCTTTGAATTCAACTCAAGTTTCAACCATGTATTTACCCATCGATTCCACCATAATTTCGCTTGAATCTAGTCACTGATTACTTAATTGCATCAACAAATGCTAAATGAATCAATTTGATCGCATAAAACTAAATTCCCAAAAAGTCCAAAAATATCCCTGGGCCCACGTAGTCAAAACCCAAGATTCGAACAAAAAACCGGTTACCCATTCCCCCATGAATCCATATCTATGATTTGTTTTGAAATCGGACCTCAAATTGAGGTCCAAATCCCCAAATTTAGAAAAACCTAAGTTCTATCCAAAACCCCCAATTTTACCCATGAAAATCTTTGATTTTAAGTTGAAAACATGTTAAATGATGTTAAATATTGAAAGAAATGAGTAAAAATAAACTTCCAAAAGATTTGGAAGAAGTCTTGTTCATGTAAAATCGCCTAAGTGTGTTTGGGTTTTGAAAGAATGAAGAAAATGGTGAAAACTTTGGCTAAGTATAAAATATGCAGGTTGCAGATATGTGAAATGCGAACTCGGGTTCACAATTGCGAACCCAGATTCTGCAGGCTTGGGAATTGCATAGGTAAGTTCGCATTTGCAAAGTCTAAACAAAATGGCGGACTTCGCATTTGCGGCCAAAAATGTCGCCTTTGCGACAGTCCCAGTTCTACATTTGCTACGTAATGATCGCATTTGCGATCCTTAGCCATCATGGGCACCTTCGCATTTGAGAATTTCATTATCGCATTTGTGATGGATGGTCAAGTCTGGGCTATCTCGCATTTGCGAGAAAACCTTCGCATTTGTGAGCCAGGCTTTGCACTGCAGGTCAGATCATACCAGCTAATTTTCAAGTTCAAAAAGCACTCCGACACCTATCCAACACTCACCTGAGCCCTCGAGGCCCTGAACCAAACATATACACAACCTCTAAAATATCCTACGGACTTATCCGTGCGATCAAATCGCTAAAGTAACATCATATACATCAAATTAAGCCTAAAAATCCATGATTGCTTCTAAATTTTTATAACACATCAAATTTCCATTTTAAGTCCAAAACACGTCAAACGACGTCCATTTCCACAATACCGGGTGCCGGAACCAGAATACGAGCTCGATACCATTGTCTTCTAATTAAATTTTATTTCAATTTTCCTTAATAATATAAGAAAAATAATTTTACTCAAAATTCATTCCTCTGGCTTGGGACCTCGGAATTCGATTTCGGGTATATGCCCAAGTCTAATATTTTCCTACGAATCCTCCGGGATCGTTAAATCGCGGTCTGGATCCGTTTTTCCAAAATATTGACCGAATTAAAATTTATTCATTTTAATATCGGAACTTAGCATTTTTCTCAGAGAATTCGTATTTAAGCTTTTCGGCTACACATCCGGACTGCGCACGTAAATCGAGAAAACTCTAAATAAGGTTTTCAAGGCTTCCGACACACATAATTCAATTAGAAACAGGTGATGACTCCATTGGATTGTCACAATTTCATTTACTATAGGCTATAAAATTGAAGGGGTTTTATCTTTATTTTAGTGATTGTCCATATAAATTGATATTGGTCCTATTTCGATGGTTTCATTTGCTTGTTTGATTCGTATTAGGAAGGGAATTAAAGGGGTTTCAGATAGTTTTATGTATAGAAAGCTTAGTTATTTTTATATTGGATATTATGAAGGGTTAACGATACTTTTAGGAGCTATGGCACTATATTTGCCTTCCTGATGTTTAATTGCTGCTTCCGGGGGCGGCTCAACCCCGGAGCTTTAGGCCCCAAAGAGTATAAGTCCTCAAATATTAATTATAATAAAAATAAATTTCACACAAATAATTATGTATTATATAATTTATCTATAATTTTCATACATTAGTTTTATCTAGTTATATACAATTACAATATTATACCACTTAAATAAAGTTTTTATACAATATATCTTTTGTATATTTTGTATCTGATTTATACATAGTAAAAAAAATTCATACACCTGTTTATATTTTCTACAACATAACTACAATTTTCATACATTATTTCTACCTAGTTATATATAACTGCAATATTATACAACATTAATATAATTTTTATACAATATTGTTCAATTTTCATAATGTATGTCATGTCTTCTTCGTTGTTGATTTTCAATTTGAAATTCAGTGAAAATCAAGTCTAATATTCACCAAAACACCCTCAAAATTGAGATATAAACTCCGAATCATATTTATAATTGTTCACAACAACACCCGATCCAAATAAATGATGGTTTTTAAAAAGCCAATTTCGAACTCAAAACTTCTAAGCTTTTTAATGGCTGTCAATAGTGGAATTACTGCTCTCTTTTCCTTTGCTTTACATGACTGGAACTAGGGATTGAGAGATAGAGAGAGACGTAGAGAGAATTTCCAATTGTTTGCAACAATATCTAATTCAAATAAATAATAATTTTTGAAATCCCAAATTCGAATTTAAAGCTTTAAAGCTTTTTAATTGCTGTCAATGGTGTAATCGATGCTCTCTTGTCTATTGCTCTACATTATTAGAATTAGGAATTGAGAGATGGAGAGAGATGTAGGGAGAGATAGAGAGATAGAGAGATAGAGAGAGATAGAGCGATAGAGAGTGAGAGAGCGCATTGGGGGGAGAGAGAATAAGGATGAGAAATAATTGATTCTTAATATAAAGAGATACTCATTTAATTCTTAAAAAGTGTATATAAATGGTAAATTTATACATAGGAGGCAATTAAATCGAAACTTGGGTAGAGAGGGTAATGAGGTTTCCAATAGTGTATAGGTATGTAAAACTCCCTTATGTATATTACATATATAATAAGTATATTTTATACAATTACTCCTATAAATTTTTATAATAGTAAGTAAATATTTTGATCAATTATCTGCTATGTCAATAATCATAATAGCATAGTTCCAACTATTATTGTATACTGTCAAAATCAAGGAGTAAGATTTTGGAGTCTCAAATTGGGCTATTGGCTCAAGTCCGGGAGACTCGAGGTGTAGGGCAGATCCGGCTAAGAGATACCTACCTCGAGGAAGCTGATCAAAGGCCTAAAGTTCCTACATCGAGGACAGTATAATCTTGAAGTCAATCAAGAAAGAGCGGGAATTTCTCAAGGACACGTGGATCCGGGCATTAATCATAGGATAAGGGTTGTATGAAATGGTACGGGTCCGTACTAGACCGTTATACACCTGTACGAATAGGATTCTTTACCTTTATTATCACGATCCAAAATCCACTGAGTTCGTGATGGCACCGGACACCATTGTCAGGCAAGCCAACAACTAATAACTAGAAACTTCTTGTTTTAAAACTTATTGAAAACATTCCTTTTTATACGTTTAAACATCAAATAATAAAATTCATTGAAATAAGGAAATGTCTTTAACCAATTTAATATTGAAAAATCCTATAACCATCCCAGAATCCAGTGTCACAAGTGCATGAGAAATTTCTAGGAAATATGACACGACCCAAACCTGGTCGTGATGGCACCCAACCCTAAAGCTAGGTAAGACTTACCAACAATCTCTTCTAATTTCACATTAAGTCTCAAAAGTGACAATTAACATTATAGTAATTTTAGGAAAATACTCCAAAAATATTAATAGAGTAATAAGGACAAATACCAAAAAGAGAAAGAAGATAGAAAGGTTCGGTCCCTACCCGGTGCTTGAAGGTCTGACGGGTGCCTTCTTTTCAATAGATGCGGAAACTGATAAACACCCATAAGATCTGGGGTCACGAGTCTAGAGCCTCTAGACTCGTGACCTCAGATATTTGGGAGTGATTATTCACATTTCGTAATATTCTATTATTATTATTATCGGATCATAATTCTAAACTACTATAATATTCTTAAACTGTCGGTTTAAGACTCATCCTTTAATAGAAAGCGATTATTGGTCAGGCTTACCTAGCTTTAGGGTTGGGTGCCATCACGACCGGGTTTGGGTCGTGACAAGTTGGTATCAGAGCCTAGGTTTCTAGGCCTCACGAGTCATGAGCCGGTTTAGTAGAGTCTTGTTTATGGTTGTGACGTGCACCACACTTATAAGCAGGAGGCTACGGAATCTTTAGGAAACACTCCACTTTCTTCAAATCTTATCGTGCATCCTTGATTCACCTTGAAAGAGTAACTCTTGAAATTCCTTCCTCACGCCTGTAAGCACGCATGGGAGCTCGGTATTGTATGTGCTTCGATGGCTTGCGATTACCCGATCGAGGGGCGGGATGTAATCTTCGTGAGGTTGATGTTAGGCCAGTCTGGAGGACTTGAGGCCGGGTCTTGCCTAGGGCTGAGCACTGAGGTGCTGATCGGAAGATCAGGTGCTTTGAACGTAGATGTTTGGTATTGTCGCTATTTGCCGGAATGGCAGTTTGGTATCTGTGTGATGAGTATGTTAGTACTGCGAGAGGCAATTATATGACTTGGTAGTGACGAAGAAGTCTGCTGGATAATAAATGAATTGTCAAGTGATTCGTTTCCTATTGTGGTCCGATGAGTAGCCTAAGTTTTGGGCACGTGAAGAATCTTTTCGAGTATCCTAGTGGGGGTGAATTAAATTGTATGATACGATATGAGTTCAGACTCAAGAAGACTAAGTAGCTGTGTAATGTGTATGACGGTGGAAGGTATACAGAAAGGTTATTGAGGCGAAGCATGTGGGTTATCTCCTGCGGAGTGATCTGAAGTGATACGATTCTTATATGTGTATGTTAGAAGATCTCATGTGTAATTGAAAGGTATTTTCTATGTGTTATGATTTGAATAGGTTCAATGCATGTCCATGTAATAACTTTGATAATTAAATACAGGTAGTATTGAGATTAATGTTGTTGATATACATTGTGATGCTTTGTCAAGTTGTGGACGTGTTTTTAGGATGGATTTGGCGATTCTCTGGCAGGTGGATAGGCTCGATTACAAATGAAACTCGACCGAAATTTTTGAAAAATTTAGGACTTAGTAAAAATTTTGTCGCTTACAGAGTGGGCTTGTTGTGTGAATGAATGCAAGAATTGCATAAGAGTTAAAAGTTTCTAATGATTCATGTTTCCACAAGCTTATGAAAGAGTGAGTTTAATCTAACCATGATATTACAACAACAATAGAGTATATGTGTTGTGATATATTTGGCTTCGAGCTAAGTTGGGGAGGTTGCTGTTATTTAGTTGATTGTACAGTTATGTACTGTGTTAGTTTTGATTTGGTGCATACAGGTGAATTAGTTTTGGTTGAAAAAATTGAGCCGAGGGTGGCACGAGTGAAGAAAAATTTTGAAAAAGGTTATATAGTGCTTAGTAGATGTGAGAAAAATAATAGGATGTCTTGAGTTGTTGATATAGAATGCTTAGTGTCAAGAGAAGAAAGTGGTTTGGTTGTATCGGAATGAGATCATGTCCTGTGGTGTCAGAGTGCTGATAAGGCACGAGCGGTTCGATTCGTTTAGTCGAGTAATTTGCAGGGTGTATCAGAGTGGATGACTCTTGAGAATGGTTTTGATATGTTCATGATTCTATGTGTAACGCTCAGACGTCTTAAGGTTGAGTATGTAGCCAAGCAGTGTTTCCGTTAGAACAAGTCGAGACTTGTGGTATTTTACATTGATTACGGGATTCTATGTATCAGTATTTGGGAAGCAAAGGTAGCAGACTTAAATTAGCAAGAAGTTTTTCAAAGTAGGGTATTCTGAAGGTGGTATTTTTTTGGAACGTTTGAGAGAGTATTTAGTGGCCTATTGGTCTTGGACAGTGTGGTCTTACGTTCAAGTCTCATGTGGTAAGCCTGGGTTGAGGCATTTTAGAATATCTTTCGTGGAAAATGAATGGGTACTTGATGTGTAATATGTATTCATATGGCGGAATATGGGACCAGGTATAGTGATTTGTATATTATATGGAGTTGGAGATTGGGAGTTCTCCGGTGCAGTCGATGTAGTGGTTGTGGATCGTGTGCATTGGCAACATAAGCGGCTATTGGGATTGGGAAGCCCGAGTGGATCGTTATTTGTTGATATATTAGAGTTTGGACATGATGTTGGGGGTAGACTGGTTGTCTCAGTGTTGGGTTATTCTAGAGTATTGTGCCATGGGCTAGGTCGTAAAATGCCACATGTTGCGTGACGAGGTGCATCAGACTATGTTCTAGCTGAATGGTTGTGTTCCAAGGACCAGCAGACGGCTGGTAAGAGTTGCTTTCCTTAATTTGGCCTTTGACGCGGGAGGTAGTATAGAGGTTTCTACCAGTGATTCAGTTCCGGCATTAAGGGACTTTTCGAATGCGTGTCCCAGTCTGAGTCGACTCGGTTGGATCCGAAATGTATTGTCGAGGGATAAAATGACTCGACCATTGCTGAGTTTATCAGCAATCTGAATAGATCTATGGGTTGTTTTTTATGTTTCGAGACATTATGATTTATGGACTATAGGCACATATGGTGCGGCATTATCGATATTCATAGTGGAAGTTGAGTTTTGTAGCTTACACTACCATAAGTAGATATGATTAAGCATACAATGTGCTTGCAACCGATACTCGGTACTTTGTGATTATGAGCAAATTCGGCTCGATGTGCATCTCCCTATGTGAGATAGTTGAGTGGATTGGGTGGCACGCCGCCACAGGGTATGTTATCTGGATCAGGTTGCGCGCTGCAATAGTGTGACATTGAGGATAGTTTCCGTGTGTTACTTAATATGCCTTGTTTCCTGGTTTCTGAGGAAAATCCGTATTGGGAGTTGCTCGACGAATAACGCATCGACTGGTTTCTTTTAGGATTGAATGGTATATATAACTTGCTTCACCATGGGTGTGATGAATTGTTTGGGTTCGGACATCAATCTGTGCGTGGTTGTCAAGTTCGAGTATAACGACTCGAGGTGCTTCATGTGGAATGGTGTTGGATAAGATCGTGCATTATAGTGAGGCTATGTGGAGATTAGACCCTTCGAGAAAGGTTCAGGTATTCTATTCCTATGATGTGAGACGGGGTCTCAACCTTGTGTTGCACTAGTATTGATGAGCTTAAGATACAACTCTTTCGTTTGAGTCATTTTCATGACTTGAGTATGTTCAAACCGTCTCTTATTGGTGTGTGCGTTATGTAAGTTGTGGCTTAGGCCTTATTCAAGTGTCAAGTCACCAGGATGGTGTGTTTAATCAGAAGAGACCTTTAGGGTCATTAATGTTGGAAATCATGTATATCTATGATATGTGCGCTTTGGTTGTATAAGCATGATTTTCAGGTATAGGTTTTGATGAATGACAAACAATGAAGTCAAGTGTCAAACAACGATATAATATGACAATCAATCAAATGGCGAGAAGCATACTGATGACGGAATTGCATGAACGAGCCAAAGAGTTCAAGACCGAAGACCCAAGACGTAGGTCATTTGGTAGAACCAATGTAAGGACAACGTTTAAGTTATCTTATCCTTTGGCTCAACATTAGGTCATCATAAACATGCATAAAACATTCGATTAAATCTTATTCATCATAAACATGCATCTCTGTGTTAAACCAAAATGATTTGTATTTTAGTCAAAATGATTTTTAAACATGCCTCTAAAATCTGGAGTAAGATAATCGATTATGTACTTATGATAAACGATTATGTTTAAGTCAGCTGCTTGACAATCGATTGTGAACTTATGACAATCGTTTGTGTTAAGGCAGGGAGCATCAGATTTTTCAAATCTGCATGACAATCGATTGTGAACCTTATGACAATCGATTGTGATGAGGCAGTGTCCATCAAAGTTTTTCAAAACTCAAAATATCGATTGTGAAGCTAATGACAATCGATTGTGAAGAGACAGTGTCCATCAGATTTTTCAAAGTCACAAAATAATCGATTGTGAACTTATGACAATCGATTGTGTTGAGGCAGTGTCTTCCAGACTTTTTCAAAGTTATTAAATAATCGATTGTGAACCTATAACAATCGATTGTCAAGAGGGAGTGTCTAAATTGATTTTTCAAGACTGATATATAATCGATTGTTAACTTAATATAATCGATTGTATAACTGACCGTTGCCAAAATGTTTTCAAATACCGTCAGGTAATCGATTATTGATTTCCTATAATCGATTGTTTTAATTAAAATCTGGAAAGGATTTTTTGAACGTTGCTGAGTAATCGATTGTAGATTTCTGACAATCGATTATTTTACGTAAAATCTGGAAACGATTTTTTGAACGTTGCCAGTAATCGATTATTGATCTTAGATAATCGATTGTTAAGCGTAAAATCTGGGAATGATTTTTGGAACGATTGGCAAACAATCGATTGTGGCATTTTGACAATCGATTGTCACTGAGTAAAATCAGCAATTCTTAATTGGCAATTAGGCAACGGTAATGCATGGTTTTGCAACTATAAATACAGCTTCAAATCAGTTTTTTTAAAGATACAACTCTTGCATATATTGATATACATATTGATCATTTTCAAGCATCATTTTAGAGCTTTTGTTGAGCCATTTGATAGACAACTTTGTGTTGTTCATAGAGCTTATTTTGTTTCTCTTTATCCACTCTATTGAGAGAGTATTTGTTGTAAAAGAGAGTTGTTTTGAGAAGAACATATCTTCTCATTTGTCGGGTTTGCTAAGTACGCAAAGTCTTAGTGGTTGAAGTCTTGGGGTGAGGTATCCTCAAGCAAGTGAAGTCTTAAGGTGCGGCATCCTTGAGCAACTGTAACGGTTTGTTAAGCACCCGTAAGCTTGACGAAGATAGTGGAAATCTCGAGAGAGTCTCTCGGGGACTGGACTAGCCACGGATTGTGGTGAACCAGGATATATCGGTGCGTTCGTTCTTATTTATTTACTTATCGCACTCATTTATTTCCTGCAATTTTTAAATTCCGCAAGTTTACGCTATTTTTATTATAACGCTATTCACCCACCCTCTAGCGTTAAGCGTATTATCTAACAATTGGTATCAGAGCCTAACTCTCTGAAAGCCTTAACCGGTTGAGAGCATTATATATTTTTCTGTTGAGAATATTCAACGCAGGAACGATGGATGAAGGACAATCCACCACTTGCCCTCCACTATTTGATGGAACAAACTATACATATTGGAAAGATCGGATGAGTATTTTCCTCAAAGCAAACAGTTTTCGTTTGTGGCAAATCATCAAAAATGGTGAACCAATGCCGACAAAGAAAGTTGGAGAATCCACGGTTCCAAAGGAGGAAAATGAATATGATGCCGAGGACATCAAGAAAGTTGAAAATAATGCAAGGGCCATCCATGTATTGTATTGTGTGATCAATGCGGATGACTATAGGAAAATCTCGTGCTGCACAACCGGCAAGGAAATGTGGGATAAACTCGAGATCATCTATGAAGGTACGCCTCAAGTCCGAGAATCTAAATTGATTTTCTAACTCATAAATATGAAATCTTTAAAATGGAGAAGGAACCCATTGGTGTTATGTTTGAACGATTTTTAAAAATCGTCAACGATCTACATGCTCTCGGGAAAGTTTACACGAACAAAGATCTTGTTCGAAAAGTCCTACGGAGCCTCACTCCCGAATGGCCTTCCAAAGCCAATGCCATCCAAGAGTCGATGGAATTCACGAATATCACAACTGATGGACTAAGAGGTAACCTCGAAACTTATGATAGCACAATTCTTAATCCTTATCTTAGAAGTAATTCGAATTTTGCCTTCAAAGCCTCATCCTCTAAAAGAGAAGAGGTAAGTGATTCGGAAAGGGATGATGATAATATTTCCAATTATATAATTGAAAAGTTTTGTAAGTCTATGAAGAAGGACAAGAAAAAGAAGAAACACCATAGGCGCGTATCACGGGATTCGGACAGCTCAGGCGATGGAACCGCCGCATTGTGTCTCGTGGCAAACGAAGAAGAGGTAAGTACATCTAACTCTCACTCGTTTGAAGAATTACAAAATGCCTATGATGAATTGTATGGTGAATTTGTTAATGCTTCCAAAATGATAAAAGATTTGATGAAAACACTTTCTTTGCAAGAAACAGATTTTCAGAAAACACTTTCTTTACAAGAAAAAGATTTTGAAAAATCCTCTTCTTTGAAAGAAATAGATCTTGAAAAATTGACTAATGAAAATGGTGTTCTTAAAAATAAAATTGAAGTTCTAGAAAAAGAAAATAAATTTTTGGAAAATGACATTGTTGATTTCAAAAATAAAATCAAGGAATTGAATGAAGCCTCTTCTATTGATAAACGTTCTAATTGTTCTTCTTGTAGTTCCTTAAAATTAGAGAACATAGAACTTAGGAACGCACTAGAAAAACGTAGTGTTGATAGTCCTAAAATTGAAGAGAATAAAAAAGACATAAGTAATGAGGTTGGTCCATCTAGAAAGAATTCTAGGAACCTCACAAATGAGTCTAAGATTAATTATTTTAGACCACCTAGACACAATTCTAGGAATTTTGTAAATGAGTCTAGAATGAATAATTTTAGACCACTTAGACATGACCCTAGGAAATTCAACGCTTCTAGGGGGAACAACTTTAGATCACCCAGAACGCATTTGGCTCAACCTAGACATATGCACAATCCTAATGTTATATGTCACTATTGTAATCGGGTAGGACAAATTGCACCCGTTTGTTTTGCTAAACATAGAGATTTATGTGTTGATTATGACTATTGTTATCCTAACCCCCAAGGACCCAAAAGAAGTTGGGTACCAAAAACCTATTTTTAGGTTCTTTTTGCAGGTGTGCTTGAAGACTACAATATTGTAGTGGATGCACCAAGCACGAAACCTTAATGCATTAAGGGGGAACGTCAGTTAGTTATCGTATTTTGAATAAAAACGCAATGAGTTGATATGTGCAAATAATCTGTATTAGTTTTGGTTGATACATGCTTTAACAAGTTTTATTTTTGAATAACAATTAGTATCAGTTGGTTTTATAATACATGATTGATTCATGTTTTGATGAATATTTTTAGTTTAAATAACAATTGGCATAGTTGAGAAAAATAATCGTTATTATTAGTATGCCATTTACTAACATTTGATATGATCTTGTTTATAACGATTGGCATCGTCAATGGTTTAAATAATTTTTGGTATAGTCTTTTTGCTAATGCTAATAGGGGAAAGAATATAGGCGATATGCATGCCTTAATTGAGGGGGAATATTCAATTAAGGGGGAATTATATTGAATTGATTATATTGAATTGGTTGCATAAATTGTATGTTGAGACATAGCATGAAGTTAGGGGGAATTCAATATGCATATCTTCCGTTGTTTGTCATTATCAAAAAGGGGGAAATTGTTGGAAATCATGTATATCTATGATATGTGCGCTTTGGTTGTATAAGCATGATTTTCAGGTATAGGTTTTGATGAATGACAAACAATGAAGTCAAGTGTCAAACAACGATATAATATGACAATCAATCAAATGGCGAGAAGCATACTGATGACGAAATTGCATGAACGAGCCAAAGTGTTCAAGACCAAATACCCAAGACGTAGGTTGTTTGGTAGAACCAATGTAAGGACAACGTTTAAGTTATATTATCCTTTGGCTCAACATTAGGTCATCATAAACATGCATAAAACATTTGATTAAATCTTATTCATCATAAACATGCATCTCTGTGTTAAACCAAAATGATTTGTATTTTAGTCAAAATGATTTTTAAACATGCCTCTAAAATCTGGACTAAGATAATCAATTATGTACTTATGATAATCGATTATGTTTAAGTCAGCTGCTTGACAATCGATTGTGAACTTATGACAATCGATTGTGTTAAGGTAGTGAGCATCAGATTTTTCAAATCTGCATGACAATCAATTGTGAACCTTATTACAATCGATTGTGATGAGGCAGTGTCCATCAAAGTTTTTCAAAACTCAAAATATCGATTGTGAAGCTAATGACAATCGATTGTGAAGAGACAGTGTCCATCAGATTTTTCAAAGTCACAAAATAATCGATTGTGAACTTATGACAATCGATTGTGTTGAGGCAGTGTCTTCCAGACTTTTTCAAAGTTATTAAATAATCGATTGTGAACCTATAACAATCGATTGTCAAGAGGGAGTGTCTAAATTGATTTTTCAAGACTGATATATAATCGATTGTTAACTTAATATAATCGATTGTATAACTCACCATTGCAAAAATATTTTCAAATACCGTCAGGTAATCGATTATTGATTTCCTATAATCGATTATTTTAATTAAAATCTGGAAAGGATTTTTTGAACGTTGCTGAGTAATTGATTGTAGATTTCTGTCAATCGATTGTTTTACGTAAAATCTGGAAATGATTTTTTGAACGTTGCCAGTAATCGATTATTGATCTTAGATAATCGATTGTTAAGCGTAAAATCTGGGAATGATTTTTGGAACGATTGGCAAACAATCGATTGTGGCATTTTGACAATCGATTGTCACTGAGTAAAATCAGCAATTCTTAATTGGCAATTAGGCAACGGTAATGCATGGTTTTGCAACTATAAATACAGCTTCAAATCAGTTTTTTTAAAGATACAACTCTTGCATATATTGATATACATATTGATCATTTTCAAGCATCATTTTAGAGCTTTTGTTGAGCTATTTGATAGACAACTTTGTGTTGTTCATAGAGCTTATTTTGTTTCTCTTTATCCACTCTATTGAGAGAGTATTTGTTGTAAAAGAGAGTTGTTTTGAGAAGAACATATCTTCTCATTTGTCGGGTTTGCTAAGTACCCAAAGTCTTAGTGGTTGAAGTCTTGGGGTGAGGTATCCTCAATCAAGTGAAGTCTTAAGGTGCGGTATCATTGAGCAACTGTAATGGTTTGTTAAGCACCCGTAAGCTTGACGAAGATAGTGGAAATCTCGAGAGAGTCTCTCGGGGACTGGACTAGCCACGGGTTGTGGTGAACCAGGATATATCAGTGCGTTCGTTCTTATTTATTTACTTATCGCACTCATTTATTTCCTGCAATTTTTAAATTCCGCAAGTTTACGCTATTTTTATTATAACGCTATTCACCCCCCCTCTAGCGTTAAGCGTATTATCTAACAATTAATGGGTACGAACAGATTTTGTTTCAGCTTGTTAGAAGGTTAATATTGAGTTTCAGCTCGGAGATCTGTTGTGGTATTTGTCAAAGGGGAAGAAATGTCTTCGTGAATGGTTGATCTAAGAAATGGTTATGGTCTACTATGTGTTCATTATTATTGATAGAGTATAGCAGTGTTGGGATAAGACTCCAGCTAATAAGGGGTTTCTATCGGTACATGGTTGTTGTGGACAACTATTGTGGATATAAATTTCGTTTCGAGTGTTAGGATTATGCGGTATATCATGTGAGTGCACCTGAGGTTGCAGGTATGGGTTATTACAGCCAGTTCATGCTTACTCTGAGTATAAATGTGAGGTTCTGATCTTGTGTATGGTTTCAGAGGTGCAATGTGACTCTACGGTTATGGTCTAGATGGCCTGTGAAATTTTAGCTGTGTTGTGTTATCTGGCGTATGTGAGTTGTGACGTGGGATTACCCCTGGTGTATGTTTGGTAAGGTTGTTCGGAGATTGATTGGCTCCTAGTACAACTCTGAGCACGCTCGAGGACGAGCGTTATTTTAAATTGGGGAGGATGTAATGACCTGACCCGTCGTCCCGTGAATTATCTCCCCGTTTTCCCCGTTTTATGCTTTCATATGTTTCAATATATGTAATTAGAGAGTCTGAAGCAATTCGGATGGAGTTTGGATAGAAATGAGACAATTAGTCTCTTTATGAGAAGGTTAGTTTGGAAAAGTCAATCGAGCATTGACTTATGTGTTAGAGGGTCCGGAATGGATTTCCGATGATTCGTCTAGTTTCGTATGGTGATTTGTGACTTAGGAGCGAAATCGGAACTGAATTTGGAGGTCCGAGGTAGAATTAGACTTGAATTGGTAAGTTAGAATTTTGAGAAATCCGGTTGATAGGTGAGATTTTGATCCGGGGTTCGAAATGGAATTTCGATAGTTGCAATAGCTCCATTAGGTGATTTTGGATATGCGTGCAAATTTTCAGATTATTTGGAGGTGTTTAGGTCGGGTTTTGGATTAAATGCAAGTTTTGGAAGTTTTAGTTTAACTTAGGCTTGAATCCGTGGTAATTTGATGGTTTTGATGTTTATGATAGTATTTTTATGTTACGAGCAAGTTTAAATGAAGTAATAGAACATATTTGTGCTTTTGGTTGAGGTCGAAGACCTCGAGGTGATTTCGGATGGCTAACGGAAATTTTTGAAGTTAAAAAGTGCAGCAGAAAATTGCAGTTAACTTTTGTTCTATGCGGTCGCATGAGCATCATTGCGATCGCATAGAGGAAAGAAAGGGGGCTCAGAATTTGGTCTATGCGATCGCGTAAGGGGTGATGCGATCGCGTAGGTATGGGACGGTGTGCAGTGCGTTCGCATAGATGTCAATGCGATCGCGTAGTTGTAGGGCTCAGTGATATGCGATCGCATGGGGAGTTATGTGATCGCGTAAGAGGAAATTGGAGGGCCGGAATTTTGGTCTATGCGATTGCAGGAGTGGGATGCGATCGCATACAGTAAATCACTTGGCGGACATAATTTTTTAAGGGTTATTTCACCCACGACTAAAAGGTAATTTCCTCCATTGTTAAGCAACCAAAGGAGCTTTTGAGCGATTTGAAGTGTGTTTTGAACGGGTATTGATTGGAGGTAAGTCTCTTGACCTAAAAACATTATTTTTAGGAAGAATACCCTCAATTCCATGAAATTGTGTAGAAATTGTGAAGAACTAGGGCTTAGTTTTTAGAAACGAATTTTGGGGATTTGAAAGGTCAAACAGACTCCATTATTGGTGAACTTTATATGTACGGACTCGTGGCGAGACAAGAAATCCAAAGATGTAATTTTTAGAATTTTTCGAGAAGTGGGCCTGGGTCTCGGGTTTTCAAACTTCGTGATTTTTGGCGTTTTTCAAATTATTTCGTTTAGGTTATGTTTATGTAGCCTATAATAACCTATTCATTGTGGTTTTGACAAGATTCGACGCTTGTTGATGGAGATTCATAGGGAAAAGGCATTTCGGACCAGCCTAAGACCGGTTAGAGGTGAGTAGTTTGTACAGATAATGGCCTGAGGGTATGAAACCCCGGTTTATCACATCGTGGTGCTATGGTAGGGCGTTAATCGCACCCCCACGGCAGGTGCGGAAATGTATATGATTTGGGATTTTGACTTGGAACATCGCAAGAGTTGAATATAAATTATTGGCGTCTGGTACGCAAATTGTGTTGTTGATAATTGGGCGTAATGCCATGTTTGGGGCCGTGTGCCAATCTGTAGTGCCCATCTAGGGTGAATATCCGTGTGATAACATGATCTGCATAATCATTAGTCTCAATCCTGTGCTTAATCACTGTCATTGAATGCTAAGTCACCTTATTTCTGAAATTGACTAATTAAATTATATTCACCTTAATAATTGGAAACTGGCAAAGAATCAGATTATGCGGCTTACATGTATACTGTGGACTGAGGATGGCTCGGGCTACATGCCGCAGCGGTTATATATTTATATGGAGGCCTAGATCCTGTTATATGCCGATACATGGCTAATATTGCGCTTGGGTTGAAGAAGCCCCTCTGGAGTCTGTACGTACCCCCAATGAGCACCGTCGACGATAAATAAATATGGTTGGCTCGGGCTGCACGCTGCAGCGTTTTCATGTGCATTGCATTGTATTTTTTATCTGATACTTGACTGCTATATTTGATATTGGTTGCTGTTAGTTCGTAGCTAAGTAATAGGACTGTTAGATTTAGCTTTTCTTTGTGGAATTTCGTGAATTTCTTACTTTTAGACATTTTTCTATGCTTATTATTCACTGAGTCGGTAGTACTCACCCCTACTCCCTGCACCTTGTGTGTAGGTTCAAGTATACCGGAGGCTTAGCTGACACTCATAGTCTCCAGAGTTTTCCAGAGTCGTGAGGTAGCTGCATGACGTTCGGAGGACCTGGTTGCTCTTCATTTTTTTCCAGTTCATTATTATTATTATATACTTTCCCATATTTTTTATATTGTTATCCAGATATTATTATTATCCAGTTTAGTTTAGAGGCTCTAGACTCGTGACCCCAGATCTTTGGGAGTGATTATTCGGATTTCGTAATATTCTATTATTATTATCAGATAATTATTCTAAATTACTATAATATACTTAAACTGTCGGTTTGAGACTTAGTATTTAATAGAAAGAGATTCTTGGTCAGGCGTACCTAGCTTTAGGGCTGGGTGCCATCACGTCTGGGTTTGGGTTGTGACAAAATAATATAGTACAACAACCGCCCGTAACACAATATTGGACAAAAAAAAATGGAAAACTGAGAGAGACTCTGTTGGCTGCGGGTCGCCTCGAGAACTGCAGCTCACCTATGTCTCCGTATCAACCATGCTGCTACGCCACTAGTCCATTTGAGATGCATGTGCATGTGGAACAAAAATGCATAGAAGTGTAGTATGAGTACGAAAACAATGTATACCCAATGAGTATCCCGCCTAATCTCGAAATAGAGACGAGAGGTTGACTTCGACACTTATTAGGGGTCCAATAATTATATATTATAAATACAAATTTATTAAGAATGGCAGTAATTTCAAGTAAGTCACGAATAGATGAAAGTTCTTTTTGTTTTAAAGGTCTCCGGATTTATAACCCATTAGTTACCAATATCTCAAGTTGGGGAGAGCAAATATTCACTCTCAAATAATCTCAAGGAAAGTAATACAAGCATGCGCAAATCATGCCGAGGTTGTATGGCCCGACCCAATAGAAATGTATAATGTGTACTACTGAGGGTCGAACGGCGTGAACCATAGATGCATCTATTACCCCGCTCGCGCAATCATTCCTGCGATGCGGTCAACATAAATAAATAAATACCATGCTCGCGAATCATACCTGCAACGCAGGTACACATAGAAATACATGCTCAAATAGCCAATTAATAATTTATCGGGGACATTTATCCAATTAAAGGCCAATTCCCTTTTAACAATTTAAGAAAATAAAGTTTAATACTTTTAAAAAATTATTTACTAATTCGATGTGATTTAAGAAATTCAAGATGTAAATAAGTTTACAATTAATCCAAGCATAGCATGTTTTGGGTCCAAGACTACCTGGATAATAGCATAATAGTAGCTACGAATAGACTCTCGTCACCTCGTGCATACGTATCCCCCACAAATAGGAGCACATAACCAATTAAATCACCTATGGGGACAATTCCCTCTTAGAAGGTTAAAAAGGAGACACACCTTGCTCCGAAGAATCATAACGGGCACTCCATGCTCCTCCGAAGACTCAAATCGATGCACAATGATCCAAAACTAGCCAATGATTATACAAACCCATTAATATATACTCAATTACTCATTATAATCCAATTTATAGCAATTTCTAACCATGATCGAAAAGTTGACAAAAATGCCCTAGAGCCCACGTGCCCGGGTTCCAAAATTTATCGAAGATAAAGTTCACCCATGAACTCACGAACTCAAATATATGTTTTTCTCCTAATTACATACTCAAAATGGTGGTTAAAATCTGGGATACTAATTTTCTAGGGTTTCCCTCAAACCCCCAAGTTTATACAAATTTCATGCTCAAATCCATACATAATCAATGTATTTTACTGAAGATAGGTGGGGATAGCTTACCTTGCCGTTGGTGATTAAAACCCCCTCTTGAAACTCTCCTAGAATTGCCCAAGCCAAGAGAAAGATGAAAGAAAATGGCCAAATCCTGACTTTAAAACAAAACACTGCCTCCAACACTTTCTGAGCTTGTGGTCACTCGACCACTTCTGCGGTTCTGCAGGTGCGGCCACACTACCGCATCTACAGTCCTTCCTAGGCCCCCTTATTTTTGCTTTTGCACCTCTTCTACCGCAGATGTAGTCTCGCTTCTGTGACATCCAGAACGCATCTTCCGTCCCTTCGTTCCTGACCCAAAACCGCATATGCGCCCTCCTAGCCGCTTCTGCGGCTTCGCACTTGCGTCCAATCCCTCACACCAGATACCAACAACTTCAGCCTTCCCAACATTCCTTTTTCAACTTGTTAACCACTCGGAATCCACCCGGGGTCCCCGGGACCCCAACCAATTATACCAACAGTCCCAGAACACATTACGGACTTGCTCGAGGCCTCAAATCATATCAAACATCGGAAAGATCTTGAATCGACCTCGAATCCAAGCTTTATGAACTTTAGAATTTCAAACATCTACTTTCAATGTTTAAACCTATCAAATTACGTCTGATTGACCCCAAAGTTTGCATACAATCATATTCGACATTACGGACCTACTCCAACTTTCAAAATCGAATTCCGACCCCAATATAAAAAAATTCCACTTTTGGTCAAACTTCTCAAAAACCTTCAATTATCTATCTTTAGTAAAATGACTCCAAGCTGATTTACGGACCTTCGGATTCACTTTCGATTGCGCTCCCAACTCCAGGATCACCATACGAAGCTATTCCCAGACTCAAAATCCCAAACAGACATCAATAACACTAAAATTCACTTCAAGGCAAACTTATAAAATTTTTTCCAAAATGCTAACTTCCACAATAGGCGCCAAAACGCTCCCGGGTTATCCAAAACCCAAACTGGCATATGCCCAAGTCCAAAATCCTCATAGGAACCTACTGGAACCTTCAGATCCCGATTTCGAGGCCGTTTACTCAAAAATCCACTCCTAGTTAATTCTTTCAAATTTAAGCATCCGAAATGACAATTCTCTTTCCAAATCAACTCTGAACTTCCAGAAATTCGATTCGGACCACGCGTACAAGTCATAATGCCTGAAATGAAGTTTCTTATGGCCTCAAACCACTGAACAATGCACTGGAGCTCAAAAAGACCACTCGGGTCGTTACATTCTCTCCCACTTAAACATACATTCATCCTCAAACGTGCTGAGAACTACACTGAAGTAGTCTGAAATCAATGTTTGACACCTCATGCACCTTCCCGTGCTACCACAACTCAATAGCATATTAGCTCGATCAATTCTGAAGATATTCCTTTTTATTCTAGAAAAAAGCCTTAGAGCCCAATTCCAACATCCGGAATTCTATGTCAGACCTGTTTCCATCATACGCTCACTATATTAATAATTACACGCAGCACTAAAACATGACCGCGTACTTTAGCTGAATTCTCACCTTGCACTATTTTACTCATAGGACCACAATACCATTCTTTGATCAGTTTAGTTGAAATTCCATGACTTTGATTCCCCCTTTTGCACCTCATGACCTACATAGGTCTTGCTCTAGCTCTTACTATACCGCCACGATGAAAGAGATGTGTAGAGATTTGCAACCAACTGTTGAGTCAATAAATCATTGGGCCTATACTCCTGACAAGAACCATCACTTCATTCCGAACCAAATAAAGGTCTTAGCTCCTTAATATATTTCATATAACTAGATTGCACTGATCCTAAATCTGATGATCTCATCTCACCCAGTACGAGCTGCTCAGGCAATAAGTCACCCCTGACATGACCAAAAGTCTCATATGACGCCATCATGTGCCAATAGGCTACCAATTCAAACGTGATACAAAAGGAAAACAAACTCTAAAAAGAAAATCTAATTACCCTGCTCTCTAATCATACATGCGATGCGGTCAACATGCTAAACAAATACCCCGATCGCGAATCATAACGTGGTCAACATAATTAATCAAATACACCTCTTGCGAATCATACATGCAACATGGGCACACAACTAATATAAGCTTTCCTAATAAAAATAGGAAACAAAAACACATAACAATAGATTCGGGGAACTATACTCACCATCACACTATTGCGGCGCGCAACCGATCAAACAACGTAACCATGGCGGCGTGCCACCTGATACACACACAGAACTCACATAAGGAGAAATACATCGAGTTAAATTGCTCATTACAGCAAGATACCGAATATCGGTCACAAGCACGCTAGGTGCATAATACAAGTTCCATAGGGATACACACAGCATTATAAGACACAAACTCAAGCACAACTGAGGTGCGATATACAATCCGAATCTCAAGATTCATCCTGCTCACATAACATTATCTCTACGCGGAACCTCAGCACATAAGAAATTCACCAAGCCGTCTCACAACTCATACGTCATAATACATCACTACATGAAACTGCTGACGATGAAATAACATCCCGACTACTCTTCCATAAGGAGCGTATAGCTGAAATGAACACATTTGGCTTGATATAGAGCCCATATTCACATTAAATCCATCCACCGACCTCAAGCTTATTACGATCATACAGAACTAGGCTAATAACCTTTCAAAGGTCCCTAGTGACCCCTTTTTCTCATAATACACAAGAACAATTTTCATAACGGGAGTAATCCTTCGCAGTCCACAACCCAACAAACTGGGTGCCCACTTGGCATATATTCTCAAATTAACGATATCATCAAAATCTTCATACTTAGTTTAAATCTTTAATCAATCAAGTGACCATATGCCACACTTATACAATCTTCCTGTGGGACACACTCCCACAACCTACCATAACAAATAACAGGTCCGTACATCCAAACCACTGGCCGCACTAACGCTGAAAAGCGATCAAGAATCCTTAACCAGAATGCAAAACCTCTTTCACAAAACACCTGATCTCAAGCAACACCGGGGATAATACCAACTTACTTTAAACATACACACCCCTTTCTTACTCATCCGAGCTCGTGACATCCTTGTCACCACCGAACTGCAACCTCGATCCTCACTCCAAATTCCCTGCCACTCACTGCACCCATCATGCCAGTATATGATAGAATACGATTTTCAACATAACTCCGAACCACTAATAGGTTAACACCTTATCATATAAATGTTTTTCACGTAACTCACTTCAGGAGAACCATTGTAACACACAAGTGAATTCTCATAATGGTAGAATATGCAAATCTCTAAGTAGTGGTCTAAGTCACCATAGTACTTCCGAAATCCGCCTCCACATAACATGCCATAATAGTAGAATGCTTCTGAATAACATCAATTAATGCGGCCGACAAGCCTCACACGTACCGTCACAAATCACTTGCATAACTTGATCACGCTGAAGGAACTGATCACTACCACCAATATGCCAATTCAACCATGACTAGCCAATCCATCATCGTCCAATTTATCGTTGATTGCCATAGAAACAATAATAACTCAATTCCACACTTACCACACTTTATCCGCACTAATCCCGAGTGACCTTGAATCACGAGACCATGCTGTCTCAAATCCCACGAACCATTTCATCCCTCCCAAATGCTACGCTGCAAGTTAAAACATCATAGAACATTATGTGCCTCTTCTCATTAGCTGCTACAAGGCTTGATTCTTAACCATACCTATAGGCTTGAAATCATTAGATACCACACTTTACCCTTTGAATCCACTAAGATCCTTGTTGGGATCCACCTGCTCTGCCTAGGCCTCGAATATAATCAATTCCATGAATCATCTATCACATGAATACCCTATGGGCGAAGCACCCGGCAGAATCACTTCCTTTTAAACCCGCTTCTATACAAGAAATAAATCCTGAAACCTTCCCCGAAGTCAGAACATGCCAACAAGGCAAACCATACCATGCCTTTAACAATCCCTCTGCTCAAATTACCACTTATGTCCTCTTCCAGTAGCTGAAATAACTCATCAATATGCTAATAACCGGAAATCTCGCAAGTAGTTAACCATGCAACTCAATTATAGGCGGTGGGACTCTCCCACTTTGCTCGAAGCCACTATTACACAACTCTAGAATTCACCACGATTCTTAATCTCTTATTGATATAACCTTGCGCAATCCACCGCCAAAATTCTCGAAATCTTTCTGTAAAAAACCTCTTTTTATACCGCATTCACACGACTGATCTCTTCACTGTGTAATAGATAGAATTCTTCACAGAATTCTCGCCAACCACGCGACCACTAACCTACTCACATGAAATAGCCTACCTATGAAAATCACTTCCTGACATCTTCCAATGTTGCTGCACGGGGTACAATCTCTATGATATCAATAACCCATCCTGAGTGCGAGCGAACTCTAGCTGCATAAGTCCATTCACCCCTCATGGACATCAATTAAATGTGCGGCAACATCCTTCCAATTCAAAGTTATGATCTATCCTCCTTCATTTCAAGCAGCTCATTCCCGTTATATCAAATCTTCTGCTGCATAATGGCCCATGATTCATATTAACTCTGTAGGCCCCAATCACTAATCTCTAAAATTCTCAAATCATTCAAAACTCTCCTTAAGGTGCGTAATCATCCTACCACAATGCCCATATGCAACTCAGCCACTCTCCCACTTTGATGGAACTCATCCCTTTAATCGACTACTCTACCATTGCTTCTTATACTTGGCCATCTAGAAATTTTAGCCACCGTCTGACACTTCCCAAATGTCATTCCTCATCCTTTGCTGTTTAGTTGTTGCCTTGAATAAAACTATCTTCATAGCACTTGAACCCACAATCGCTACTAACTTTAAACCTTTCTGAAGATCATCTTTCTCGAGCCGCCAATATAAGAAACATTGATTTAATCATGAATCACCTTACCCATGATCTTCAACAGTCGCTTGTCTAATATTATTTCACAATGCTTACGCCAAGGCGAATTGCAAAAGACCATAACACCGGCAAACTTAACACATACCATTGAGGATGACGACACTACATCACAGATAAACATTCCACCATGTTTGAAAATACCAAGTCTCGTTACCCATCAACCCTAATCGAAACACTCTCAGCCCGATTGCCTTTCCCCTTTCTGGAATAAAATACTGAATCTCTAGATCATGCACTAAGTAAACCTCCCTTTGAGTCATTCACTGCTCTGACACGTAGGCGAACATCCTACCATCATATCATTACTACGATACAATTGTTCATAAGCATCATGGGAACTTGTGCCTAGTCTAAGAGCTCTCATAAGTACTGCTACTGGGCTGAAATAATAGAATATACTTCTATAAGGCGACGATAATAGCCCAATCAAATATACCAGGAGAAACATCCCGAACCACATATGAAGTACCTTTACTATCCTTCAATTTCAATTTATAACAAGTGATTTGCGTTGTATAAGATTGAGTAGGAAAAAAAATGGCATAAGCCTCAAAGAAATCAAATCACACGATGAGCAATGAAGAAGGGAGTACTCCTAACACCCTTTAGCCTCCCGAAGATAAGTACATACGTCTCCATACCGATCCACGAGACTCTACTGTACTTGCTCATAACTCGTGAGACTTAAGGGAACCTAGTACTCTAATACAATGTTGTCGTGACCCAAAATCCACCGAGGGTCGTGATAGCTCCGGACACCATTGTCGGGTAAACCAACAATCAATCACTAGAAAATTCTTGTTTTAAAACTTATTGAAATAGTTCCTTTTTATAAGTTTAAACATCAAATAATGAAATTCATTGAAATAAAAAAATATCTTTAACCAATTTAATATTGAACAATGATCTAACCATCCCAGAACCCGGTGGCCCAAGTGCATGAGCAATTTCTAGGAAATAATATAGTACAACAACCGTCCGTAATACAATATTGGATAGAAATAAATACAAAAACTGAGAGAGTCTCTGCTGGCTGCGGGTTGCCTCGAGAAGTGCAGCTTACCTAAGTCTTTGTATTAACCATGCAGCTACGCCTACTAGGAAACTAGAGATGCATGTGTATGTGCAACAAAAATGCACAAAAGTGTAGTATGAGTATGGAAATAACGTGTACCTAATGAGTATCCCGTCTAATCTCAAAGAAGTAGAGACGAGATGTCAACTTCGACACTTACTAGAGGTCCAATAATGATATATTATAAATTCGAATTTATTAAGAATGACAATAATTTCAAGTAAGTCACGAACTAGGGGTGGGCATACATCGGGTAAAAATGATAACCCGAACCGTTAATTATTTATTAGGGTATCAGTATTGGGTTATCGATTTGGTAACGGGTAAAAAAATTTTTTTGTTGGGTTATTGGTTCGGGCTCGGTTTGAAAATTCTGTTATTGGGTAAAGCCGATAACCCAATAAGTGTAACTATTTTACTAGTTTACCCTTAAGTAACTAGGTTTTTATAAACATAGGTCTCACTTCTCAGTTTCTCTTTCAACCACTGATTTTTAAATCAAAGTTTTTCTTGGAAGACTCAAGGAAAGTTGCACTAAGACGGAACTTTAACTGGTTGTCCTGTTACTCAATCAGATGATCTAGGTGCTTTACCAGCAAAATAAAACCTTACAGTTAGAAGAAACATTTTCTATCAAAAGAATATTGATCAATTGAAGAAGAGAATGAATGCCAATATATCTTAGCAACATAAAAAAGAACTATTCTCATTTGCAGAATCTGTTTTAGTTTTATCTTATCGGGTAAACCGATAATCGAACCGATAATGATTAATAACCGATAACCAAGATCTTATTAGTTTGGTTATCGGTTAATCATATTTATTAACCGATAGGCAAAACCGATAATATTCATAAACGAACTAAACGACCGATGCCCACCCCTATCACGAACATATAAAAGTTCTTTTTATATTAAAGGTCTATGGATACATAACCCATTTGTTACCAATTATCCCAAGTCCTGGAGAGCAAATATCACTCTCAAATAATCTCAAGGCAAGTAATACAAGCATGCACAAATCATGCCGAGGTCGTATGGCCCGATCCAACAGAAATGTAAAATGTGCACTATCGAGGGTCGAACGGCGCGAACTATATATGCATCTATTACCCCGTTCGCACATCATTCCTGCGATGCGGTCAACATAAATAAATAAATGCTCTGCTCGCGAATCATACATGCGATACAGGTACACATTGAAATACATGCTCAAATAGCTGACTTCCAATCCAAGCTTTATAAACTTTAGAATTTCACACTTCTACTTTGGATTTTTAAACCAATCAAATCATGTCCGATTGACCCCAAATTTTTTACACAAGTCATATTCAACATTACGGTGTTGCTCCAACTTCCGCAATTGGATTCCGACCTCGATATCAAAAAAGTTCACTTTCAGTCAAACTTCTCTAAAACCTTCTATTTTTTATCTTTAGCCAAATGACTCCAAACTGACCTAAGGACCTCCGAATTCACTTTCAATCGCGCTCGTAACTCTAGAATCACCATACATAGCTATTCCCAGACATAGAATCCCAAATGGAAATTGATAACACTGAAATTCATTTCAAGCCAAACTTATGAAATTTCTTCTTAAATGCTAACTTCCACAATAGGTGCCAAAATGCTCCTAGGTTATCCAACACCTAAATCAGGCATACGCCTTAGTCCAAAATCCTTATAGGAACCTACTGGAACCTTCATATCCCGATTTCGAGGTTGTTTACTCAAAAATTCAATCCTAGTTAATTCTTTCAACTTTAAGCTTCCGAAATGAGAATTCTCTTTCCAAATCTACTCTGAAATTCCCGAAATTTGATTCTGACCACGCGTACAAGTCATAATGCCTAAAATGAAGCTGCTTATTGCCTCAAACTACTGAACGATGCACTAAAGCTCAAAATGACTGGTCGGGTCGTTACATTTATGAGCAAGGTACTATATTGGGGTTTTCTTCTCCTATATAAAGGGGACCCCAATGATTTTGTAAAGGCATCAGATCATTTGTTTAAAATAATAGAACATTCTTATTATTATCTTGTTTAACATGCTCAACCATTACTCCTCAACTTTATTGCCTTTACTTTATTGTTCATACCTTATTGGTCTTAGCTGACCTCGAGGTCCCTAGATAGATGAGCTCGAGGCCCCTGCTGTTTCAATAATGTTGATTTGGTTTTTGTGCTTACATAAGCTCAATATTACCTGTTTGATCACTAGTATTAAAATGTATCACATATCTATAAAGCCACAGATTATATCATTACTCCCTTTTTTTGAGGTAAACAGTTTGGCGTCCACCTTGGGACTAAAGATAATATTGATTTATTAGTGCTAGTTTTCCGATAACACACGCTGTTCTTCATACTTTTTCTTATCAAAGATTCTTTGATTTTAGGATTAATCATGTCTAGCACACAGAATTCACCCATTCATGAGGTTGAAGGTCTAGGAGAAAATACTGGCATAGGGCTCGTGTACCACTCGTAATCCCTGAGGGAGTGCCAAATATTAAGCTGGTTGATATCAGCTCCCACAACGTTCTAAACACGGAAGCAGGCATAGACCCGTAAGGAATGGACGAAGGGAAGCCCAGGTTGGAGCCAGGAAACGCGAGTACCGGAAGAAGGAGGAGTCAACATCCAAGTTATATTCAAGATAATGCAAGCTCATCAAGTCTCCATCACTCAGCTTCAGAGTCAAAACAGGACTCCTAACACCGTTGGACCGGTAAACACACAGCACGAACCTTTACTTGAAAGGCCCAATGAAAGCGGCTTGAGGACTAACCCCACAATCAAGAAAATGTTCGAGGAACTGACAAAAATACTTGAGTCAGGAGAAAAGAGGATAGAAGACAATGATAAAAATGTGTAAATTTTTACAACTCCTGGATGGACCAAATACCAGAAGAACCTCCAGTTTTGAAGGGACTAAATGCCAAAAAATTCATACAAAAACCTCTCCCCTTGAGTGTGGCATGGAACGACTGACCCTAATGAACATATCACCTTCTGAAACCGAGTTAGTATTATTAAAGAAGTTTGGGGAGACGCTAGTAGAATTAGCTATGATATGGTATTACAACTTAAACCTAACTCCATTGGCTCATCTGCATGTTGGTGGATGCCTTCGTAAAATCGCACGTCGGGGCCATAAAAGTAGCCACAAGAAAATAGAACGTATTGAAGATAAAAAAAAGAGACGACGGAATGCTAAGAGAGTTCGCGTCACGATTTCAGATGGAAAGGATGGAATTACCCCCAGTCTCCAATGACTGGGCAGTTCAGGCCTTCATGCAAGGTTTGAATGAAAAAAGCTCGATAACATCTCCATAACTAAAGCAGAACTTGATCGAGTATCCATATGTGACATGGTCAGATGTCATAATCGGTATCAATCAAAAGTTAGGGTCGACGATGACCAGTTGAGATCCCCATCAGGCTCAGTTCACCAAAAACGGGTTCGTATCCAAGCCCCCAAGGGACACAGACCGGGGATTAAGATTCAACACGAAAAATTATCAACCGTACGTCAAAGACAGAAGGAATATTTCAAGGCGTAATGCACCTCGAAATGATCGAAGAGTAGATCGAGGCCAAAGCTCCCAGGGATTCATGGGCGAACCTAGGTCCAACAAGCACTAAGGACCAGTAGAGGTCCCCAAATTATTAGAATATAACTTTAGTGTCGACGCCTCAAATATCATCTCGGCCAATTGGCAAATTAAAGACACTATATAGCCCAAGCCCATACAGATGCTTCTCAGAGAAACCCCTATGTAATGTGTAAGTACCATTGTACCCTCGGGCATAATAATGAGGATTGGAGACAACTTAGAGAGGAGGTAGCTCGACTATTCATGAAGTACACCTTTGTGAATTTCTAGTGATCGGGCCAAAAACAATTTATGAGAAAGAGATGCAAATAGGAAGAATGAACTGGAAAAACCTCAACATATCATTCACATAATCATTGGTGGAGTCGACGTCCCACAGGGGCCTAAATTCAAATGCACTAAAGTGTCCATCCCAAAAGACAAAAAGCTTCGGAGTTTTGTGCCTGAGGACACCCTATCATTCTACGACAAGGAGGCAGAAAATGTATCATAGCCTCATAACGACGCCCTGGTAATCTTTATCGTTTTGAATAAAATTCAAATTAAACGTGCTTTAGTAGATCCAGGTAGCTCGAAAAACATAATCAGATTGAGGGTCGTGAAGCAAATTGGCCTGCAAGATCATATTATACCTGCATCCTGGGTGCTGAATGGCTTCAACATGGCAATCAAAACAATAGGGGGAGAAATTATCTTGCTTGTAAACATAGCCGGGACAATACAAGACACCAGGTGCCACATCGTCGAAGGTGACATGAGGTATAACACAAACCTTGAGAGGCCGTGGATACACAACATGAGGGCAGTGCCTTTGAATCTCCATCAGAT
Source organism: Nicotiana benthamiana (assembly GCA_034376525.1). NCBI lineage: Eukaryota > Viridiplantae > Streptophyta > Magnoliopsida > Solanales > Solanaceae > Nicotiana > Nicotiana benthamiana. The sequence continues at coordinate 46,023,825 of CM067323.1, forward strand.
GATGATGTTCCCGATGGAGCAGGAAGTGAAAGCAGTCCACAGAGAACAACATGCCGCAAAAAGAGATATTCACTATCGATAAAGTGGTGCCGGTACAAGAACTCCTGACCTTGGAGATATCAACCTCCAAAGGTAAGCAGGTGGCTAAGTAACAGCCACAGCTCCGAGCCTTGACAAAAGCAGAACAAGAGGTAATCGAAGGAGAAGAAAGGAATTCCCAAGATCCTCGAACCTCATTGTTTCCAAAAGTCACGATGCTACCAAGCTAACCACTGAAAAGAAAGGTACACCTATTAATGGGATTAATCCCTCCTCTTAGGATAAAACCCATTTAGGACCTATTTGGCCATGAGTTTAGCCAAAATAAATTTGGAATTTATTTTTATAAACTCATGTTTGGCCATAAATTTTACCCACATTTTGGTAAAATCCCATATCCCAAACCTCAAAATCACCCCAAATTGATGATTTTGGGCAAAAATCCCAAAACTTGGGAATTATAAATATGTTTTTCCGAAAAAAAGTGGGAAATATATTTTGAAAACCTATATCCAAACACATTTTCATCTTCAAACAGAACTTCAACCAAATTAGCTTTTTCAAAATAAATTTGGAAAATATATGGCCAAACACTAGCTTAATTTTGTGCTGATAATATAGATCGCATTGATTCACCCCATTTAAATATGACGAGGATTCCGCTAGAATGAAAAACATGTAAAATAAAAATTTATATTCATGATACGACTGGATAAGTCCCTGTGCGCAGAGGACAACTTTAACTCATTTGCAGGAAATGATAAACACTTCAAGCCAATACGAGACGAAGCTTAACCTAGAGAAGCGTTCCCTTAGATTTGACGCGGTTGATTTTCTCGGCTTTCATAGTATCACGCGGGGCATCAAAATCATCCCCGACTAGGGTCAGGGTTCTCAGAGAAGCCATGGTTGCGCATAGCAAGACCTCAGAATCATTGACAAAGGATCTGAAGGCTCGACATGGTGAAAACTCTCAAAGACTCATGATCTCAACAATACTCCTTCCTGCACAAAGGTCGTAGGTCGTAAAGCATATGTTGCAGTCTTTTTCCTTAGCTCGAATGTTTTCCCAAATGGGTTTTACCGGAATACCAAGTTCTAAGCCCAAGGGCTACCCAAGTTCGAGAAAATTCTCATTCAGCGACTATCCATCAAGCCTATGGGCTATCTTTATTTCAACTGCGAGCAAACGTCCACCCGACTACTAACCCCAAGGGCTACCCGAGTTCGAGCAAGTTCTCATTCGGGGACTACCTATGAGGCCTAAGGGTTAACTTTATTTCGCGTTTGAGAAGATTCTCACTCAGGGGTCCATCTGCGAAGCCTAAAAGAACTATTCAAGACATTACTCTCACTCAACTCAAACTCAGGAGCCAGCGTGTCTCGAGCTCACATCGAATCAATCTAAGATTAGTTAGAGGACTAACAAACAACCTTAAGAGGTGTTTGTTCGAGATTAGTTTATTATGTTTTGGGCCCAGTATCCGGACTAATCATTAGAGTTATACACTCGGATGTTTCATAAACGAAGGCAGAATGGAATTTCACACAAATAAAAAATAAAAAGGAGAAATTCTTATATTGGCAAAAGATCTTTAAAAAACCTACAAGGGGCCCTTACACAGAAACAAAGAAGCAAAAACAAAAAGCCTAGAATCTAATCTATTTTAGGGGGTACATCCTCGAGAGTGAAATCTTCGGGAACCTCCTACTCGGGGACTCCATCTCGATCTTCAAAGGAAATTGTGGCATGGTGAAAAACTTGGTGAGTAAGGGTCATGTCAACACAACTATTGTTAATCCACTTCTGAAGACATTGTACTGGTGTGGTATGCAAAACCTAGTAGATGATAGTGCCATCTTATTCAACGGGAAGCAAAGGGAAGGAAGTGCCACACCAGGTTGAAGTTAATAGAGATGAACAGCAGTATAAAGTTCACATTTCTTCTGATATAGGAAGAATTCTGTGTCCTTCTCTCGTTGTCTCAAGCTAGCAACAACAACAACAACAACCCATTATAATCCCACTTAGCAAGGTAAAACTTTGAAAAAGATGAGCCATAGCGTAACTGGTAATATTGCTGCCATATGACCATGTGGTCACACATTTGAACCTTAGACATAGGTGATTAGAGGAAGAGATAGAGAAGGAAAAGGGCTAAGTTGATGAAGATGGAATGAGTATAGTTTGTTCAACCAAGTGACCCCTTATTCATAGAGAAACTACGACGGAGCAGATGATGCATTCAATGCTTTGGGGAAATGGACTGACGGTGGAGTCAAGGCTTTTGGGGAAATGGACCGGCGGTACATTCAATGCCTTTAGGGAGACGAACTAACGGGACATTTCGATCTATGCAAAAACCTACGACATAAGCATGATATCATCTCTAGGGGCTCGGGAGACTCGAGGCTCGAATCGTTTCATATCATTTCATTCTAAGAAATGCGGGGACTATCTGTATACGGTCAAAACCAAGGAGTATGATTTTGGAGTCTCAAATAGGGCTATTGGCTCGAGTCTGGGAGACTTGAGGTGTGGGGCAGATCCGGCTAAGGGAAACCTACGTCAAGGAAGCTTATCAAAGGCCTGATACGGCCTGCATAGAGGACAATATAATCTCGAAGCAAATCAAGAAAGAGCGGGAATTTCCCAAGGACACGTGGATCCGAGCATTAATTATATGATAAGTGTTGTACGAAATAGTATGGGTCCATACTAGACCGTTATACACGTATTCCACTATGATTCTTTAACTTTATGAGCAAGGTACTATATTGGGGTTTTTTCCTCCTATATAAAGGGGACCCCAATCATTTTTAAGGGCATTAGATCATTTTTTTACAACAATAGAAGATTCTTATTCTTCTCTTGTTTAACATGCTCAACAATTACGCATCAACTTTTTTACTTTTTTGTTCATATTGTTGGCGATTTTAAGAATAATGAGGCTTAAGATAGGGTTAATGCGAAATGAAAGAAAATGAAATTTTTAAATAAAATTATGAATTTTACCCCCTTGGAAAAAGGATATTGTCCCATATTGGAAGAGGAATATGTTTTTAGGGGTATATAAGTAATTGTTCTTCTTCTAGCTCTTAAAGAGTTGAGAAGAAGGCAAGCATAGCCCTGTCGTCGTCGTTGCTTGTTCGACTCGGCTTCGGCTTCAGATTCGAATTCTAGTTTCGATTTGGTCAAATGATCTATTGATTGATTAATTTTTTAGACCAAATTTATTTGTTAATAGTAAAATATTAATACAAATATTATTAAATATTTTAGTAATCGAATATTAATATTGAAATAAATATTAATATTAAATTCAATCTATTTTTCAGTTGTGTAATTGAAAATTAAACTACCCTTCTCAATTTTCCCTCTTTAATATTAAGTAAATAGCCATTTATGTTGTGACATTATGCTATGGCCGTTTTGCATAAACAACCATTCTGAAGAGTGCACCTGTTCAGATTTCAGCCCAACTTTTGTTATAAATGCAAGTCTATTCTCTCAGAATTTCCATACAATTTTATGAGTTTCTCCTCCATCTTCTGCACACGTTTAACATAAAACAAAGCAACAATAAGTGTGATTTGCAACCAAACTTTGTGTTTGCTGAAATACTGGGGTTTGAAGTACCACTACACCAATGTATATTTCGTTATATCCTTGGAGGAAATAATTCACAAACTTGGGTACTAGGAGGGGATTAAATTCCTTAAGGAAACACTATAAATTCAGTGGGCTCGGATTAAAATTTTATTCTATTTTTCATTTCTATTTATACGTTATTTTATATTCTCGAGAATTAGTTTACAAATACAATTTACTAACAAGCTTAAGGAATTTAATTTGCATTTTATATTTCTGTTGTATTCACTATTTTGGAGTTTAAAACCTCTATGATTTTCTATGTTGGAGATTAAAATGTACGTGATTTTAACGTGTGTTTGTGTTATTCTTTTATATAAATGACTAATGATAATGGGAACTAGGCTATTCCAATGGTGATTGTCAATGCATCAACAAGCCGAACACCAGCGTTGGCACCAGCGGAGAAACCCGAAAAATGTTTCGGGTTAGAGTTCAAGCGGTGGTAGCTAAAGGTATTTTTCTACTTGACTACTTTAGTTCTGCAGAAGCTCATCATGTAAAATGTTCCCGTTTTGCCCGATAAAACTCCAGATAATGAAAGCTTTATTATGATTGAGGTGTAGGATCATTCTGATTTTCTATGCAAGAATTATGTTCTTAGCGGACTGGAGGACGATTTTTATAATGTCTACATTATTATGGAGACGTCAAAAGAATTGTGGACTGTCCTTGAAAAGAAATATAAAATAGAAAATGTCGGGTTAAAGAAATTTGTTGTCGCTAAGTTTTTTGACCAAAATGGTAGATAGCAAGTCTGTTATTTTCCATGTCTAGGAGTTGTAAGTGATTGTTCCAATATCCTTGTTAAAGGTATAAAGCGAATTAATATTAAAGTTGAAAGTATTAATTTTAGTAAATACTAACAAAATTTTTATTGAAGGTCTTGTCATCGATGAAGCATTCCAAGTAGCAGCGATGACTGAGAAGTTGTCTCCTTTGTGGAAGGACTTAAAAAACTACTTGAATACAAATGCAAGGAGATGACCCTTGAGGATCTCATTGTTCGGTTGAGAATCAAAGAGGATAACAAAGTTGCTGAAAAAAGAGGCCGTGAAAACTCAACAATAATGGGAGCAAACATTGTTGAAGATACTTCTCAAAATAAGAGAAAGATGAAGCAGACTTCTGGACTAAAAAGAAACCCAAGAAAGAAGTGGTTCAATGAAAATTGCTACAACTGTGGGAAAGATGGGTACAAATATACAGAGTGTCGTTCTCCGAAGAAAGAAAAGAAGAAGGGTAAAACAAACATGGTTTAAAAACATGACGATGTTAATGACTTATGTGCCATGCTTTCTAAATGAAACCTAGTGGAAAATCCTAAGGAGTGGTGGATTGATTCTAGAGCAACTCACCATTTTTGTGCTGTTAGGGAAGCCTTTGCAACATATTCTCCTTTTGGACGCAAAGTGACGCTTTCTATGGGAAATGCTACAACCGCCAAGATTGAAGGATGTGGGAAGATCTTTCTGAAGATGACTTCTAGCGAGGTGGTAACTTTGAACAACGTCCTTTATTTTCTCGAGATTAGGAAGAATTTAGTCTCTACTGGACTTCTTGTTAAGAATGGTTTTTAGTGTGTTTTTGTTTTTGATAAGGTTGTAATATGTAAGAACGAAATGTTTGTAGGAAAAGGTTACCTCAGTGAGGGCCTTTTCAAGCTGAATGTAATGGTTGTTGAATATAATAATAAAATTTCAGCTTCTTACTTACTTGAGTCAAATGAATTATGACATATACGTTTGGGTCATGTCAATTATAAAACCTAGCGAAAAATGATTAACTTGGAAGTATTGCCTAAGTTTGAATGCGATAAATCAAAATGTCAAATATGTATGGAATCTAAGTATGTTAAACATCATTATAAGTCAGTTGAAAGGAATTCAGATCCTTTAGACTTAATTCACACATATATTTGCGATATGAAGTCAATAACATCTCGTGGTGGAAAGAAGTATTTTATAACTTTTATTGATGATAGTACTCAATATTGCTATGTTTACTTACGTAATAGTAAAGATAAAGCATTAGACGCATTCAAGCAATACAACAATGAAGTTAAAATGCAACTTAAAAAGAAAATCAATATGACAGAAGTGATAAAGGTGGTGAATATGAATCTCCTTTTGAAGAAATATTTTTAGAATATGGAATTATTCATCAAACAACAACCCCTTACATTCCCCAATTCAATGGGATTTCATGAAAAAAGAATCGTTCATTAAATGAGATAATGAACGCATTATTGATAAGTTCTGGTTTGCTATAGAACATGTGGAGGGAAGTCGTTCTTACGGCTAGGTGAAAACTAAATCGTGTACCCCATGGAAAAACACATTCCATTCCATATGGAAAACAGAAAGGAACAGGAAGTCCAACTTGAATTATTTTAAATTGCGGGGGTGTTTGGAAAAAGTACAAGTTCCTAAACCAAAAGGGTAAAAATAGGACCAAAAAATGTTGATTGCGTTTTCATAGGATATGAGACCAATAGTAAATTATATCGATTTCTGGTTCATAAATCAGAAAATTCCGACATTCATAATAATAAAGTTATAGAATCAGATTATGCTTAGTTCTTGTCGATGCCCCCCTTTTTTCTCTTGCGAGGGAAAGAAGTCGGGTTTGCGACATTATGGGTGGAATGACTCTTTTATCCCCTTATGGGGGAATTTGGGTGATGGAGTTTGAAGAGTCACCACATAATGATTATAATGCATTAGGACACTTTTTGAGAAAAGAAGAGGGATTCGAAGGAAAACCAGAGTTTGGGTAAGGTCTTGAGATTATCTCGAGGGGAAGGTGTTGGGCACTCCTTAAGATCCACTAGTGTGGTTCCCGGCCTTGCTTAGATGTGACTATAAGAAGAATAGAAATAGACAAGCAAAGTTTGCACATAAGAAATGCAAGCAAGTTGACAATTATGAAATAAGGATGGCACAAGTAAAAGGGAATTTTAAAGAAAATATTTAAATAAAGGAAAAGTAAAGAGGGTCCTAGGTTTAACTATAATATGGATCATTCGATGTAATATCCCGCACATGTTCCCAGAGAGGGTTCTCCTTATGATATTAGCGTATCGTCATCATCTCCATATTATATTATGAAGACCTAACATGCTGTCACGTGAGTTACCGCCCTGTTTTCCCTATTTCGTGCTTCTATATGTTTCGTTATATGTGTTTGTAGAGTTTGAAGTGATTCGGACAGAGATTGGGTTGGAATTGAGACAATTAGTCTCTTTAAGAGAATGTAAAAGTGCAACCCAGTATAATTCCACTTAGTGGGGTCTGGGGAGGGTAGTATGTAAGCAGACCTTACCCCTACCCTGGGGTAGAGAGGCTGTTTCAAAATAGACCCCCGGGATCCTTCCCTCCAAGAACTACCCAACTTTGCTCTTGGGGAGACTCGAACTCACAACCTCTCGGTTGGAAGTGGGGGTTGCTTACCATCAGAGCAAGCCCCTCTTGTCAAAAGTGCAACCCAGTATAATCCCACTTAGTGGGGTCTGGGGAAGGTAGTATGTACGCAGACCTTACCCCTACCCTGGGGTAGAGAGGATGTTTCCAAATAGACCCCCGGCATCCTTCCCTCCAAGAACTACCCACCTTTGCTCTTGGGGAGACTCGAACTCACAACCTCTCGGTTGGAAGTGGGGGTTGCTTACCATCAGAGCAAGCCCCTCTTGTCCTCTTTAAGAGAATGCTAGTTTGGAAAAGTCACCCGGATATTAACTTATGAGTTATAGGGCTCGGAATAGATTTCTGATGATTCGGATAGTTTTGGGTGGTGATTTATGACTTAGGGTTGAAATTGAAACTTAATTTTGAGGTCCAGTGTGGAATTAGGCTTGAATTGGCTAAGTTTGAATTTCGGCGAATTCCGGTGGATAGGTGAGATTTTGATCCGGGGGTCAGAATGGAATTCTAAGAGTTGTTGTAGTTTTGTTAGGTGATTTTGGATATGTGTGCAAACTTTCAGGTTCTTTGGACGTCATTTGGTCGGGTTTTTTATCGAATATGAGTTTCGGAAGTTTTAGTTAAACGTAAGCGTGAATCCGTCGTGAATTGATGATTTTTGTGTTGTTGAGTGTGTTTTTATGATTGGAACAAGTTTGTATGATGCTTTGGGGTACGTTGGTGCTTTTGATTGAGGTCCCGAGGGCCTTTGGGGGTTTTGAGTGGTTAATCGGAGAGTGTTTGGCTTTTCGAAGTTGAAGATTTTAGAAGAAAATGTTGCAGAAGGTTTCCTCTATGCAATCACATAGGTAGCATTGCCATCGCATAGAAGGTTCGGAGAGGGGCCTGATTTTGTGCTATGCGATCGCGTATGGGGTCTTGCAATCGCATAGGTTTGGGAGATGGTTCAGTGTGGTCGCATAGTGTTGTATGTGATTGCGTAGTAGGAGGGGCTGAAGCTCTGCGATCGTAGAGGGTATCATGCGATCGCGCAAGAGGATTTTTGGGCCCTGGGGAATTTAAGTTATGCGATCGGAGGGCCTTGGATGCGATCGCATAGAGTAATAACTGGGCAGTCATACCTGTTTTTATAACATTTCATCCGCGACTTGGGTTTATTTTTCCAGCATTTTTGGACCACCTTGAGAGCTTGTTGGTAAATTTTGAAGAGGGTTCCGACGGGAAGTGATTGGAGGTAAGTCTCGTGGCCTAGATACGTCATTTAATCGAAGAATCATCCATTATTCTCTGAATTTGGGCATAAAATTGAAGAAAACTAGGGCTTGAGTTTGTGATATTTAAAATTTGGATTTGATAGGTCATTTGAGCTCGGATTTGGGTATTCTTGGTATGCATGAACTCATGGCAAGACGAATATTCCAGAAATGTAAGTTCCGTAATTTTTTAAGAAGCAGGCCCGGGGCTCGGGTTTTACTAGTTTTCAGATTTTTGTTATATTTTGATTGTTTTCGATTGGGTGTTGTCCCATTAGCATATTATGATATATTTGTAATGATTTTGGTTAGATTTGACATGCGTGGAGGCCAATTTGAGGGGCAAAGACGTCACGAGCGAGTAATTGCACGGTTCGAGGCGTGTATTATTTGGGAATGATATCCTGAGGGTTTGAAACCCCGGATTTGCACATCCTAGTGCTGTATTGTGGTGACTTGCACGCTGGACCTGAGCTTGGGGTAGAGCTCCATTGGGGTTTGTGACTTGGTCTGTCCCGGTTGTTGGTTCTTACCACGAAATTGTAAATGATTCGTTGTTATCACTATGACTTGGGCTCATTGCCATACGTGGGGCTTATTGCCGATTATTTGAACTCTTTGTGAACTATAATCACTATTTTCTTCACTGTTTGAAATATTATTTGAACTCAGTCCATGTGATTTGCACTGTTTCATGCACTCAACTATATTTTTCTCAAACTTGGAGTTCTAACTGATATTTAAACTATTGTTTGAGCTGAGTATTATAGTTTTACGGATGCCCGAAGGGCTTTTGGCTATTTTGGACTGATTGAGACTGAGGGCCATATGTGAGGGCATGAAGAGTGATGTAAGGAGGCTTTCGGGCCTCGAGTGTTATGTGTGCATATACATATACATGCATGGATCGGACTGCACGCCGCAGTAGCATATTGCATGGATCCCACTGCACGCTGCAGTAGCATATTGCATGGATCGGACTGCACGCTGCAATAGCATATTGCATGGATCGAACTGCAAGCCGCAGTAGCATATTGCATGGATCGGACTGCACGCCGTAGTAGTATATTGCCTGGATCAGACTGCACGCCGCAATAGTATATTATATTGATCGAACTGCACGTCGCAGTAGCATTTTATATTGATCGGACCGCAAGCTGTAGTATTAAAATGCTTGGGATGTAGGAGCCCCTCCAGAGTCTGTACATACCCTTAGTGAGCGCAGGGTACCCATGGATCGGGCTACGCGTCGTAGCGATCATGTGCATTGCATTGCATTCATGCATTCACTCCTGTTTGTACTACGTGGCACAACATTTAGCACTCATATATCATTGTCATACATATTGTTACCTGCCTTGTTTACCAGATACCCTGGTGTTATATGTAAAAGAGTGTTGTGCCCAAGAGGCAGACTTATGAGATGACTTGTTCTAGCTGATATAGCATTCATATGCTGGGCTGTTGAAAATAAAAGAGATATTTGAAAAATAGACTTTGTAAAAGAGATTTTTAAACTAATCTTGAGATTTTCTAAAAGGATTTTCACACTATTCCGGTTTTTCTCAAAGGGTTGTTTTGTCTTTTATAGCAGTTTGATGTGCCCATACGTATTTTCTTATCGCTCAGATATTATTCTCTCTTATTACCACTGAGTTGGAAGTACTCACTTTACTCCCTGCACCTCGCATGCAGTTGCCAGTATTGTTCATCCGGTAGCGGGTTAGTAGCAGATTGAATGTATTGCTACCGTAGCTAAGAAAGGTGACCGCCGGTGTTCGCAGCACCGAGACTCCTCTTTTTCTTATTCCTAGATTTTACTCTATGTATTATAGACTTTAAAATTTTAATAAAGGCGCTCCTAGATGCTTGTGACTTGTGACACCTCGGTCGGGCTATATTGGGTTGTATTTATATTGATTAATATCATTAATTCATATTCAAACTGTTATATATCTGAGTAACTACTTTAAGTGGTGTTCTGAAACGGTCTGGCTGGCCTTGTCTTCACGAGAGGCACCATCACAACCAGATTTTGGAATTGGGTCGTGAAAAGTTTGTATCAGAGCCTAGGTTACCATGTCTCACGAGTCATGAGCAGGCTTGATAGAGTCTCGCGGATTGGTACGGAGACGTGTGTATTTATCCTCGAGAGGCTGCAGAACCTTTAGGAAAACTTCATTTTCTTGGAATTCTTATTGTGCGTAATTGATTCAGCTTGAGATGTAACTCTTGAAACTCCTTCCACACGTCTGTATGTGCACGTGAGTGCTCAGTAGTATTGTGCCTGGATGGCTTGTGATTCCCCGATCGAGGTGCGAGGTGTAATCTTGGTGAGTTCATGTTGGGCCAGTCAGGAGGACTTGAGGCCGGATCTTTGCCTATGGCTTGAGTACCGAGGTGCTGATTGTGTGAGCAAGTGTTTTAAACTTATGTGTTCAGTAATGTTCTTATTAGCTAGGTTGGCGGTAGGATATCCATGTGATGATTATGTCAGTACTGCGAGATGTTTCTGTATGAATTAGGAGTGACAAAGAAGTCCGATGGATAATAGATGAGCTGTTGAGTGTTTGTTTTCTATTGCAGTCTGATGTGTAGCACCAAGTTATGGGCGCTTGAAGAATATTCTTCATGTCTCTTAGTTGGAAAGTGTATATTTCAGGTGAAGGTATGAGCTCAGACTCAGAAAGACTAATTAGTTGTGTAACGTATATGATGGTGGAAGGCATGTTGAAATATTGAAATGAGGCAAAGCAGGTGGGTTATCTCCTACAGAGTGTTTTTGAGAGGTATGATCCTTATGTGTATATTAGAAGGTCCCATGAGTAATTGAAGGGTATGTGTTGAAATTTGAGAATTTGGGGATGTGTAAGAAAATGGACTCGGCTAATGTGGAAATAAAGCGAGATTTGCAGAGAATGTAAAAGCTAGATGATCTGGGTATTCACAAACTTGTAAACGAATTGAGTTTAATCTCACTATAACATTGTGGCATTATTGGATGTAAAAGTGCTATTAGTTGTTAAGAGTGCATTGATATATGGCTTCGAGCCAAGTTGGGGAGGTTGTTGTTGGTCAGCTGATTGCACGATTATGTGCAATGTGGGTTGCATTTCGAGGGATGCTGGCGGATCAGTTCTGGTTGTAGAAATTTAGCCGAGGATGGCACGTGTGAAGGAAAATTTTTACAAAGGTGATAGGGTTCTTTTGTAAATGTGAGGAAATATTAGGGTATTTTGAGCCTTTGTTGATAAAGAATGCTCGGTGTAAAGAGAAGGAAGATGGTTGCTTGTATCTGTAGGAAATCATGTTCTGTGGTACCAGAATACTGATAAGGAACGAGTGGTTTCGTTCATTTAGAGCAGGTGAATTACAGCTGAATAAGAGTGAACGACTCTCGAGAATGGTTTTGCTGTGTTCAAGATTTTGCATGTAACAATCAGGTGTCTTAAGTTTGTGTATGTGGCTAGAGACTGTTTTTCATTAGAAAGATCAAGACTTGTGGTACTTTCTGTTAATCACGGGATTTTACGTATCCGCATTTGGAAGGTAATTGCAAATGAATTCAAAATCGCAAGAAGTTCTTCAAAGTAAAGCATTCTGGAATGTGGTACCTCTAGGAAACGTTTGAGAGGGTATTCAGTGGTCTATAGGTCTTAGACAGTGTGGCTTTAGGTGCGAGTCTCCTGTGTTATCCTGGGTTGAGGTATTGTGGTGTTGCAACAGGGGAGAATATCAAATTAAAGATGAATCCGGGAGGAAATTGGATAAATGTAATAGCTTGATAATGAACCGAATCGATATGGTAAGGACATGATTAATTATTGTATGTGTTTGAGATAATGAGCCTTACAGGTATTGTGCAGCTATGCTTTTAAGTAATGGCAGTTTGCTTAACTTGGTTTAGGTAGAAGGATTCAGTCCTGGCAGTTTAGCTTGTGCAATTGAGTTGGGAGAAACAACTCTTGATGTGTTTTACCATGGTTAGAAAATGAGTATATTTCCTATGGGTACGCGAAGCATGGAGTGTGTAGTAATTTTTCTCCTATATGGGATCATGAAAGTTCTTAGCTAGTTGAGTGCGTTGATATCCGCGGCATAGGAGAGAGATAGAAGTCCTCATGTTATCCTAGTGTGGTATGGTCTATGTGTCTAGATATGGAGAATTGAGATTTGCGTGTTCAAGGTTTTGGTTTAGTCATAATGGGGATTCATTAAATTCATGAGCAGCATGGGCAGTTGTAGGTGATTTAGGAGTCAATCTTCAGATGATTAAGGAAGATGGTATCACTATGATAGTGATTTAGCGGGGGTTTATGTTCAGAAAAGTGGGGGCAAGGTAATGAAAGAAAAAAAATCGATAATATTTGGTGGTATTGCGGTGTTCTCTTGTGGGATCGAGTGATGATAATCGAGTTGTTGATGACTCAGGGAAATTTTTGGATATCTCTTGTTGGAAGAATGGATACTTGATGTTTGATAGGTATTCGTACGGCAGAGTGGGGAATTAGGTATAGTGATTCATGTGTTATATGGGAATTGGAGGTCCGAGTGGATCTTTCTTTGCTTGGTAAGTTAAATTTGGGTTATGTTATTAGATGGCAGACTAGTTTTTCCAATGTCAGATTTTCTAAACTAATGTGTATCTAAACTAATGCGTTATAGGCTATGTTGGAAAATGCCACAGTTATCACGCCCCAAATTCGTGGGCATGACCGACACTCAACCGGGAATCCCCAGTCGAGTGGACCTGGGTTCCTTTCCTATTCCCCATGAGTTACCCCACATCAATTAGTCAAAAGATACTAAATTTTGCAAACGAAAGAACATATGAAACACACATTATGATGAATAGGGAACATGGTATACAAGTTTACTGCGCCCAAAACATACACCTTTATACATAAGTTCTAACCCACATACCACTTTCTACGGAGGCTCTAAGAGAAACGATAAGAAAACACTTGCCGGCGACAAGGCCCCAACTATACCTTTACAAAAGGACACAAGACTCCAAAATACAACAACATATGTGTCATGAGCCACACAAGGCCCCGGAAGGAAAGGGTCTCACCAAACACGAATACCGCCGATAGAGAGGAGGAGGAGCTACGAACATTGGACTGGAGTTCCTGCCACGGATCCACCTACAATCATAACACGAATGTAGTGACCCCAGCAAAAGGGACGTCAGTACATTTGAATTGTACTGGCATGTATGAACAAACTCTGTCCCAAGTAAACTCAAGCCCTATTACATATACAAGTATAGAACCGAACAACCATAGTACAAGTACAACCATGAAGCAACAACCAACATTTCACAACAAATTACTCAAGTAGTCATACAAAGGGACAATCAGTGCCCCACAGGTTACAAACTCTCCTGCCACATTTCCACATTTATCATTTCATGATTCACATTCATATCAATAGTGATATTGGATCACATTTTCCACCCTTATTGCTTCGTCCACCCTTATTACCTCGGCCACCCTTATCATCCCAACCCACACCTTATTTCACCGTGTTTCGGCGCGCAACCCGACCCCGCCTGACAGTTTTCAATTCACAACAACAAACAGCACAACGACAAATACAAGAAATCAACTATGGCACATTGTTAACATAGATCCACAACAAGGGTAATGCAATTCCACAACTAGAAATAGCAATTTCCTTATGTTCATCAAATTGGTACACAATTTAGATCATCACGACAGTTATTCACAACTAATCACACACGTTGTTCCACAATATTTCCATTACCACTATTCCACATTATTCCCATTTCTATTGTTCCACATTGTTTCCATTTCCATTGTTCCACATTACTTCCATTTCCGTTGTTCCACATTATTTCCATTTCCGTGGTTCCAATTACAAATTCCACAACATTAACCACAAAGAGTTACCACACAATTGTACCACACAAAGCTTAACAATGATTCTCACATAAATATCAACTATCAACAATCTCACAACTAGCATAGGGCGATTTCACAAGGATCACAGTTAGCCATACATACCTGGAGTTGAGTTTTCCCCTTTAAACCTTTAGTCCAATTTTCCAAGCAATCAAGTAGTCAATCTAGTTCTTGAACAACACTTAGGTTTTAGAAATTTAAACTCACAGTTACTACCCAATTCCCTTTTTACAAGATTTTTGAGTTTTGAAGTCATGCATGAAGAATTTATGAAGAAAATTCAAAGCAAGTATATGGGGTTCCCTCCCCAAGCTTAATTTCGAAATTCGGGGGAAATGGGTTAGGGATTTTACCTGAGAAATCAATAGAGAAGACAATGCACCAAGAATTTCCAAGCTCCAAAGATTTTAAAAGACTAGATGATGAAGGATTTGCTTTCTCTCTCAAGAACCCTCTCTCCCTATCTCTTATTTTGATCAGAAAGTGAGCTAAAAATGAGGGAGAAGGTGTTTTAATTAAAGGTGGGTCGGGTCTAATATTTTAGAAAAAGGCCAGGCGAACACAATCTGCGATGCGATCTGCAATCGCAGAACAGACATGCGGTCCGCAGAATGGAACACATAAAATGGATCAAATTTCAAACCTCTTGGGTTGGGAATGTTGTGGACTTGCGGTCCGCATTTGAGTTCTGCGGTCGCAGAATGCACCACAGAACTGACCTTCAAATTTTCTCAAGGACAATATGCGATCACTCTGCGGTCCGCATATTGATTATGCGATCGCAGATTTGACTGCATTTTAACATCAAAATTTTGTTGCTCTTTGATTATGCAGTTCGCATTGATGATATGCGACCGCATTCTGGACCGAATTTTGACCATTTCCTGGAAAAATTTTGATTTCACATTTTTAAGTTCAAAAGAGTAAAAAGGATCCGATCCAAATGGGTAGACTCGTCTCTATGAGCTACTAACATCTGAGCAGTCATTTTCACGGGACTTTACATCCTCCCCGTCTTAAGATCATTCGTCCTCGAATGAGGACTTGGGAACCGAATGAGTTTGAAAATATGATATATAAGTTTCTACACTTTTATTAACTTTCAAGTTTGTTTTAGAAAAATTTTGCCAGAGTTTCCTTTGTAATATGGACATTACCACCTGTCAAAGAACCTCCAAAATATATTCCCAAGCATTACTACACAACTGGCGACCTTCACAACAGTTGTAAAATGCATAATCCTCACACTTGCACATATTCAACGCTTTGATACACTTTTAACCATTTGGCACACAACATATAATCAAATTAAGCATTAATCGTTTGCGCTATTAAAGCCAATTACCTATCACAAGGGTACAACACAGTTATTCATTTCAATACAATTCCTTCATGCAAAAACCAATCATTACAGAACTAGAACATCTTGATATACAATCTCCATGCAAAATTAATTATTACTTCCAACATCACCTTACAATAAGACAACAAAACTTCCATTACCAAAAAGGCTGCACATTGTTCAAATAACCACAACACATAAACTTGGTTGGCACAACTTGAAGAAACTACAACAATAAGGCACCTGAAAAGAGAAGGATGAGTCTTACACCTAACGGAACACAACATTAGCTCTCCTAGGGACAAGATTCGCACGATCATTTCTAACTTATTCAAATAGATGTGGTTATTTTATCTTCGTCTCATCTTCCACTTCCCACGTGGCTTCCTCGACTTCTTGGTTTCGCCACAACACTTTAACTGAAGCAATCTCCTTGTTTCGAAACTTTCGGACTTGCCTATCCAGAATAGAAACCGAAATCTCCTCATATTATAACTCTTCCGTAACCTTGATGTCTTCAACTGGCACAATTTTGGACGGACCACCCACAACTTTCCTCAACATGGATACATGAAACACCGGATGTACTAGGGACATTTCAGGGAAAAATTCCAACCTATACGCAACTTGACCGATCCTTTGAGTGATTTGATAAGGCCCAACATACCTAGGACTTAGTTTCCCCTTCTTCCCAAAGCACATGACTCCCTTCATAGGAGACACCCTCAAGAATACCCAATCTCCTTCTTGAAACTTCAATTATCTTTGACGCACGTCCGCATAAGATTTCTGGAAACTTTGAGAAGCCTTCATTCTCTCCTGAATGACTCTTACCTTCTCCATGGCCTGGTGCACGAGATCTGGCCTTATTAATTCCACTTCACCAACCTCGAACGGTTAGGATTTATGCCCGTCACTAGAGGGGGGGGGGGGGTGAATAGTGCGGCACGAGAATATTGATAAATATTGCAGAATTAAAAATTGCAGGAATAAAATAAATTCGGTAATAAAAATAGCAAGGAAAGAACACACAGAATTTATCCTAGTTCACCACAACTTGTGGTTAGTCCAGTCCCCGAGAGACTCTCTCGAGATTCCACTAACTCCGTTAAGTTTTCGGGTGCCTAACAAACCGTTACACTTGCTCGTAGATGTACACTCTACAAGACTTCAACTTGCTCGAGGATACCGCACCTCAAGACTTCACCTTGCTCGTGGATACCGCACCACAAGACTTCAACCACTAAGACTTAGGGTACTTAGCGAACCCGACAATCAATGAGAAGATATGTTCTTCTCAAACACCTTTCTCTTTTACAAGAAGAACTCTCTCAATAGAGTAGATAAAGAGATACAAATTTAGCTCTATGAACAACTCAAAGTTGTCTCTCAAATGGCTCAACAAAAGCTCTAAAATGATGCTCAAATAATGTCAATATGTATATCAATATTGGGAGGTGTTGTGTGTTTAAAATCAGCTCAAAAGACCTCTTTTTATAGGGGTTAGAGGGTGCAAGTCCGTTGCTTAATTGATAATCAATTATGCTGATTTTATGCAAGGATAATCGATTATTGGATTTGCATAGTCGATTATCCTTTTACCATTATAAAATCGGAAGCAGATTCTGCTCACATATAATCGATTATATAGCCTGCATAATCGATTATTTTGGGGCAGAATTGAAAACTTCGGCAACGGATACATATAATCGATTATGCTCAAGAGTATAATCGATTATTCTCTTCCAGAATTGAAGACTAACTTCAAAACCATTTTAATCGATTATGCTCAAGTGTATAATCGATTATTCTCTTCCAGAATTGAAAACTTACTTCAAAAACCATTTTGGTTAAAATGAAAACTTTACTATCATTTTGTTTGAAGTATTTGAAATATGTTTATGATAAATATGATTTAATAAAATGATTTAACGCATATTTATGATGACCTAATGTTGAGCCAAAAGACAAGATAACTTAAGCGTTGCTCTTACATTGGTTCTGCCTAACGACCTACGCCTTGGGTCTTCAGTCTTGAACATTTGAGCTCGTCTTTGGTTTGACTATGCAATTCTGTCATCAATATGCTTCTTGACATTCAATCTTGATTGTTTGTCATATAATAGCGTTGTTTGACACTTGACTTCATTGTTTGTCATTCATCAAAACCTATACCTGAAAATCATGCTAATACAACCAAAGCGCACATATCATAGATAGAATGATTTTCTACACGAACAACCCTATCGGGGACCTACACCTTCTTCCGTACAATGCTTCGAATGGGGCCATTTGGATGCTAGAATGGAAGCTGTTATTATAAGAAAACTCTATAAGGGGCAGATGATCATCCCAATTACCTTTGAAATCCAAAATACATGCCCGCAACATATCCTCGAGCATCTGAATAGTCCACTCTGCTTGGCCATCGGTTTGCGGATGAAAAGTTGGGCTGAGATTCACTTGAGTACCCAAACCCTTATGAAATTTCCTCCAGAAGTTAGCTGTAAACTGAGCTCCTTAATCTGAAATTATTGAAAGTAGCGTATTATGAAGCCTCACTATATCCTTGATGTACAACCGAGCATATTGTTCCACAGTATAGGTGGACTTGACAGGGAAAAACTGAGCTGATTTGGTGAGCCTATCCACAATTACCCTAATTGAGTCAAACTTGTGCTGAATACGAGGTAGTCCTGTCACGAAGTCCATATTGATCATTTCCCACTTCCACATCGGTATTTCTACAAGCTGAGTCAACCCTCCCGGTCGCTGATGCTCGGCCTTCGCTTGCTGGAAATTCGGGCACTTTGAGTGGAAGTCCGCTACACTCTTCTTCATACGACTCCACCAATAGATATCCTTGAGATCGTGATACATCTTTGTAGAGCGTGGGTGCACTGAATACCTGGAATGATGAGCCTCCGCCATTACCCTCTCCTGAAGATTATCCACATCTAGGAAACATAACCTGTCATGGCACCGTAGTACACCATCGCTGCTGCCGAGTGTAAATGCTGAAATTTTGTTACTTAGAGCCGCCTATATTAATTGTGCCAATGCTGGACAACAAACTGCTTTTCTTTATCCTCTTCTACGAGCGACGATTCTGCTGTATTATGCACCATAAGTTCCTCCTCATTCAAGGCCAAGATACAAACTCCAAGGCTGGCCAACTAATGTACCTCCCAAGCTAGGAACCTCTGATCCGCTTTCAAGTGAGCAAAACTACCCATGGATTTCCGACTGAGGGCGTCGGCCACCATATTCGCCTTCCCTGGATGGTACAAGATGTCTATTTCATAATCCTTAAGCAGTTCTAACCACCGTCGCTTCCTCAAATTTAGCTCCTTCTGCTTGAATAGATATTGAAGACTCTTGTGATATGAAAACACATCTACATGAACCCCATAAAGATAATGCCGCCATATTTTCAAGGCAAACACAACTGTTGCAACTTCCAAATCATGCGTCGGATAATTCTTCTCGTGATTCATGAGTTTCCTGGAAGCATATGCTATACCCTTCTCGTACTGCATCAGAACACACCCTACACCAATCCTGGAGGCATCACAATTAACCACAGAACCCTATGTGCCTTCCGGCAAGGGCAATACTGGTGCCGAAGTCAACCTTGTCTTAAATTCCTGGAAACTCTTCTCATAAGCATCTGACCCCTGGAATTTAGCTGATTTCTACATCAATTTAGTCAAAGGAGAGACGAGGGTGGAGAATCCCTCTACAAACCTTCAATAATACCCTACTAACCCCAAGAAGCTACGGATCTCCATCAGGGTCGTGGGCCTAGGCCAATCCTTCACCGCTGCAACCTTTTGGGGGTCTACCTGAATCCCCTCACTGGAAACAACATGACCCAAAAAAGCGACGAGGTGACTGGCATGATCCTCCCTATTACACAAATATACGAGAATGTCATCAAAGAAAACAATCACGAAGGAGTCTAAATATGACTTGAACACCCGATTCATTAGATCCATAAAAGTTGTCTGGGCATTTGTTAGCCCAAAATACATGATCGAGAATTCAATGTGGCCATAACACGTTCTGAAAGCGGACATAGGAAATCGTGCTCCCTGATCTTCAAATGGTGGTACCCGGACTGCAAATCATTTTTCGAGAAGAACCTTGCACCTTGTAATTGATCAAACAAATCATCTATTCAAGGCAAATGGTACTTATTCTTGATGGTGACTTTATTAAGCTTGCCGATAATCGATACACATCCGAAGTGACCCATCATTTTTTCTGACAAAAAGAACCGGAGCGCCCCACGCCGACACACTTGGCCGGATAAACCCCTTATCCAATACATCCTTCAACTGCTCTTTTAACTCTCGCAACTCTCCTGGCGCCATACGGTGGAATAGATATTGGCTGAGTATCTGGCAATACATCAATTTCGAAATCAATATCCCTATCTGGAAAAATTCCTGGAATCTCATTTGGAAATACCTCAAGAAACTCATTCACAACAGGCACAGACTCGGGGGCAGGAACCTTTGGAGTAGTGTCCGCCACCCGGACTAAATGATAGATACACCCCTTCCTGATCATCTTCGAAGCCTTGAGGTAGGAAATAAACCTACCCTTCGGCACCACACCATTTCCTTTCCACTCAAGAACCGGCTCATTAGGGAACTCGATTCTCATGACTCTCGTCCGTCAATCAAGTTTGGCCAAGCATGAATAGAGACAATCCATCCCATGATTACATCAAAATCCACCATCCCAAGCTCGATAAGGTCAGCCGTGGCAACACGACCACCTACCATGAAAACATAATTCCTATAGACCTGCGCGGCTGTAATAGAATTACTAATCGGAGTCGATACAGAGAACGAACTAAGAAGCTTCTCGGGTTCAATCCAAAAACTCGAAGCAACAAATGGAGTGACATAGGACAAAGAGGACCCGGATCAATAAGAGCATAGCAATCAAAGGTATGAACAGATAGGATACCTGTGACAACATCTGGGGAAGCCTCAGCACTCTGACGGCCACTCAAAGCATAAAACCTGCTGGGTCCGCCCCTAGAATGAGCTCCATTTCTGGCTGTACCACGCCCTGCCGGGGCTGCAAGGCGCACCGATGACGTAGCAGCTGATGAACTTGATGGGTGAGCAAGTTCCCTGCTCGTGCCCTGTCTAGCCGCACGGTAGTCCCGCTGTATATGACCTCTCACCCCATAATTGTAACACACTGGATAATCAAGGTAACAGGCCTCTGTATGAAATCTCCCACACTTAGGACATATACCTCCCTACTATCGAGGTCTTACGCCCGAATGACTGAACTGGCGGCACCTCCTGCGGTCTGAACCTAGCCCCGAAGGGCTACCCTGCTGGAAACAGTGCACAGATTATGGTGCCCTGGCTGAGGACTGAGCATAAGACTGAGATGGTCCTGATGACCCTATCACTGGGGATGACCTCCCTGAGTGACCCATAGACCGGGCCCTACTGCTACTCTCCCAGTCTGCCCGAATCATCAACTTCCTAGCCTCTGTGGCCTGAGCAAAACCCACGATCTTCCCATAGTTCATGTTTTAATACAAAGCTGTTGTAGCAGCCTCATTTACCACCAAAGGGCTGAGATCCTGAATGAATAGCCGAACTCCAGCCTCCGTAATCGACACCAATTGAGGAGCATACTTGGACAATCTCACGAACTCCATATGATATTCCTACACACTCATGCTGCCCTTCGTAAGAACCTCAAACTCGGTGGCACGTCTGCCATGGTCTCGGCATGCAAAAAGTGGTCCATGAAGGCATCCACGAACTCATCCCATCTAGCTGGAGGGCTCCCCTCCTCACGGGAATCCTCCCACATCTCAAACCACGAACACGTAGCCCCCTTCAACCTGTATGAAGCATATTCTACCCCCTCTATCTCCGTAGCCTTCATCACTCGGAGGGTCTTATACATCTCATCAAGGAATTCTTGCGGATCGGCCTCTGGGTCTGTTCCTGAGAACTTTGGAGTATTCAATCGCAAAAAATGATGAACGCTGGAGCTGGAGGAATCTCCCTGTTCGCTAGAGGACACAGGGGCATCATCATATCTCTGGGCCTGAGCGGCCACTAACAGAGTCATCATGCAGATATCTCCCCTAAGGTCCCCATCAGAAATCTCGGAATTGGAAACTGGAGCAACATCAGGATTAGGAGCATTGGCAGAAGGGATAGTAGCACCCTCGGCCGCTGCTGGAACAGGATTGCTTGGATCAGAAACGGATGGAGCAGGCAAATTCAATACGGGGGAATTACTCTCACCCACGGCAGTCGGCACATGATTCACAACCGCACTGGAAGTGGTATTGGCCCCTAGGCCAAGTCTATCTTTTTTCTTAGGCGCCATCACTGAAAATTCGAAATAGAGCACGATTAGACACAACATCACTTCACTGCACGAACTTGGAATAACAAAGAAGAGGATCATTTTTCCTAAATAACCGTGTAGCACCCAACTTATAAATGTGGCCGACAACACACCGATAAGAAGGGCTCTACTAGGCACGACTCCTAGACATCCTAGGACTCCTTTAAAACGTTAGGCTCTGATACTAAGTTTGTCATGCCCCAAATCCGTGGGCATGACCGACACTCAACCGGGTATCCCCAGTCGAGTCGACCTAGGTGCCTTTCCTATTCCCCACGCGTTACCCCACATGATTCGACGATAATTAGCCAAAAGATACTAACTTTTGCAAATGAAAGAACATATGATTTTCTCTTTTACAAACACACATTATGATTTACAGGGAATGTGGTATACAAGTTTACTGCGCCCAAAACATACGCCTATATACATAAGTTCTACACAACATACCACTGTCTACGGAGCCTCAAAGAGAAGCGATAATACAACACTTGCCGGCGAGAAGGCCCTAGCTATACCTTTACAAAAGTATACACGACTCCAAAATACAACAACATAGGTGGCATGAGCCACACAATACCCCGAAAGTAAAAGGGCTCACCAAATACGAATACCTCCGATAGAGAGGAGGAGGAGCTACGAACGGCGGACTGGAGTTGCTGCCACGGATCCACCTACAATCATAACACGAATGTAGCGCCCTCGGCAAAGGCGACGTCAGTACATTTGAATTGTACTGGCATGTATGAACAAACTTAGTCCCAAGAAAACTCAAGCCAAATTACATATACAAGAATAGAACCGAACAACGTACAAGTACAACCATGAAGCGACAACAAACATTTCACAACAAATGATTCAAGTAGTCATACAGAGGGACAATCACTGCCCCACAGGTTACAAACTTTCCTGCTGTCTCCTTTCACATTTTAACATTTATCATTTCATGATTCACATTGATATCAATAGTGATATTGGATCACATTTTCCACCCTTATTTCCTCGTCCACCCTTATTACCTCGGCCACCCTTGTCACCCCAACCCACACCTTATTTCACCGTGTTGCAGCGCGCAACCAGACCCCGCCTGACAGTTTTCAATTCACAACAACAAATACAAGAAACCAACTATGGTACATTGTTAACATAGATCCACAACAAGGGTAATGCAATTCCACAACTAGCAACAAAAATATCTTCATGTTCATCAAATTGGTACACAATTTAGATCATCACGATAGTTATTCACAACTAATCACACACGTTGTTACATAATATTTCCATTTCCAGTGTTCCACATTATTTCCATTTCTATTTGTCCACATTGTTTCCATTTCATTGTTCCACATTATTTCCATTTCCATTGTTCCACATTATTTCCATTTCCGTTATTCCAATTACAAATTCCACAACATTCACCAAAAAGTGTTACCACACAATTATACCATACAAAGATTCATAATGATTCTCACATGAATATCAACTATCAACAATTTGACAACTAGCATAGAGCGATTTCGCAAGGATCACAATTAGCCATACATACCTGGAGTTGAATTTTTCCCTTTAAACCTTTAGTTCAATTTGCCAAGCAATCAAGTAGTCAAAATAATTCATGAACAATATTTAGGTTTTAGAAATTTAAACTCATAGTTACTACCTAATTCCCTTTTTACAAGATTTTTGAGTTTTGAAGCCATGCATGAAGATTTTATGAAGAAAATTCAAAGAAAGTATATGGGGCTCCCTTCCCAAGCTTAATTTTGAAATTTGGTGGAAATGGGTTAGGGATTTTACCTGAGAAATCAATAGAGAAGATAATGCACCAAGAATTTTCCAAGCTCCAATGATTTTGAAAGACTAGATGATGAAAGATTTGCTTTATCTCTCAAGAACCCTCTCGCCCTCTCTCTTATTTTGATCATAAGTGCGGTAAAAATGAGGGAAGGTGGTTTAAGAAAAGGTGGTTTGTGTCTAAAATTTTAGAAAAATACCAGGTGAACACAATCTGCAACGCGATCTGCGATCGCAGAACAGACATGCGGTCTGCAGAATGGACCGCAGAAATGGCTCAAATTTCAAACCTCTCGGGTTGGGAATGCGGTTGACATGCAGTCCGCATTTGAGTTCTGCGATTATAGAATCATCGCAGAACTGACCTTCGAATTCCTCGGGGACAACATACGATCACTCTGTGGTCCGCATATTGATTATGCGATCGCTTTGACCGCATTTTCAACATCTAAATTTGGTTGCTCTCTGATTCACTCTTTGGTAAGAATGCAGTCCGCATAGCTGATCTGTGACCGCATTCTGGACCGCATTTTGACCATTTTATGGAAAATTTTTGATTTCACATTTTTACGTTCAAAACAATAAAAAGGATTCGATCCACATGGGTAGACTCGACTATATGAGCTGCAACATTTGAGCACTTGTTTTCATGGGGCCTTACAATAGGCTGCGTGGCAAGGTACATCAGATTATGTTCTAGCATGGTAGCTTGTATTCTGGAGTCCAGCGAATGACTGGCAAGCATTGCTTTATTAATTAGGCCTTCATGGCGGATGTCAGTGCATAGGTTTCTACCATTGATTCACTCCTGATATTTGAGGGACTTGTTAGGATGTGTTTCTTGTGGCCGGGCATGAGGCTATATGCCTTTTTTGAGATATTTGTGTGGATTGGGTGGCACGCCGCCACGGGCATGTTATCTGCGTCGGGTTGCACGCCACAACAATGTGATGATTGAGAATAGTTTTCTGTATGTTACCTTGTATGCATTACTTCCTGGTTTCTGAGGAAGGTCCGTATTGGATGTTGCTCAGCAAATAACATCGGTTGTGTCCTTTAACGATTGAATAGAGTATATTACTTGCTTCACTGTGGGTGTGATGGATTGCTGGGTTTCAGACCTCAATCTGCGTGTGGATGTCCATGTTGAGCATGATGACTTGAGGTGCTTTATGTGTAATAGTGTTTGGATAGGATCGTGCGTTGTGGCAAGGCCACGTGAAGTTATGACCTTTCGAGGAGAATTCAGGTACCCTATTTATATGATGTGAGACGGGATCTCAGTTTTTTGTTGTGATGGTGCTGTTGAGCTTGAGGTACATCTTTTTCATTGAGTCATTGTCATACTTTGAGTATGTTCCAACTTCTTCTCATTGGCGTGTGGATTAGCAAGTTGTGGATTAGGCCTGCATCGAGGTGTCATATCAGTAGAGGGGTGGTTGGAGTGGAAATGGTCATTAGAGTCATTAATGCGTACGAACCAATTTGATTTCAGCATGTTAGAAAGGTAATATCTGGGTTTGACTCGCAAATTTTTTATAGTAACAGTCAAGAAGGAAATGGATTCATGAATGGTTGATATGAGAGATGGGTTCATTATATTGCATGTTTGAATTGCCGTTGGCAGTATACGAAGGTATTGAAATGAGACTCCATCTAAGAAGAGATTTTCTATCAATATTGCTTGTTGTAGGCAGCTGTTGTGAAAGGAAGTTATCACTGCATGTGTTTGAGTTATGTGGGATATCATATGGTTGCAGCCGAGGTTGTAGGTAGGGATTATTACAGTTGGTCCGAGTTTATTCTCAATATAGATGAGAGGTTCTGATCTTGTGTATAACTTCAGAAAGTGCAATGCAGTCTATGGTTTATGGGTTAGATAGACTGTGAAACTTCAGCTATGTCATGTTGTCGGACCTATAAGAGATAGGGTGACCTGGGATCACCCCAGGTATATTCTTGGTAAGATCGTTCAGCTATTGGTTGGCTTCTAGAACAACTCTGGGTACGCTCGAGGATGAGCGTTTGCTAACGTTGGGGAGGATGTGATGACCCGACCCGTCGTCACGTGAGTTACCACCCCGTTTTCCCTGTTTCATGCTTCGATATGTTTCGTTATATGTTTTTTTTGGAGTTTGAAGTAATTCGGATAGAGTTTGGTTGTAATTGAGACAATTAGTCTCTATAAGAGAAGGCTAGTTTGGAAAAGTCAATCGAATGTTGGCTTATGAGTTATTGGGCTCGGAATGGATTTTCGATGATTCGTCTAGTTTTGGGTGGTGATTTATGACTTAGAGGTGAAATCGGAACTGAATTTGGAGGTCCGGCGTAGAATTAGGCTTGAATTTGCTAAATTTGAATTTCGGCGAATTCCGGTGGATAGGTGATATTTGATCCGAGGGTCGGAATGGAATTCCGAGAGTTGTTGTAACTTTGTTAGGTGATTTTAGTTATGTGTGCAAAATTTCAGGTCATTTGGACTTCGTTTGGTCGGGTTTGTGATCGAATAAGAGTTTTAGAAGTTTTAGTTAACTTAAGCT
Source organism: Nicotiana benthamiana (assembly GCA_034376525.1). NCBI lineage: Eukaryota > Viridiplantae > Streptophyta > Magnoliopsida > Solanales > Solanaceae > Nicotiana > Nicotiana benthamiana. The sequence goes on from CM067323.1 coordinate 46,050,196, forward strand.
TGAAGCCTTCGTGAATTGATGATTTTTGTGTTGTTGGGAAATCGCATAGGTGGCATTGTGATCGAATAGAAGGATGGGAGAGGGGCGTGATTTTGTGCTATGCGGTCGTGTAAGGCGTCTTGTAATCGCACAGGTTTGGGAGATGGTTCAGTGCGGTTGCATAATGTTGTATGTGATCGCGTAGTAGGAGGGGCTGAAGCTCAGCGATTGTAGAGGGTATCATGCGATCGCGCAAGAGGATTTTTGGGCCCTAGGGAATTTGTGCTATGCGATCGCAGGGTCTTGGATGCGATCGCATAGAGTAATAACTGGGCAATCAACCTGTTTTTATAACATTTCATCCGCGACTTGGGTTTATTTTTCCATCATTTTTGCACCACCTTGAGAGCTTGTTGGTAGATTTTGAAGAGGGTTTCGACGGGAAGTGATTGGAGGTAAGTCTTGTAGCCTAGATACGTCATTTAATCGAAGAATCATCCATTATTCTCTATATTTGGGCGTAATATTGAAGAAAATTAGGGCTTGAGTTTTTGATATTTCAAATTGGGATTTTATTGGCCATTTGAGCTCGGATTTGGGAGTTCTTGGTATGAATGAACTCGTGGCAAGACAAGGATTCTGGAAATGTGAGTTTTATAATTTTTTGGGAAGCGAGCTGGGGGCTCGGGTTTTGCCAATTTCGAGATTTTTGTTATAATTCGATTGTTTTCGGTTGGGTGTTGTCCCATTAGCATATTATGATATATTTTACTGATTTTGGTTAGATTTGACGTGCGTGGAGGCTAATTTGAGTGGAAAAGGTGTCGCGAGTGAGGTATTTAACCGGTTTGAGGTGAGTAATATTTGGGAATGATATCCTGAGGGTTTGAAACCCCGGATTTGCACATCCTACTGCTGTATTGTGGTGACTTTGACGCTGGACCTGAGCGTGGGGGAGAGCCCCATTGGGTATTGTGACTTGGTCCGTCCCGGTTGTTGGTTTTTACTGCGAAATTGTAAATGATTTGTTGTTATCACTATGACTTGGGCTCATTGCCATACATGGGCCTTATTGCCAATTATTTGAACTCTTTATGAACTATCATCACTGTTTTCCTCACTGTTTGAAATGTTATTTGAACTGAGTCCATTTGATTTGCACTGTTTCATGAACTCAGCTAAAACTTGGAGTTTTAACTGATATTTGAACTATTGTTTGAGTTGAGTATTATTGTTTTACGGATGCCTGGGGAGCTTTTGACTATTTTTGACTTATTGAGGCTGGGGCCATATGAGAGGGTAGGAAGAGTGATGTAAGGAGGCTTTCAAGCCTCGAGTGTTATGTGTGCATATGTATATACATGCATGGATCAGACTGTACGCTGCAGTAGCATATTGCTTGGATCAGACTGCACACCGGAGTCGCATACTACATGGATCGGACTGTACGCCGCAGTAGAATATTGCATGGATCGGACTGCATGCCGCAGCAGTATATTGCATGAATCAGACGTCATGCCGCAATAGTATATTATATGGATCGGACTGCACGCCGCAGTATTGTAGCATTTGGGTTGTAGGAGCCCCTTCGAAGTCTGTACACACCCCAAGTGAGAGCAGGGTACCCATAGATCAAGCTACGCGCTGTAGCAGTCATGTGCATTGCATTGCATTGCATTCATGCATTCAGACATATTTGTACTATGTGGCACGACATTTAGCACTCATATATCATTGGCATACATAATGTTACTTGCCTTGTTGACCAAATACGCTGGTGTTATATGTTAAGGAGTGCCATGCCCTAGGGGTAGACTTATGAGCTGACTTGTTCTAGCTGATATAGCATTCATATGCTGGGCTGTTGAAAATAAAAGAGATATTTGAAAAAGAGACTTTGTAAAAGAGATTTTTGAACTGATCTTGAGATTTCCTAAAAGAATTTTCATAGTATTGCGATTTTTCTCAAACTGTTGTTCTGTCTTTTAAAGCAGTTTGGTGCGCCCATACGTGTTTTCTTATCGCTCAGATATTATTCTCTATTACTACCACTGAGTTGAAAGTACTCACTTTACTGGCTGCACCTCGCATGCAGTTGCAGGTACTGTTCACCCTATAGCAGGTTAGTATTGGATTGAAGGTATTGCTACCGTAGCTAAGAAAGGTGACCGCCGGCGTTCGCGGCATCGAGACTCTTCTTCTTCCTGATTCCAAGATTTTACTCTATGTATTATAGACATTAAAATTTTAATAAAGGCACTCCTAGATGCTCGTGACTTGTGAAATCCCGGTTGGGCTGTTTTGGGTTGTATTTATGTTGATTAATATCATTAATTCATATTCGAATTGTTATATAATTGACTAACTACTTTAAGTGGTGTTCTGAAACGGTCAGGCTGGCCTTGTCTTCACGAGAGGCGCCATCACAACCAGAATTGGGAATTGGTTAGTGACATCTACCCTTCCCACCCAGTTAAGGTATTTAAGCGCGCTTAGTCTCATTACTTATTGCATGCTAGTACCTATCCCGACCTATGATTCCTGGGGTATCTGGACTTCTAATCCTAGAAGGGGAGAAAGGGGATGAGGGCATATATGGAGTTTAATGGTAAACTGCTAAAGCGTCTATCAAAAACAAATAGCACATAAGGGAATAAACAAACATACAAAGGCTGCACATAAAACCCCTTAAGCCATACAATAATTAGTTTAGCATGACTTGCAATTACTGATTTGGTCTTAAGATTAAAACTGACAGTGGACAGATTAGTTTAACATCTAGAGTTGGATAATAAATCTTTATTAGGCAACCCGGATCCAGTTTATCGGAACTTAAAGTATTTTAAATAAGTGATTCAGAAAACACTAATTTTAGACAAGGGACAATATAGAAGAGTTTTGAAATAGGAAAGTTAAAGATTGCAGAAGTTCAGAGATGGCTTGCAAATTAGCCGAATTATTTAAGTAAAAGGATAGTAGAGTTGTAAAGAGGTGCTTTTTCAGAACAAAGATGTAAGTTTGAATTTAAGGATACTATAGATCTATAGAAATGTTAAAACAGACGGACTTGGACATGTTTAAAAAGCAGACAGGTTTAGAAAATTTTTTTGCTGAGAGTGTTTGAGATTAACTGACAGATTATCACTCATATTAGGCGAGTTTAAACTACTATAGGCATGATATCTATTCATCTGATTAGTTACTTCTTTTAGAACATTAGGGAACCTACTGTTTGCTAGCGTTTTATGCGTTTCCTATAGGCATGCTCTCTATCGTGCTTACAATGCAAAGTCCTATAGACATGATTTCAGAATGGCATGCAATATTAAAGTCCTATAGACATGGTTTCTAAATGGCATGCAATATTAAAGTCCTATAGGTAAGGTCTCTGAATGGTATGCAATATTAGAGTCCTATAAGCATGATTTCTAAAGGACTTGCAAAATTAAAATCTTATAGGCATGGTTTCTAAATAATTTGCAATGTTAAAGTCCTATAGGCATGATTTCTAACTATTGACTCCTTCAAATAAACATAAACCCCTCCCACTCCCTTTTACTATATCCTCCAAATTCTTTTACAAATTTATTACAAAAAATGGAAGGGAAGTAAATACTTCAAAACTATAAAAATGGACCCGTGGAAGCACGAAGAAACCTTAATGTCCAACACATGTATTTTATCAAATTCGGGCTCCATATTCCAAGACCTTCTCTTATAGTGTTTCAAAGTTCCAAGGGCTTTCAGGAAGCCCGGGCAATGCTTACACCCAAATGATTGAACAGAGTAGTGCAATGTGTTGAATTACCAGCCCTTAGACATCTAAGATCTGAGGGAACTCTAGGTTCCCTAAGCATGGCTTACCATAGGTGAGTAGGACTTAAAGAACTAAGAATAATTGTAAAGTGAGGGGGTTAGAGGAGACGAAAGCAAATAATGGTCATACCTAGTCATTAATGGGACTGACACACCCCTAATCCTTTACTTGATTCAAGAAAATAAAAGAGCACACTTTTAGAAGTCAGATTGGGGTCTGACAAGTGATTACGACACTACCAGACCCTAGTACAGGCTCAACACATAAAAGGGGTTAAGGGAATGAGATTGATTTGAGTGAAGGTTCAAAAGAACCTAATCCTAAGGCAAGGGTAGCAATGAGATGCTACCTCAACTTGGACATACTCGCATACAAAGGGATTAAAGGGAAGGGGATCACATGAAAACATTCATGAAAGAGCATAATAGAATTTAAAAATACATGAGCTTGGGGCATGATAAATTTTAGTACCAGAAAAACATGTAATTGAGAGGTCATGTAGAAGGGGAAAGTAAACACATATTGTTAGAGAACAATATTTAAATGGTGAAGACCTACCAGTTGCAAGTTTCAAATAGTGGAACAAGTAGCAGAAAAGAGAAGAGAGAGTTTAGTGTGTGTGTTGAACTGAGTTGTTCGTGTGTTTTGAAGAAGAGAAGTGGGGGTATTTATAGATTTTGAAAACTAGTAAGTAAGGCAGAAAATAATTTCAGTACCATATCGCAATCAATTAAGAGAAAGGAATTCCTTTAATTAAGGAGTCAGACTTAGTAATAAAAACAAAGTTCTATTTATGGAAAAAAAAATCAAGAACACTTTGTAACATAAAGGGTAAATACGTAGAAAGTTTTGAAAATACACAGCTTTAAGCAAATAAGGCAAGAATATAATCACTAATCACATAGTAAATCAAGAAATAAGGGATTTGAACTCAGTATTGAATTCATTCAGAAAAATAGGTCCAAGTCAGCCAAAGAGATAATCAAAATAGATTCATAGGAAATCAACCCCTAAAATTAAGGTTATTTTAAAAGGGGAAGTCTGACGCTAAAGAGATGCATAAACATAAACATGCGAGGCTAAATTAAACTAAGTAGTCATGTAATCAAAGAGAAGCAGAACATAGCAATGAATAGAATTAGAAGTTCTTGCAAGAGTAATAATCAGAAGCATGAGACAAGTTTGGACAGTTAGTATTTTGAAATTAAACAGGCAGCAGAAAATCACACACAAAACTCGAAAAACGTCCCCAAAATCTAGGGTTTTCATCACATTTCGAATTTAAAGAAGATAGCATAGGCGAAGATGAACTCAGAAAGAACATAAACATTCACGAAAAGCATAAGAAAAGCAAATGACACAGTAAAGAAGCTACTCGGAAACCCTAGAAACAACACAGTAAAGAAAATACGTAGGAATCATAATAGAAATACTTAAGAATTACAGAAAAAGTAAAAGAAATCACAGTAGACCAAATAAAATAGAAATCGGAGAAACCTTAAGTTTTAAGAAGATGAACAGTTCGAAAACAAAATCGGCAAAAATTGTGGAGAACACTTTAAAATCTTAGAAAATTACATAGATCTGGAGTAGATCTTAAAGAGAAATAAAGAGAAAAACCTCGGAGACTTAAGGTTTCAGAGAAAACCCCAGAGAATGAGAAAGGCCATGGAAAGAGCTGGTCTTGAGTCGGAGGTGGACTCACAGGCTAGGACTTGCAGGAAATGGGCTGGAAATGGCCATAAAAACTCAAATCGAAGAACCTGTGAACCGAGGATATTCAAGGTCAGGCCTTGGGTCTTTGAATAAAGAGAGGATAAGGGTGAGTGGGGGTGGGTATGGGTTACACAGGGCCTAGGAAGCCATGGTTTCCGATGAAACAAGGTCGAAAATTGGTCGGAGAAGGACAGGGTTTCAGAGGGTGGTTGAGAGCATTTAGAGGAAAAAGGGGGTTCATAGGCGGCTGCTGAAGAGAGAATGAGGAGGATTAGGGTTGGGGTTTGGTTTAATTATGTAAGAGGAATGTGGATCGTTGATTAAAATAATCAACGGTCCTAATCAAAAGATGGCGTTCCGGGAGGGTTTGTTAATAGGGTATTTGTCTGGTAATTTTTAAATTGGGTAGTGTAATTGGGGTTAGATTGGGGGCTGAAATTAGGGCTAAAATCAAAATTAAAAGGGCTAAAATTTAAATAGCCAATTTTCCCCATTTTGATTTTTATAAAATGGTAAATGATGTTCAAAAATCAAATTAAAAATACTGAGTTAATAAAAAATGCATAAGTATAAAATTATTAGAAATGATTTTGTGATTACAAATGCTATTAAATCGAGAATTAGGCTAAAATTGCAATTTCATGAAATTTTAGTTTAAAAATACGAAATGGACTTGTAATATTAAGTAAAAATCCTGTAAATTATATTTTTGTTTAAATATAAGAATAAAATAAATTATTTTCCAAAATGACAAATTTTGGGAATAATTATTTGTTTTTATAGTGCAAAATAGGCCATAAATTGGTTTTAAATTTTTTTAAAAATTGGAAAAAATACCAAAAAATTGTAGATGATTATATATGCTATTTTGAAAGTATTTTGAGTATAAAAATACATAGGGAAAAATTGGGTATCAACAGCTTCCCCTCTTTACCCGAAGAGGATAAAAGAGTCGTCGGGTAAAGATTGGATGACCAATTTTGACCGGAGACGGCAAGTGTAAAAGTATATTGACCGCGCTCTGGTTACTGAGCTACCTACATATTTTTGGTTTTACAGGAATCAGGCCATATGTAGTTCAGGAAGCATTGGCGGAATATGCCGATGGGAATTCGAAAAAACGGACGCGGTGGTTTGCAGGCCATGAAATGATGTTTTGGGGCTATGCAGATGGTGCCTTCGAACTATGACACCTTTGAACGAGTTGGCAATCTTTCAGCCCATGAGAATGTGGAAATCTTTCAGCCGAATGGGAATTTAAAATGCAGGTGGCGGTATTTTAGCCAGTCGAAAAATAAAGCGGCGATATTTCAGCCATGCAAGGCGGAGACAATGCCTAGTCTCGAAAAAAGGATAATAGCCTAATGCAATATGGAGGTAGAGCTTAACCTCGGAAGGCAGAGAGTAGCCTTATGCAAAATGCCAATGGAGACAGAGCTTAGTCTCGGAAGGCAAATAGGAATCTCATACAATATGGAGGTAGAGGTTAACCTCGGAGGGCATAGAGTAGCCTTATGCAAGAAATGCAGATGGAGACATAGCTTAGTCTCAAAAGGAAGATAATAGCCTTATGCTGGATGAAGGTAGAGCTCAACCTCGGAAGGCAGAGAGTAGCCTTATGCAAAAATGCAGATGGAGATAGAGCTTAGTCTCGAAAGACAGATGACAGCCTAATGCATGATGGAGGTAGGGTTTAACCTCCCAAAGCAGAGAATAGCCTTATGCAAAAATACAGATGGAGACAGAGCTTAGTCTCGAAAGGCAGATGATAGCCTCATGCAGGATGGCGTAGAGTTTAACCTCGGAAGGCAGAGAGTAGCCTTATGCAATGCAGGAATGTAAAAGAGTGAATAGTAGTATGGTTTATTAGCTGATAGACGATTTGCAAGATTAGGACTGCTGGGTAGTGCGGATAGTGACCCTATGAGGGTTGCGATCCTCAAAAGCGAATGTGCTTTGATCTGTAACCTGAGTTCCTGCATCAAAAGAAAAACTGTAAGTTCTGTAGGGGGGAGGTTAGTTCGTATCCTCAGCTTTTGGCGTCATGTATCAAGGGGGTAGAGTTGCTAAACGATGGTGGTGCAAATGATATTTATGCATGACTTAGTAAATATAATGCAAGTGAGTATATATAAAAAATGATTTTATTTTGGATGAACCGACGACTACAACGTGGTTCAAGACACAGCGACCTCACTTGTTTTGGAATTTTGAGGGTCCTCCTAATAATTCTTCCCCAGTTTACTGGTGTGGCTCTGCTGACGGCTGTGCTGGATAATTGAAAGCGGAACGGTCCATAATTTTGAAGGCCCTCCTCAAAATTGTACCCCAGTTTAGTGCGTTGGTGCTGATTAAAAGACTGAAAAACTTACTTCGGAATTTTGAGGGTCCTCAAAATTCTACCCCAGTTCCAGTTGCGAGGAGGAAATGGAATTTTTTTTAAAATGTGGCCGAACCCATAGGGCTTCTTAGGTATCTACTCTTAAACGGGAATCAGGTTAGGCATAGTTCAAAATACATCACAAAAGAAAAGCATATGATCAAATGTAGTATATTTTCACTGCGTCTAAGTTGATAGGCTTCGGCCAGACTTCCCCGTCCATTTCTACGAGAATAAGGGCTCCTCCAGTTAGAACCCGATGGACCATGTACGGGGCCTTGCCAATTGGGATAGAATTTCCCTGTTGCTTCATCTTGGTGCGGAAATATTTTCTTTAGTACCAACTGTTCTGGCGGGAAATTCCTCGGCTTGACTCTCTAGTTGAGGGATCTGGACATTCTGTTTTGATATAATTGATCGTAACAAACAACATTCATTCTCTTTCCGTCTATGAGCGCTAATTGCTTGTATCGACTCTTAACCCATTCTGCATCATCTAACTCTACTACTTGTATGACTGTCATGGAGGGAATTTCTACCTCGGCGGGGATGACTACCTCTGTACCATATAGGGAGTGGCTCTGGTTGATGTGCGGAATGTGGTACGATAAACCAGTAAGGCGAATGACAACTTCTCATGCCACTGTTTGTGCTATTCAATCGTCTTCCTTAGCATCTTCTTCATGTTCTTATTGGTTGCTTCTATAGCTTCACACATCTGAGGTCTGTAAGTCGTAGCGTTTTGTGTTTAATCTTGAATGTTTCACACATTGCCTTCATCAGGTCACTGTTGAGATTAAAACAATTGTCGTTGATGATTGATTCTGGAACCCCGAACTGACACACTATACGATCTTGGACGAAATCTGTTACTGCTTTCTTGGTGACTTCCTTGTATGATGCTGCTTCAACCTATTTGGTAAAGTAATCATTTGCCACAATGATGAACCTATGCCCATTTGATGCAGCTATTCAATTGATCCAATGACATCCATTCCCAAGCGGCAAATGGCCATGATGAGCTTGTCGCGGTAAGCTCATTTTGAGGCACCTTTATCATATCTGCATGTATTGGACAACGGTGGCATTTCCGAACGTACTGGATGCATTCTATTTCCATAGTCATCCAAAAATACCCCGCTCGGAGTATCTTCTTAACCAAAATGAAACCATTCATATGCAGTCCATAGGTCCCTGTGGGCACTTCCTCCAATAGTTTGGTTGCTTCTTTTACTTCGACACATCTTAATAACCCCAAATCAAGAGTCCTATACAGGATTCCTCCACCGTGAAAGAATTTTGGACAATCTCTAAAGTTTTCGTTTCTAAGTAGCATTAGCGAGCTCTGGGTACTCTCCTGTTGTCAAATATTCCTTGATATCATGGAACCAAGGTTTCCCGTCAGCTTCTCCATCGAAGTGAGCACAATAAGCTGGTTGGTCGTGAATCTTGAACTAAATGGGATCAATAAAGTTTGTATTTGGATGCTGGATCATAAATGATAAAGTGGCTAAGGCATCGACGAACTCATTCTATGCTCTGGGAACATGCTGGAACTCCATCTTTCTGAATCTTTTCCTCAACACCTGTACATGGTGTAGATAGGGGAGTATCTTGGAACTATTGGTTGCCCATTGTTCTCAAACGTGATGTATGAGTAGGTCCGAGTTTCCAATCTAATAGTTCCTGAATGTTCATGTCAACGACCAATTTGAGCCCTAAGCTGCAGGCTTCGTACTCGGCCATATTGTTGGTGCATGGGAATCTGAGCTTGGCGAATACTGGGTAGTACTAACCGGTTTCTGATACCAAAACCGCTCCTACACCAACTTCTTTGAAATTTGCGTCTCTGTCGAAAAACATCATCCAACCGTCATAAGATTCTGCAATTCTTCTCCTATAAAGGCTACCTCTTAACCAAGAAAATATGTCTTTAGGGGTTCGTATTCTCCTCCAATAGGATTCTCGGTGAGGTGATCTACCAAGGCTTGTCCTTTGACCGCCTTCTAGGTAACATAAATGATGTCAAATTCACTTAAAAGTATCTGCCACTTGGCGAGCTTGCTTGTAGGCATGGGCTTCTGAAGGATATACTTTAATAGATCCATTCTGGATATAAGATGAGTGGTGTAAGTGCAGAAATAGTGCCTCAATTTCTGAGCTGCCCAGGTTATAGCACAACGAGTGTGCTCTAATAAGGAATACCGAGCCTGGTACGGGGTAAACTTTTTGCTGAGGTAGTAGATGGATTGCTCATTTCCGCCTGTTTCATCATGTTGCCCCAAAACACAACCAAATGCCCCATCCAATACTCCAAGATAAAGCGATAGAGGTCTCCCATGCTCAGGTGGAACCAATATTAGCGGCGTTGACAAGTATTCCTTGATATTGTCAAAAGCCATTTGACAGTCCTCAGTCCATTTAGTGGCAGCATCCTTCTTTAGCATCTTGAGAATGGGTTCACAAATGACATTGATTGAGCTATGAATCGGCTGATATAGTTGAGCCTCCCCAGAAGACTCATTACATCTTTCTTATTCTTTTGCGGTGGCAACTCTTGAATGGCTTTGACCTTTGACGGGTCCAACTCTATACCCCGACGACTCACAATGAAACACAATAACTTTCCGGCTGGGACCCCGAACGCACACTTGGTGGGGTGCAGTTTCAAGTTGTATCTCCTCAATCTGTTGAAGAATTTTCGCTAGTCTCCCATGTGATCTGCAACTTTCCCAGATTTAAGGATGACGTCGTCCACATATACATCGATCTCTTTGTGTATCATATCAGGAATGATTGTGGTCATGGACCTCATGTAGGTAGCACCATCATTCTTCAAACCGAATGCCATCATTCTGTAACAGTACATTCCCAACAGCGTCATGAATACCATTTTCTCTGCATCCACTTCATCCATCCATATCTGGTGGTATCCAGCAAAACAATTGACGAATGATTGGAGCTCATGTTTGGCGCAGTTATCAATCAGTATGTGTATATTTGGAAAAGGGAAATCATCCTTAGGACTGACCTGGTTGAGATCCCGGTAGTCGACACATACTCTGACCTTCCGATCCTTCTTTGGTACTTGCACAATGTTGGCTAACCATATTGGATATTCTACCACTCTGAGAACCCTGGCTTTGACTTGCATGGTGACTTCTTCTTTGATTTTTAAACTCATGTCTGGTTTGAGCTTTCTGAGTTTCTGTTTGACCGGTGGGCATACTGGATCTGTTGACAGTTTGTGAGCCACAATGGACGTCCTGAGACCGGTCATATCATCATATGACCAATCGAATATATCCTTGTATTATATTAAAAACTCTATGCATTCTTCTTTTTCTGATGGTGACAAGTGTACGTTGATACGTGTTTCCTTGACATTTTCTACATCTCCCAAATTAATTACCCCAGTTTTGTCTATGTTAGACTTAGACCTGTTCTCAAAATTCTTGACTTCCTTGACAACCTCTTCTGGTATTTCGTCCTCTTCTGAATCTATGTTTGTTTGTCGCATTGTCTTGTTGCAAGTTACATTTGTCGGTTCATCATCAAAATATGTAATAGTAATGCTGTTTAAAATAAAGTAAATGGTAGAGAAAATAAACGAGAGAAAAATATAAAGATAAATTTGAAAATGTTTTTAATTAAATTCATAATTGTCTGAAACATAGGAGCTCTTTTCGAAAGTAAAGACAATCCTAAAAATTAAAATAAACTAAAAGTAAAGTGCGATGCATATGCATCATTTAGCCTTGATACCCCGAGGCTCTTCGAGCACTGGTGGTCCTGATTGGCTAATTGGTGAGGTGTTTTCCTTGGTTCGCAGCTTGAATGGAAGGGCCTTCCTCCGCTTCCTCCTTGAATATAACAGAGCAATCCATATTATCCTCCAGAAACAGGTTCTTCATTGCTGCCAGTGTCTCGTCTTCCTCTAATCCATGCATGACATCAGCCGGCTGAAAGGTCTTCTCTAACTGCGGTAAAAGGGTGCTCCAATGGGTAGCAGGGACTGCACCATGGTGACGACTAGTTATTGAACTCCTCCCAAGTGTATTCATAACCCAGGCCAAAAGTGGTTCCAAGCTTCTTCAACTAGATAAGCTTGGCGATACCCTGGAGATTCTTGCCAAGACCCTCTCCGGGCTCGTACCCACTCCAATTGGAATGCTTTCAAATTTGTTATCCCACCACTTGTCTTTGTGTATGGTGTTGACTCGCTCGATGTGATGGTATGTTTCTCCACCAATTTTCCTTCTACCTCCGATCATCGGGATGGCTTGGCGACTATATATGGGGTTGCTACTGTCGCCATGAATGATTACTTCTTGATGATTCCATTCAAATTTTACAGCTAGATGCAACATTGGCGCCACAGCTCAACGGTGTGGATCCAGGGTTGTCCTAGCAATAAATTGTAGGATGATGGCACATCAATGACTTCGAACTCGATGTCGAGCAGGTGGGTCCCATCTGCAGGCATAAGAAAATTTCTCCAATGGTGGACCTCTGAGATTCATCAAAAGCTTTGACAAGGATAGCCCCGTCTTTGATCTCGTGCAATCCCTTGCCCAGCGTCCTGAGAGTTACCAACGGACAAATGTTGAGGCTGGATCCCTCATCAACTAGAATCCTCGTGATAATGTGATCCTCGCATTGCGCAGTGATGTGCAACGCTTTGTTGTGACCAAGCCCTTCTGGTGGTAATTCATCTTCGTGGAAGGTGATCTTATGGATTTTGAGTACCTGCCCTACCATGTTTGCCATTTCGCCTCCTATTATGTTGCTGGGATCATAAGCTTCACTCGGTATTTTCATTAAGGCGTTTTTATGTGCCTCAGAGCTTTGTAGGAGATCCAGAATAGAAATTGGTGCCGGTGTCTTGTTCAGTTGCTCGATGACCGAGTACTATTTGGCCTGTACCTTTCTCCAGAGGTCATCAGGTCCAGTTTAATAGCCCGCCCGGAGGCCTGCTTGCGAGACTCAGCCAAATGCTCCAGGGGTGTATACCCTGCCTGTCCTGGTCATGCCCTATGTGGAAATTGCTTCTCCAGTGTATGTCTTTCCTTTCCTTCCAGCCTCAGCGGTGTAATCCCAAGGTATAGCATTTGTTTGGAACGGGGTCACGCATGTCATGGAGACTGGAATTGGTACAGACACATGCCACATTGCCCTTAGAGGGATAAATCTTGATAATTATGGGATTGAGAGTAACTGTTGGCTTCTTAGGCTCGTCTCCTTCAACTATCAAACCGATTGACCCCTTGGGATCCCAATCATCTTCGATCTCGATCATGTGGATGCCTCCACCCTTGTTTTCAGGCAGAGGGTTGCTGTGGACATTAGGAGTATTCTCCTTAGCTATAATGATTTTGTTGTCAATCAGATTCTGAATCTTGTCTTTGAACGAGCGACACTCGTCGATTGTATGGACTTTCATCCCGGAATGGTATGCGGATGTCTTGTTTGGGTTGATCAACAGTGAGGGGTTTTATGGAGTTACGGCTAGGATAGGGGTAGCGTAGCTAGCTGCCCTGAGTTTTTCATATAATTGGTCAATTGGCTCGGCTATGGCGGTATATTCTCTAGGAGGTTTACGGTCAAATTTTGGTGTAGGTTGAGGGAAGTTTTGGCGGGTAGGAGGTGACGGGTAGTGGGAAAGTTGGGAATTATATGCTTGGTATACGGGTGCGGGTTGGGAATATCTGGGTAAAGTGGGCTGATATGTGGGTGGTGGAGGTGATTGGTAGGTAGGTGGTGGAATTTGGAAAGTTGATGATGGTGCTTGGTAGTTTAGGGTAGGTTGATATGTGAGTGGAGCTGAGGGATAGGTTTGGTACTTCATGGGGAAGTTGTTCCTTTGTGCAGCCATTATAGAATTCACATCGTTTTTCTTCGACGAGCCACCAGACTGTAAAGCCTTATTGGTAGCTTGTAATGCCTCGAGGTTAGTGACCATACCATTTTTGAAGCCTTCTTTGATCATTTGTCCCAGCTTAATGATGTCGGAGAACTTTTGGCCCTCTATTAGCATCAGCCTCTCGTAGTACTACGGATCCGGAGCACGGACGAATAACCTGTTCATTTGTTCTTCCTCCAAGGGCGGTCTAACCTTAGCAGCTTCTGACCTATAACGAGTAGCATACTCATGAAAGGTCTTTGTGGGCTTCTTCTTGAGATTCTGGATATAGAACACATCTGGTGCATTCTCAATGTTGAACCTAAACCAATCCATAAAGTTCGACACCATGCTTACCCAACTGGTCCATTTATTCGCATCCTGGCTAATATACCAGGATAAAGCATCACCCTTCAAGCTCCTCATGACAGCTTCATGCGGATCTTCTTATCCCTTCCGACTCCTACTAACTTGTCACAATACATTCTCAAGTGGACCCTAGGGTCGCCTGTGCCATCGAATAGTTCGAACTTGGGAGGTTTGTACCCCTCCGGGAGCTCAACATATGGTTGAACATTGAGATCTTTGTAATTCAGCCCTTCAACACCTTTGTTACCTTCAAATGCCTCATTTTATTGATGAAAACAAAACGAGCCTTAAAACAACTAAATGATAAAGATGTTACTTATTGCTAGTGGCCTTATTACAGAAAAGCAGAAGAGTAACAATCCTAACTATTTGATCCCATAAAGACCTTCCCTAGATCTGGTATTCTTGCCTCCATGGTATAGTTGCATCAACTCACGCATCCCTAACTGTAGGTAGGCTCGAGCCAGATGTCCGCCTGCGCTTACTTCAGCATTCTGACAGTCATCAATCCTTTTAAAGAGTTTCCCTTCCAACTCCACTAGACCTTGCTCCAGATACCCCAAACGGTTGTTGGCGTTGACAGCCATATCCTTCCACTCATTGATTAGCTTCTCGTGGGCTTCATGTATTTCCCGATGTTCGTTCTCACATTCTCTCATCCTCTTGCGCAGTTGATTGTATCTGACTTGTGCTTCAGTTTTCTCGACAATAATCATGTGACTGTGGATGAACCCTGGACGACCCAAATCAATGTGATTATCTTTCAATAAACCTTCGTTGTGCGACACACACCCGGCATGATACCTGTCTTGTTCAATAGACTCCTTCCCTAGAACGAACTTGCAGTGCCACATATGTTGAGCGTGACACATGTGCGGGCTATCATCATTTTGAAAGTCAGCCCTAAAATGACTCATTTTCTCTATCCTGGGTATGATTTGCTTCCTTCTGGCTTTCCTCATGACTCGGAGGGGGACGTAAGGATGAGTTCCCCTCAGGACAATGAGTATGAGGAATGGTGCGTCTCGAGAACGGACAATGTTCTCCCCAATTGGGAACCACACAAACATCCACTGAATTTTCTTTTCTTTGAGATTCTCGAACAACTCTACCCATCCACTGGCGTCCTCTGGCTGAGCAAACATGTTGGGCATGAAGTTCATTTGCTTTGGGTGATGAAAAGCGATATGGTCATCCCAATACCTGCGTATGATTTCCTATCTGTAGTCGCCTTTCCGAAGGTGTTCTATGAGCCATAGTTGAAGTAGCAAATTACAATCCTCGAAATGTGGTTGACATTTTCCCAAGGCTCGATAGATTTTAGCGAGGATCGTAGGTACTATGCGGAAGGACTGCTCGTTGATCCCTTCCATTAAAGTCTTGGTAACCATGGCTACTCTAGTGTGGATCCAAGCCTTCTTCATAGGGAAAATTACCATGACCAAAAAGCAAAACAGTAAAACAAACACCCTTCTATGTGTGTGTCCCAAAGAGGTGAGGGCGAATTCGTCCATGTAGGTGCGTTAGGACTTATTGTGGCCATATCTCTCGTATAAGAAGTCGAATGGTATGTAAGATTCCTTCAAGCAAGAAAGGTCAGGATTTTTCTTAAGTCCCATCATTATAATAAAGCCTCTACTTTTGCGATTCTCCGGCATAAGCAAACCCGAAGTTTCCCAAAGGATGCCAGCTATGCCCCCTTATTTCTTCAAGCAAAGGGGACATTTCCAAATCCTCGAAACGGAACATGGATCGATCACCATCCCAAAATAAAGTGGCAGCCTCAATGATTTTGTTGTTGGGTTGGATTTCTAGAAGTGAGGATAAATTCCCTAAGTACTTACGGACGATGATTTGATCACTGCTATGAAAATCTTCCCACCAGCTTAGCAACCTTGGGTGGATGTTGGACACCATACCGAATCTGGGGACCTCGTGCCTCATTTTCTGCATAACAAAGTGCTAGGCCCTTAAACCCTACCAGACTCGACTATTTAAATCAATAATTAGCAAAAAGCATTTAGTTATCCAAATTAATGCACATAACCTGAAGGTGTCCGTTTTGGGTTTCAGGAAACCCGATGGACTTTGGCTTAGGCTGTCTTAATGAGTCATTATGCGGACAACATAACCGACTCGGCTAGGCTGACCATGATGCATGAACAGTTTAAAGGAATAAGGTTTCTACTTTTGAAGTGCTAGACAAGGTACCCTTGAGCGGGCAACTCAAGAAGGAAAGGCGTGAAACCATCGATTACAACTTTGATCGATTAATTTTACCGCAAAGATGCCTTTCCCACAGTTAGAGGGTTTATAATATCGGAAGGGTGCAACCACTCATAATAAGCGTTGCTATAGGATTTGTTTTGGCACGAGTGGACTATGATGTTGAGAAATGGAATTACAATAATGGAACAAATTACATGTATTTTCACGTTCATAAGATAAATGATTACAATGATTGCTCAAAATTACAATAATATTGAAATAAAAAAGCAGTAAAGAAAGCAGTTAAAGGAAAGAAAAGATATGAAAAGCCAAGTTAATCGTTGTGATGAAATAATCAAGGACAGGAAATAAATGCGATTAAGTAAGCAATAAAATCACAAACGCAAGTAATGGTAAAGGCCTTGAAGAATCCCCAGCAGAGTCTCCATTCTGTCGACGCCCCCTTTTTATCTCTCGCGAGGAAAAGAAATCGGGTTTGCGACATTATGGGTGGAATGAATCTTTTATCCCTTTTTGGGGAATTTGGGTTATGGAGATTGAAGAGTCGCCACCTAATGATTATAGTGCATTAGGACACTTTTTGAGAAAAGAAGAAGGATTCGAAGGAAAACTAGAGTTTGGGTAAGGGCTTGAGATTATCTCGAGAGGAAGGTGTTAGGCACCCCTCAAGATCCACTAGTGTGGTTCCCGGCCTTGCTTAGATGTGACTTTAAGAAGAATAGAAATAGACAAGCAAAGTTTGCACATAAGAAATGCAAGCAAGTTGACAATTTTTAAAGAAGGATGGCACAAGTAAAGGGAAAATTTAAAGAAAATATTTAAATAATGGAAAGGTAAAGAGGGTCCTAGGTTTAACTATAATATGCATCATTCGATGCAATATCTTGCACAAGTTCCCAGAGAGGGGTCGCCTTATGGTATTAGCGCATCGTCATCATCTCAATATTCTACCCTTCCCACCCCGTTAAGGTATTTAAGCGTGCATAGTCTTGTTTACTTATTGCATTCTAGTACCCGTCTCGACCTATTAGTCCCGTGGTATCTGGACTTCTAATCCTAGAAGGGGAGAAAGGGGATGGGGGCATATATGGAGTTTATAGATAAAAATGCTAAGGAGTCAATCAAACACAATAGCACATAAGGGGAATAAACGAACATACAAAGGCTACACATAAAACCCCTTAAGCCATACAATAATTAGCTTAGCATGACTTGCAATTACTTATTTGGTCTTAAGATTAAAACTGACAGTGGACTGATTAGTTTAACACATAGAGTTTGATAATAAGTTTGCATTAGGCAACCCAGATCTGGTTTGGCAAAAGTTAAAGTATTTAATAATAAGTGATTCAGAAAATACTAATTTTAGACAAGGGCCTGTACAGAAGAGTTTTGAAATAGGAGTTTAAGATTGCAGAAGTTCAGAGATGGCTTGAAAATTAGACAAATTATTTAAGTAAAAGGATAGTAGAGTTGTAAAGAGGGGTTTTTTCGAAAAGCATTGAAGTAAATTTTTAGGCAGAAAACTATGGGGTTGATTTCAGAACAAAGATGTAAGTTGGAATTTAAGGACACTATAGATCTATTGAAATGTTAAAACAGACGGACTTGGACAGGTTTCAAAAGCAAACAGGTTTAGACAATTTTTTTGCTGAAAGCGTTTGATATTAACTGATAGATTAGAACTCATATTAGGCGAGTTTGAACTCCTACAGGCATGATAAATATTCATCTGATTCGTTACTGCTTTTAGAACATTAGGGAACCTACTGTTTGCCTAGCCTTTTATACGTTTCCTATTGGCATGCTCTCTATCGTGCTTACAATGCAAAGTCCTATAGACATGATTTCTAAATGGAATGCAATATTAAAGTCCTATAGACATAGTTTCTAAATGGAATGCAATATTAAAGTCCTATAGGCATGGTCTCTGAATGGCATGCAATATTAGAGTCCTATAAGCATGATTTCTAAATGACTTGCAATATTAAAATCCAATAGGCATGGTTTCTAAATGATTTGCAATATTAAAGTCCAATAGGCATGATTTCTACCCATTGACTTCTGCAAATAAACATAACCCCTCCCACACCTTTTTGCTATATCCCCCAAATTCTTTTACAGATTTATTACAAAAAATGGAAGGGAAATAAATACATCAAAACTATAAAAAAATGGACCCGAGGAAGCCCAAAGCAACCTTAATGTCCAACACATGTGTTTTACCAAATCTGGCTCTAGATTCCAAGGCCTTCTCTTAGAGTGTTTCAAAGTTCCAAGGGCTTTCAGGAAGCCGAGGCAATATTACACCCTAAAGATTGAACAGAATAGTGCAATGTGTGGAATTACCAAACCATAGGCATCCAAGTTCAGAGAGAACTCTAGGGTCCCTAAGCATGCCTTACCATAAGGGGGTAGGACTCAAATAACTTAGAATAAGTGTAAAGTGTGGGGGTTAGAGGAGACCAAAGCAATGGATGGTCACACCTAGTCATGAACGAGACTGGCACACCCCTAATCCTTTACTTAATTCAAGAAAATAAAAGAGAACACTTTCAGAAGTCACACAGAGGTCTAAGTGGTCATTAGGAGACTACCAGTCCGTAGTCTAGGGTCAACACATAAAAAAGGTAAGGGAACCTGGATTGATTTGAGTGAAGGTACAAAAGAAACTGGTCCTAAGTCAAGGGTAGCAATGAGATGCTAACTCAACTTGGACATACTCACACACAAAGGGATTAAAGGGAAGGGGATCACATGAAAACATTCATGAAAGATCATAACAAGATATAAAAATGCATGAGCATGGGGCATGACCGATTTTAGTACCAGAAATCATGTAATTGAGAGGTCATGTAGAAGGGAGAAGTAAACACATAGTTTTAGAGAACAATATTTAAATGGTGAAGACCTACCATTTGCAAGTGTCAAATAGCAGAACAAGCAAATAGAGTTAGCCTTGGCTTTCACCCGGCTAAACACAAGCATCAACACAAGTAGCAGAAAAGAGAAGAGAGAGTTTAGTGTGTATGTGTGTGTTGAACTGAATTGTTCGTGTGTTTTGAAGAAGCGAAGTGGGGTTATTTATAGTTTTTGAAAATAGGTAGTAAGAAAGGCATAAAATAATTTCAGTACCAAATCACAATCTATTAGGATAAAAGACTTCCTTTAATTAAGGAGTAGGACTTAGTATTAAAAACAGAGTTCTATTTATGGAAAGAAAATCAAGAACACTTCGTAAAATAAAGGGTAAATACGTAGAAAGTTTTGAAAATACACGGCTTTAAGCAAATAAGGCAAGAATAGAATCACTAATCACATAGTAAATCAAGGAATAAGGGATTCAAACGCAGTATTGAATTCAGTCAGAAAATAGGTCCAAGTCCGTCAAAGAGAGAATCAAAATAGATTCATAGGAAATCAACCCCCAAAATTATGGTTATTTTGAAAGGGGAAGTCTGACAATAAAGAGATGCACAAACTTAAACATGCGAGGATAAATTAAACGGCGTAGTTATGTAATCAAAGAGCAGTAGAACATAGTCATGATTGGAATTAGAAGTTCTTGCAAAGCATAGCAAGAATCAGAAGCATGAGATGAGTTTCGACTGTTAGGATTTTGAAATTAAACAGGCAGCAGACAATAACACACAAAACTCGAAAAACCCCCAAAATCAAGGGTTTTCATCACATCTCTAATGTAAAGAAAAAATCATAGGTGAAGATAAACTCAGAAAGAACATAAACATTCACGAAAAGCATAAGGAAAGCAAATGACACAGTAAAGAAGCTACTCAGAAACCCTAGAAACAACACAATAAAGAAAATACATAGAAATACTAATGAATTACAGCAAAAGTAAAAGAAATCACAGTAGAGCAAATAAAACAGAAAATTGGAGAAACTCTAAGTTTTGAGAAGATGAATAATTCGAAAACAAAATCGGCAAAAAATGTGGAAAACACTTTGAAATCTTAGAAAATAACATAGATCTGAAGTAGATCTTAAAGAGAAACAAAGAAGAAAAACCTCAGAGACTTAGGGTTTCTGAGAAAATCCCAGAGAATAAGAAAGGGCATGGAAAGGGTCGGTTCTGAGTCGGAGGTGGACTCACAGGCTAGGAATTGCCGGAAATGGGCCGTAAATGGCCATAAAATCTCAAATCGGATGACCTCTAAATCGGGGATCTTCAAGGTCAAGCCTTGTATCTTTGAATAAAGAGAGGATAAAAGTGAGTAGGGGTAGATATGGGTTACAAAGGGCCTGGGAAACCATTGTTTCCAGTGAAACAAGGTCGGAAATTGGTTGGAGAAGGCTAGGGTTTCAGAGGGTGATTGAGAGCATTTAGGAGGCAAAAGGGGGTTCAAAGGAGGCTGCTGAAGAGAGAAAGAGGGGGATTAGGGTTGGGGTTTGGTTTGACTATGGAAGGGGAATGTGGACCGTTGATTAAAACAATCAACGATCCTGATTTACAGATGAGGTTACAAGTGGGTAAGTTAATAGGGTATAGGTCACGTAAATTTGAATTTGGATAGTGTAATTAGGGGTTAGATTGGGGGCTGAAATTAGGGCGAAAATTGAAATTAAAAGGGCTACTATTTAAATAGCTAATTTTCCCTATTTTTATTTTATAAAATAGTAAATGATGTTTAATAATCAAATTAAAAATAGTAAGTTAATAAACAATGCATAAATACTAATTTAAAAATATTATTAATCATTTGTGATTACAAATGCTGTTAAATCGAGAAATAGGCTAAAATTATAATTTCATGCAATTTTAGTTTAATAATACCAAATGGGCTTGTAAAATTATATAAAAATCCTATTAGTTATATTTTATTGTAAATATAAGAATAAAATAAATTTTTCACCAAAATAAGAAGTTTTGGGAATAATTATTGGTTTTTATAATGTAAAATAGGCCATAAATTGGATTTAAGAATCTTTAAAATTAGGAAAAAATACAAAAACCTTTGTGGATTCTTATATATGCTATTTTGAAAGTAATTTGAGTATAAAAATACATAGAGAAAAATTGGGTATGAACAGTACTTTGAAAATATATATCTGTATAAAAAGGAAAGTGAGTCGATTGGTGAAGGATCTTAATAACCTCGGGAAAAAACAAAAGAAAGTACATTTAATCAGGAGGATCCAAGACGTAGTAAACTTCAAAGAACGTCTACTTCATTTGGACAAGATTTTGTGATTTTGTTGTTGGAAAATGAGCCTCGAACATTTTAAAAAGCCATGTATTTTTCGAAATTATTATTTTGGAAAGAGGCAGTCAATGGTGAAATAGAATCCATATTGAACAACCATACATGAGAATTGGTTGATCTTTCTTTTGGAAATAAACCTTTGGGTTCTAAATGGATCTTTAAGAGAAAAATGAAAGATGATGGCACTATTGATAAATTTAAGGCAAGACTTGTAGTCAAAGGGTATAGACAATGAGAATGTCTTGACTACTTTGATACATACTCTCAAGTTACAAGAATTACGTCTAAATGGATGTTAGTAGCATTAGCTGCGGTGTATGGTATTGAAATTCATCAAATGGACGTTAAGACGGCCTTCTTGAATGGAGAGTTGGAGGAAGAAATCTACATGGAACAACCTGAAGGGTTTTTTATCTAGGTAAAGAAAAGAAGGTCTGTAGACTTGTTAAGTCCCTTTACAGACTAAAAATAACACCCAAACAATGGCAAGCGAAATTTGACCAAATAACATTATCAATTGGTTTAAGATAAAAGAATGTGATTAATGTGTGTACATTAAAAATGTTTCACATAGTCATTGTTTTTTTATATATGGATGATATGCTGATAATGAGTAATGACATTGCCAACATAAATGATACTAAGCATATGCTAATAAGAAAGTTTGATATGAAAGACTTGGGAGTTGCTGATTTAATTCTGGGGATTAAGATCCATAAGACTCCTCAAGATCTAGCATTGCCACAATCTCATTATATTAAGGCGGTACATAAAAATTTCAAGCACTTAGCCTTTAAAGTTGCAAAGACTCTAATTGACATGAATCCTGCATTAGCAAAGAACAAATGCCAAAACATATCACAATTGGATTATGCTCGTGTATTGGGATGCCTAATATACATCATAAATTGTACACGATCATATATAGCTTGTGCTATAAGTAAATTGAGTTGATACACGAGAAATCCAGGTCAATCTCATTTGATGGATATAAAACGAGTTTTGGGATATTTCGAACATACCCAGTCATTGCTTTACACTACATTAAATATCTTGTAGTGATTGAGGGATACTCTGATGCAAATTGGATCACTGGTTCAACTGATTCTAAGTCCATAAGTGGATATGTATTAACTATTGGTAGAGGAGTGGTATCTTGGAATTCATCTGAACAAACTTGTATTGCCCGCTCTACGATGGGGGTGGGTTTATAGACGTAGATAAAGCTGGTGGAGAAGTTGAATGGATCCCAAATTTCTTGGAAGATATTCCATTTTGGACCAAACCGTTGGCTGGTAATATACATAAATTGTGATAGTCAAGCGGCAACTGGAAGGGCTGGGAACGTTATGTATAACGGTAAATCTCGTCATATAGGACAAAGACATAAAATCGTTAGGCAATTATTATGTAGAGAAATTATCACAATTGACTATGTAAAGTCAAGTGATAATGTGTTAGATCCACTTACAAAAGGCCTAACTAGAGAGGTAGTTGAGAAATCATCAAGAAGAATGGGATTATGACCGAGAACAAGTCATAGTGGCGGTAACTCTACCTAGAAGACTGGAGATCCCAAGATCTAGGTTCAAGGAGATCAAACAAAGTCATTAATGACGGTTCAGCATTATCAACTAAACTTTTGGTCCACTCTCGTGATGAGACAATGTTAATGTACCAAGGATAAAGCATTAAGACTTTTTAATAGTTTCTAAATTTGATATGGGGTATATCAAATAATGTACCTACGGGATTACACGTTTAAAAATCACATATGTAAGTTTGAAGTGTTGGCCGCTTCAAGGAGAACTTTGAAAGGCCAGTTCTCTACGCACTTATAAAACCAGGCGATGTTCATGGCTAAAATTAACACAACAATGACAACCAAAGATGGTTAAGGGATGGTTGTGTGACCTATGGTTGTCTAGGTATACACCAAAGTTCGACGGTTCAAAGATATCAAATCTACCGATTGACTAGTATATCGGACATAAGTTCACTATGGAAAGTTCAAAGAATAACCTACTTATCCAGACGCAATTTATTCTTGCTTGCGAATCACACAGTTTTTCATGTATATTTCTGTGATATGGCCATTCCCTATTCATATGGGGGATTGTCGGGGATTTTAAGAATAATGAGGCTTAAAATAAGGTGAACGGGAAATGGAGGAAGGGGTTTCCCCCTTGGCAAAGGGACATTGTCCCATATTGAAAAAAGAAGAGGTTTTTAATGAGTATATAAGCAATTGCTCTTCTTCTAACTCTTAAAGAGTTGAGAAGAAGGCAAGCCTTACACCGTCGTCTCTCACTCGGTTCGGCTTCGGCTTCGAATTCAGATTCAGATTTGAATTCGAATTTGGTCAAATGATTGATTGATTAATTGTTGGACTAAATGTATTTGTTAATAGTAAAATATTAACAAAAATATTGTTAAATATTCATTTTAAGAACGGGATATAAATATTAAATCCAATCCGTTTTTCAGTTGTGTAATTAAAAATTAAACTATCCTCTTCAATTTCCCCCTTTATTGTTGAGTAAATAGCCATTTATGTTATGCTGTTTTGCATAACAACCATTCTGAAGAGTGCATCTTTTCTGATTTCAGCCAAACTATGGTTATAAATACATGGCTATTCTCTCAGAATTTCCAATACGATTTTCTGAGTTTCTCCTCCTTCTTCTGCATACTTTTGACATCAAACAAAGAAACAGTAAGTGTTATTTGCTACCCAACTTTGTGTTCACTGAAACACTGAGGTTTGAAGTACCACTATACCAGTGTGTAATCCGTTCTGTCCTGGGAGGAAATAAGCCACAACCTTGTGTACTAGAAGCGGATTAAATTCATTAAGAAAACACTATAAATTCAGTGAGCTCGGGTTAAAATTCTATTTCTGTTTATACGTTATTTTATATTCTCCAGAATTAGTTTACAAATACAGTTTACAAACACATACTTTATTGGTCTTAGCTGACTTCGTGGTGTCATAGACGAGCTCGATGCCCCTACTGCTTCAACAACGTTGATTTGGTTTTTCTTCTTACATAAGCTCAATATTCCTTGATTAATCACTATTATTAAAATATATCACGTATTTTTAAAACGACAAATTATCTTTAATCGTTACTTACATATTTTCGAGGTAAATTATTATACTATTGTTCTGGCCAAATTTAATTGAGCTATAATGAATGAATGAAATGCACTCAAATAACTTCCTCCTCCATTCATCATATTCTCTTCAATTTTGATTAGTTTTAACTTTACAATAGCTTTTGTGCATACCTTGAGCTAATTAGCTCCATATTGATTTTTTAACTTATTTTGTAACAAAAGTACTATGAAAAACTATATAAATAAAAGATAATATTCTAATTGATTTACCAAATGAAATAAAAGATTGATTCTTCTTTCACATGCTTATATAATATTGCTCATAGATGAATGAAAGCATTTCCTCGAACGGAATTTTTTTTTTGAAAGTAACATTTTTTTTTTACCTAAGATCACAATATCTCAAGAATAATTAAATAAGTTGGCTATATTATCAATTAGGCAAAAAATTATTAGAAGAAGCTGATTGTAAACTACAATTAACATTTTGTCTCCAAAGGCCTCACATTTGCAAAGGGAGATTTGAGTATTTCAGCAATTTAGTATTGATTTAAGGCACTGCACCTTGCTGAGTAAAGGTTCAACCTGAAGTTAAGTACTGTGTGTTTGAGTTAAATCAAAATTTCTTGTATTCCTTTGTCCAAATGATAAGCTCGTTCCCTTTGGGTCTGTGCTTGGGCTGGCCAATTCTAAATCCAATTTTGTTTCAAAATCTTATTGCAAAGCCCACTAGTGCATCCGAACTCTTCATTTTTTTTATTACGGGAATCTTACATAATTGTCTCAAATAAATTTTAACTTACCAGCCTTTAGTTATTAATAATAGACTTATTAAAATTAATCAAGCACATATAAATATTAAAAGTTCAAATAAATAAGGTTTATTCTCTCCAAGAACCATACAAAAAGATATCCTTCCATATTAACATTAGATGCAAAAAGGAAATAAAATTTTATGGATAAGATAGCAAACAAAATATATATATATATATATATATATATATATATATATATATATATATATATATATATATATATATATATATATATATATTTTATCATTGTTATAAATAGAATTCTATTTAAGGTGAATGTCTATATTTAGAGAGATTCTAAGGTTTATTACTTGGTGGCTAAGTCACCATCTTCCTATAAATAGAGGGTTCTATTCCATTGTAATTCATCCCATGTCAATAAGAATTTTCCTCTCTCTACTTTTCTTTGCAATACTCTTTTTCTTTTATTATTTCATAACGCATTATCAGCACGAGACTCTAACCAATTGAGTAGAAGCTTTGGGATTGAGCATAATAATTTTTAATTGTTCCATTTACTTCTTTCATGATTAAAATTCTGGATTTAAGGTAAGTATTTTACTTTTCTCTTTCGAATTCTTGAAATTCTATGATTTGATTTTATATACAGGCAAAGACAACAAAGTTTGATTATAACTGTGGTGGAGTTTGTAAGAAATTACACTCACATGAAGTGGTAGAATTTCTATGTCTTGCCATGATGAAATTCATGTATGATTGTGGGCAAAGAATTAAAACCTCGTCCCATTGAATTTGCTCCATTCTCATTCCCTTTAGAGAATGTGATAGCAATATGTGATAAGTCTTAAAGAAGACAAAATTATTACCATGAAGGTATCAATGGATGTGGATATTATAATAGACGAAATTATAATCGTCATCATTGTGATAATGAGAATAATAAGGATTCGCAAAATAATCTTTCACTTTCTGAAAGTTATATTTTTCATCGATTTAATGTGAGATATTATAAAGCACATATCGATGATTATAGTCCATTCATGATGTGAATGTGACAACATCTAATTTATAAATACATATTCATTCTTGGAAGAATATGAACATGCTAGTGATACTGAATATACCATACTCACCTCTAGCAGGAGGTTTGAGATGATATAAGAAAATAATATCATTATTGTGGCATGAATGTTCATTGGTCATGTACCTATTGTACGCCAAAATATTTTTGTAATGAGGACAACTATAATGCAAGAAACGTATCTTGCATATAATTTTGGCCATGACCATAATGGTATAACTTTCTCCTTGAAAGAGGTTTATGACCATATGGATGTTAATGAATATGTGGTAGTACAAAATTAATTGAGAGCTCTGGAAGAGCCAATTATCACTATTCTGGAGAAACACAATTGATTACCAATAAGGTATTGTGTTATAGTAAGTCTCAAAGAAACTTATTCAGTTTCTAAAGTATTCGCGAAAGCTGTTGGTTATATTGAGACTATAAATAAAGGAAGATTTAATATCTTCTATTACTACAACTTGTAGCAGGTAATATTTATGTGAAAAGTAACCCGTTTTATTCTCCGATTTGTACTACACAAATAAAAGAATGCCATAATAAAGTATAACTTTATTGATATAACACCCATATCATAATTTACTTGGAGTTTATTGTTATCCAGTTGGCATAGCTGGTTTAGTCATATCAATTTAAGTATGATGTGCAAAAATAAAAGAGAATTTACATGGATAAATATTGAAGAACTAGAGAGTTTTTTACGATTTCTCTAATGTTGCTTGTTCTCATTAATTACTTGACCAATTTAAAATAGGGATTGAATCCCATGAATGCTGGGAATATCAAAGGTGAATATGGGCCGATTTACATGCCATGTATACCACATAAGATGCATCTATGAGATGGTTACATGTGCGATTATTATTAACCTGCAACCTGGTCGGTGCTTGTGAGGTAACTTGCTCAATAATTTAACTTCGAGCATAATTTCTAGATTTTCTATTCAAGATAGTTTATCTTTATAAGTTGGTTTACATCGCAACTGGTTTAGCAAAATAATTTATTGAGTGCCTCCACTAAATAGCTAAACTATTGCTTATGAGAGCAAAGTTATATATATATATATATATATATATATATATATATATATATATATATATATATATATATATATATATATATATATATATATATATCAATTTGATATGTGTTATATACGATAGTATATTGCATTCTCCTCTCACAAATGGTTCAGGGTGGCGAACCAAATAATTTTATCTTATTATTATTGATGTGCGGTGTATATTTTCATTAACACCATAATGCACAAAGATGAATTTCCAAAGTTGAGGAAGCAAGTTAGTTTTTCTAACATGAGGGGGAGACAAGATACAACAATTGAGAGAAAAGTAACATGGAATGAATTATTATTTATACATATAGATCCTTGAATAGGATACTATGAACTTGAAGTTCATAAAAGGATAATTCATTTGCAATATATTGCAAAGCATGCCATACGCATTTTTTTACCTAGAGAAATTAACTATGTTCTCATTGCAAATGCTCATATTAAGTCCTAGAAGGACAAAGTCTATGGTAGGCTTAAAGCGTATAGACAAATCGGTTTCAAATAGAACTTCTTGATAAAGAAGATGAGCAAATGATCAAAGTGATCATAATAAAGGGGGCAAGTGATCTAGAAGGTCACATGACATAACACTTCATAAAATCTCATGAGAGATTCAGGTACCTGAATATATGAACGAAGAGATCTCTATGTTATGTCTTTATGAAAATTTATTGGAACCGATATAACATGTTCGTCGACGACATCTATCATAGCGCTAAGTATAGATGAGGATCTTAAGTCTATCGAATATAGACACAAAAGTATTGGACAAATGGAATAGATACAATACAAGTAAAAATGATTCCATATGAAAGGCATGTAGTTTTGGACATGTAGTTCAAAACTTGAAAGTATAAAGTCAATGGTATGTGCAATCAGTTTTCGATATCTTATATGTCTATGCAAGACACAAAAACTTGATATGCACTAAAGCCTCTTTAGATTGCTTATATGGCTTAACTTATATGACAATCCTTCAAGGACCTAAACTGCTTAAAGCATATACAATTTCTTGTCTTGAAGTACCACATGCTAAGTGCATTTTTGTTCGCATTTGTATCTTACTATAGCTTTAAGTATGATAATGTGATAGCGAGGATTTTCAAGGTGCGATATGTTCGTTGGAGTTAATATAGCTGATTTATTCACCAAAACTCTGCCGATGTCAACCTTCAAGAAGTTAGTGCACAAGATTGGAATGCAAAGGCTCAAAGATGTGAATTGATGCTCTCATTAGGGGGAGTTAATGCGCGTTGCACTCTTTTTCCCTTTCAAGGTTTTCTCCCACTGAGTTTTCCTTGCAAGGTTTTTAATGAGGCAACCAAAAGGCGTATTATTAGTTATGTGTACTCTTTTTTCTTTTCTGGAATTATTTTTCCCATTGGGTCTTATTTTAGTTAGGTTTTCATGAGGCACATTATCTATTGAATAGACATTCAAGGGGACTGTTATAAATAGAATTCTATTTAAGGTGAAAGTCTATATTTAGAAAGATTATAGGGTTTATTACTTGGTGGCTAATTCACCATCTCCCTATAAATAGAGGGTTCTATTCCATTGTAATTCATCCAATATCAATAAGAATTCTCCTCTCTCTACTTTTCTTTGCAATACTCTTCTTCTTTTATTATTTCATAACAATCATCACTTTGTTTGCTATCTTATCCATATAAATTTATTTCCTTTTTGTATCTAATGTTAATATGGGAGGATATCTTTGCGTATGGTTCTTGGAGAGAATAAACCTTATTTACTTGAATTTTTAATTTTTATATGTGCTTGATTGATTTTAATAAGTGTATAATTAATAGCTAATATATAAATCTAATATATATATATATATATATATATATATATATATATATATATATATATATATATATATATATATATATATATATATATATATATATATATATATATATATAAGTAAAATAGATCTTTTTCAATGGGTATGGTTGAAATTCATTGAAAGCATATAGATGAGTCAATATATAAAATTTGAGGAAGATTACAGGTGATCTCGACTAATTTCTAATTAATAGTTAAAATCAAATTCAAAAAATTCTTCTACGACATATGTATTAAACATGAATCACAATCACACACACACATATATAAATGGATATACATGCAATATACATTTTATATAAATATGATACATGTATGATATACAAATGATACATAGTATGACACATATTTTTTTTCTTCATATTTCATCGTTTACTTCAAATTTTCAATTCAAATCACCTCAAATCTCTCTTAAATCATCCTAAAATTAAGATTCGAACTCCTTAAAATGTAATCAATCTACTCTAATAACACCCACTCAAAAGAAAGCAAAAAATTTACCTTTTAGCAAGCTACAAATAACTAATTAACCAATATTGGTAACATTTAACGAATATTAATAATATTTAATGAATTGAACATTTTTTATAATAATCTACTTATAAATGGACATAGCTTGTAGTTCCCTATTTATTTTTACTCTTTCAACCCTCATTTTGGGCTTGAGTCCAGGGGATGCTGCATACTTCCAAGCTCCAAGTTAAAAAAAGAGTCTGCATCTAATTAAGCTACAAAGAGCATATTTCGTTAACTTTGACGATATATTAGTATTGTTATAAAATAAAAGTGATTTAGTAAAACATGAACAAGATATAGAGATATAGAGAGAAAGAGAGAAGTACGAGATTTTCTTCTTCAGATTGTGTATTTTCCTATCTATTACAACGCCTTTATATAGGCATAAAAAGTGAAGAAAATATGTCATGGAATATGTCATTCAACATACAAAATATGTCATTTAATATGTCATAAATTATTTGAGATGAAGATCATGGAAGAAGAGTAGACATCCACCATAAATTGCTATTTATCATAACACTCATCCTTGGATGTCCACAGGTAATGTGCCTCGTTAAAACCTTACTAAAAAAACCCTATGTGATAAAAAATTCTAGTGAAGGAAAAAGATTACACATGTTTAGAAATACACCCTTTTGGTTTCCTCGTTAAAAATCTTGCAAGGAAAACCCAGTGGGACAAAACCTTGTAAGGGAAAAAGAGTGTAACGCGCATTAACTCCCTCTGATGAGAGCATCAATTCATATCCTTGAGCCTTCGCATCCCGATCTTGTACACTAGCTTCTTGAAGGTTGATGTTGGTAGAGAATTTGTGAACAAATAAGCCATATTATCACTTGAACGAATCTGTTTCACATGATATCACCATTCTTTTGAAGATCATGTGTGAAAAATAACATTGGTGAATGTGCTTTGTCCTATCTCCTTTTATGAATCCTCCCTTCAATTGAGCTATGCATGCTGCATTATCTTCATACAAAATTGTGGGTATTTTGTCACATTTCAAACCACATTTGTCTCGAATAAGATGTATTATAGACCTTAACCACACGCACTATCGACTTGCTTCATGAATAGAAATTATCTCAGCATGATTAGATGAAGTAGCCACAATTGATTGTTTAGTCGATCGCCAAGATATGGCAGTGACTCCACATATAAACACATAGCCTATTTGAGATCGAGCTTTGTGTGGATCGGATAAATGCCCAGCATCAGCATAACCAACAAGATCAGGACTGCAATTATTGCCATAAAATAATCCCATATCGGTAGTCCCTTTTAGATACCGCAATATGTGTTTGAACCCATTCCAATGCCTCCTTGTAGGAGCAGAGCTATTTCTTGCTAAGACATAACTGAAAAAGTTATGTCAGGCCTTGTAGTATTAGAAAGATACATTAGTGCGCCAATTGCACTAAGATATGGTACTTCAGGACCAAGTAGCTTTTCATTCTTTTCCGGAGGTCGGAATGGATCCTTATTCACATCAAGTGATCGAACAATCATCGGAGTACTTAATAGATGTGCTCCATCCATGTAAAACCGTTTCAATACCTTTTCTATATAGGTAGATTGATGAACAAAAATTTTGTTTGCCAAATGTTCAATTTGCAAACAAAGACATAATTTTATCTTTCCGAGATCTTTCATCTCGAATTCCTTCTTTAAATAATCAATTTCCTTTTGGAGTTCTGTAGGTATTCCAATGAGGCTTATGTCATCAACATATATGGCAAGTACAATGAATTCCGATGTTGTTTTCTTTATAAAATTAGATGGGCAAATGGCATCATTTATGTAGCCTTCATTTAATAAATACTCACTAAGATGATTATACCACATTCGTCCTGATTGCATTAGACCATACAAAGACCTTTGCAATTTGATTTGAAAACATTTCCCGAGATTTTGAATTATGTGCTTTTGAAATTTTAAGTCCATCGGGAATTTTCATGTCTATCTCATTATCAAGTGAGCCATAAAGGTAGGCGGTAACCACATCCATTAAATTCATGTCAATCTTTTCAAGGACAGCAAAACTAATGAGATAACGGAAAGTTATAGCATCCATAACAGGTGAATATGTCTCTTCATGATCGACACCAGGCCTATGTGAAAAACCTTGTGCAACTAGACGTGCCTTATATCTTTGTACCTCATTTTTCTCATTCCTTTTACGTACAAAGACCTATTTATATCCAACAGGCTTAACACCATCACGTGTTTGCACTACAGTTCCAAAAACTTCACGTGTCGCAAGTGAAGTTAATTCTACCTGGATAGCGTCTTTCCATTTTGGCCAATCATCTCTCTGTATACATTCATCGAGAGATTTTGGTTCAAGATCCTCATATTGTTGCATTACTTCAACAGCAACATTATAAGCAAAAATGTTATCAATAACAATATTATTACGTTTCCATGCTTTCCCCGTTGAGACATAACTTATTGAGATCTCTCCATCATTATCATTTTCAGGTACCTGAACCTCTCTTGATGTCTTATCATATGTTTTGTCTATGTGCTCTTCTTGAGCCACAACCTTTGTATTATGATCACTTTGATCATTCACTCCTTTTCTTTTTCGAGGATTTTTATCCTTAGAACCGACTGGTCTACCACCTTTCAAGCGTGGTTTAAACTCATTTGCTTTAATTCATTGTTCTACCGGGATATCAACTCCAAATGGAGCATTAGGAGCTGGAATATATGACTTAGTCACCCTTGGTAGGTCAGTGAACGCATCTGGAAATTGATTTGCAATATTTTGCAAGTGGATTATCTTTTGAACCGCTTGTTCACATTGATTTGTTCGAGGATCTAAATTAGATAGTGTCAGTACATTACAATCTATCACATATATCAACTGTTTATTTTCTTCCCCTAATGTTGGGTATATTGATTCATCAAAATGGCAGTCAGAAAATCTCGTTGTAAATAAATCTCCAGTCATAGGCTCCAGATATTTTATAATTGAAGGAGATTCATACTCAACATATATCCCCAACCTTCTTTGGGGGCCAATCTTTGTGCGTTGTGGTGGAGCAATTGGAACATATACCGCACGACCAAAGGTTCTAAGATGGGAAATATTTGGCTCTTGGCCAAAAGCCAATTGCAATGGAGAGACTTCATGATAACTGGTTGGCCTTATACGCATAAGTACTGTTGCATGCAAATAGCATGTCCCCACACTGAAAGGGGAAGTTTTATCCTCATTAGTAATGGTCTAGCTATTAGCTGGAGGCGTTTAATTAATGATTCTGCTAAACCATTTTGAGTATGAACATGAGCAACCGGATGCTCAACTTTTATTCTAGTGGCCATACAATAATCAGTAAAGACATGAGATGTAAATTCACCAGCATTATCAAGACGAATTGTTTTAATTGCATAATCTGGAAATTGTGCTCTTAATCTTATTATTTGGGCCAACAATCTCGCAAATGCCATATTACCAGTTGACAATAAGCACACATGTGACCATCTCGTAGGTGCGTCTATCAAGACCATAAAATACTTAAATGGTCCACACGGAGGGTGTATAGGCCCACATATATCACCATGTATACGTTCCAGAAATGCGGAGGACTAAATCTCAACTTTAGCTGCTGATGGTTTAATAACCAATTTTCCTTGAGAACAAGCAGCACAAGACAATTCCTTAAATTGAAGAATCTTCTTATTCTTCAAATGTGTGCCCATTTGAGTTCTCTATTCTTCTGCGCATCATGTTAGAACTGGTATGGCCCAACCGGTCATGATAAAAGATAAAATCATTAGAAGTAGTAACCTTTTGTTTACTATGGCATGTGATTCAACCACACCAATATTTGTGTGGTACAACCTAGAAGAAAATGTGGGTAATTTTTCATGCACACATTTTCCCCCTGCTTTTATTGTAGTAATATAAAGGTATTCAACCTTTCCTTCGTTTGATGTCTCAACATGGTAACCATTTTGGCGAATAGCTTTGAAACTCAACAAGTTTCTCTGAGACTTACTACAATATATTGCATTATCAATAGTTAATATCGTTCCTCCAGGTAGTAATAAGGCCGCTCTTCCAGAGCCCTCAATCAACTTTGCACTACCGGATATTATATTAACATATGCCTTTTTCATAACCAAATAAGAGAAAAATTTCTTCTCTCTTAATATTGTGTGAGTTGTAGCACTATCCAAAAGACATAAATCTTCATTACTCATCTTGGATCCAATTGAAGACTCGGGAATTTTAATTTCTTCATGAAAAAATAAAAGTACATAATGAGAATATGGAAAAACTAACATTACCAACGACAACATAAGACAACTTAAGTACTACTTGAAAATAAAAACAACTTCAGACGAGACAAAAATACTGAAAAATAAAAATAACAACATAATTGCATTCCCCAGTAAAATGATCAAATTTTAGGTTTGATCTCCAAAAAAGTCTTCAATTCCAAATGAGTAAGATCATTGAGGCTTTGAAAATCATCATAATTCAAAGCAAGATTTGCCTCGGCATTGTCATCATTTTTGTTTGAAGGCCATGCCTTAAAATTATTTTTAAAGGTCAAGTGTGACTCCACTGGGGCATCAGCAGAAGATGCTCCAATATTATTTGCCTTTCTTTTGATGGAGTTTTGATAAAGCCTGACAAAATGCTCAGGTGAACGGAAATCAATTTTCCAATGACCTCTCATGCCACAGCGGTGGCAGTTACCGCTTTTGCCTCTTGAAGGATTATTTTGAGAACCCATATTGTTATATTGTTTGACCACCACGATGACGACTATTATATCGTCTCATACCATTTCCATGCCCACGCACATTCATATGGCTATGATTATTATTCTGTCTTTTTCAAGACTTATCATGTCTAGCTGTCGTATTCACTTCAAGAAGCGGAGATGACCCCGTGGGACAGGCTTCATGATTTTTTCAGCAAAAGAGTATTATGTTGCTCAGCCACCAGAAGGCATGAGATCAATTCAGAATAATTTTTAAAATCCTTTTCAGGGTATTGGTGCTGTAATACCATATTTGAGGTATGAAAAGTCGTTAAAGTCTTTTCCATCAAATCCTCATCATTCACAACTTCCCCACATAATTTCAATTGGGAAGTTATTCGAAATACAGCAGAGTTATACTCACTTACGGTCTTAAAATCTTGCAACCGTAAGTGCATCCACTCATATCGAGCCCTAGGCAATACCGTAGCCTTAAGGTGATCATACCTTTCTTTCAGGCCAGTCCACAATTCAAGTGGATCTTTCACTGTTAAATATTCAACCTTCAAACCTTCATCCAAATGATGACAAAGGAAAATCATAGCATTCGCTTTGTCCTGGCTTGATGCCTCATTACCCTAAGTAATGGTGTTACCAAGGCCTTTAGCGGCTAAGTGAATCTCAGCATCGAGAACCCATGATAGGTAATTATTTCCAGAAATGTCAAGTGCCACAAACTCAAGCTTTGATAAATTCGACATAGCAAGCACTATCATAGAAAATAAATAAATTAAAAAAAAATAACAAGAAATATTATCCAAAGTTGTATATTCTATTCCAGTAGCAAGCAAGCTTAATTATCATTATCCACATATTCTAAATTTACACAAAAGATGTCCCAATATACCAACTAGACATAAACCGCGATGATAAAACTTTGCGTAAGTATTAGCGAATGCATATTGCACCTATTAGTAGATTAAGTAAATACTTATTTTTTAAAATAATTGGCTCATACAAACGAAAAACATTAAAGACTATAGTAATCTAACACATAGTGTTCCGTGCAAATAAAATGTGTGTCACGACCCTGGTACACCAATCGTGAACATGTCATGACGACACCCAGTCTTCGCAACTAGGTAAGCCTGACACATTGCAGAAATTCAACAATCTTTGCGAAAATGATAATTAAAACATAAATAGCATAAGATAATGTATAGAGTGTCGCCTGGCACATACATGTCGACTCAAAATAACGTAAGGAACCTCCAAGACCCGAAAACCCACGGGCAACACATGGTAAGAGTAAACATATTACAATGCTCTAATATTCGGAAGTGTCTATAAAAATGAGTATATGAAAGAAACTATCAGCTATAGGTAAAATAGAAGAAGGCTCTTCGGCTCTGCGCATGCGGCAGATGCATACCTCAAGCCTCCAAAGCAGCTTTGAATCCCTAATAGCGCGCCAATCCAGAAGTACCTGGATCTAAACAACAAAAGTGTGCAGAAGAGTAGCATGAGTACACCACAGCGGTACTCAGTAAGTGCCAAGCCTAACCTCGATGGAGTAGTGACGAGGAAGGTCGAGGCCCTTACTGAGATAAACATACGGATAAATATGAATGAAATAGTAGTAAGAAATACGTAAATCTTGAATATCTAACAAACAATAAGAAGAATGGAATAGACTATATTACAATTCTACAACACAAGAACAACCGTTACAGGCTATTTGTCATCAGGATCTCCAAGTATCCTGAGGATCTCCCAATATCCTCTTCATATAAGCAAGGGATCTCCAAGTATCCCGTGGATCTCCAAGTATCCCATCACATACGCAAGGGATTTCTAAGTATCCCAAAGATCTCTTAGTATCCTCCGGTAAATCAGTCCTGCCCTGGGGATCTCTTAATATCCTCCAGAAAATTGATTCTACGCTGGGAATCTCTTAGTATCCGCCAGTCATATAATCCAGAGTCGGGGATCTCTTGGTATCCCGCACTTCCAAACCTCGAAACCAAAATACGAATAGGGGCAATTCTCGGTATGTCATCCTGTACTCCCAATAGTAATACACCACAACAAACCAATATTTAACGGCAATGAAGCGAAATGCGAACAACAAATAAAATCGAGAATCTAACATGCTTCACAAGAAGGACAAATATTCCAATTTAACCAAATAAGGCAATTAAAATGCCAACATGCTTTACAAGAGAAACAGATATTTCCATTTAGTCAAATTGATCAAATAAGTTACTAACATGCTTTACCTAAGTCAAAACAAGTGAAGTTTAATTTTTAACAATTAACTATGTGAAGAAACACAGTCTAAGTAAGCCAAGTAAGGTAATTTTTTCAACAACTAGCACAAGTACATGCCCGTCACCTTGCGCACAAGGTATTTAAACAATAAGAAGGATATCCTAAGGGGAAAGGTCCCCCATACAAAGTTAGGCAAGCCACTTACCTCAAATTGGTACAAAACCGCAAAGAAACAACGCCCTTGCCACGAGTATCCAACTCCGAGTGGCCCAAATCAATTCAAACAAATTTCATATTGTAAATAACATCGCAAGCAACTGATTATACTGTTAAAATTAAAGCTAAGGCGTGAAAATAGGTAAAATGACCGAAATGCCCCTCAGGCTAATGTGTCGGAATCGAATAATTTTTATATTTTCAGAAACCTCATACTCTCAAGAGTCTAACCATATACAAATCTCCCAAATTGGAGGTCAAATTCTCCCTCAAATCCCAATTGTTTAGCCCAAGAACTTCTACTAAAATTCCTCCATTTTTGGACCTCAACTTGAATTTAAAAGATAAATTTAGCAATTAAATTATGGGTTAAAGCTAGAAAGGATCATAGAAACGTTACCCAATAATCTCTTCTTCAAAACTCCCCCGAAATCGCCTTGGTCCGAGCTGTCAATTGATTTTTCAATTTATGAAATTAAACCCTCAGATAAAACTCATAACACTTAGCGATTTCCGCTTTCGCGGACTAGGGACCGCTTCTGCGGTCCCGCTTTCGCGGTCAAAAGAGCCGCTTTAGTGGTCTTACTAAAAATCCCATTTTCCTCTTCTACGGTCAACCATTCGCTGAAGCGAGTTTGCCTCTGCGGAACAATGACTGCTTCTGCAGTCCATGACCAATTTACCCATTCCGTGTCTGCGACCCAAATTCGCTTCTGCGGTAGTCGCATATGTGGCTGCACATCCGCGATCACGGAAACAACAGATGACAGAAGAGAAATTCATTCAAAATCCCAAAAATCCACCCGTCGAGCATTCGAAACATACCCGAGGCCTCCGGACCTCCACCAAACCTGCAAACCTATCCCTTAACATCATTCGGACTTGCACCAATCCTTAGATCACCTAAAACAACGCCAGAAACACCATTTAATCAATGTTTGAACCTAAAATTTCAAAAACTTAACCAAACTCTCATTCGACTCAAAACCCATACAAAACACGTCTGGTTAACCTGAAATTTTGCACACACGTCCCAAATGACATGACGGTGCTACAGAAACTTCCGGAAATCCATTCGACCATCGGATAAAAAATTCACTATCGGACTGGAAACTTCAAAATTCTAACTTTCGGCATTTCTAGCCTAAATGAGCTACGGACATCCAAAATACATTCCGAACACGCTCCCGACCCCAAAATCACCTAACGGAGCTAACAGAACCATCGACTTTCCATCCCGAGGTCGTCTTGAAACTTTTCTAATTACGGAACTTTTTCCAACACTTAAGCTCTAATTTAGGGACTAAGTATCCCAAAGCACTCCGAATTCTATTACCGAACCTCCCGGCAAAACAAAGTAGTAGAAATGAACTTAGGGGAAGAATTTAATGGGGGAACGGGGCATAAATTCAAAAGATGAATGGCCGGGTCGTCACATATTCCTACACTTAAACATTCCTTCGTCCTCGAACGAGCATAGAGGACATACCTGAAGTAGCAAAAAGATGAGGGTATTGGCTGCGCATATCCTTGGACGGCTGACCCCACCAGTGAACCTTTACTGAAGCTATATCCTTTGACCTGAGCTTCGAACCTGTCTATCCAATCTTGCCACTGGCTCCTCAACATAGGACAAGTCGTTGTCCAACTGGACTGAAGTGAACTCCAACACGTGAGACAGGTCACCATGATAACTCCGAATCGAAACATGAAATACTAGATGAACCCTGGCTAAACTGGGAGGTAAAGCAAGCTTATAAGCAACCTTCCCAACCTGCTTCAAAATCTCAAATGGACCAATGAACTTCAGACTCAAC
Organism: Nicotiana benthamiana; assembly: GCA_034376525.1. Lineage (NCBI taxonomy): Eukaryota > Viridiplantae > Streptophyta > Magnoliopsida > Solanales > Solanaceae > Nicotiana > Nicotiana benthamiana. Next base: position 46,089,260 of record CM067323.1, read on the forward strand.
TTTCCTTTCTTTCCAAACCTCATGACGCCCTTCATAGGCAAGACCCGAAGCAAAACCCTCTCACCAACCATAAATGAAACATCACGAACCTTCCGGTCCGCATATCTCTTCTGTCTGGACTGGGCCGCACGGAGTCTATCCTGAATCACCTTAACCTTCTCCACTGCATCCTGAACCAAATCAGTGCCCAATAATATGGCCTCGCCCAGCTCAAACCAACCCACCGGGGATCTGCATCTCCTACCATATAAGGCCTATAAGGCGCCATCTGAATACTCAATTGATAATTTTTGTTGTATGCAAACTCAGCCAATGGCAAGAACTGATCCCAAGACCCTCTAATCTCAATCGCGCACGCACAAAGCATATCCTCAAGAATCTGAATAGTGCGCTCTGACTGCCTGTTCATATGATGGTGAAGAGTTGTGCTCATGGTCACTCTGGTACAAAACTCCTGCAAGACGGCTTTCCAGAAACGTGATGTAAACACAGAAACCCTGTCTGAGATGATAAAAATTGGAATGCCATGTAGACGGACAATCTACTTGATATAAATCCCTGCTAACCGCTCCGCTGAGTATGAAGTGCACATTGGAATGAAATGAGCAGACTTGGTCAGCCGATCCACAACAATCCAAATAGAATCAAACTTCCTTGCCGTCAGAGGTAGACCAGTCACAAAATCCATAGTGATATTCTCCCATTTCCACTCCGGAATCTCCATCTGCTGGAGTAACCCTTCCGGTCTATGGTGCTCGGCCTTCCCCTGCTGACAGTTGAGACATCTAGATACAAACTCTACTGTGTCCTTCTTCATCCGCCTCCACCAGTAATGCTTCCTCAGATCCTGATACATCTTCGCGGCACCCGGATGGATGGAATACCGCGAGCTATGGGCCTTGGTCAATATCAACTCCTGAATGTCTTCAACATCGGGCACACAGATCCGCCCATGCATCCTAAACAACCCGTCATCTCCAATAGTCACATCCTTAGCATCGTCATGTTGAACCGTGTCCCTGAGGACAAGAAAGGATCATCAAACCGTCGTTCCCTGATAAAATCAAACAATAAAGACCGAGAAACCACACAGTCTAGAACCCGACTGGGCTCCGAAAGGTCCAATCTCACGAACTGACTGGCTAAAGCCTGAACATCCATTTCAAGGGGTCTCTCTGAAGCTTGTAAATGTGCCAAACTCCCCAAACTCTCCGCCTGGCGACTCAAGGCATCGGCTACCACATTGGCCTTGCTCGGGTGATAAAGAATAGTAATGTCATAATCCTTCAGTAGCTCTAACCATATCCTCTGGTGCAAGTTCAGATCCTTTTGCTTGAAGAAATGCTGCAAACTCCGAAGATCCGTATAAATCTCACAAGGCACACATTACAAATAATGACGCCAGATCTTTAAGGCATGAACAATAGCAGCTAACTCAAGGTGATGGATAGGATAGTTCTTTTCATGTACCTTCAACTATCTTGAAGCGCATGAAATCACCCTACCTTCCTGCATCAATATCGCTCCGAGTCGAATCCATGAGGCATCACAATATACCGTATAGGACCCCGAACCGGTAGGCAGAATCAGAATAGGGGATGAAGTCAAAGCTGTCTTGAGCTTTTGGAAGCTCGCCTCACTCTCGTCCGACCGCTGAAAAGGAGCACCTTTCTGGGTCAATCTAGTCATAGGGGCTTCAATCAACGAGAACCCCTCCATAAAATGATGGTAATAACCCGCCATGCCAAGGAAACGACAGATCTCTGTAGCTGAGGAGGACCTGGGCCAACTCTGTACGGCCTCCACCTTCTTCGGATCTACCCGAATGCCCTCACTCAATACCACGTGGCCTAGAAATGCCACGGAACTCAACCAAAACTCAAATTTTGAAAACTTTGCATATAATTTCTTTTATCTTAGGGTCTGAAGCACTGTCCTTAGGTGCTACTCATGATCTTCCCAGATCCGGGAGTATACAAGAATATCATCTATGAAAACAATGACAAAAGAGTCGAGATAGGGCCCGAATACACTCTGCATCAAATGCAAAAAAGCTGTTGGGGTGTTGGTCAGCCCAAATGACATAACAAGGAACTCGTAATGACCATACCGAGTCCTAAAAGCAGTCTGCGAGATATCTGGCTCCCGAATCATTAGTTGGTGATAACCTGAGCGCAAATCAATATTAGAAAACACATGTGCGCCCTGGAGCTGGTCAAATAGATCTTCAATATGAGGCAAAGGATACCGGTTCTTTAGTGTAACTTTTTTCAATTGACGATAATCGATACACATGCGCATAGAACCATCATTTTCTTCACAAATAATACAGGAGCACCCCATGGTGAAACACTAGGTCGAATAAAACCCTTATCAAGAAAATCCTGTAACTGATCCTTCAACTTTTTCAACTCAGGAAGAGCCATGCGGCCGGGAGGAATAGATAAGGGTTGAGTGCCCGGCAACAAATAAATACCAAAATCAATGTCCCGATCGGGCGGCATGCCCAGAAGATCAGCTTGGAACACATTGGGGTAATCCCATACTACTGGAACAGAGTCAACAGAAGGGGTATTGGCACTGACATCTCTCACATAGGCTAAATACGCGGCATACCCCTTCTCAACCATACACTGAGCTTTAAGAAAAGATATAACTCTGCTGGGAGTGTGATCAAAAGTACCACTCCACTCAATATGAGGAATACCTGGCATAGCCAGTGTCACCGTCTTAGCGTGACAATCAAGAATAGCATAATGGGGCGACAACCAGTCCATGCCCAACATAATATCAAAATTGATCATATCAAGTAATAAAAGATCTGCCCTGGTCTGAAAATCATGAATAGTAACCAAACATGACCGATACACACACTTCACAACAAGAGAATCTCCCACGGGAGTGGAAACAGAAACAGGAGAACTCAAGGTCTCTCGGGCTATGCGCCAATGTGGAGAAAAATAAGATGACACATAAGAATAAGTAGAGCCTGGATCGAATAGAACCGATTCCTCTTTGTGACTAATCAGAATAATTCCAGTGATAACAGAATCGGAGGCGACAGCCTCGGCACGATCAGGAATGACATAAAATCTAGCTCGGCCCCTACCTCGAGGGCAACCTCTATCTTCCCGATCCCCGCCCTGGCTGGTTAGGCAGGTGGGGTGGCAGCTGGAGCTGGAACAATGGCTTGAGAATCCTGTTGGGTGCGCTGCTACTGAGGCTGCTGTGGAGGTGCACTCCTACCGAGCCTAGGGCAATCCCTCATGACATGGCGATTATCCCCACACTTATAACAAGCTGTAGGAGGGCAGGGTGGTTGTGACTGACTAGGCCCACCCCTACTAGACTGTCCTCTGGAAGTACCCTGCGTAGGAGCGCACTAGAAATCGGGGGTGCATAATAAGGCTCCTGAAATCTAGGAGGAGCTGGAGTACTACTTGGTGAAAGTAGAGATGAGTGAACTGGGCGACCCGTATAGCCCCTACCGTGATGTCCTGCTCCAGAAGTACGGGTACCAGAAAAATGACCAGACTCTCGAGACCTCTTGGCCTCTATCTCCTCTCGCTCCCTAGCATGCATACCCTCTATCCTCCTGGCTATACTCACCACCTGGTGATAGGGTATATCCATCTCCAACTCTCGCGCCATGCCAGACCTGATGGAAGGAATAAGACCCTCGTTAAACCTACGAACCCTCTCCCGAGCAGTAGCCACCAAAGGAGGCCCATGCCAGCCCAACCTAGTATAACGGATGGCATACTCAGAGACAGTCATAGGGCCCTAGTGCAAGTGCTCAAACTCCGCACGCCATGCATCTCGGAGGCTCTAAGGAAAAAACCCCCTTTGAAACATTTTGAAAACTGAGTTAAAGTTAGGGAGGCAGCCCTCATCCGGACTGTCTTGCTCAAAGGTACGCTACCAGTCATAGGCGGCTCCCCGAAGCTCGAAAGCTGCAATAGAAACCCCACTCGACGCAGTGATACCCATGGTGCGAATGATGCGATGACAGTCCTCCAAAAACCCCAAGATATCATCTATAGCTAGTCCGCTGAAAATAAGGTCATACTTCTTGAACCGCTCCAATCTACGGTGCTGACCCTCCGAAGCAGGTGCCCCATCCTCGAGCTGAACTGGTACTGTAGGCTGGGCAGGAATAACATCTGGAATCGGTCCCATATGCACCCTCTGCTCTAGGGTGCGAGCTGCGGGAGTCTGGGCTCCTCCCGCGGCCTGGGACATTGCTGCAGGAAGTGAAAGCAATCCTGCCTGCGACAGCGTGGTGTACATACTCATAAACCGCGCCAATGCCTCCTGAACAGCTGGAGTAGTAGTGGTTGTGGGCGTCTCTGGTGCCTGAGTCCTGATTGGGTTTGCTGGTGGCACCTCGGCGGCTGCTCGCGCAGGTGCTCTGGCTGCAACCCGCACACGTCCACGACCCCTGCCCCAGCCCCTACCTCTAGCGGCTGCAGGAGGAGGTGCGGGTGCCTGATTGTCCCGGGTCGTGCGTGACCTCACCATACGTGAGAGAACAGAAGACAGTAGTTTAGAATCGAGGTAAAAAACATAGCACGACAAGAACTCAAATGAAGTGAGGATTTTCCTAAAGAGTTACATAGCCTCCCGTAGATAAGTACAAACGTCTCTGTACCAATCAACGAGACACTAAATAACTGTCATGTGTCTTGTGACTCCTATGAACCTAGATCTCTAATACCAACTTGTCACGACCCTGGTAAACAAATCATGAACCTGTCATGACGGCACCTAGTCTTCGCGACTGGGTAAGCCTGAAAAATTACGAAAATTCAACAATCTTTGCAGAAACGATAATTAAAACATAAATAAAATAAGGTAATGAATAGAGTGTCGCCTGGCACATACATGTCGACTCAAAATGACGTAAGGGACCTCCAAGACCCGGAAACCCACGGGCAACACATGGTAAGAGTAAACATATTACAATGCTCTAATATTCGGAAGTGTCTATAATAATGAGTATATGAAAGAAACTATCAGCTAAAGGTAGAATAGAAGAAGGCTCTTTAGCTCTGCGGACGTGGTAGATGCATACCTCAAGCCTCCAAAGCAGCTCTGAATCCCTAATAGCGCGCCGGTCTAGAAGTACCTGGATCTACACAACGAAAGTGTGCAAAAGAGTAGCATAAGTACACCACAGCGGTACTCAGTAAGTGCCAAGCCTAACCTCAATGGAGTAGTGACGAGGAAGGTCGAGGCCTTTACTGAGATAAACATACGGATAAATATGAAATGAAATAGCAGCAAGAAGTACGTAAATCTCGAATATCTAACAAATAATAAGAAGAACGGAACAGACTATGTTTTAATTCTACAACCCAGGGATCTCCTAGTATCCTGTTCATATAACCAAGGGATCTCCAAGTATCCTGAGGATCTCCCAGTATCCTCATTACCTAAGCAAGGGATCTCCAAGTATATCGATGATCTCTTAGTATCCTCCAGTAAATCAGTCCTGCCCTGGGGATCTCTTAGTATCCGCCAGAAAATCAATTCTGCGCTGGGGATCTCTTAGTATCCGCCAGTCATATAATCCAGTGCTGGGGATCTCTTGGTATCCCGCACTTCCAAGCCTTGAAACCAAAATATGAACAAGGGGAGCTCCCGGGATGCCGTCCCAATAGTAATACACCACAACAAACCAATATTTAACGGCAATGAACCGAAATGCAAACAATAAATAAAATCGAGAATCTAACATGCTTCACAAGAAGGACAAATATTGCAATTTAACCAAATAAGGAAATTAAGTTGCTCACATGCTTTACAAGAGAAAACAGATATTACCATTTAGTCAAATTGATCAAATAAGTTACTAACATGATTTTCCTAAGTCAAAACAATTGAAGTTTCATTTTTAACAATTAAATATGTGAAGAAACACAGTCTAAATAAGCCAAGTAAGGTAAATTTTCAACAACTAGCACAAGTACACACCTGTCACCTCGCTCATAAGGCATTTAAACAATGACAAGGATATCCTAATGGGAAAGGTCCCACACACAAAGTTAGGCAAGCCACTTACCTCAAATTGGTACAAAACCGCTAAGAAATAACGCCCGTGCCACGAGTATCCGACTCTGAGTGGCCAAAATCTATTCAAACCAATTACATATTGTAAATAACATCACAAGCAACTGATTATACTGTTAAAATTGAAGCTAAGGCACGAAAATAGGTAAAATAACCGAAATGCCCCTCAGGCCAACGTCTTGGAATCGAATAATTTTCATATTTTTAGAAACCTCGTACTCTCACAAGTCTAACCATATAAAACTCTCCCAAATCGGAGGTCAGATGCTCCCTCAAATCCCAATTGTTTAGCCCAAGAACTTCTACTCAAATTCCTCCATTATGGACTTCAATTTGAATTTAAAAGATGAATTTAACAATTAAATGATGGGTTAAAAGCTAGAAAGGATCGTAGAAACGTTACCCAATTATCTCTTCTTCAAATCTCACTCGAAATCACCTTGGTCCGAGCTCTCAATTGATTTTTCAGCTTATGAAATTAAACCCTCGGATAAAACTCATAACACTCAGGATTTCTGCTTTCGCGGAGCAGAGACCGCTGTTGTGGTCCCGCTTTCACGGTCAAAAGAGTCGCTTAAGCGGTCTTACTAAAAATCCCATTTTCCGCTTCTACGGTCAACCATTTGCTGAAGCGAGTCCGCCTTTGCGGAACAATGATCGCTTCTGCGGTCCACGACCAATTTTTCCATACCGCGTCCGCGACCCAAATCCTCTTCTGCGGAAGTCGCTTACGCGACTGTACATCTGCGATTTCAGAAACAACAGATGACAGGAGAGAAGTTCATTCAAAATCCCAAAAATCAACTCGTCAAGCATCTGAAACATACCTGAGGCCCCCGATGTTAGATAATACGCTTAATGCTAGAGGGGGGGTGAATAGCGTTATAATAAAATTTAGCGTAAACTTGCGGAATTTGAAATTTGCAAGAAATAAATAAGTGCGTTAAGTAAACAAAAAGGAAAGAACGCACCGATGTATTCTGGTTCACCACAACAAGTGGCTAGTCCAGTCCCCGAGAGACTCTCTCGAGATTTTCCACTAACTTGTCAAGCTTACGGGTGCTCAACAATCCTTTACAACTTAAGGACACAAGCCTTAACACCTTTGCTCGGAGATACAACACTCCAAGACTTCACTGTTAAGCTTACGGGTGCCTAACCAACCTTTACAACTTAAGGACACAAGCCTTAACACCTTTGCTTGGAGATACAACACTCCAAGACTTTACTATTAAGCTTACGGGTGCCTAACCAACCTTTACAATCTGAGGACAGAAGCCTCAACAATCTTACTCGGAGATACAACACTCCAAGACTTCAACCAAGGAAACACAAGTTCCTTACAACAAGAGAATCACAATTCTCTTACAAGTGTACAAAACACTAAACACTCAAACAATACACTCCTTAATGAGTAGATATGAGTAAAAGAAGTAAGCTCAAGATCACAACAACTTTGGACAAGAATATGGCTCTCAAAAGCTTTATGAAATGAATATAAAATGATAAACAATAGTATGCAAGCTTATAGCAATTGTATGATCAGTTGTTGTGTGTTGTTGTGTTTAAAACACTGAAATGAAGCTGTATTTATAGTTGAAAAACTTGGCATTACCGTTGCCTAATTGCCAATTAAGAGTTGCTGATTTTACTGTGTGACAATCGATTGTCAAGAAGTCACAATCGATTGTTTGCCAATCGTTCCAGAAATCAATCCCAGATTTTACGCGTAACAATCGATTGTCCAAGATCAACAATCGATTATTGGTAACGTTCAAAAAATCATTTTAAAATTTTACGCAATACAATCGATTATACAAAATCAATAATCGATTATTCAGCAACGTTCAAAAAATCTTTTCCAAATTTTAATTTCAACAATCGATTGTACAAAATCAACAATCGATTATTCAGCAACGTTCAAAAAAATCTTTTCCAAATTTTAATTTCAACAATCGATTGTACAAAATCAACAATCGATTACCTGACGGTATTTGAAAACTTTACGACAACGGTCAGCTTCACAATCGATTGTGCAATGTTAACAATCGATTATTTATCAGACTTTGAAAATCATTTTAGACACTGCCTCATGACAATCGATTGTTATATACTCACAATCAATTATTTAATAACTTGAAAAAGTCTGGAAGACACTGCCTCAACACAATCGATTGTCATATGTTCACAATCGATTATTTTGTGACTTTGAAAAATCTGATGGACACTGTCTCTTCACAATCGATTGTCATTAGCTTCACAATCGATTATTCTGAGTTTTGAAAAACTTTGATGTACATTGCCTCATCACAATCGATTGTCATAAGGTTCACAATCGATTGTCATGCAGGTTTGAAAAACCTGATGCTCACTGCCTTAACACAATCGATTGTCATTAGTTCACAATCGATTGTCATGCAGTCTTGGCTTAACATAATCGATTATCATAAGTGCATAATCGATTATCTTAGTCTAGATTTTAGAGGCATGTTTAAAAATCATTTTGACTAAAGTAAATATGCATGATTTAAAATCATTTAGCATTAAATTAAATATGCATGATTTTGTAAAAATAGTTTTACGAGAGAAGCCATGTCATGAGTCAAGTTGTCGGATCAAGATCACAATTAAGAATGACTCATTTATACTATAAAACTTTGTATTGCTTGAATCTTGTTATCCACCAATTGTGCGCTTTTACTTGAACTTCGTCATATATTAATTTGCGCTTGTTTGTCATTCATCAAAACCTACACATAAAAACACACGTTTTAGTATAAAGCCTTGAGAACGTGTTTCCAACAATTTCCCCCTTTTTGATAATGGCAAACTTTAAGCGGGATATGCAACTTAAACAATTTATAATGACGATTCAAGACATGCATATGTTCCCCCTCAATATATGTATTCCCCCTCAATTTAAGCTTATAAATATTGAGAGTGCATACCCGTTATCTTCCCCCTTTTGCCATTAGCAAAAATAATATAAGAAGATGCCAAAGATGTAAATAAAACTTGTTTATTTATTGGAAAGAGAAAACAATTACATACAGAGGGGACAATAAAACATATCACAATAGATCCAAAAAAAACAAAAAAATCATTCATCATCATTTCCCGCCTCATTGTCCGGCACTGCTTCAAAGGGAACAAGACCGGCATATGGATAATGAACATGGTCAAAATATCCATGGATCTCATTTGTCAATTGACCAACAGAGGTGGTCAAGGAAGCAATTTGGTCGGAAATGGATTGGAGAGTGGGCTCTTGAGGCGGAAGAGTTCGACGGGTTGGAGGAGGAGCAGGCGCTGCATGATCACCGTCATGATGAAAGGAGGATTCTGAAATTTCCCACTTCTTGGTACTCTTTTTGAGAGGACCGTTGGAAGTGATGAATCCGGAGGCTTCAAGAAAATTCATGATGAGGAGAGCATAAGGAAGAGGCCTATCATCTCCGATAGCGTCACGCATGTGAATCTTGACGAACCGACACCAATTGATGTTAGCTCCGGTTATTATGGCATGCATGAGCTTGGTGTCCTCTTGGGAAATGGTAGTATGGTTATGCTTACGAGGCTTGAGGACTCGGGTGATGAAATAGAAAATCAACCGATAATTGGGATCCATTCCCGTAATTGTAGGACGACGGGAAGAAAGATTTGGATCATAAGAAGTAAGTCTGGTTTGATGTAGGAGGACTGTTTCATCAAAAAGGGCTCCGGCCTCTCCGATGTACCGAAAAATGTCTTCACCATTATGAGGTAGACGGGCAATGGTATGAAGGTTTTCATCGGAAAGAAGAATTTGAACACCATTTATATTTGTCACAAGCTCACCGTCATCATCCTCATGTAGGTTGGAGTAAAATGCTTGAATCAATGTAGTATTGATGTAAGGATGGGTAAGAAGTAAGAAGTCAAGAAGTTGACAATTTTTGAGCATACTTGCAGCAGGGCCATAAGATTCAAGATACTTGTTGGTTGAAAAGCGGGGAGGAAGAATGTCGCGCTTTTCAAATTTTGTTAAAAAACGAGTAAGCTCGATGTCAGAATTAAAATATAGAACGGAACCATCTTGATAAGGATAGTTTGGAGCAGCAGTGGAGGATGCACCATGCCTAGCAGAACGGGAACGTTTGGAGTGACGGCCCGACATTTTCACTGAGTATTGCTGGAATTTGCAAGAGACTTGAAAGAATTTTGATAGTTTGAGAGCTAAAGTTGATGCTTGAGTGAATAAAAATGAACATATATGGAGCCTATTTATAGAGGGGAGAAAGGCATTTCATTAATGGAAGAAATCTGCAGAAAATTGAAAGCTGAACAGTCAGAAACGGTAAAAATAAATCTTATTGACCGTTAGACAATCGATTGTTGGAATGAGATAATCGATTGTCATTTAGATTTGACTGAATCTCGGAACTGACACAAATCGATTGCAGAACCAAACGGTAAAAAAATTTTGAATTACTGACATGAAATAATCGATTGTCAAAATATGGTAATCGATTGTTATGTTACAGTGAGCACAGAAATTTTCTGATTTTGAGAATAATCGATTATATTTTGAAACAATCGATTGTTTTGGAAAAGCATTGCTGAATGGCTGAGACGGAAATCGATTTTGCAGTTAAAGAATCAATTAATTAACAAAACTGCATAATAAACATAAACCATAAACAATCGATTAGTGATACTGCTAATCGATTTTCTGCACAGTAAGATAATCGATTATTTGCTTGGAACAATCGATTGTTCTGTGCCAAAACTTAATAATTCCCCCTACCTTTAGGGTGATACCTGCAAAATAGAATTAAACGTCTCCGACGCTCAAGTCAGTAATTAAAATACAAATGCAACCTAAAATGTATGCATTTAGATCAACGTTTACCCGCATTCAATACTTCATTTGGACATGATTTATATTTAGCACAACATTAAACGCTACATATTTTATCAAATCTACTAGCAATAATGTAAAGTGAGGAACGATCATACCTGTGTAGTTCGGTATTGCTCGTCTTACCTTTCACATTTCTGTCAAGATGGTCATCTAAATTCATTGAAGTGACCATTGGTTTGGTGTTGCTCTTTTCGAATTGATTTGGCAACTCCTTGCGACATTTAGATGGACAAATGAAAGTTCCCTCTTTCATTTGCTTAATTTGCATCTCCAAGAAGAAATTAATCTTGTCTATCAATGATATCTCAAATGCGATTTACAGATTCCTTGCATGACACTTATTAGTTGCTCCAAAGTAATACAAATATTTTCTACGATATCATTTTCCACAAGATTTGGAATGCAAGATATTAGTGGTATGAGAGTTTAAAGAAAATAACATTGCCAATATAGAGAGTTGTTTTGAAATTCTGTCATCAAGAAGATAGTAACTTCATGCAATCTATTTCCCCTTAATCAGAAATTTATCAAGACATACCAACATAGATATACCAATTGTTATAAAACAATGATAAACCCATTTGTTGGATGACATAACAAGTGTACCAAAAGTTATTTTAGTAACAGTGATACAAATTGTTATTTTTAGTAAAGCATATTACAAACGAGTATTGACTGTTAACAGATCATCCATACATCGAATTTTGAAGAACATACCAACCATTATCCAGACCAAAGGATGTGTTCATCAAGAGACGATTTTTAATAGAAGGATTTTTGTCAATTGTTAGAAACATGAGACATCTCAATTATTTTTCAAAGCTGATGATAGCATTCATCAAAAACGTGAGTGAAGACTTTTTGAAGAATATGCTAATAGATAATACACACCACACAGTATACTAACAGTTATTTAAACCACAGATAGCAATTATCAAATCATGAATGAAATGATTTTATCAAGCTAACTGTTAATACATATCAACAGTTTTGATCTTTTAAAAGTAGATAACTAACAAGTAAACTAATTGACACCAATTGTCATTGAACAACACGTTTTCAACATATGAATCAACAAAGCTAATTGATATTGATTGTTGACAAGGATATCTTAATTGTTAACGCACATCAACTATTACGACTAAGCTTATCAAAGATTCAACAATAAGGGAACCAAATTAACAACAAATAAGTCAATATTGGTTGCTAGCACATATCAACAATTCGGTTTTTGTCAAAAATGATAACTAACCGAAATTTCCTCTTGATGCAATGAGGTGTCGTGCTCGGTGCATCTACTACAATATTGTAGCCTTTCAAGCACACCTGCAAAACAGATTAATGATCTTTTGGTACCCACGCCATTTTGGGTCCTTGGGGGTTAGGCATATCATAATGATGCGATTGAGTGATATGTCTTTGTCGTGTAAAACATGCAGGAGCAATATGACCAATACGTCTACAATAATGACAAGTCACGTTGGGGTTATGCATCCTTCTAGGTTCATAGTAACTTGACGGACGAAAATGGTTTACTCTATTTTCAGCATTATGACTATTGCGCGCTTTATGAACATCATTTCTCCTACTATGAGCAGCATTTCTAGAATAATTATTTCTACGTTGGGAATCATTTCTAGGTGCTCTAAAGGGTTCAAAATTCCTTCTAGTATTTGGCCTATAATATGCATCATTTCTAGGGTAGTTATTTCTAGGTCTTCTAAAATGTTCAACATTTAGTCTAGCATGCATATTGGTTCTAGGATTGCTATTTCTAGGATAAGCATTTTTATTATGAGTCCTAGGTTGAGCCTTAGGTTGTTGGGGTTTAGCTTCAACCTTTTCTTTAGGCTCATTCGTAAACCCTATGCCATGCTTGGTTGACTTCAAATTTTCAAGAACATCATTTAAATTTTTGTGCGAACAGTTAAACTTATCTAATGTGCCTTTAAGCCTTTCTACTTCATTTTTGAGATGCAAGCAAGAAGTACACTTTGTAATAGAGCTTTCGGGCTTATCGGCGTTTCTTTTTCCGAAAAACTTGTTTTCCTCTTTCAACTTCTCATTTTCTAAAACCAGTTTTTCAAAATCTTTTTCTTTTAGAGAGAGTTGTTTTTGAAAATCTTTTTCTTGCAACGACATAGTTTTCTGCAAATCTTTAATAGTCTTGGAAGCATCAACAAACTCACTATGTAATTTATTATAAGCATTTTGCATTTCTTCAAGCGAGTGAGAGTTGGACGTACTTACCTCTTCTTCTTCGTTTGCTATGAGACATTGGCCAGTTGATTCATCATATGAGCTATCCGCTTTTTGAGGCATGCTTTCATACAATTCCTCCAGCTTATCCCACATCTCTTTGGCGGTTTTGTAGTGGGAAATTTTCTGATAGTCTTCCTGATTCAAGGCGCTATACAACATATTTATTGCATTAGTGTTGTATTCACTTACCTTGGCTTTCCCAACTTTTGTTGTCATTTGATCACCATGCTTGATGATTTGCCATAGATAAAAGTTGTTGGCTGTGATGAAAATTCTCATCCGATCTTTCCAATATCAGTAATTTTTTCCATCAAATATTGGGGGCAACATGTTAAAATCACCTTCACCTATTCCTGCAAAAGAGTCACGAGTAGAAGCCATGGATGGTTCTCTCAAACTGTTAAGTCTTCAGAGAGTTGGGCTCTGATACCAATTGTTAGATAATACGCTTAATGCTAGAGGGGGGTGAGTAGCGTTATAATAAAATTTAGCGTAAACTTGCGGAATTTGAAATTTGCAGGAAATAAATAAGTGCGTTAAGTAAACAAAAAGGAAAGAACGCACCGATGTATTCTGGTTTACCACAACAAGTGGCTAGTCCAGTCCCCGAGAGACTCTCTCGAGATTTTCCACTAACTTGTCAAGCTTACGGGTGCTCAACAAACCTTTACAACTTAAGGACACAAGCCTTAACACTTTTGCTAGGAGATACAACACTTCAAGACTTCACTGTTAAGCTTACGGGTGCCTAACCAACCTTTACAACTTAAGGACACAAGCCTTAACACCTTTGCTCGAAGATACAACACTCCAAGACTTCACTGTTAAGCTTACGGGTGCCTAACCAACCTTTACAATCTGAGGACACAAGCCTCAACAATCTTGCTCGGAGATACAACACTCCAAGACTTCAACCAAGGAAACACAAGTTCCTTACAACAAGAGAATCACAATTCTCTTACAAGTGTACAAAACACTAAACACTCAAACAATACACTCCTTAATGAGTAGATATGAGTAAAAGAAGTAAGCTCAAGATCACAACAATTTTGGACAAGAATATGGCTCTCAAAAGCTTTATGAAATGAATATAAAATGATAAACAATAGTATGCAAGCTTATAGCAATTGGATGATCAGTTGTTGTGTGTTGTTGTGTTTAAAACACTGAAATGAAGCTGTATTTATAGTTGAAAAACTTGGCATTACCGTTGCCTAATTGCCAATTAAGAGTTGCTGGTTTTACTGTGTGACAATCGATTGTCAAGAAGTCACAATCGATTGTTTGCCAATCGTTCCAGAAATCAATCCTAGATTTTACGCTTAACAATCGATTGTCCAAGATCAACAATCGATTCTTGGTAACGTTCAAAAAATCATTTTCAGATTTTACGCAAAACAATCGATTATACAAAATCAATAATCGATTATTCAGCAACGTTCAAAAATCTTTTCCAGATTTTAATTTCAACAATCGATTGTACAAAATTAACAATCAATTATTCAGCAACGTTAAAAAAAATCTTTTCCAGATTTTAATTTCAACAATCGATTGTACAAAATCAACAATCGATTACCTGACGGTATTTGAAAACTTTACGATAACGGTCAACTTCACAATCAATTGTGCAATGTTAACAATCGATTATTTATCAGACTTTGAAAATCATTTTAGACACTGCCTCGTGACAATCGATTGTTATATACTCACAATCGATTATTTAATAACTTTGAAAAAGTCTGGAAGACATTGCCTCAACACAATCGATTGTCATATGTTCACAATCGATTATTTTGTGACTTTGAAAAATCTGATGGACACTGTCTCTTCACAATCGATTGTCATTAGCTTCACAATCGATTATTCTGAGTTTTGAAAAACTTTGATGTACACTGCCTCATCACAATCGATTGTCATAAGGTTCACAATCGATTGTCATGCAGGTTTGAAAAACCTGATGCTCACTGCCTTAACACAATCGATTGTCATTAGTTCACAATCGATTGTCATGCAGTCTTGGCTTAACATAATCGATTATCATAAGTGCATAATCGATTATCTTAGTCCAGATTTTAGAGGCATGTTTAAAAATCATTTTGACTAAAGTAAATATGCATGATTTAAAATCATTTAGCATTAAATTAAATATGCATGATTTTGTAAAAATAGTTTTATGAGAGAAGCCATGTCATGAGTCAAGTTGTCAGATCAAGATCACAATTAAGAACGACTCATTTAAACTATAAAATTTTGTATTGCTTGAATCTTGTTATCCACCAATTGCGCTCTTGTACTTGAACTTCGTCATATATCAATTTGCGCTTGATTGTCATTCATCAAAACCTACACATAAGAACACACGTTTTAGTATAAAGCCTTGAGAACGTGTTTCCAACACCCGAGACCTCAACCACACCTACAAACCTATCCCTTAACATCATTCGGACTTGTACCAATCCTTAGATCACTGAAAATAATGCCGAAAATACCATTTAATCAATGATTTGAACCTAAAATTTCCAAACCTTAACCAAACTCTCATTCAACTCAAAACCCAACCAAACAACGTCCGATTAACCTAAAATTTTGCACACACGTCCCAAATGACATGACGGTGCTGCAACAACTTTCGGAAATCCGTTGCGACCCTCGAATCAAAAATTCACTGTCAGACCGGAAACTTCTAAATTCTAACTTTCGGCATTTCTAGCCTAAATGATCTATGGACATCCAAGATACATTCCGAACACGCTCCTATCACCAAAATCACCCAACGGAGCTAACGGAACCATTGGATTTTCATTCTGAGGTCGTCTTGACACTGTTCTAATTATGAAACCTTTTCCAATACTTAAGCTCTCATTTAGGGACTAAGTGTCCCAAAAGACTCCGAATTCTATTATCGAACGTCCCGAAAAAACAATGTAGCAGAAATGAACTTAGGGGAAGCAGTTAATGGGGAAACGGGGCATAAATTCCAAAAATGACCGTCCGGGTCGTCACAATGCGATAGGAACCAGATAACACATGCATCTGACTAGTAATTTTGAACAGAACAAAAAATTATTTAACAATATTCAGCAAGTCATCTCATTATTCATGCAAAAGAGAACATGTTCATATCTAGATTAGAAAGACATTGACTTACTCTTTTAAGAAGGAGATAATACTTGTTTAAAATAGATATCTCAACTAAGTAGAGACTCGTGCTGATAAAATGTTATAAAATAAAAGCGATTTAGTAAAACATGAACAAGATATAGAGATATAGAGAGAAAGAGAGAAGGAAGAGATTTCTTCTTCAAATTTTGTATTTTCCTGTCTATTACAAGTCCTTTATATAGGCATAAAAAGTGAAGAAAATATGTCATGGAATATATCATTCAACATACAAAATATGTTATTGAATATGTCATAAACCATTTGAGATGAATATCATGCAAGTGTATAAAAGTGAATTGAGTTATAATATTTGGTATGTAAGAAGTCTTTTTTGACATTTCTGCCCGGCCATTTGTGTAAAAAAATATCTTTTTCATCAACTAAAAGTTCCTTTTTAAGAGAAATTTAGCAATTTAAATAATCCATTCGATTTTCAAATGTCAGCATCGTTGGATGAATAACTCTATGAAAGATGATAACAGCAAGACGAATACACTTTGATGAATACACTTTGATGATTTTGATAAATACATAGCGAAAATTGATCCCATGAAAATGCAACACTTCAATTTTGATAAATGCTCCACTGGATACACTTTGAGTTTGACAAATGTATTTTTACATTTAATGCTTATATCCCCGTAATCTGGGGCGGATCCACCTCCGACTTATGGATTCACGTGAATCAAGTCGATAAACGTTTGAATGTGAACTTAATTAGTATTGAAAATTTACTCAAAATTGTTTTATTTTAATATTAATCATATTCAAATCTTAAACTTGTTCTTGCTTGAAAACCGTTAGTACTATGGGTGAGTTTCAGGCTTTCAGTTAACCCTTTATACTTAGTTTTACGAATAGAAAACACGACCGCATTTATTTAAATGACATATTTTTATAGTGAATCCTCCTTTGAGACAAAACAAGAGATAAGTGAGCTTCCTTAACCAGCTCTAGTATTAAAAAAATTTCGGTAGAGAACGCTATCTCCCGAATGGGGCCTTACCCTGTGCAAACTTGGATATAGTCGGGCTCCAATGGGAATACCGGACACCGGATGAAAAACAAAAAAAAGAGATAAAATGAATGTAATTCAATATTTTCTTTAACATGTTTCTCTTTAACTCGTTGATTTTCATGTTTTCTCACCACTTCTTAAATGGTAACTTGACTAGCCAGACAAGAGGAGCAAGTAGCTTCTTAAATTTTACTAATACATTATATTCTCAAGATTTCACTTCAAGACAAGCAAATAACTTCTTATAATTTTATTACTAATTAATACATTCTCGCATGGGTTTTCGTGGAGTGAAAATTAAATAGAACATAGTACCTCATTTTCATGTAGGGTTATCTGGTAGAAGTAAGAGACAAAAATCGTAGAAATAAAAGAGTTCAGAACGATACAAACAAAGAAGATACAGAGTGTCAATTTCTAGCTCATTGTAGTAAAAGGAATCACGAGATGCTTGTCATCTTTGTACTAAGCTTCACCTTCGTCTGTATACAATAATCGGAGACGAATTCATAATTTAGAGTTAATGAGTTCAGTATAAATATAATTTATTATATACGTATACGTAATTAACTTACATTTGACATATACGTATTCATCATTCTAATAAAATATAATGAATTCATTTGAATAAGCAATATATGACAACAATATACGCGCAAGACGAAAAAAAGAATACAAAATTATTGAAGCAGAAAGACAATAATATTGGACTGAAACTGAAAGTACTGGTCCTACTGGTAACAGAAATATTGGACTGTTCAGTGAGAGAGTAATGATAAGAGCATAGAACATCCAGAGAAGAACAAAGAATTTAATGGTGAAGGTTCTGACCGTCAAGAGAAAAAGTTAGCATAGTTTGGACAGACAGTCAGAGTGTCAAACAAACATGTAATACTCAATCTTTAATAACGATCGGTGCATCAATAAATGAAACAAATGGGGCGTAGATATTGCAATAAAATTGGATCAGTGGTTTGGGTCCCCAAGAGTTTAATTTGATTGCGGTTTGGTCCAGTACTCTTCTTTTCCAGTTTAATTATCTTATATCCAAATTCACTAGACTAACCGGAAACAACCTTTTAATTTTAAAAGGATAGGAGCAAGGTTTACGTACGCACTATATTCTCCAGATTTCACTTGTAGGGTTATATTAAATTTATTATTGTTGCTCGGATGGTTCTGGTCCACTCTTTTTGGATTTAATTATTGATATTGAACCTTTACCCGTAGGGGTGAGCATCGGTCGATTCGATTTGGTTATGAATATTGTCGATTTTGCATACTGATTATTAATTTAAAAATATGATAAATTCTAAGATATTTGGTTAAGAGTGAAGTAATAACGACCATTCTACCACACCCCTTGGCTGCGATGGTTTTCGTCCACTCATACCACTCTAAATCATCTCAAAGGCACATTTATTCGTTTGTTTGTGTTGTCTTTTATCATATGGTATTAATTATTAGTACAAAATGTACAAGCAGTCACAGTATCACCAATTTGTGTGTGTAATAGCAGCCGCATCCCACTTGGCATTAAAAGGGTCGGCAGATATTTAGCCATAGCTTGTTCTCATCTTTAACTAACTTTTCCCTTGCCATCTTCATGAAATGAAAACTACATTTCTCAATCTAGAGCTCCTGTTATCATTTCGGTAAGTTAGTTGCGATCTTTATTACGCATGCAATGATATTTTTCTAATTTGTTAGTTGGTATTGGTACAATTGTGTAATATCCCAGACGAATCTCACATTGAACACAAGGATTGTTATACAAATAGCTCGCTAAAGTTAATGTTTATTTTTTTAGCCGGTATACATAGATTATGTATTAATTATACACAATTATACATAAATTTTACATATATTATATATCCGTTAACAATTTTTAGTTTAAAAGATTAGGTGGACGGTTATTTGGATTAATTCTTCATAAGTAAACAAGCCTCAGTGATCGTGCGCATGACTGAGCCCAAAACGAATATTATCATTAGTAGGTTAGGTTGTTACAAATTAGTAATCCTCTAATTAATGACAATGTGTTAATACGTGGATTAATCTAATTGACTTAAACTTGATGGAGATGTAATGCAGACATTACCAGAGACACCCTTCTGCAAATATCACTTAGTCGTAAATGGGAACAAACTCAAGATATATGCTTCAAGCCGAGATAAAACCACACGACAAGGGGTCAAGGAAGGAAAAATTTTCTAAAGCCCTATAGCCTCTTGAAAATAAGTACAGACGTTTCTGCACTGATTCGCAAGACTTTACCTGGCATGCTCATGACTTATGAGACCTATGCAATCTAGTGCTCTGATACCAACTTGTCACGATCCAAAATCCCACCGAAGCCATAGTAACGCCTAACACCGCTTACTAGGCAAGCCAACAACAAAGATGCAGAAATAAACAAAAGCATCAATTTAGGAGAAAATAATATCCCACAATTTAATGCACGAATATAATTTTTTTATTTGTAAAAATAATGTTTTGATTATTATCATGAACATGAGTGGCCAAGAACCTTATTATTCTGCAGTTATGGATCATTATTGACTATTGTAATTTGACGGTTGATTACTTTGCTTGATTTTATCATATTAATTTATTTATTCAATCTTACACTCTATCATTAGCTTACCCTCCCTCACATCAATAAGTGTCTTTTCAGTGACCAAAAAAGGTTGCTCCAAAATAATTGGAACCTTCTCATCAGCCATGTAGTCAAGAATAATGAAATTTGCGGGAAAGATGAACTTCCCAATTCGCACCAACACATCTGTGATGACCCGACCCGTCGTCTCATGTGTTGCTGTTGCATTTCTCCCATTTTATGCTTCTTCATATTTCATTATCGGTATTTGTTGGGTTAGAGTTAAATCGAACTGATTTTAGAAGGAAATGAGAGACTTAGTCTCTTTAAGGAAGGTTTAGTTTGACAAAGTCAATCGGATACTGATTTATGAGTTAGAGAGCTCGGATATAATTTGCACTGGTTCAGTTAGCTCTGGAAGATGATTTGTGACTTAGAAGCGTGATCGAAAGTGATTTTGGAGGTCCGGTGTAGAAATAGGCTTGAATTGGCGAAGTTAGTATTTTGGCGATTTTCGGTTGATAGGTGTGATTTTGATCCAAGGATTTTAACAGAATTCCGAGAGTTGCAACAGCTTTGTTAGGTGATTTGGGATGTTTGTGCAAAATTTCATATGATTCGGAGGTGGTTTGGTCTGGTTTTTTATCAAATACGTATTTTGAAAGTTTTAGAAGAATTTAGGCTTGAATCCGATGTAATTTGATAGTTTTGGTATTGGTTTTGGTGTTTTGATGATTAGAGCCAGTTTGAATGATGTTTTAGAATGGGTTGGTACGTTTGGCTGAGGTCCCGGGGCCTCGGGGTGATTTTGGATGGACAACGGGATGAATTTTGGACTTGTGCGATTGCTGATATATCTGGTGTCTGGTATTTCTGCATCCGCGGAAAAGGGTCCGCAAATGTGGAAGGGGAGTCGCAGGTGCAATTTTGAGGCTGAAGTGACTTCCGTAGAAGCGCTCCGTGGCCCGCAGATGCGGTCACCGCAAAAGCGGTCCTTGGCGAGTTAGTAAATTCCGCAGAAGCGAAAAGGTCTTGTCAAAGGTATTAAATTCTATCTTCGCGAATTTTTTAAAGAACTTAACATTTCCAATTCGGACTTGGAGGTTTTTGTGCGATTTTGGAGATGGAATCAATGGAATTCATTGAGGTAAGGAATTTTGAGCCTAAAACATGAATCTAATGTGTTATTACATAAATTAAGGGTAAAAAACCTAGGAATTAGAGATGAAAAATAGAGGTTAGAGTTTGAACTTAAGCGAAAGAAAAATGGGGATTTGGGGGGCTAATTGGACTCCGATTGTGGTTATTTTTATATGCATAGACTCGTGGAGAGATAAGGAATCCGATGATGGTAAATTTTCTAACATTTGAGAAGTGGGACCGAGGCTCGTATTTTGTAAATTTCGTGAATTTTAATATTTTTCGAGTCTTTTCGATTAGATTAAGTTCCCTTAGCCTATTATAATGTATTCATTGCGGTTTTGGCCAGATTCGACGCGTGAGGAAGTCTTTCTAGAAGCAAGGGCATAGCGAGCTAGACTTTTGGCCGGCTAGGAGGTGAATAATATTTTTAAATGATGTCCTAAGGATTTGAAACCTTGAATTTGTACAGCGTAGTGCTATGTTGAGATGAGATACGCGCCCAATGATGAGTGCAGGGTCATTTACTATTGGGAATTGTGACTTGGTCCATCCCGGCTGATACTTTACCGCATATTCGACAATGACTTGTTGTTTTTTACCATGATTTGGGCTTATTGCCATACTTGAGGCTTATTGCCGAGTATTTGAAATACTTTGTGTATTATCATCTCTATTTCCTCACTATTTGAAATATTACTTGAACTCAGTCCAATTAAATTACATTGTTTTATGAACTTAGCTATTTTTACTCAAACTTGAGATTAAATTATATGTGGACGTGTTTGAGCTGAGCACCGTTGTTTTACTGATGCCCGAGGGGCTTATGCTTATTTTTCACTGATTGAGCCCGAGGTGCATATGTGAGGATATGATAAGTGATGTGAGGAGGCTTTTAGGCCTCACGTGTTATGTGATCAAGCTTTCAAGCCTCGAGTGTGTTGTGAGAAGGCTTTCAGGCCTTATGTTGATGTGATCAGGCTTTTAGGCCTTATTTACATGCCACGATATGGCTTGATATTGCGCTTGCGCAGTAGGAGCCCCTCCGGAGTCTGCACCCCCACAGTGAGCGCGGGTACCCATGTGATTGAGAATGATCTAGAGAGGCTACTGTTGTACTGATTGACTGATACTTAGCCCGTGGGGCGTATACTGTACTAAGAGGTTGATATTAAGCCCGAGGGGCCGGTTTCTGGCTATTTCTCACTTGTTGAAAATATTTGTCTTTAACTGTTTTAGAAGAAGAATTAAATTGATACTTCACTGTTTTACTGCCTAACTGATTTTACTTCTTTAGATATTGTTCCTTTGTACATTTTTGAGATTTCTAGCTTTCAGTCATTATTTATTTTTATTACTCACACGGTCGGAGTACTCACATTACTCCTTGCACTGTGTGCAGATACAGGCAGAGTTGAGTTCATCCCTGAGCGTTGATCTCCTTCCAGACCGGGCGGACTAGGAGTGACGAGGTAGCTATTGACGTCCGCATCCCCGTATCTCCTTTATCTTCTATTATTTAAATTATCTTCAGACTTTGTTCCTAATTCCAGACTTGTAGTATTTTAATAGACTCTGTAGTAGCTCGTGACTTGTGACACCCCGATTTTGTGTTGTGTTAGGAAGGTTCCCTATTTTATCATTTTACTTCCACACTTATGATAATGCTATTTCTATTTTAGACTTATTAATGCTAAGTAACTGTTAAAGAAACGTTGTTATTCTATTGGCTGGCCTTGTTTTCACGAGAGGCGCCATCACGACTGGGTTTGGTAATTAGGTCGTGACAAGTTGGTATCAGATCCTAGGTTACATAGTCTCATGAGTCATGAGCAGGTTTAGTAGAGTCTCGTGGATCAGTACGGAGACATCTGCATTTATCCTCGACAGGCTACAGATCCTTTAGGAAAAACTTCATATGCTTGTCGTGCGATTTTGTTGATCCGAGAACTAAACTTCTGTGTTCTATTGTCTCGCAGATGGCGAGGACTCGTGCTATCGGACGAGACGAAAAACCACTAGTGCGACCTACCGAGGGCACCAGAGGCCGTGGATGCGATCATGGTCGTGGTAGAGGTAGAGCCGCGATGGTAGCACCTATTGCTCCATTAGTTGCCCTGGCACAGGATCAGGCTCCAGCTGCGGACATTCAAGTTGCACCTGTTCAGGCACCGGTAGTGCCCATTGTGATTTCGATTCTTCAAGATGCCCTACTAAAATATTATCAGTTTGCGCTGGCCTAGCTCAGGCCGTTTTAGCCACTACCTCAATAGCTACTTCACAGGTCGGGGAAGGCAATCGGAACCCTACTGCTCGCACACCTCAGCAACTAGTGCAGGGACTGCAGACATCGGGAGCACCTCCAGCTCATCCGGTTGCACCAGTTTAGGACTTTGTAGTTCCAGCTATGCCAGATGATGAGCAGCATCATCTTGAGAGGTTCAGTAGGCTACAGCCTCCTTCATTCAGTTGTGCTCAGGGCGAGGATGCCCAGGGTTTCCTTGACAAGTGTCAGCGTATGCTTCAAACGGCTGGGAGTTTGGAGTCGAGTGGTGTGGCATTTACTGCATTTCAGATAACTGGAGCTGCCTTCACTTGGTGGGAGACGTATGAGCAGCGTAGGCCGGCAGGTTCAGCGCCTTTGACTTTGCATGAGTTCTCCACTCTCTTCTTGGAGAAGTGGGTACTAAAGTCTTAGAGAGAGAAGCTATGTAAACCGTTTGAGTGGCTTTGACATGGAGATATGACTGTGACCCAGTATGAGGTGAGGTTTTCTAAGTTGCATCGTCATAGCTCCTGGATAGTTCTGACTGATTGCGAGAGGATCAAAAGGTTTGTGGATGGACTTAATTATCACCTTTGTGTTCTGATGACTCGAGAGAGAGTTCTAGGCATCTCATTTGAGGATGCAGTTGATATTGCTCGTGATATTGAGATGGCTCACCATCAGGATAGATAGGAGAGGGAGTCTAAGAGGCCTCAAGGTTTTGGCAGTTACAGTGGTGCTCTATCTAGGGGCTAGTTCCAGCAGGGTAAAGGTCGTTCCTACATACCTCCTCAGTTGACTCGTCCCGAGTATAGTGAGGCATCTTCTGGCCGTGGTCATCAGGGGTTTCAGCAGGGTGAGTCTTCAGTAAGTGCCCTTCTAGCTCAGAGTTCTTCGCATGCCTCGTCTATTCAGGGTTCACCCGTGCTGAGTGCATTAGCTAGTCACTCTAGTCAAGGGGCTCCCTTCAGTCCCATTCTCCAGCACCTGGGAGCTAATACGAGTGTGGGGAGTTTGGACACATGTGGAGGCACTGTCCTCTTCGTTCTGCCAGTTCATCACAATAGAGGGGTCAGCCTTCGTCTTCAGCACCAGTTTCTTCAGCAACCACCCAATCAGTTAGGGGTAGGGGTTAGGCAGCTAGGGTTCGCCCCATAGGTGAAGCTCGATCGGGTGGAGGTTAGGCTCAATTTTATCCTATCCCAGACAGGACGGATGCCCTTGCGTCATATGCTGTTATCATAGGTATTATCTTAGTCTGCCACAGAGGTTCCTCTGTCTAATTTGATCCCGATTCCACCTATTCTTATATGTATTCATATTATTCTCATCATTCGGGTATGATCCGAGGGTGTCTTGCCTTACCTGTGCACGTATCTACCCCGGTGGGCGATACTATTATTGTAGACCATGTGTATCGATCTTGTTTTATGACTATTGGGGGTCTGGAGACCCGAGTTGATTTATTGCTGTTGAGCATAGTGGACTTTGATGTAATTTTGGGCATGGATTGGCTATTTCTGTGTCATACTATTCTATATTGTCATGCTAAGACATTCAATTTGGCTATGCAGGTTGTTCCGAGGATCGAGTGGCGTGATGTGACAGATTATGTCCCTAATAGAGGGATTTATATCCTAAAGGTCCAGCGTATGGTTGGGAAGGGTTGTCTCATATTTAGCCTTTGTGCGGGATGTCGGAGCTGAGGCTCCTAGCGTTGATTCTGTTCCAGTTGTGAGGGAGTTTCCCGATGTTTTTCCTGCAGACCGGCCCGGCATGCCACCAGACAGGGACATTGATTTTTGTATTGATCTGGTGGTGGGCGCTCAGCCCATTTCCATTCTGTCGTACTGTATGGCACCGGCAGAGCTAAAAAAGTTGAAGAAGCAGCTTTAGGAACTCCTAGATAAGGGGTTCATTCGGCCTAGTATGTCACCTTGGGGTTTACCTGTTCTATTTGTGAAGAAGAAGTATGTCACAATGATTATGTTTATTGATTACAAGCAGTTGAAAAAAGTAACAGTGTAGAACAAGTATCCCCTGCCTTATTTTGATGATTTATTTGACCAACTTCAGGGAGCGAGGGTGTTCTCCAAGATTGATCTTCGTTCGGGTTATCACCAGTTGAAGATCAAGGATTCAGATATTCTCAAGACTTCTTTCAGGACTAGTTATGAGTTTCTTGTTATGTCTTTTCGGCTGACCAATACCCCAATAACATTCATGGATTTGATGAATAGTGTATTTTGGACTTATGTGGATTCGTTTGTTATTGTATTCATTGATGATATTATAGTATACTCACGTAGTTAAGTGGAGCACGTTGAGCATTTGCAAGTGGTATTGCAGAGATTGAGAGAGGAGAAGCTTTATGCAAAGTTCTCCAAGTGTGCTTTTTCGCTCGGTTTAGTGGATTTCTTAGGGCACGTGGTGTCAAGCAATGGTATTCAGGTTGATCCAAAGAAGATAGAGGCAGTTCAGAGTTGGCCTAGACCATCCTCAGCCACAGAGATTCGTAGTTCCTCGGTTTGGCATGTTATTATCACCGGTTCGTTAAGGGTTTTTCATCTATTGCCTCGCCCTTGACCAAGTTTTCGCAGAAGGGTGCTTCGTTTGTATGGTCGGGCAAGTGCAAGGAGATCTTTCAGAAGCTTAAGATAGCTTTGACCACATCTCTAGTATTGGTTTTACCATCAGCCTCAGGTTCTTATGTCGTCTATTGTGATGCTTCGAGAGCAGGGATCGACTGTGTATTGATGCGGGAGTAGAATGATTGCATATGCTTCTCGCCAGTTGAAGCCCCACGAGAAGAACTACCATGTTCATGACTTAGAGTTGGCTGCTGCAGTTCATGTGTAGGCCCAAGCTTAGTTGAAGTTTTGAAGAATGACAAATAAACTCACTGAAGGACTAAGTCCATCTTAAGAGACACGGTTGTTATGGCCCATGCACACGAGATGCATGTGAAGAAGATAAGCCTTTGGGATCAAGCAGCAATATCTACTAAATATCTTCTGAACTAATGGAAAATATTGCATATGGGATAAGGCGAAGAAGTCTTCTTATGAGAAGAGAACATATCCGAATAAGGGTCGGAGTTTGGATTGGTCTAGGACTCAAAATCAATGGAAGATCAGAAATGAGTCACAATCAAACTCTAATTACTAATCTAATAAATAACTGAGTTGCTCTCTTTTACAGGTATGCACATACGCTGAAGTTAAGCTAAATTGTGAGCAAAAGATCAAGGCTATTTTGCAAGCAATTGGTGTGAGATCAAGTGTGCACGCCTGCAGCTACTTGAACAAGATAGAAGAACCTGTTCCATTATGTTTATTCTTATTCTAGTTCAACTGTAGTAGGTGATTTAAAACTTGTTCCTTTCTAGATTTCATAGAAGCAATTGTATTAGGTACTTTGAATGTTCAAATTAGAGTTAACTTGAAAGTGTCGCAACAGTGTAGGCTGTGTGCCACTGAGATTAGAGTTAATCCTTAGGTTTACAAGAGTTTTGTATTGTTGTCTTTGGATCATTTAGTTTAGTGGATATTTGGGAAAATCCTCTTGAGTAGTAGGTCATGGATTTTTTTACCTTTTGAGCCAGGTGTTTTTCACGTAAAAATATCTATGTTCTTGTCTTTCTTTAATTTAATTCCGCAAACAGTAGTTGTTAGAACACCTAGAAGAACCAGGTTCTTCTAGATTGAAAATTGGGTACCACACATATCACCCCCCCCCCCCCATCTTGTGTGGTATTGACCTTTTTAATATCAAATGGTATCAGAGTGGGTTATACTTGAAAAGGCTAGCACCTTAGGAAAAGATCAACATGAGTGCACCACCTGGGAACTAAGAAGGGCAATACACTGCCATGCCTCCAATCTTTAATGGACAGTATTACTCATAGTGGAAGAATAGGATGAAGGATCACATCATAGGGAAAGACTATGAAATCTGGGACATAGTGGTTGATGGTCCTTTAGCAACTACAATAAAAAAATGAGGAAGGAGTAGAAGTGCCAAAGACAAGGGCTGATTGCATTGCTGAAGATTTGAAAAAGTGGGAGAAAAATGCAAGAAGTGGCTTCTATGTGGACTTGGTCCCGATAATACAACAGGATCAAAATATGTACTACTGCCAAAGAGATATGGAACACGTTGCAAGTGGATCATGAAGGAACACCTCAAGTGAAGAAATCCAAAGAAACATTGTTGTATTCTCAATATGAGAATTTTACTATGAAAGATGGAGAAACTATTTGAGAGATGTACACTAGGTTCAATACACTGACAAATGAACTTAAGTCTCTTGGAAGAGTTATTCTTGAACAAGACAAAGTTGAGAAGATCTTGACAAGAGTTCTTCCAGTTGCTTGGGAAAGCAAAATCACTACTATTCAGGAGTCCAAAAATATGTCCACTCTCTGGCTGGATGAACTGATTGGGAATCTTACTGCTTATGAACTGAGAAGGAAAAATAGAAAGATGGATAAACCCAAGAAAGAGAGAAGCTTGACTCTCAAAAGTACAGAAGGTTCAAATCTGGAAGATGATGAGATGGCTATGATCACTAGAGATTTCAAAAAGTACCCGATGAGAGAAAATAATTCATCAAGAGGTACAAACTTCAACAACACAAGAGCTCTTGAGAAACAGACCAATGATGGCTACAATAAGTATGGTAAGACTGACCACATGATCAAGAATTGCCATCAATGGGAAATTGAGTGGAAGAAAGAAAGGGTTGTACGAAGAAATAGGAAGAAGGAACTTGTTCAACCCAAGAGAAACAAATGTTCAACCAAGGCTATGGTGGTTGCTTGGGGTGAAACCTCTGATGAAGACTCAGAAGATGAAACAGAAGAAGAGCAAGATCTTATGGACATTGGAGAATCAGATGATGAGCAGGAGGTAAGTATTCTCCATCTCAAGGACAAAATTCACTTTATGTCTAAAGAAAGGTTGGCTGAGCTATTATTAGACTTCATTGATGAGTCTGAAATAGTTAATAATAAAAAGGAAGTTCTGTCTCGGGAATGTGTTATCCTAAAAGCAAAATGCAAAAGTCTTAAATCTAGGGCGGATGAGAGCGATAATAAAAATGTTGAGTTCAAGAACTGGGTTCTTGAACTTGACAATGTATTCTAGAACTTAGGTCAGAAAATATAAAATTGAAACTAGGAATAGGAAAGAAGAAAGATGATCACTCATTTCTCACTCTAGAAGAAAATCTAGGAAAATGAAAGATGAACCGTATAAGAATGATGAACCGTATAAGAAAGATGAATTGATTAAGGTTCTAAAAGAAGATCTTGGAATGGTGAAACATGAACTTGACAGAACTTGCAAATGGAACAAAGCTTCTGATGCTCTCTTCTGATTGCAAGAGCATCACAGTAATAATAAAAGAGGACTTGGTTATTGGACTCAAGATCCAAAATGGACCCCAAAAACAAGTACCTCACACTTCCTGAAAATAAAATCTACACATACTATGGAAAGACTGGCCATTATAAAAATGAATGCAATGCAAAGGAAAAGGCCAGTCAAAGGAACAAAGATTTTGTTCAAGAAAAACACAAGATGCCTAGCTGGGCGAGAAAAAATCTGATTCATCCTTTTGCCCATAGAAAGGGACCCAAACTTGTTTGGGTTCCTAAGACTAACCCATGTTTTCTTTTTGCAGGTTCAAGTGAAAGGGAGTAGCCAAATATGGTATATGGATAGTGGGTGCTCAAAACACATGACTGGAACAGGGACTGGTTCCTTTCATTTGTGAACCTGAAAGGAGGTAATATCTCCTTTGGAAATGGAAAGAAAGGTGAGACATTGGGTTGAAAAGGTAGGTAAGACAGAGTCTCATTCCATCGACAATGTCTACTTGATAGATGGCTTAAAATACAACCTAATCAGTGTGTCACAACTGTATGACAAAGGTAACCTTGTAGCTTTCACTTCTACCAAATGTTTTGTGATTAACCTTACCACTGACAAGATTGTTTTGCAGGGAAAAAGAGTTAACTATATTTATATTGTAGATTTGTTAACTCTTTCAAAAAATAAAACACTTTTCTAAGTGTGCCAGTTAATGACCCCCTCCTGTAGCACAAAAGACTTGGCCATGCCAGTCTAAATCAGCTAAAAAAATTAGCCTCCAAGGACTTGGTGATAGGGTTACCTAATATCAAGTTTAAGGAAGAAAATTTTGTGAGGCATGTGCAAGGGGAAAGCAGGTAAGGTCATCCTTCAAATCCAAGAAAATGGTAAGTACGTCCAAGACGGTGGAACTGGTTCATATGGATCTTTGTGGTCCAATGAGAACCATGAGCAAATGTGCAAAGAAATATATGATGGTACTTATTGATGATTATTCTAGATTTACCTAAATACTATTTCTGACATCCAAATATGAGGCATTTGAAATGTTTACTGCCTTTGTTGGAAAAACTCAGAAAGAATTAGAAAATCAACTTGCATCTATTAGGTCTGATCATGGAACTGAATTTGAAAATGTAAAATTTGCTTAATATTGGGATGAAAATGGCATATATCACAACTTCTCTGCAGCTAGGACTCTTTAGCAAAATGGTGTAGTTAAAAGAAAGTAAAGGACCCTTGAGGATATGATAAGGACCATTCTTCTCTCTAGTAAACTACCTCACAGCTTCTGGGTAGAGGCTGTGAATACTGCATGCTACATAATCAATAGATGCATGACTAGACCTCTTGTGGAAAAAACTCCCTATGAGCCCTACCTTAGGACTTTTGGTTGCAAGTTCTATGTGCACAATAATGGAAAGGAATCCCTAGGTAAGTTTGATCCAGAAGTGATGAGGGAGTATTCTTAGGATATTCTTCACATAGCAAAGCATATAAAGTATTCAATAAAAGAAACTTGTGTGCAAAAGAAAGTGTGCATGTTGTATTTGAAGAAACTAACGTTCTTTCTGAGAGACAAGAACATGAAGATGAAGCTATTAACTTGGTAAGAGAATTGACTGAAGCAACATCAAAAGAAGGAACAGGTGATGGAACATGTTCTTCCACTTAGGGACCTGACTGGGGGAACTAATCAGGGAGAAAATGAAACAAACTCTCAACAAGAACCTATTCAAAAACATGTTCCTCATCAACAAACCATAGGAGAATCAACTAGTAGAAACCGGTTGGTGGTGAAATCCCACAAGTATCAAAGTTCTCATCCCATTGAGAACATCATCAATTAGACAACATCTGGAGTCAAAATTAGATCGC
Source organism: Nicotiana benthamiana (assembly GCA_034376525.1). Classification (NCBI taxonomy): domain Eukaryota; kingdom Viridiplantae; phylum Streptophyta; class Magnoliopsida; order Solanales; family Solanaceae; genus Nicotiana; species Nicotiana benthamiana. The sequence continues at coordinate 46,119,936 of CM067323.1, forward strand.
AGCTAAAGAATCTCTGTGAGTTTGATTCTTTTCTACCTCTTATTGAACCTAAAAATATTATTGAGGCGTTTCAAGATGCAGATTGGGTCAATGCTATACAGGAGGAACTCAATCAATTTGAAAGAAGGCAACTCTGGCATCTAGTTCCTAGACCCAACGAGAAATCAGTCATTGGTACCAAATGGGTCTTCAGGAATAAACTTGATGAAGATAGAACTGCTACAAGAAACAAGGTAATGTTGGTGGTTCAGGGCTATAGCCAAGAGGAAGCGATTGACTATGATGAGAACTTTGCTCCAGTTGCAAGACTAGAGGCAATCAAACTCCTCATTGTCTTTACAGCACATTTGGAATTCACTCTCCATCAGATGGATGCCAAAAGTTCCTTCCTATATTGCTACCCCAAAGAAGAAGTGTTTTTGAAACAACCTCCAGGATTTGGTAAAAAGGAATGTCCTAAGCATGTGTACATGTTGGACAAGGCTCTATATGGGCTCAAACAGACCCCAAGAGCTTGGTATGAACGACTATCAAAATTCCTACTGTAGCATGGGTACAAAAGAGGTAAAATTGACAGCACTTTATTCCTAAGAGAAAAAGGTAAAGACTTCCTTGTTGTACAAAATATATGTTGATGACATAATATTTGGGGCTACTACTTATAGGTTGAGTAAGGACTTTGCAAAGTTAATTGGAAGTGAGTTTGGAATGAGTATGATGGGTGAACTAAATTTCTTCCTAGGCTTGCAGATTAAACAAAGCCCAAATGGGACTATGATCCATCAGCAGAAGTATACAAAAGAAGTAATCAAAAAGATTAAAATTGAGGACTCCAAAGAAATAGATACACCTATTTCAACTGCCACTAAATTAGATGTTGATGAACCTGGTTCATTAGTTGATCAAACTTTGTATAGGGGTATGATTGGTTCACTTTTGTATCTTACTGCAAGCAGACCTGACATTGTTTCCAGTGTAGTGATTTATGCTTATTTCCAGAAAAATCCAAAGGAGTCACACTTGACTGCTGTCAAGAGGATATTGAGATATCTGAAAGACACCACTTATTTGTGTCTTTTGTATCCCAAAGGTAGTAATTTTGATCTACTAGGATATGTTGATGCTAATTATGTAGGTTTCTTAATGGTCAAGAAGAGTACTTCAGGTATGGCAGATTTCTTGGGGTCATGTCTAGTGTCATATGCTACCAAAAAGAAATATTCAGTAGCCCTGTCTACTGCTGAAACTGAATATGTTGTTGCTGCTTCTTGTTATGCTCAATTGCTATATATCAAACAATAGCTGGTAGACTTTGTATTTGAAATGGGATGTATTCCAATATTTTTGATAACACTAGTAGTATAAGTATGAAAAATAATCATGTTCATCATAAAAGGACCAAGCACATAGATGTTAGACACCACTTCTTAAGAGATAACTATGAGAATGTGTCAATCTCCATATATTTTGGTACTATTGATAAGCAAATAGATGACATCTTCACTAAAGTATTAAGCATAGAAAACTTTGAAAGGAACATGTTGGAAATAGGGATGATTAAAATCACCTAAAAAGGTCTATTTCAGAATGCATAATGAAAAAAAACTGAAAATGGAAATAAATTGGTTATGAGTCCTTATTTCAATGTAAATATCTAAACTAATTCTTACTCAGCCTCATACTTTAATTAGTATACTCTTGTGACATGGGTTTATATGAATCTCAGATCTCTTACAAAGTTTTTCTATTCTGATATTTGAGGCATGATCAAGAGAAGTTTTATTTGAAGAACCTGGTTCGTCAGTATATGCTCGTGAGAAAGTTCATGTATGTTTCCATACTTTTCACAATTAGAAAGATAAAATTACCAATCATGAGCAGAAGTCCTAGTTAAACCAAAATTTAGAAATTCTATCCGTTGAGCATCGAACCAGTTTCATTATCCTGGGAGTCTAAATAAAACGGGAATTTTTCCTAAAAACTAGTGTCGCTCAGTAATCTCTAAAGAGATCGGAATTATAATTTGATTAGACCCCTAATTGATTACTGAAATAGCTGTCATTACAGGCTTAATCGTGATCCCTCATTAAATACCCACCGCTCCACCTCTCACCACTCATAATTGTAATTTCTGATAAACCCATTTCTTCTCAAAAATTCCCCAAAATATTTCCAGAAATACTCTGTCATGAATAATCCCCAAGATAATCCTGGAACTCCCTAACTAATTTCCCCTAGTACTTCATCATCAACACCTCCTATTAAAACCCCAAAACCTAGATTTCACCGGCAAAAGAGTTAGCCAGAAAAATAATAGCATCTAGATCTCTGAGAAAAGCCTTAAATGACAAATTAAAAGCCAGCCAACAAAAAGAGGTTTCAGCTGAAGAATCTGACTCCAGCTTTGAGTCTGAAAAATTTAATTCTGCTAGTGAAGGAGAAGAACCTGGGTCTTCTGACAATGACAAGAGTCAAGAAACCCCAGGTGAGGTGAACACTTGTTTTTTATTTTCTGATTTGGCATAGAGGGAAGACACTAGGTTTGTGTTGGTGGATTCTGTAAGGAAAGCTGAAGAGGCTGAGTCTAGTAGGAGGAGAAAGAAAAAGAAAGGGAAGGTTCTTGTTATCTGTGGTAGTGGAGAAGAAGATGCTTAATATTAGGGGTAAGCGAATCAGGAGAGACTGCTAAGGGACTTGTTCATTTGAGTAAGTAACACGATGAACATGGTTCATCTTTGGAGGAAACATTAGCATATAATCTAAAGAAGGTGGGGGCAGTTATGACCCAAAGAAGCGCAAGGCGTCTTCACGAAGGACCCTAATTGCTTCTAAACCAGCAATGAAAAGCAAAGTATCATCTTCCAAGACTGCTGCTACTTCTGTACCGAGGGGAAGAGCCACAAGAAGCAAAGTAAAACAAAGTGAGGTAGAACTACGTAAAGCTTTAGAGAATAGTAAGAAAAAGAAGAAGGAAAAAGGAAAAGAAAATGTTGTGGAAAGTTCTGAGGCTGCTGATGAAGAGGATGAGGATATGGAACTGGTTCATCAAGAGAGGTACAACTGTGGAGGTTCCCATTGCCAAATCAAAAGAAACCAAGAAGAAGTCTTCAAAATTTGTACCCGTTGAACCCCCATTGGCCAAAAGAACTAGGTTTGAAGCGAAGGAAAAACAAGTAAAAGTTACTGAAGAAGAAGATGAAGAGTGGAGTGGAGAAGAAGAGGAGGAGGAGTCTGAATATGAACAATATCATTTTGTCATTTTTAGCATGATAAAGATATTGAAGGGAAGGTTGCTGAAAGACCTGGAGGAGCAAGGCATGCTTAGGTTGGTGGATGCTTTAGAATCACAAAGGTGGAAGGACATGGTCCTTCAGATGGATGGAAGACTAGACAGAAAAGAACTGATTGAATTCTTGGCAAATGGCTCTGTGAAAAATGGGCTAGTAACCAGTGTAGTGAAAAGAGTAAGGGTGAAGTTTGATGCACCTGAATTGGGTAGGATTCTAGACATTCAAGGTAAAGGCTATGATGATTACCCCAGGCAAAGGTGGTCGTAACTAGATTATCTGCCCACTGCACTCCAAACACTAGGAACTTCTGTGATACAAAGGATGCTAAAGATGTGCCTGATGCAAGATTTGTTCAAAAGAGTGAGATAAAGCCAGAGCATAAAGTGCTCTTTGAGTTTGTGAACAAGTGCCTGCTGCCTAGATAGGAAAGGAGGCATACAATAAATTATATGGACCAATTTCTCATGGAGTGTCTTGTGAGGAGTAAGCAAATTAACTGGCTTGCTTTCATAGTCAAACTGTTGGATAGAGTCAGCAATGGTTCAAAGGCTTATGCTACTCCATATGGATTCATTCTGACAAATGTACTGAATAGGCTAAACATTCCCTTGAAGAAATGGGAAATGTCCTCCAATAAGGAGCACTTTAGAATCAAAACCCTCCAGGCATGTGACTATCTTCTAAGTGTAGGCCCTGTTGAACCTGGTTCATCAGTGAAGACTCTAGTGAGTAGTAAGGTTAGTCTTTAGTTCAAGATTGTGGGACCAAATATGCTTAGATTGCTAAGCTTCAGGCTCGTGTGGTTGAGCTGGAAGATGAAAGGAATAGGCTGAAAGCAGAGCTAGCAAAAGAAAAGGAAAAGAGTGAAGTGATGTTACAAACAATGCTTAACCTACTCCAATCCCAACCCTCTAGTTCCTCAAAGCATTAGCCAACTTTGTCCTAGCTTTGAACCAGTTCAGTTACCTCCCCGTGACTCAGATTAGGGATTTTTCTTGTTTTTGCTCATGGTTGGTTGTTTTTGTTCTTTCTTTTTGTGGATTGTCTTGTAAAAGAACTGCCTTATCAATGAAAATTTGGATTTCTTATTTTTTATGATCATTCTGCTCTTAATAGTCATTTTTCAAATTGATTTTTGATTAACTAAAGCATTCTTTCACTTGCAGTTGCCCCAGTGGCCATGAGTAATGATTAAAACTCTAGGGTTCACATTTTTATGCAATTTTTTGATGATGCCAAAAAGGGGAAGATATTGTGCTTAAAAAGAAATTGTGTCTATTTTCGGAACAATGATATTTATGACCTAATTAAATCTAGCCCTTAATGATGAGTTAAATTTTACAAGTAATGATATTTTATCTGAGTTCCATAGGTTCTCTAATCATTAAAAGCAAAGAGTTTGTCATCATCAAAAAAGGAGAATTTGTCGGCCCAAGCTCAGTTGAAGTTTTAAAGAACGACAAATGAACTCAGTGAAGGACCAGGTCCATCTTAGGAGACATAGTTGTTATAGCCCATGCACATGTGATGCACGTGAAGAAGATATGCTTTGGGATCAAGCAGCAATATCTACTAAATATCTTCTGATCTGATCGAAAACATTGCATATGAGAAAAGGATAAGAAGTCTCCTTATGAGAAGAGAACATATCTGGATAAGGGTTGGAGTTTGGATTGATCTAGGACTCAAACTCAATGTAAGATCAGAAATTAAGTCACAATCAAACTCTAATTACTAATCTAATAAATAACTTAGTTGCTTTCTTTTACATGTATGCACATACGCTGAAGTTAAGCTAAATTGAGAGGAAAAGAGCAAGGTTGTTTTGCAAGCAATTGATGTGAGATCAAGTGTGAACGTATGCAGCTACTTGAACAAGATAGAAAAACTAGTTCCATTATGTTTATTCTTATTGTAGTTCAATTGTAGTAGGTGATTTAAAACATGTACCTTTCCAGCTTTCATAAAAGCAATTGTATTAAGTACTTTTAGTGTTCAAGATAGACTTGACTTGAAAGTGTAGCAACAGTTGAGGCTGTGTGCCACACTGGGATTAGAGTTAATCCTTAGGTTTACAACAGTTTTATAAATATTGTTTTTGGCTCATTGAGTTTAGTGGATGTTTGGAAAAATCCTATTGAGTAGTAGGTCGTGATTGTTTCACCTTTTAAGCCAGGTATTTTCCACATAAAATTCTATGTATCTTTTATTTCTATAATTTAATTCTGCAAATAGTAGTTATTAGAATACCTAGAAGAACCAGGTTCTTCTAGATAAAAAATTGGGTACCACGCAAATCACCCCTCCCCACTCTTCTGTGGTATTAACGTTTGTAACATCATCATGCTTTGAAGATTTGGAGGCACTACTTATATGGCATATCTTGTGAGGTATTCACTGATCACCGCAGCTTCAGCATTTGTTCAAGCAGAAAGATCTGAATTTGAGGCAGCGAAGATGGCTGTAGTTTCTTTAGGACTATAATAGTACAATTTTGTACCATCCAGGAAAGGCCAATGTGGTGGCCGATGCCTTGACCTGAATGGTAGTCAGCATAGGGAGCTTGGCGTACATTCCAGTTGGTAAGAGGCCCTTTGCAGTTGATGTTCAGGCTTTGGCCAATCGGTTTGTGAGATATTTCGGAGCCCAGTCGGGTGTTGGCTTGCGTGGTTTCTCGGTCTTTCTTATATGATCACATCAAAGAGTGCCAGTATGATGATCTGCATTTACTTGTCCTCAAGAACATATTTCATCATGGTGATGCCAGGGATGTGACAATCGGTGATGATGGGGTATTGAGGATGCGGGGTCGGATTTGTGTGCCCAATGTAGATGGGCTTAGAGAGTTGATTCTTGAGAAGGCCCACAACTCACGGTATTCCATTCATTCGAGTGTTGCGAAGATGTATCAGGACTTGAGGCAGCATTTATTGGTGGAGGAGGATGGAGAAAGATATTGTGGTTTATGTAGATCGATGTCTCAACTGCCACCAGGTGAAATATGAGCATCAGAGACAGGTTGGTATGCTTCAGCAGATGATTATTCCTGAGTGGAAGTGTGAGAGAGTTACTATTGATTTTGTGAGTGGTATTCCTCGGACTTTAAGGAAGTTTTATTTGATTTGGGTGATTGTGGATCTGCTGACCAAGTCTGCGTACTTCATTCCGTTGTGTACTACCTATTCTTCGGAGCGGCTGGCAAGGATCTTTATCCGGGAGATTAATCAGTTGCATGGTGTTCTAGTGTCTATTATCTCATATAAAGGTACTTAGTTCACTTATCAATTTTGGAGGACTTTTCAGCGAGAGTTGGGTACGCAGGTGGAGTTGAGCACGACATTTTATCCTCAGATGGACGGACAGTCTGTGCGCACTATTTAGATATTGGAGGACATCTGCGTGCATGTGTTATTGATTTCGGAGGTTCTTGGGATGAGTTCTCGCCACCTGTAGAGTTTGCCTACAGCAACAGCTATGAATCCAGCATTCAGATGACACCGTATGAGGCCTTGTATGGGAGACGGTGTAGAACTCCAGGTGGTTCAGGATACCTTAGAGAAGGTGAAGTTGATTCAACAGAAACTTCATACATCTCAGTCGCGTCATAAGAGTTATGCAGAGCAGAAGGCTCAATATGTATCTTATATGGTAAGTGAGAAGGTTTTGCTTAAGGTATCGCCCATGAAGGGTGTTATGAGGTTTGGAAAGAAAAGAAAGTTGATTTCGCTTTTCATTGGGCCTTTTGAGGTACTTAGTTGTATGGGAGAGGTGGTCTATATGCTTGCTTTGCAACCCAGCTTGTCGGGCGTTCATCCGGTATTCCATGTTTCTATGCTCCGAAAGTATGTTGGGGACCCGTCTCATATGTTAGACTTCAGCACGATGATTATTTGACCTATTATGTGGAGCCATTGGCTATTTTGGGTGGTCAGGTTCGGAAGTTGAGATCAAAGGATATTGCTTCAGTGAAGGGGCAGTGGAGAGGTCGGCCCGTGGAGGAGGCTACCTGGTAGACCGATCGGGAGAGGCAGAGTAGATATCCTCACCTGTTTGAGGCTTCAGGTATATTTCTTGACCCGCTCGAGGATGAGCGTTTGTTTTAGTTGGGGAGGATGTGACGACCCGGCCCGTTTTCTCATGTGTTGCTGTCATGTTTCCTCCATTTTATGCTTCTTCATGTTTCATTATCATTAATTCGTGGGTTAGAGTTAGTTCGGACTGGCTTTGGAAGGAAATGATACATTTAGTCTCTTTCAGAAAGGTTTTATTTGAAAAAGTCAACTGAATGTTGACTTATGAGTTAGAGACCTCGGATGTGATTTTTGGTGGTTCGGTTAGCTTTAGGAGATTATTTGTGACTTAGAAGCGTGATCGGAAGTGATTTCGAAGGTCTGGTGTTGAAATATGATTGAATTGACAAAGTTAGTATTTTGGCGATTTTCGATTGATATGTGAGATTTTGATCTGAGTGTCGAAAAATAATTTCGAGAGATGTTGTAGCTTTGTTAGGAGATTTAGGATGTGTGTGCAAAATTTTAGATGATTCGGATGTGTTTTGGTCAGCTTTTTATCAAATTCATATTTTGGAATTTTTTTAAGAATTCAGGCTTGAATCCGATGTAATTTGATAGTTTTGTGTTGGTTGTGGTGTTTTGATGATTGGAGCGAGTTTAAATGATGTTTTAGAATGGGTTGGAATATTTGGTTGAGGTCCCGGGGGCCTCGGGGTGATTTCGGATGGCCAACGGGGTGAAATTTAGACTTGTGTGATTGCTGATATATCTGGTGTCCGGTATTTCTGCATCTGCAAAAAAGGGGCCGCAAATGCAGAAGGGGAGTCACAGCTGCGGTTTTGAGGCTGAGGTGACTTCCGCAGAAGCGGTATGTGGCCTGCAAATATGGTCACTGCAAAAGAGATATTGGACCGCAGAAACGGTCCTAGGCGAGTTAGTAAATTCCACAGAAGCAGAAAAATGACCGTAGAAGCGGAAAGGTCTGGACAGAGGTAATAAGTTCTATCTTCGCAAATTTTTGAAAGAACTTAACATTTCCACTTTGGACTTGGAGTTTTTTGTGCGATTTTGGAGAGAGAATCGAGGGATTTCATTGAGATAAGGAATTCTGTGCCTAAAACATGAATTTAATGTGTTATTACATGAATTAAGGGTGAAAAATAAAGGAATTAGAGATAAAAAAATGGAGGATAGGGCTTGAACTTAATAGAAAGAAAAATGGAGATTTGAGGGGCCAATTGGACTCTAATTCTGGTGATTTTTATATATATAAAATCGTGGCGAGATAAGAAATCCGATAATGTTAAATTTTCTGACTTTCAAAAGGTGGTCCCGGGGCTCGGGTTTTGTAAATTTTGTGAATTTCGATATTTCTCGAGTCTTTTCAATTTGGTTATGTTTCATTAGCCTATTGCAACGTATTCGTTGTGGTTTTGGCCAGATTCGACGGTCGAGGAGGTCGATTCAAGAGGCAAGGGCATAGCGAGCTAGACTTTTGGCTAGCTAGAAGTGAGTAATGATTTAAATGATGTCCTGAAGGTTTGAAACCCCGGATTTGCACAACGTAGTGCTATATTGAGATGAGACACGCGCCCACTGACGAGTGTGGGGTCATTTATTATTAGGGATTATGACTTGGTCCATCCCGGCTGATATTTTACCACATATTTGACTATGCCTTGTTATTTTTCACCATGATTTGAGCTTATTGCAATACTTGGGGATTATTGCCGACTATTTGAAATCCTTTTTGAATTATCATCACTATTTGAAATATTACATGAACTCGGTCGAATTAAATTACACTGTTTCATGAACTCAACTATTTTTACTCAAATTTGAGATTAAATAATATGTGGACTAGTGTTTGAGTTGAGAGCCATTGTTTTATTGATGCCTGAGGGGCTTATGATTGTTTTGGACTAATTGAGGCCGAGGGCCATATGTGAGAATATGTTAAGTGATGTAATGAGGCTTTCATGCCTCGACTGTTATGTGAGGAGGCTTTCATGCCTCGAGTGTATTGTGACAAGGCTTTCAGGCCATATGTTAATATGATCAGGCTTTCGGGCCTTATTTTATATTCCACGAGATGGCTTGATATTGCGCTAGGGCTATAGAAGCCCATCCGGAGTCTGCACCCCCACAGTGAGCACGGGTACCTATATGATTGAGTGTGAGCTCGAGGGGCTGCTGCTGTAGTGATTGACTGATACTGAGCCTGCGGGGCTGATACTGTACTGAGAGGTTGATATTGAGCCCGAGGGGCTGGTTTCAGGCTATTTTTCACTTGTTGAAAATATTTGTCTTTAACTATTTTAAAAGAAGAACTAATTTGATACTTCACTGTATTACTGCCTAATTGATTTTACTGCTTGAGATAGCATTCCTTTGTGCATTTATGAGATTTTTACATTTCAGTCATTATTTATTTTTATTACTCACTGGGTTAGAGTACTCACATTACTCTCTGTACCGTGTGTGCAGATACAGCAAGAGCTATTTTCATCCATGAGCGCTGATTTCCTTCCAAACCGGGCGAACTAGGAGTGACGAGGTAGTTGTTGACGTTCGCAGCCTCGTTTCTCCCTTATCTTCTGTTGTTTACATTATCTTCAGACTTTGTTGCTAATTCCAGACTTGTAGTATTTTAGTAGACTTTGTAGTAGCTCGTGACTTGTGACACATCGATTTCGGGCTGTGTTGGGATGGTTCCATGTTTTATCATTTTACTTCTATACTTATGATAATGCTATATCTGTTTTAGACTTATTAATGCAAAGTACCTGCTAAAAGAAGTATTGTTATTCTATTGACTGGCCTTGTCTTCACCAGAGGCGCCATCACAACCGGGTTTTGGAATTGGGTCGTGAAAACATCTTCAATAATTCCTTCAAGCATCGTTATTGATCGATCTACTAGATGTAGGGTTATAGTAGTAGGCCTGGGGGATCCTAGATCATCGAGTTGCTTAAACACTGATAGTGGCATCAAATTAATGCTTGCACCAGATCGCACAAGGTTCTACCAACCTCGTATTCCTGAACTTGGCATCTCTCCCTCCAAAATATGTTTAGGTTTACTTTTATACGAGTTGGGAGCGTCTTGGGTCGAAATAACCTAAATCCAGACGAAATTTGACAAATTCCCATCACCCAGTGCCCAGAGTAGCGTAAAGATCTATCCCTGGAACTGGAAATTGTGGCACTTCTGGAAACTGCGCCACAGGTAGTGCCCCATGTTATCCTAGGCGCTACACAATCTAAATTTTTTACTTTGTTCCCTTTTTGGTTAAATCGTGACCTTTGTCCCACATTGCCTCCAGATGATTCATACATATAAAAATACTATAAATTTGCACAAATATTTATATCACATATCCAAAATTTATGAAATATGAGTAAAATGCAAGGCAATATGCATATAAATATATATAGTTTAAGTAGAATATCAACTTCTTATAGACGTCGACAACATAGTAATTTCATCTTTTCAAAGTGTTGTTAGAGAAAGACCACGCAAGTGGATTCACATTTAAATTCTTAGCGATGAATAGGAGTGAAAAGGTTATTGCACTTGTTTTTATATGCTTATCTTTTTTCTATAAGCAAGCTCTATCCGGATGTCCAATATCTGAACGACTCTCATTTTTTGAGTATGATAATATATTTGTGGGAGGGGGGGGAGAGGATGGATTAGGGTACAGTTGGTAATGACCTTTAACTTTAAGTAATTTCATTGTTTTGAAAACGCTTAAAGATTAGTTTAAATTAATAAGTGTTGTCTTGAGAGAACAAGATGTCAAGCTCAAGAAATTAATTCAGACGGCAAGAAAATTGTAGTGTTTTTTCTTTTCATTGAGAGAAGATGCAAAATTTTCAACTTGTGATAGCCCTATCTAATTCACAAGTAGAAATTATGTGTCTTCATTTAATCGAATGTCATTCCCTTATTTTACACGTACGTTTTGTGAGCCATTATACCCGTGGTGAGTTAAGTTTTTTAAAAGCTTGCAAGTTGTGCTGATTCCGAGTTACTACATTGAAAGCTGCTTTCCTATACAACTAATTGGCATATACGAGGCTCTATGTATATCTTATCTATATATATATTTATATATATATATATAAGGTAAATTAGTTATTTAGAAGAGGTTGATTCGGAATTTTCAAAATTTGAAGTTTATAAATTTTTATAATGACCTCAAGTTACTATATTATAAATTATAATAACTAGACTTATGGTCAAATAGTTACAGATAAAATTTGTGGATTATATATATACGGACATGGGTGTATTTATATGTTACAGCATGGGGCATACGAATCTATGCCCCCCCCCCCCCCCTACCATGTACATTAATGTTATATTTCTTAAAATTTCTTAAATATACATGTGTGGATCCAAGCTCAAAACTCTTATGACGCAAGGATTATTGGGAGCACATTTACTGGTAATGTCGCGTCCCTTGCTCTCGCGAAATCGGTTTCGTCACGTGACAACTCTTTTAAGTAAGACGATAAAAAAGAGAGTCGGAACCTAACAGGTTTAAAGTGTGTTAGGCCACTTATTTGCGAAAACTATGGTTTAACCAGTTTGCATCACTAAAGATTAGGTAAGGGATCAACAAGAGAAGGTATTAGCCACTCGTTGAGATCCACAACTGTGGGTCCTGGCTGAAATCAAATTATATGAATTAGTCAAATAAACAGAGAGGAAGACAAGAAGTTTGGGCAGTTATTATCAAAAGTCCTTGGATAAACACAAATGATTGATTTAAAGACAAGATGGGGGGTCCTCAAGTTTTTAGTCTAAAGGATCATCCTATGCAATATAAATAATATTTCGTAACTCCCTCGAGATGGGGTGTTACTCATACTATTCAACGGAAACATACTATTATTATCTGCTAACCGATACTATCTCTAAGTTTATTACCTCGACCGCACTAATTGATTCTAAATAGTGTTTTATGCGTGCATTATCCGTCCTATGCCTATGGCACAAGAGGCGTTTGGACCTCTATTTTGCATAGTTCTAGACTTAACTTAGGCTGGTTAAAAATGATAAAACTAGGCAACATACAAAACTTGTTAGTCTTTATATAAAGTCAATTAAAGGTTCAAGTTATCCTCCACACTTAGATAACAAATGCACGCAAAACAATTGTCATATTAAGCATTAAACAGTTTCATAATTGAGCCAAATTAAAGGCATTAAGTCCTAAAATAGGGATCTATGTGACCTTGTGCAGACAGTTCCAGATGCAAGGTGTCATCCTATAGACATGATTTCTAAATAACTAAATAGTTTAGGGGAATCTGATATTGTGTGATGATCATTGAAATTACATATTATAAGTGACTAATCCTATAAACATGATCTCTAGGTGATTTACGCTGTAGTTGGCAGTGACAACCATTAAAAATACTCACAATTATCCGGTTTGATCCCATAGGCATGCTTTCTAATAGTTAAGCAATGAAGCAGTGTTTGAAAAATTCGATATTAACACTTTAAGGCGAGTGGTATTACCCTATAAGCAAAATTTCTAACGATCAACGATTGAAACTGATTTTCTGTACTTAGCTCCTATAGGCATATCTCCTAAGTGAGCAATTATAATAACAACAGCGAATTAGCCAACCAAAGTTCTATATGCATGATTTCTAAATGAATATTGGTGTCTACTAAATATACTGCAATTACGCAAATTGGGAGATTTGTCATTTTATCTTTTATAGGCATGATATCTAACAAAATAGGTAAGAACTGAATATGTTGAATGAATTAAACACTCAAGTCCTATAGGCATGTTATCTAACATATAGGAGAAAAACATGTTCAAAATATTAAACACCTATAGGCAGAATTTCTATTGTTTTATGCAAACATTAGAATAGACCCATTTTCTCAAGTTTACTATCACCCCAATTGTTATTACAACATTATGCAGGCCCAAAGAATAAAATAAAATATAAAGTCATAAAATAACTATAGTTGGCCTAAGACAGGCCCAAAGTATACTCAGCCTGACGAAGCCTTCCATTTGATATTCAATAGGCTTCATCACAACCCATAAGTCATAGCCAATCAAACCCAGAAAATAATCTTCATTTACACACAAAGTAGCCAAAATCCAGTATCCAGAGCTGATCAACAGCCATTTACACAAACCAATTGGCTTATTCAGTAGGTGAAAAGGGGGAAGAATAGAGCAGTTAGGAGAAAGTGCCAAGGAAACTTAGACCCTAGTGTGTCAGAGTTCACAAGGGTCTTAATTGGACCCCGAGCAGTGCTCGCACTAGAGAGGACAAGGATAGAACCTAGGTAGCCTTGACTTTCAGCTGGCTAAGAATGAGAACTCAAAATAACCCAAGTAACAAGTGAAAGAGAGTAAACTAAGGTTGAGAGACAACATTGAGGGATGCAAAGACAGTCAGATTGAGCATATAGAGCATATAATTGAAATAGCTTTAGGTTTTAAGCACATACTTGGCAAAGATTCAGAAGAATAAGTTTAACACCTAGTGCAAGAGTAGTCATACATTAATAGAAATTTTTTGCAAGATTGGTATACACAGACTCATGGTAAGGAAAATGTTCAAATTATACTAAGTATAGGTCCTAGTGTTACAAGAGAGATCATATCAATTGGAAACAAAATTTATACAGGATGAGAATAGAACATTGCACTACTGGGAAGTTAAGACATGCTAGAAGCACACTAATAGGGGACATAATCAAACATACTATATAGGCAAGATATCATCACAGAAAATTTAGAAGAAGATAGGGAATAGACGATTGTCATATAGTAAATGTATACATTCGTGCTTTTGAATAAATCAACTAGTATATTAAAAGAGATACGAATTATGCAAGTAAATCATGTTCAAGTAACATGATTCAGAGCAAAATTAAACTACAAAGAGATGCTAAAGTGCAAAGGTAATCAACATCAATAAGTTGCAACACGTAGGTTAGATAAGTTTGAAAGGAATCTATTTACTCAAATCAAGTTTAGGCATGCTTTAAATTGTCAATATAAAGTTAGAAGTTAAGGAGAGCTAAAATTAAAGTAGACCAAACAACATTGCACACAAACAACCTAGAAGAACACATTATGCAAAATATTAGGAGTGAAAACATATGTAAATCGTAGATACATAGGAATAAAAGTACGAAGTCCAGTAACCCACCAGTTAAGCGAAAAAAATAATAAAGAATAAAAGTTCACAGTATTCTGAATATCAACAAAGAGCAAGAACCCAGAATTCAATGGCCTTGGCTTTCAGCCGGCCAAGAAACAGAGCATAAAACAAGAGAATTAGAGAATATAGAGCAACAACTTTAGTTTTTAGTATACGTTTTAATGATCCAAATCCGTTTCAAAGGGAATGGGGGAGGGGTTTATATAACAGTAAAATCGGATAAACAAACAAACAAATAATTTATTAAACACCGGTAAGGAATAAATCAAGTAAATATAGACAAAGAAAAAGGAGATATCTCGCATGCAAGTTATTACAACAACTAGAAAAAGGAATAGTATCAAATTCCAAACCCTAGTTAGGGTTTTAAACTCGAAATCGGACAACTGATGTTAAGGATCCAATTCATCTCGCATATATGGACGAAATATCACACAAATATTTAAGATTTAACGGAATTAGGAGAGGGCATTAAGGGGGAGGCAGCTAAGGTTCAAGTTTGATACATGAGAGGATTCAAAGGAGGCGTCTAAGATGAAAATGTAGTGTTTTGGGCTAGCTAGGTTAATTAAAGGGGGAAGGATGTTGGCCATTGATCTTTCAAGATCAACAAATGGGATTTTTTGAAAAATGAACAGGGTGGGTTAAAATAAATTGGGTATCGACCCGGTATTAGACATGTGTTGTTTGGTCTTGGGCCAGGGATAATTGGGTAATTTGTCCGAATTTGGTTTTAAAAACGGCTATTATTTAAATACACAAAATTTAACAAAATACTTAATAAATAAATAAAATATTAATTATGTAATAAAATAATTAATAATAATAATTTAGCATTATAAAAATATAGAAGTCTATTTTGACACAAATAATATAGATAAAAATAATTATATATGAATATTGGTTATTATTGTAAAAGTAGGTAAATATCTTCAAAAATTCAAATATAACTATACAAAATATAGTAAAATATTATAAAATATATATATGCAAAATAGTAATTTTGGATGGTTAAGTCATCGCAAAATAATTGAGGGAATGATTAATAATTATTCAAGTAATTTAAATACAAAAAATCAATTTAAAAGTTCTAAAAATTATAAAAAATTATAGAAAATGCTTATATAGATTTTTAAACTAAATAATAACGCAAAAAAATGTTTTGAAAGGGTGTGTGTGTGTGTGTGTGTGTATATATATATATATATATATATATATATATATATATATATATATATATATATATATATATATATATATATATATATAGTGTCCTCTTTCTGTTTTAATTAAGTACTATTTTCTTTCTTTTTTATTTGGTGTATTCATTCAAATCTCCAAATCTAACACATTAAAATTATTGATCTTATTTTTATAGCAAAATTTTATATAATTAAAAATAAGAGCATTAGATGATGTAGCATGATTCAATGATTCCAGTATTTTTATTCTAATAGGTATATTGTTAAAAATCACTAAAATTGCACGGAAATTTTTATCTTTAACCTATAATTTCAAAATGATAATGGATTTTTGGTAAATCTAAAGGTTAAACCCGTCAAATATGACTTCTATATTAATCTCATCGTAATAGTGCACTCATCTTCTTGGCTCTATTTGTTTACCCGTAAAATTATACAGTTGAATTTATATGTGGTTTCTAGACAGGCAAATTAATTTGATCCTGAAATAATGAGATGATTGAAAGAATATGCAATACTTAGCCTTGAGATATAATTGAAAGAATATGCAATACTAAGCCTTAAGATGGAGACGAAATAGCAGAAGTCCAATGGTTCCAAGCACAACAATGGTGAAATAAAAAAGCAAAAGAATAAAATTGTATTAAACTTTGGATAAAGTGTAGTATAAGTTTGCCAAAAAATCTGTCCCCCTACAGTGATAGCCGAGCACACTATTTTTAGCTACTTCTAGAGAAGAGGGTCGTATGATCGAGTCTCTCTTTAATGTCAATTGTGAAGTCCATTGATGAAGATGAGCATAAATGTCAAATTCCTTGTAACAAGCAATCATACTTAATACCATGGAATATTCTTATTAAATACTACCGGGCGAGGGGTATTTATTATATCCTTATGAGCGTATTTCTTCCCTGTGACAGACAAAATAATTGCCTTTGGTCTTGGACATCCCACCTATCTTAGGTTCCACGTGTCCTTTTTTGGATGGCCACATGGCATAGCATATTTTACACTATACAGATAGTCTCCCTGCTTTCCGGTGACATAAGTTTGTGTTATCGGAAAGCCGGTAGAATTACTCTTTTGGCGCAAATTACTATAACTCCATCTGAAGGTTTCTGATGGTTGACTAGATGCACATCTCTCCGCATCTAACGCCCCAAACATGCATCATCCCATGATTCAACATAGCTTTTGCCAATTATTGAGCTAATCTGTCACGACACGAAATTCACACCCTCGAGAGTCGTGATGGCGCCTTCTAATGGGGGTCAGGCAAGCCAAACTTTAACTACTTGCTACACTTTTATATTGCTTCTTTTTAACAAGAACAAGGCGATAATAGGATAGCAGTGGAATTTTAAATAAATAAACAGAAGTCAACAATTATATATCTTAAGGTTATGTCTATCACAACTTTGAAACTCAAGTACCCCGAAACCTGATGTCACAGTGTCACAGACTATCTAAGAGTTACTACATACAAGGCCTGAAGAAATACAACGCACTGTTTCTGAATAAAAGATAATGGCAATAGGAAATAGGGATAGAGGGAGATGTTAGGGCCCGCGAATGCCTGCAAGTCTACCTTGGTCTCCTGGTGGACTGAAGAAAGCCCTCCAACTGTTGTTCGATAGCTACTCGGGGATCTAGACACAGTGCAGAATGTAATATCACAGCAGCCGACCCCATTTGCTGGTAAGTGCCTAGCCTAACCTCGGAGAAGTAGTGATGAGGCTAGGACCAGACTACCGAATAAATCTGTTGTAATGACCCGACCGGTCGTTATAAGCTCTAGCGCATCATTCAGCGGTTTGAGGCCATGAGCAACTTTATCTCAGGTATTATGACTTGTATGCATGATCGGAATTGAAATTTGGAAAGTACGAAGTTGATTTGGAAAGAGAATTCTCATTTCAGAATCTTATAGTTGAAAAAATTAATTAGGATTGGATTTTTGAGTAAACGAACTTGGAATCGAGATCTGAACGTTTCAGTAGGTTCGTATGATGATTTCAGACTCACACATATGCCGAATCGGTTTTTAGATGACCCGATAGTGTTATGGCGCCTATTGTGGAAGTTAGAATGATGGAAGAAATTTCATAAGTTTATCTTGAAGTGCATTTCAGCTTTATCGATGTCCGTTTGTGATTTCGAGTCTAGGAATAGCTCCATATGGTGATTCTGGAGTTGGGAGCATGATCACAATTAAATTTGGTGGTCCGAGGGTTATTTTGGAATCATATGGCTAAACATGGAAATTTGAAGGTTTTTCAGGAGTTTAACCAGAAGTGGACTTTCTGATATCGGTGTCTTCCAGAAGTTGGAGTAGGTCCGTAATGTCAAATGTGACTTGTGTGCAAAATTTGAGATTAATCGGGCAAGATTTGATAGGTTTCGACATTGAATGTAGAAGTTTGAAGTTCAAAAGTTCATTAAGATTGAATTAGGGTGCGATTCATGATTACGATGTTGTTTGATGTGATTTGAGGCCTCGAGCAGGTCCGTGTTATGTTAAGGGACTGGTTTGTATGATTGGACGGGGTCCCGGGTACCTTGGGTGTATTTCGGGGTGGTTTCGAAACATTTCGAGATATTTTGAAATAGTTGATGCTGGTATCTGGTGTTGTTCTTCGCGTTCGCAAAGAAGGATTTGGCCTCAGGGACTCTGTTCTTCGCATTAGCGAAGAGGTACTTGCGTTCGCAAAGAAGGAAATCTGTGATGCACAGGTCTAGTTTCGGAGGCTAATATCTCAGTGTCTTATCCGGATTGAATGTATACTATCCCCCTATCGGACTAAGGGTTTTGATCGAATATTCCTCTCTCTACCTGAATTTTGGGGAATGGAAGAACAAGAACATCTTCTTTACCACCAAAAATGGTAACATAAGACCCGGACCTGCCTGCCTGCCCTAAATGTATCTTACTCTTCCTTGGTCTCTTCCACGGATCGGTAGATATGAAATAGAATGAATTCAAGGACAAAGTCGCCAACATACTGTGATCTAGATCCAGGAAGGGCCAGACATGAATCGAAAAGAGTTACTTTCCTCATAGGAGAAAGGGTGCGCGTTAAAGCTAGAGCATCTCTTTTTCGCGATATAGGTGTAATTTAATTAATTTAGTACTTAAGGTCTTCCTTCCGCCGGCCTTTATAGGAGTAGGGGAGCATGGTGAGATAGATAGACGTCCAATCCTGCAGCAGCTAGTTTCTGGGCCTTAGTCTTGGGCTGATCTCAGACTTCAATCAACCCCTTCGTACTTCGATCCAATCAATCGATCGATCAAGAGGCTAATCTCTTTTGTTTGGGCCGGTAGCTAAATGAAAGTCCTTGCTTTCTCTTGAACAAGGGAAGGGCAGGCGATGGGTCAATGCTTTTTTGTGAGTTCATACCAGGATCCGGGGAAAGGCTTTTTGCTCACCCCACGAAAGGGAGCCATTGAAAGGTGACTAAAACACCAGAAACGGGGACTACTCGAGCTAATGATAGAGGCAACAACACTTTCTAGCCAAGTAATTTGGAGAAGATTCAAAACTTAAAGTTGTGAATCTTTGTGTCTAGTTTACAGAAATATAAATCATTTAGTATTTGAATTTGTGTACAGAAAGTTATGGTTGGTACACTACAAGCTATCCGGGAATATGAAGAAGAAATTTTTATTGCACAAGGCTGACTTTGACAGCTTATATCTCATAATCTATAAGTAATGGAAAGTTTACCAAAATATGAAAGTTGTAGATCTTGGTCTCCAGGTTTCAAAACATTAAACCATTTGTTATTTGGATTTTAGTACAAAAAGAAATGGCCATTATACTAGAAGCTATCTAAAAGAGTTTGGAAAATGATTTTTTGGAATTTTCTTCTTCGCGAACGCGATGGGGATCTTGCGAATGTGAAGTAGACATGTCAGGATAGTGTATAAGTGTAAAGAAATGGGTTTGGCTCATTTCATCTTATTTCCTCTATAGGAGCCGACCTAGGAGCGATTTTCGAGATCCATTTTCATCATCCGTATCATGGTAAGTGCTTCCCACGTATTGCAAGTTAATTTCTTGGATTATATCTAGATTTTGAGATGAAAAATCATGTAAATTAGTAGAAATTTTGGGATTTTTAAGAAAACCTAAGAAATTATATTCTTAGACTTTGACAATTTTTGGACATGAAATTGAGAGTCAGTTATATATTTGAGTTCGTGAGATTGTGGGTAAACTTTATCTTCAAAAATTTTGAAATCCAGGCACGTGGGCCCGAGGGAAATTTTGTCAACCTAACGAGAAGAGTTGAGAGTTTACATAAATTGAATTGCTATAAGTATTAGGCTATATTTTCATTGGGTTGCCCGTTATTTGGCTAATTTTGGAGCATTTAGCATCTATTCGTGTCTTCGGAAGGGTGTGGAATGTTAGCTATTGATCTTTGGAGCGAAGTAAGTCTCCTTTCTAACCTTGTATGAGGGAATTGTCCCCATAGGTGAGTTAATTGGTTATGTGCTCCTATTTGTGGGGGTTACGTACACACGAGGTGACGAGAGTCCGTGCGTAGCTACTATTATGCTATTATCTGGTTATTCTAGGACCCAAAAGCATGTTATACTTGGATTAGTTGTAAAATTATTGATAGCTTGAACTTCTTAAATCACATTGAATTAGTAAATGAACTTCTAAAAGGATTAAACTTTATTTTCTTATATTGTTACAAGAGGATTGGCTTTTATTTGGATAAATGTTCCTCGATAAATCCTTAATTGGCTGTTTGATCATGTATTCTATGTGTACATGCATCGCATGTATGATCTGCGATCAGAGTAATTGTTTATTTTATATTGATCGTGTCGCATGATAGTTCACGAGTGGGGCAATAGATGCATCTATGGTCGTTCGACCCTCGGTAGTGCATATTTTTGTTGGAACGGGCCGTACGACCTCGACATGATATGCGCATGCTTACATTGCTTGCCTGAGAGTTTTAAATGTTTATATTGCCTTTATTTCCAGATATAAATTGATAAAGATAATGAAAAGTAAATCTTGAAAATCCTTTATTATTTGTTAAAGGTGTTTACCCGTTTTCCAACTTTGTGAGCTATAACTACTATATAAATTCATGATTTCCTCATATTTTTATTATATTATTATTGGACCGTTAGCAAGTGTCGAAGTTGATTTCTCGTCCCTACTTCTTCGAGATTAGACAGGATACTTGCAAAGTACATGTTGTTTCTATACTCATGCTACATTTGTTGTGCACTTTTGTTGCACAGGCACCTGCATTTCTAGTGGCCTACTAGGCGTAGCAGCATGGTTGATACGAAGACTTATGTGAGCTTCACTTCTCGAGGGGACCCGTAGCCAGTAAAGTCTCTTTTAGTTATCTATATTTATTTCCTGTCCAATATTTTATTCCAGACAGTTTTTGCATTTTTTTTCTTTGTAGTAAATGCTCATGCACTTGTGACAGCGAGTTCTGGTATGATTATTTGGTATCTTGTATTTATTTCCAAATATTCTTTTACTTACATTGTAAAGATTGTCTTTTACACGTAAAATAGAAGGAAAAATATTAGTTTTTAAAATTGTTAAAATAAAATTTTAATTAAGTATTTTTGGTTGGCTTGCTTGACAGCACTGTTCGGCGCCATCACAACTCTTAGTAAATTTTGGGTCGTGACACCTGTGCAGTTTAAGTATATACAGCGGAAAAGAAATACATAAATAACCAATCAACGTGGGAATGGCAAACATATTGTGGGGGAGATAACAATTTCCAAATAGAAAGATATCAAGTAACTAAGGAAACAACATAACTCGGAAAACAATAAGGAATTAGGAATCAATAAATGCACGGCCTCACCCTTCATGCTTTTACTCTAGTCCTCACCAAAGCAAATATATAATAGAAACATGCACGGAATCACCCTTCGTCCTTTTACTCTCTTTCCTCCCCAAATAAACAATGGAATCAACACGGAATTGTACATTGTGCGGCACGATATCACCCTTCGTACTTTATAATCTTTCCTCACAATCATCAACGACATCAATATTTGTGCTTTATACTTTTTCCTCATAAAACAAACAATACACGGTATCACCCTTTGTTCTTTAACACTCTACCTCACCCAAACAACAATCACAGACAATGGGGCAACGGAAATAACCAGATTATAATAGGAATCTCGAAAAGGAAACAACAATTAAACAATGAAATCCCCGCAAGGGAACAGCATCAGCAATATTAACATCACAGCGGGGGAGATAACCACTAAAGCAATAATATCCCGGAAAGGAAACAATTTAATAACTCTTTCGCTTTTTCACATTTACTTCACCACTCACTTTACCACTTGGCCAATGCTCCAAAGGGTTCACTCTACTCATTTGTTTTCATAATTCGTAATATAACTTGAGCCAATGCTCCTCAATGTTCAAAGGTCACAATTACTTCCGCAACTTTTCACAACAAATATAAATCAATTCTAAAGCATAGATTATTCAACGAAATCATGAAAATCACATTATAATACCCACGGTCATGCTAGACACCAACATATAGATACTCGTCACCATGCCTATATGTCGTACTCAACAATAATTATGGAGCAAATAGGACTCGACTCCTAATCCCTCAAGCTAAGGTTAGACCAAACACTTACCTTGAACTTCCAAGGCCAACTTAAGCATCAAATACTGCCTTTCCTTTCGAATTTGGCTTCAATACAATCGAATCGATGCATAATATTTAATAACATCAATAAATTCTAAACAATCCAATTCCAATGCTTAATTGTAGCTTTCTAATCATTCTTTCCAAAAATATAAAAACCGACCCTAGGCCCACTTTGGTCAAAACATGATGTTCGAACAAAAATACAATCACTCATTCACCCACGAGCCCGAATAAATATTTTAATTTCACATACGACCCAAAAATACAGTCTAAGTCATAAATAATTAAAAAGCCTTAACACTACCCAAATTCCTAATTTTCTACCATTAATCACATGATTTAGGCCTAGAAGTCTAGTGGGTGTTAATGGAAAATGAAGAAAATGAGTCTAAGATTACATACCTATGAATTTTTGGTGAAATCGTGTTTTGAAAATCGCCCAATTTTGAGTTAAGATGGAGAAGTTATGAAATTTTGAAGAAGTCCCGTAATGGCTACTGTTTTAAAATTGTTGGGTAGACCATCATCGAGTTCGCGATGGGTCTACCAAGTTTGCGAAGAACAGCCTTGATCAGGCTTATGCTATCGCGATTCCTCTTACGCATTCGCAAAGGGTTGGCCCCCCTGAGCTTAGCTTTCGCGGGCCTATGATCGCGTTCTCTTAGAGGAATGTTTACTTCCCAGACAAGCCCCCCCCCCCCTCCCCCCCCCCATTTACACTATGAGTTCTCGATCTTTCCCTCGCATTCACATTGAACCAAATCACCCATGTACCCATTTACCCTACACGATCGCAAGAGTGGCTACGCGATAGCAAGAAAAATAGGCCTAAGCACCTGTTGAAGATTTTATGCAATTTTTCCTAAGTTCAAAACTTCCTGAAACACACCCGAGCCCTCGCGGATCCTAACCACACACACGTACTAACTCAACAACATCATAGGAACTTATCTGTGTTATTAAATCGCCAAAATAACCTCAATAACATTAGATCAAACCTCAAAATCAAGAACTTTTTCTCAAACTTCATAAAGTATCAAATTTAGCAATTTACCTCCGAATCACGTCGAACGAACTCCAATTTTAACCAAATTTCACAGAAATATCTTAATTCATATATAAGACCTGTACCGGGATCTGGAACCAAAATACGAGCCCGATACCGTCACATCCTAATAAAATTTCATTTCAAATTTTCTTAAATAATTTCAAAAAATTATTTTTCTTAAAAATTCATTTCTGAGGCTTGGGACCTTGGAATTTGATTCCGGGCATACGCCCAAGTCCCATATTTTTCTACGGATCCCCCCCCCCCCCGGACCATCAAATCACGGGTCTGAGTCTGTTTATCTAAAATGTTGACCAAAGTCAAATTAGTTCATTTTATAACAAAATTTTTATCATTTTTCACAGTTTTTCTTATGTAAGCTTTTCGATTACGCACATGGACTGCGCACACAAATCGAAGTTACTCAAAATGAATTTTTCAAAGCCTCGAAGACATGGAATTCATTTAAAAGCAAGTGATTACATTCTCCATCTATAAGACAATCGTTCATCCTTGAACAGACAGAAGAAGGAAGTACCTGAGTTAGGGAAAAGGTGAGGATAACGGCTCCGCATATTGGACTCGGACTCCAAGGTTGATGCCTCAAGAGACTAACCTCTCCACTGAACACGAACAGAAGGAAAAATCTTGGATCTCAACTGACGAACCTGCCGGTCTAGAATAGCTATCGTGTCCTTCTCGTAAGACAAGTTCTTGTCCAACTGGGACACTGCTGAAATCTGACACGTGGGATGGATCTCAGTGATATTTCGGAAGCATGGACACATGAAACAATGGATGCAGTGCTGATAAGCACGGCAGATATACATGTTTATAAGCCACCTCTCCCATACGATCAAGAATCTCAAATGGACCAATGAACCTATGGCTAAGGTTGCCTTCTTCCCAAATCTCATCACGCCCTTCATAGGCGACACTCGGAGTAATACCCCCTCACCAACCATATAAGCCACATCTCTAACCTTGCGGTCTGCATAACTCTTTTACCTTGACTGAGCTGCACGAAGCCTATCCTGAATGATCCTGACCTTATCCTAGGCCTCTTAAACCAGATCCGTACACAACATCTAAGTCTATCCCCACTCAAACCATCCAACCAGAGATCGACACCGTCTACCATATAAAGCCTCATAAGGAGCCATTTGGATACTCGACTGGTAGGTTTTGTTGTAAACAAACTCTGCTAGAGGCAAGAACTGATCTCACGAGCCTCCAATGTCAATGACATAAGATCGAAGCATCTCCTCCAAAATCTGAATGGTCCGCTCGAATTGCCCTTCCTTCTTAGAATGAAATATTGTACTCAACTCAATATGAGTGCCCAACTCTCGCCGAACTGCTCTCCAGAAATGCGAGGTAAACTGCTTACCTCGGTCTGAAATGATACATACGGGCATACCAAGAAGATGAACAGTCTCCCGTATATAGATCTCAGATAGCCGCTCGGGTGAATAGGAGACTGCCATAGGAATGAAATGCACTAACATGGTCAGCCTATAAACAATGACCCATACTGTGTCGAACTTCCTCCAAGTCAGCGGGAGTCCAACAACAAAATCCATAGTGATATGCTCCCACTTCCACTCGGGAAGCTCAATCCTCTAAAACAAACCACCAGGACTCTGATGCTCATACTTAACCTGCTGACAATTTAAACACTGAGCCACATATGCAAAGATATCCTTCTTCATTGTATGCTACAAATAATTCTGCCGCAAATCATGATACATCTTCGCGGCGCCCGGATGAATAGAGTACTGGGAGCTGTGGGCCTCCTCTAAAATCAACTCTCGAAGCCCATCCACATTAGGCACACAAACTCGACCCTGCAATCTAAAAACTCCATCATCATTTTGGGTAACATGCTTGGAACCTCCGTGCTGCATCGTGTCCCTAAGGACAAACAAATGTGGATCATCATATTTTCGATCATAGATACGCTCCAATCAGGAAAAATGAGCGACCATGCAAGCTAATACTCGACTAGGCTCAGAAATATCCAACCTCACACACTGATTAGCCAAAGCCTGAACATCCAAAGCAAGCAGCCTCTCACCGACCGAAATATATGCAAGAGTACCCATACTTGTTGATTTGCTACTCAAAGCATCATCCACCACATTCGCCTTTCCTGGGTGATATAAGATAGCGATATCATAATCCTTCAACAACTCCAACCACCTCCTCTGCCTCAAATTCAACTCCTTTTGCTTGAACAAATACTGAAGTCTCTTGTGATCCGTGAACACCTCACATGCCACACCATACAGATAATGCCTCCAAATATTCAATGCGTGAACAATGGTTGCCAACTCCAAATCATGAACTAGATAGTTTTTCTCATGAATCTTCAACTGCCGTGAAATATATGCAATGACCTTGCCATCCTGCATCAACATTACACAAGGACCAATACAAGATGCATCATAATAAACTTCATAAGGCATCAACCTGTAGGCAAAACAACATTGATGCTGTAGTCAGAGCTGTATTGAGCTTATTAAAGCTCGCCTCACACTCGTCCGACTATTTGAACTGGGAACCATTATAGGTCAAACCTTGTTATCGGGGATGCGATAGATGAGAACCCCTCCACAAACCGACGATAGTGGCCTGGCAATCCCAAGAAACTCCGAATCTCGATAGTTGATGTTGGTCTAGGCCAGTTCTTGAGTGCCTCAATCTTCTTCGGATCAACCTGAATACCCTCTGCTGATACAACATGACCCGGGAATGCGACTGAACTCAACCAGAGCTCACACTTCGAGAACTTATCATATAACTGACTATCCTTTACTGTATGAAGAACCACTCTGAGATGTTGCTCGTGCTCCTCCTGGCTGTGGGAATATATCAAAATATCATCAGTGAAGACTATCACAAACGAGTCCAAATAAAGCCTAATTACTCAGTTCATCAAATCCATAAAAGTTATTGGGGCATTGGTCAACCCGAATGACATGACCAAGAACTCACAATGCCCGTACCGAGTGCGGAAAGCTATCTTAGGGACATCGGATGCCCTAATCCTCAACTGATGGTAGCCAGATCTTAAGTCAGTCTTTAAAAATACCTTGGCACCCTGAAGGTGATCAAACAAATCATCAATCCTCGGAAATGGATACTCATTCTTGATTATAACCTTGTTCAACTGCCGGTAATCAATACACATTCTCATCGAACCATCCTTTTTCTTAACAAACAACACCGGCGCGCCCCAAGGTGAAATATTGGGTCTAATAAAACCCTTCTCAAGCAAGTCTTGCAACTGTTCCTTCAACTCTTTCAACTCAGGGGGGGATATATGATATGCCGAGATATGAATGGGTTGAGTGCCCGGATCCAAATCAATGTAAAAGTTAATGTCCCTCAAGTCTGAAGGGAAAACCTCAGGAAACTCATGAACAATAGGCACAGAATCAATAGAGGGAACCTCAACACTAGAATCGTGAACATATGCCAAATAGGCCAAACACCCCTTCTCGACCATACACTAAGCCATCACATACGAGATAACACTACGGGTAGAATGACCAGGAGTCCCTCTCCACTCTAAACGAGGCATACCCGGTAAAGCTAAGGTCATAGTCTTGGCACGATAGTCCAAGATAGCATGGTAAGGTGATAACCAGTCCATCCCTAATACAACATCGAAATTAAAAACGTCTAAAAGCAATAAATCTACGTGAGTCTCAAGACCACCAATTACCATAATACAAGAACGATGGACTCGATCGACCACAATAAAATCACTTACCGGTGTAGACACATAAAAAGGAATACTCAATGAATTAATAGGCATGACTAGGTAATGTGAAAATAAGAGGTCACATACGAATACGTATACCTTGGATCAAATAAAACTGATGAATCTCTATCATAAACTAGAATCGTACATGTAATAACTGCATCTGATGCCTCAGCCTCGGGCCTCGCTGAGAGAGCATATCATTGGGGCTGGGCCCACCACCCTGAACCACAACTCTGGGATGGCTTGCTGCTGGCTGGCCTCCACCTTTGGTGGCCTGAGCTCCACCTCTAGTACCTGTACCTCCACCTTTAGCACCTCTACCCCACCTTTAGCTGGCTGGGCGGGCTGTGGAACACCTGGTTCTTGAACCATGGCACGGGAACACTGATGCTAAGAACTACTCGGTGCTCGAGGGAAAAATCTAGAAATGTGACCCGGATCACCACAAATGTAACAAGCTCTCGGCTACTAAGACTGCTTGACCTGACGACCTGAATGACCACCCCAAATACTCTGAAGCGGTGGTGTACTGATAGCACTGGGACTGCTGATCAGAATACTACATCTAGGGGCCACGGCTACCAAAAGCACCATGAGAAACCTGAAGGTATGACTAAAAAGGCCTAGGAGGATAACCTTTACCGTGTGAATCTCTACCTCCAGACGAGGTACCACTAAATTTGCCTGAATGACAGGGCATCTTGTCTGACCCATGAACACCTCCCTGCAGCAGAACCATCTCAACTCTGCGGACCACATTGGCCGCCTCATGAAGAGTGATCTCACTCCCAGCCTCCCTAGTCATCCGAAGACGAATCGGCTGAATAAGACCATTAATATACCTCCTTAGCCTCTCTCTCTTGGTAGGAAATATGACAAGATCATGGCGAGCTAAGTCGTTGAACCTGGTCTCATACTAGGTAACAGTCATAGAACTCTACTGGAGGCCCTCAAACTACCTCTGATAGTCCTCTCTCCGAGTAACGGGGAGAAACTTCTCCAGAAATAGTTGTGTAACTTCTACCAAGTCAAAAATGGTTATCCAACTAGCCTAGCCAAGTAATAATCTCTCCACAAAGTCTTGGCAGATCTGGACAAGTGGAATGCAAAAAAATCGACCCCATTGCAATCAACAATACCCATATTCCACTGTAGATGCATCACTGAAACTAGAAGTGAAGAGCTTGGTGAACTTATCCAGACTTCACAAAGCACGGACATAGCCGCTCCATTGCCGGTCTGAGCTACCACACCCAGCTGAACTGCTCCAATTGGCTGAATCACTGAGTCTGAATCTGGGGAGCTATCTACTCCAGAGTACGAGTAGCAGGAATCTGGGATCCTCCTCCAGCCTGAGAGATGACTGGTTCTATAGGAAGCAAGCATGCTCGGGGGACACTCTCCACACCCACCTATCGGACTAGAGCGTCCTGAAGAATCGGGGTAGCAATAAACCCCTATGGGACCTGATCTGGGCCACCCGGAGCTTCTAGGGCTAGAACCTCGTCATCAAAATCAACCTAAGGCACACTGTTGTTGTTGCTCGGGGCTGAGCTCTGCCCCTACCTCGGCCTCTAGTACGGCCTCGGCCTCGCCTTTTGCCCCTCGTGCGAGCTGCTGCTAGGGGCTCGGGCTGCTGAGAAGTGGATGAGGAAGTGCGTGTTCTCTCCATCTGCGAAGGAACAGAGTAAAAATTCAATTAGTATTGGGAATCAGAACCGCACGACAAGAAAGAACAAATAAGATATCTTTTTGTAACTCTGTAGCCTATGGGGATAAATAAAGACGTCTTTGTACCGATCCCTCAGACTCTAGTAAGCATGTATATGAATTGTGAGACCCGTGTAACCTAGAGCTCTGATATTAACTTGTCACGACCCAGAATTCCAAGATTCGGGAGTAGTAATGGCGCCTACTAATGGGAGCTAGGAAAACCACACCTTAACTGCTTGCTACACTTTCATATTGCTTTTTTTTAACAAACACAAGGCGATAATAGGATAACAGCAAAATTTTAAATAAATAAGCGGAAGTTAAAATTATTTATCTTAAGGCTGTGTCTATTACAACTTTGAAACTCAAGTACCCCAAAACCTAGTGTCACAGTGTCACAGAGTGTCTACGAATTACTACATACAAGGGCCTGAAGAAATACAATGCACGATTTCTGAATAAAAGATAAAGGAAGCTGGAAATAGGGATAATGGGAGACGCCAGGGCCCGCGGATGCCTACAGGTCCACTGTTATACCCTACAATACTACGTCCCACAGTATTATATTATGATAATGTGATGATATGCAGTAATAAGTAATGACAGTGTTGCACCCTACAATATTTTACGTTGAATTTATCGTAAGGTAATTGACATCTGTCCAAGGAAAAGATTAATTGGGAATTATAAGAATTATGCTATTTCACAAGTGATTAATAAATTCATGAAGGTGAAAAGGGAAACAAGTCAAAGAAAATAAATTTTATCAAAGTTTGGTATTTTGGGATAAAATACGGCCCGAGCTAAAATACTAGGTAATTATGAACCAGTGACATACAAGGCATTACATGGCCATGCTAGTAAGGTGTACAAGGTATGTTAAAAGAGAGTAGTATTTTAAGTAAATTGAGATAATTTTAATTTATATGGTAATTTATTAGTTACCGGATAACGAAATATTACCTAATTAAATTAATTAAGAAACATTGGATAAGTATGGAACAAGTAAAGTGGCAGCACCCCTCCAATTCCATGATGACTAATTAAGTCATTGTAGTATGTGGCAACTAAAGACTAAGATTTGGCATTCATTTAATAAATGAAAAGCCAATATAAGCTTGGGAATATAGGAACCAAATAAAGATCTTGCATCTTATAGGAATCTTACCTTCCATTGGGACAAAGACTTTTTACATTTTCCAAACTATTACATTTTCCATTTGGACAAAACAAGCCAGAACATTCATTATCCAAGAAAGTCTCCTATTATATCATTTTTCAACCCAATTATCCAAGTAGAAGCTTAGTTCGATCAATGGCTTCCAAGAAATAGAAGCTTAGTTCGTTCAAGACTTCAAGAACAGAAGCAGGATTCAATCCGATTTTTGAGTCTAAGTTCAATCCACGAAGGTTTTTAACGGGATAAATATACGGAGTTGTTCCTACTCTAGGAGTGTTAAGCTATACGTTCTATTCCTTTGGCATGATTCATACGATACGAACGAAATGTGCAAATGCACAAGTTTCATAAATGGCTCTATTCTAGATGTATTAGAAGTGCTATCGAGCAAAAGACAATCTAATAATCCTTTAATGATTTCCACTTGTGAACGATTGGATTATCTTTGTCCTGTAGCAAACTTAATTTCCCAGTGAAAATTTTACTATAAAGCCAAAGACTATCTAACCGTTCCGGAATGGATCTTTGCTTGAGTACCTTGATATTAGAGTTCTTATAGCTGGTGTTGAATTTTTCTTCGTAACTGCTGACTCATTAAAAATTCTTGCTAGAAAAATTTAATTGGGACAAAAACTAAATGACGGGAAAAATAGTGCAACACATACTTTCTGCTCGGCTAATGTTCATCAGCAATAATACCTTTAATGGTGTTCCGCATTTCAGTTACTGGAAACTTTTATCCATTTTAGTTCTCCAATTCATATGAACCTTTTACGGTAACAGTTGAGACCCGGTAGGGGCCTTCCCATGTTGGACCTAGCTTTCCTGCATTGATCTCCTAGATATTTTGAGTTACTTTCCTTAGGACCAAGTCTTACTTTGAAATAATGGAGGTTGGCTCTTCGATTATAATACCTCGCCATTTTCTACTTTTGAGCTGCCATTCTTATATGCACCAAGTCCCTGTATTCGTCGAGCATCTCCAAATTGACTAACATTTCTCGTTGCTGGATTCTTCATTTGCTTAGAAATATCTTAAGGTGGATTACCCTACTTCCATCGGTATTAAAGCATCTGCATCGTACACAAGGAAAAGGGGGTTTCTCTTGTGCTCTATTTGGTCACTGTTCGGTATGCCCAAAAAACTCCAGGTAACTCCTCGGGCCAATTACCTTTAGCCACTTCCATCCTTTTATTGAGATTTTTTATAATAACTTTGTTCGTTGACTTCACTTGACCATTTGGGCTCGGATGATGGGGTAAATATGTGAGACGATATTCATCCCCTACTTTATGAACGGCCACGGGGATAGAACTAAATGTGAGGGTTCTGTTGGTTAATGCACCAATAGTGCGTAGCGTTGGCACTTATCACATTTTCATACAAAGTCTTTTGCATCTTGTTCCATGCGGGGCCAATAATATCCTACCCTTACCAACTTCAGTATTAAGGAATCTGCACCTGAATGGTTGTCCATTATCCCTTCGTGGACTTCTTGCATGACATAGTCACCTTCGAATTCTCCTAAGCATCGGGACAGTGGGCCATGAAAAGATTTTCTATACAATTGGCCTCTCTTGAAGCTATATCAAATTGCTTTGGCGCGTAGCGCACGAGATGATTTGGGGTCTTTAAGTAGATTCTCGTGCTCGAAATAATTGATGATTTCATTCCTTGTGCGTCTGAGATGCTTCGGGGTCTTTGAGTAGACTCCCGTGCTCGAGACATAGTCACCTTCAAATTCTCCTAAGCATCGGGATAGTGGGCCATGAAAAGATTTTTTATACAATTGGCCTCTCTTGAAGCTATTTCAAATTGCTTTAGCGTGTAGCGCACGAGATGCTTTAGGGTCTTTGAGTAGATTCTCGTGCTCGAAATAATTGATGATTTCATTCCTTGCGTGCCCGAGATGCTTCGAGGGCTTTGAGTAGACTCCCTTGCTCGAGATAATTGATGATTTCATTCCTCCCATCCCAAACCAAATTAGTCATATTTACCTCATAGTAACCATCTGTATCCAAGACCGAGTTCATTAGTTGTGCTACCGTCCCAGATTCTGATCCCTTTATTTTCAGCGATTATCCGAGATTAGCCAATGCATCTGCTTTTCTTACCTTCCCTCTGGATATGAGTAATCGACCATTCTCGGAATTGTGCTAATAGATCGCGGACCTTCACCATGTATTGTTGTGTGCGCTCTTCTTTGGTTTCGAAGATCTCAAAGATCTGATTTACCACCAACTGCGAGTCATATTTGATTTCGGTGACCTCTAAGTCAAGTCCCTAGCCAATTCGAGCCCTACAATCAAAGCTTCATACTCTGCTTCATTATTAGTTAAAGGGACCATTTTGATGGCTTGCCTTAGGGTTCCCCTCAAGGCGTAATTAATACAATACCAAGCCAGAACCCCTTTACGTTGGAAGCTCCATCCTTAAAAAGGTCCAAACCTCTTATGTCGATTCCGGCATCATTACTGCCTATTTGGTTGCCAAAAGCAGCAATCCTGGACTGAAATTTTCCACAAAGTCAGCTAACACTTGTGACTTAATTGCAGTCCTTGGTTTATATTCTATGTGGAGCTCACTCATTTCGAAGACCTATTTGGCCAATCTACCCGAGAGCTTAGTTTTGTGAAGAATGTTTCACAAAGGAAAAATAGTCACCATAGCTATTCGATGACATTAAAAGTAGGGCCTCAGCTTCCAAACAGTTAATACGAGAGATAAGGCCAGTTTCTACAAATAAGGGTAGCGAGTTTTTCTCCCGTTAAATTTTATTAACATAATAAATGAGAGATTGCCTACCTTCATCCTCACGAACAAAAACCCCACTTACCGCAACTTTCAAGATCGCGAGGTAGACTAACAACGTTTCACATTCTTTTGGTTTTTAAAGCAATTGAGGGCTTCACAAGTACTTCTTCAAATCCCTTAAAGCCTATTGTCACTCTAGGTCCATTCGAAATTATTTTTATTTTTGAGCAGTGCGAAGAAGAGATGACATTTTTCTGATGATCAGGAAATGAACCTGCTCAACAATCTCCCCCGTGAGCCTTTGGACTTTATTCATGTTTGACATATATTCTGGGATGTCTTCTATGGCCTTGATCTTATTGGTGTTTACCTCAATTACCCTTTGTGATACTAGAAATCCCATAACCTTACCAGAGCCGACCTTGAACGCGCATTTCTCGGGGTTAAGCTTCATATTATGCTTCCTTAGGGTGTCAAAATTTTCTTGTATATGCTTAAGATGATCACCTTCAATCAAAGATTTAACGAGCTTTTGTTTGTATAAACTTCCATAGTTTTTCCTATTTGTTTTTCATTTATCCTGTTCACAAGCCGTTGATAAGTGGCTCTGGAATTTTTCAACGTGAAGGGTATCACATTGTAGCAATATGTACCGAAATTCATTATTAACGAAGTCTTTCCTGATCCTCCAGGTTCATCTTAATTTTGTTATACCCGGAATAAGCATCGAGGTTGCTCATTAACTCGTACCAGGTCGTGGCATCAATAATTTGATCGATGTTTGGCAGTGGGAACAAGTCTTTTGGGCATGGCTTATTAAGATCTTTATAATTTACACACATGAAAAATTTGTTTTTCTTCTTAGGAACTATTACTATATTTGCGAGCCAGTCTGGATACTTTACCTCTCGGATTGGCCCGATGTTAAGTAAACGAGTTACCTCCTCTTTGACGAATTTATTCTTGACTTCCACTATATGCTATATCATTTGTCTTACCGGAGGTATTTTGGGATCCATACTTAACTTATGTACTGCTACTCCATCGCGATACCTATCATATCTGCATGTGACCATGCAAAACAACGGCATTTAAGATATTCGATAAAGCCAGAACTGAGATCAGGGTGTAGTCTTGTCCCCAAGTGGAATTTCCTTTCTCGAAATTCTTCGAACAATGAAACTTTATCAAGCTCTTACACTGTGGATTTCATTGCATCCGTCTCTTATGGAATCTGAAAATACCTCGGCACTAGATAATATTCTGGTACTTCTTCCCCATGAATAACTTCATCTAGTTCAGGAGAAGGCGCCGATTTCTATAGTTGCTATGTCGTGCGTCCCGTTCCTTTGTTACTGTAGACCAAGATTATGTTTATCACTCTTGTCGCTGGTTAATCACCTTTTATTCGTTTAACCCCCTCGGCATTGGAAACTTTAGAAATTGATAATATATTGATGGTACAACTTTTATCTCGTGCAACCATGGTCTTCCAAGAATAATGTTATATCTCATATCACCGTCTACCACCTCAAAAAGAGTTGTTTTTATGACCCCTTCGGCGTTTGTGGGAAGCAAAATCCCTCCTCGGGTTGTCACGCTTGCGAGGTTGAATCCGGCAAGGGGTTTTGTGGCTATAATAATGCTTTCAATGAGTTTAGCTTGCCTCAATAATCTCCATTGTATGATATTAGCCGAACTTCTTGGATCCACTAGAAAATGTTTTATTTTAAATTCAAGTACATTTAAAAAAATAACAAGTGCCTCGTTGTGTGGTAGCAGCAATCCGTTTGTGTCCTTCTCCGTGAAAGTGATATTGTCTTCGGCAACTTCCCAGAGTCTCTTGCTATGGTTTATTGATACTTTCATCTATTTTGCTACAAAGAATGTGAATCTGTTGATTTCATTCCCTCCTAAGATCATGTTGATCGTTTGGCGCGGAGGATCATCTCATGCTTTCGAGGATTTTGCATTGTCCCGGTAACGACCATAATTGCTCTCAGCCCGGTCACTTAAGAATTCTATGAGATGACCAGTCTTTAATAGTGTTTCCACTTATTCCCCCCAGATGTCGGTAGTCCCCATCCCGGTAGCCATTCGTCCTATGATATTCGTACCACAGATTGGGATCCTTCTTACTGTGATTAGGTCTCATTGGTTTCGGGTCTTTCTAATGGCTTAAACCAATTCCACTCTACTAATTTTGAAGTTGTATTATGATAATTTCGGGGTAAGAAGCACACGTGACCCTAACGCTTCTTTATCCTACAACGATCTATTATTCCAATTGTGATCAACCATTTTTTCTATGACGAAGCTATCCATTGTTCGGAAGCCTCTACTTCAGTCTTCGGTCCATTCGTAGGGCAAAACCTGGCCTCTCAAAGTTGGTATGTCTGTGTTGTAATCAACTTTTGATTTTTTCTCTGTTCTTCTCCCGTTCTTTGGCCAATGATGGAAAACTAACATGGTCATCTTCGATCCTTATTTTTTGATTCATACCGGTTGTGAACATCCGCCAATGTTGTTGCTTGAAACTCAAGCAAGCTTTCCTTTAGTTTACTAGAAGCATCTGAACTCCTCGGATTCAATCCCTTGGTGAATTTTTCAGCTGCCCATTCATCCGGGACTGGTGGGAGAAACATTCTCTCCTTTTGTAATCGAGTGACGAACTCTCATAGCAACTCATATTCCTTTGGCGCAATCTTGAATATGTCGACCTTTTGGTCATGTACTTTTTTGGTCCAGGCATGAGCATAGATGAAAGAATCTGCGAGCATCTCAAAGGAGTCTATGGAATGATCGGATAACAGTGAATACCACGTCAAGGCTCCCCTCTGAGAGTCTCCCCGAATTTCTTCAGCAAAATAGATTCAATTTCGTAAAGAGCTAAATCATTTCCCTTCATCTCCGTTGTATAGGTGGTAATATACTCCTGAGGATCTGAAGTTCCATCGTACTTTGGCACGTCGGGCATTTTAACCTCTTCAAAATTAGTTATGGTGTTGCGCTTGGTTATTATGGAAACTCGGTATATTTCTTTGAGTTCGGTCCTTTCAGCACCGTTGGTACACTCAGGATTTTGTCCATGCGGGCGTTCACTTCCTCCATAAACCGTAAGTGTTTATTTTTGAAGAGATCATTTTTGTTATTGGGATCAGATCTGCTCCCTCCCCCCCCCCCCAGCCCCATCTGAGCCCACTTCGCCCCTCGGGTATTGTTGTCAACCCTTTGCATTATTTGATTCACAGGAGCACCGGGAGGAACCAGCTCTCGTCTATTCGCATTATTTGAAGCCCCCCACAACGCCTGCTTCAACTCCGTTATAACTTTATCTTGTCATGTGAGATGACCTACAATGATCACTTGTTTTTCTTGCAAAACCCTTACCACATCAACGACATTTTCCTCCTCAGCATCATCAGGAGTTGTCTCTCGAACATGTCGAGGATATTGCCTGTCATGCACTATGTGGCATCGTTCACCCACGACCCTTACCACAACAACTACATGTTCCTCCTCAGCATCATCTGGATTTATCTCTCGAATATGTCGAGGATATTGCATTCATGCACTATGTGAAGTCGTCCCTCCTATAGTGGGTGTCACTGATTGAGTCCTCGAAATGAGGCTGATCCTCTGGAATCTCGTGATTGTACGTGTTGTTAACACAATTATCTGCCATTTCTTATTATTCCTTCTAAGACAAAATAATCAAAACACATTAGCAAAAAAGATAAGGATCAATTTAGTTGCACGACTGTCTAGGCCCCACGGTGGTTGCCACATCATTTTTCACGTAAAACGGTACAGTTGAATTTTGACGGGTTTTACTCAACCTTATGCTTCTTGTATTTTGATGATCTAACAAACTTAACGTAAATAACCAGATAGAAAACCTGCTGACAGGTTACTGTTGCTCCCAAACGCACACATATGTATACGCAGTCGTCAAGTAATAAAGTGATTAAAAGTCGGATGTCGAACCCACGAGGACTTATGATTAACTATTAACTAAATTAGACTATCCTAATTATCTATACAAGAATTTAACCAAGAAGTATTTGACTCTAAACTAATTAAAATAAATAAAAATAAATAATGAACTTTGGACAGGAAAAGAGTAGATTTTTATGATATTAATGTAATGAAAACGATCTAAGGTTATGGTATATCTAACATTCCTATTGTATTCTTCAATTGGATTAACTAACAAATTTATCTAGTTTATTGA
The DNA here is from genome assembly GCA_034376525.1 of Nicotiana benthamiana. Taxonomy (NCBI): domain Eukaryota; kingdom Viridiplantae; phylum Streptophyta; class Magnoliopsida; order Solanales; family Solanaceae; genus Nicotiana; species Nicotiana benthamiana. The sequence continues at coordinate 46,157,032 of CM067323.1, forward strand.
TTGAGAGGGTTAATATTGCTCATAAGAATATGTCGAGTTCTTACTCGCCTATTCAAGCTAACCTAACTCCTATATGTCTATGGTGTTAGAATCAACAATAACGCATTTATAATTCTTGTAAATCAACCAAGCAAGGCAATTAGGTATATGCCTATCCTAACCGTGAATCAGTTCGTCGATGCCCAGGTTCAAGAACTTGCTCTACTCAATCCTATATGAAATCTAGATTTCCCATTTTCGAGTTCAACTCTAGATTCGTAGATAGTATTCAATTGGTGATCAAGCAATCAAATAGTTAAGTGCAGGATTGAATAAACAAACTAATATGATAAACTAAGAAATAAAAATTAATATTCGAATAAAAATAGTCATGAAAACCACAACCGTAGAACGTGAAGTTTAGCTCCACATAGACATGGTAGAAAAATAACAAATCATACAAAGAAATATAAAAAGACTAGGTGGAAGAAAAAATGAAACCCGGCCTCCACGGCAACTTTATGCTTGTGTTTTCCTCTAAAAAAGGTCCTCCTCCTTCAAAATACCATTTTTTATGTATATATACCAAGTAGGGTTGGATCCAAACAATTATACCTTCTCCAATATGAAAAATGACACTTTTCCCAGGTTGACTAGCGCGAGCTACACTTCACGCATGTTCCCTGACATTCTGCCTCTAGCTTCTAGACTAGCGCGACTTTGCGTTATTGACGCGCATTTTTCACCATGTTCCCTTGCGAATTTGAGAAACAAATAACATAAAAGTTGTATCTCTTTGAGTTCTCTTTCTAACCACATATTGTGGAGCCCAAATGGAGTTTTGAGCAAAACGCTATATCTATTTTACTAAATAGTGCGTAATAATACCCATTGGATTCTTCGTTCGCTCTAACTATCATCCGCTGACCCCCATACGCCATCCCGACTTAACTCCTTGAGCTTTTACTCATATTTAAAAGCTTCAAATTACTTAAATTTATTCCATAACATCTATATGGCTCTGAATCACTCTTACAAGGCATAAAGTACACGGTTAGTGCAAGACACTAGTGATTAAAGTTCAAACTCAATCAAAGTGCAGTAAATTTGAGTGTAATAAGTGACTAAAATATGCAATTACAGCACATCATCAGTTACACATCTCATATGAACTGGTCGAAGCTTGAACATCAGCAAATGGATGAACGACCGTATGGAGGAACATAATAGGGACCCGATGACCAGGTCCCTTAGGATTCTCCGATGAAACCGCAAGCCAGTGACTTTACTCATTCAATATAAAGAGAAATACAGCAAGGACCTACTCCCTTGGGGTTCTCTGACAGAAATACATGTCAAAGTGCACAGCTGGAATGTAGCATAAGAAAGTCCATCAAGCAACTAACACAGAAAGAGGAGCTCAACTAGAACCTGGTCCATTGACATATCCTATGACCTAGTTCATCTACATGTCCTGATAGAAGCAAAGTCCAGCTGGAACGCACCTGCCTAGAAGTGGCTGTACAAACAGTGCATCAGTCAGTTATCACTAACAAGAAGTACATCAAGAGTTGACATCACTATCTATTGTGATATCTTTTGTGATAAAACAACCTGATCCAAGACACTCCGGGATTTGTGCATTTCAGTGATGCTCCCTCAATAAGAAGAAGCATTTATCCAGTATTGAAATCACAAGTGTGTCAAGAACAAGAAGACAAATCCACTAAGGATCAGTTTCTGAGCGAAGTTTTATGTATATTCATAATTGAGTTGTAATCTTGTTAGTTGCTTTACATTGTAATTCCTAGTTTGCTTTCTTAGAAGCGCTGCTTTAGGAACAAACGGAATTCTTAAACTGTAGAGTTTATGTTGTGACTAGAAAAAGTCATAAGTTAAACCCTCTGTAACTAGGAGAGTTAGATAGTGGCTTGTGGTGGTTGTATCACAAGTTAATTTGAAATCTTTGCAATCAGTAGTATTGAAATGTGCCTTGTAATAGGTAGATTACAAGTTAGTTTAGTTAAAAGCCTACAAGAGTGGATCGTAGTTTTTGTATCCTCTTTGCGGGATTTTTCCACATAGAAAATCTCTGGGCCTCCTTTACATTCAGTCTTTACTGCTTTCAACGTATCAGTCTTATAGAGGACCAGGTACTCTATTGTTTGGTGGATTCCTATAAGCTATTAAAGTTATACGTGATTTCTAGACAAGTAAATTAATTCGATTCTGAAATATTGAGATAATAGAAAGAAAATGCAATACTTAGCCTTGAGATTGTGACGAAATAATAGAATCACAATGGTCCTGGGCAAAACAATAATGAAATAAAAAAGCAAGAGAATAAAATTGTATTAAGCTTTGGATAGAGTGTAGTAAAAGTTTGCTAGAAAATTCATCCCCCTAAAGTGATAACTGAACTCACTATTTATAGCTACGTTTAAGGCATCTCCAACCTTGCCCACATCCCCCATAATAGGGGGAAAAATGGGGGCATTTTGCTCCAACCCTCCCACATATTTGTAATAGTAATAGGGGATGAATAGTGTTCCCTCAAATATGGGGGTACACTATTCATCTCCCCTATTACTATTCACATATATTTTATTATTATTTTAATTATTTAATATTTTATTTTAACTCTTTGTATATACTAATTATATTTATATAATATTATTAAAATATTAATATTATACCTTAGCTTTGGTTTATAATTTTGATAAACTAATTTTCGTGCATTTATTATTTTTATGTAAAATTATCGATATGTAATATGTATTTAGTTAATCTTGTATCGCAATGATTTTACTTTTATTTGAATTATTAATTAATCTATAATAAGTGCTTACAAATTATATTATTTAAAATTTTACAGAATTATTTTATTTATGGAAATTGCAAATTGTTAAAAATAAAAGATGGAATTTATTTAATGGAATTAAAGAATAAAATTGAAACGAAAGATAATAATAAAATATTGAAGAAAGAGAAAAATATAAATAATTGCAGTAAGTTGTCCCTAAAATGGGGAAATTCCCATTTTGGGGACAAAAATAGGGGCAAGGTTGGAGATGGCCTTAGGGAAAGGGGTCCTATGATCGTGCCCTTATTTAGTGTCAATTCTGAAGGTCATTGATATAAATATAACGGTTAACATAAATGCCAAATTCTTTATAACGCTCAATCATACTTAATGCCATGAAATATTTCTTATTGGATGCTACTGGGCGAAGAATATTTATTACATTTTTATAAGCGTTATTCTAGACAATTTTGTAAGTAATTGAAATAGTAAGATGACTTCCAGCTCGTGCAATTACTAGTAGTACCGTAGATTCAAAACAATCATGAATAACAAAAATTTAGAAAAAGAAACCTAAAAAGAAAGGAACAGATGTTGAAAAGGAAAAGCCTCGAATTCTCCTTTTACTTATATTGATTTGCCTCTCTTTCCCCACCAAATCTATCAGCCGCCCTTTGCTACTGTAGCTCCCCTTGTTTGAGACAAAAATAAAGGAAATTAGGGTTGAATATAAATTTAAGTGAATGGAATTAAGAAAAGGGTTTAACTAATGAGTTTTTTCTAACTTACTGAAAGAGATGGGCTTCAAGTTGAAGAAGATGACAATTTTGAGCAAGACTTTGATAACTCTGGCATTAAATTCAAAACCTTATTTTGGCATGGAAACCTGGGAATTAATATTAATTAATAAAATATATCTGACAATCTAGTAAAATTAGGTAGTTGCACGGGTGCCTATTTTCTCAATGATATCTATTATAGTATATAATATATTTTCATCGTACGAGACCAATTACCTACAACTGATCTACTTTTTTTTATAATAGAAAAATGGTTTTAATTCGTGATGTATTTTATGTTTTATCAACACCTCATTAAAATAGTTGTGCATTGAATCCAAAAAAAAAAGTTATTTGATTTTATGTACGGGTAAAATTGGGGATAGAGTTACATCGATTTCTTGTTGTGGAATGACGAACGGTGCTATTTGTTACCGGCTCGAGTGAGACAGAAGGTACCCATATATCGGAACCAAGGATAAACGATACAAAGAATCAAGCTAGAGTAAAACGAATGATCGAGGGTAAAGGAAAGACGGTTAGAGGAGATAAAACGAGGAGCTGAAATATCTGTCATCAACCTAATATTGCGGCACGAATCACTCTTGGTACTCGCTACAAGTCATATTTTCATAGGAAAAAGGGAGAAAATTTTTTTACTTTATTTAAATTCATATTAGGGTTAAACACTTAAACTCCTTTACTATATAAAAAGGACAACCTTCTATTTTTTATCATTATTGACACGCATATCAAAACAATAAAGTTTATTATGGCTTTTAACAGTTATTTAAGTGTTTTTTAGTTGTACATCTATTTAGTTGGACCGAACTCTATTTCAGGGGCTCGACCCAAACTGACTGTTAGCATTCAGGCCTAACGCAAGGCTTAATCGCTTCACCATATTTGGTTTGATCATTTCGTCTTATTACAATTCAATTACTTACTGTTTTCTGATTATTTATGTTAAGTTAAATTGTATGTTTTTTAAATTACGTATAAATTTAATTGTTATCCGCTTTAAAGGGTAAATTAATTTTTTTTCTTGGCTGGCCAATAACAAATCTAAAATTCTTATCACCGAAGACTTCAAAATCTTGAAATCTTTCAAGGGAAAATGTGAGCCTAGAAAAGTTCCAAGTCATTAGCAAAGGTGTCAATTCTAGCCAATGAAAAGTGACAGCAAGCAAAAAAGAAAAAGATCATCAACTCTATGAATGGAGAAATCAAGATTCACTCCCCAAACAAACAGAAAAGTTTAATTTAGGACTTTTTACAACAAAAAAAAGGAGGGGAGGGGATTGATTGAGGGTGTATTAATTAGGCCTACTAAATTAATGCATACAAACGAAAATACAAACATCAATCATCATCTAAGCAATAAAAGTAAAAAGTGAAGAAAACAAAAATGAGTGGTTTGGTAATGCCCCAAATAGAATGGGATATGTAAAAACAAAAGAAGATTGGTCGGACGGCTTATGATCCCAAAATGGCCGGTGATTGGTTTTATTTGTACCTTATTACTCTTCTGGAATTTTGGACCTCCTGCATTCAATGAGGAATATTGTACCAATTTCCTTGTCAACAATTCGTATGATTTTTCTTAGAGAAAGGTTAATGTTAATTGTCAAATGGACGAACACCCAACTCTAATGTAATATGCACTTACTTCCTAAACTTCAAATTACTCTGAATCGGTTTAGGCATTAGGGAACTACTATTTTGAACTATAACAGTCTTTCACAAAGATCCTCTCAAAGACAAAATGAAGAAAATGTTAGAACCGAAATAAATCAGACAACACAAAAAATGAGCAATTCACTACATAAAAAAGAGGTCAAAAAAGACATAAATATTAAACGTGGTTCGGTCGATTGACCTACGTTCACAGATGAAGATGAGCAATTCACTATATAAAAAAATGGTCAAAATATCGACAGAACAACCCGAAGAAAAGGCAAACACAAGTGACACACCAACACTTGTTCCGAAAAGTTCTCCCTAGGGGTGTGCATTCGAATCGGTTTATCGATAAATCGAATCGATTATTTGTTATCGATTCATCAATAAATCGAATCGAAAAAGTCGAAATCTAATTGAAACGATAACGATAAGCATATGTACAAATCGATACTCGATAAGTAATTATCGATAAGGGTCAAAATCGAATCGATAAATCGAATGCACACCCCTAAATTTATTTCATCCACCACATTTAAGGAATGATCATATTTAAAGCTCAAGGGAATGAAGTTCAAATTAATAGAAAATAGAATTAGTAGTAATGATGTATTTTTGTTTTTTTAATACCATTGGAGTGTTTGTGACATACATTTGATCCCTTACTTTAGTTTCGTTGCATGTGCATGTTGACACAATTTTGATGTTATAAACAGTGTTCGTCTTCTTTTAGCTTCTTTTTGTACATATTAGTTAGGCGTGTTTATAGCGATATACTTTCCGTGAAATCCCGTAAATTTTCTTATTGGTGTAATTGATAACCGAATTGATAAGCCCCAAAAATCGATAAATCGAAATCGAAAAAATCGAAACCTTATTGAAACGATAACGTTAAGCATATGTATAAATCAATAAGTAATTATCGATAAGGGTCAAAATCGAATCGATATGCATACCCCTAATTCTCCCCCCTAAACAAGACTCTCAAACCACATATGCTATATTGAGGATGATAAAACATTTTCCTCCAAGAAAAAGAACTAGCCAAATATGGAAGAATTATATTTTTCTTTTTGTAAAAGGAAAAATCAGTTATAGTAAATATATTATCCTTCCTTCAAGATATGAGAAAATCAAATATGATAAAAAAAATTAGGACAAACACCTAACAAGAAAGCGGTACACAAATAACTACAACAACAATTACTACCTAGTATAGTCTCACATAATGAGGTCTGGAGAGGATAATATGTAGACAGGCCTTACCCCTACCCGAAAGGACAGAGAGGAAGTTTTCAGTCACGGAAAAAAAAGAAAAAACAAAAACAAAGCGGTACACAAATACAATATGAAAATGAACTGAAGACTGACAATTTTGTAATGACGTAAATATTTTTACAGCAATCGTTACCATACCAAATGAATATTGTTATGCTTGTTGGAATTTTGCTTAAAAATGAGAATGGTCATTGTTTGGAAAAATGTTGAAGAGTAACTTGGAGGCTTGCCTATATAAGGGGGCTTAAGTTATGTTTCAAAGGTACCAAACCAAATGTATTTCTAACACTTTTTGTTAGGAGAAAGTACTAAGGTTTATGTAATTGTAAGAATTTTTCACATAATGGTCGGTTGTTGTCTTTTGACAACGGTTGTGGTTTTTTTTCGATTTTGGGTTTTCACGTTAAATTCTTGTGTTGTTTTATTTCTCATTTTTTCTCTTTACAAAAGGGACGGAGATCTCGGGGTTTACGGAAAATGGTCATTTCTTTTTTCCCAACAATGCTTCTCTTGCTCGTTACATGGAGAGACAGATCCAGAATTTGAGAATAAGGGAGCACTATTAAGAAAATTGTAGCAGGTGATTTTCCAACCCGCGTGGTGTGACAGGTGCAAGACCTATTCCTGGAAGCAGATCATTGCTCCAAGCACAATGTTGTTAATGAGGGTTCCAAGCAAAATATTTAACGTGTCACCGGTGTATATACAATTATGCATGTACAGAGTTTTTGCCAAAATTACCGGATTTATCTGCCTCAGGTTATATGAACATTTTATGGTCCTCTTATCGTACCAATATTTTACATAAATATTTTACAGTAAACTCAAATGATAAACAGTAAGAGAAATAATTATTGAGAAGAGGAGGAGGAAGAAAAAAACAGAGTATCTTGTCATCTTCACATGGAGTTAAATATGTAAATCCAATAGGAAAGATACTTTCTTTATTTTGCTTTCTTCCTCGTTATATTTTATTTTTCCCAAACTGAAGAAGAAAAATAGACTAAATACTTTTTCATTTTTCTTCTTATGTTGCTTGGTATCCAAACACAAAGGAGAAAAAGCTACGAGGGTGTTTGGCTAAGCTTATAAGTTGGTCAAATTGATTTATAAGTATTTTTAGGTTTATTTACGTATTTGGTAAAATTAAAAGTGCTTATAAATTAAGTGATTGTAAACCAAAAATAAGTAAAAAGTCATAAGTTGGTCTCCTCCAACCTATCAAATTTCAGCTTATAAGCAATAAGTTTGACCAAAATATTTAATGTTCTATTCCTAAAATGCTTCTTTTAAAAATAAAACTCTTTATATACCTATTTCTTCATCTACTTATTATTAATTTTAGCATTTTTATCCAAACACGTAACTGCTTAGTTTAAAAATCAGCTTCAATACTTAAAAAATGCTTTTCAGCATCTAATGCTTATCAGCTATTCTAAATCAGCTAAGCCAAATGAGCTCTATATCGTGTTTCCACCAGCACGTAGAAAAAATTAGGGGCGGAGTTAGAGTGTTGAGAGCGAATTTGACCGAACCTAGTAGCTTTAGCTCGAACGTTGTATTTGCTTTAAAAATTGTATTGAATATGTACAAAATTATTAATATAGAATACATTAACTGCAAATGATTAAAATTCCAAACCAATAATCTTGAAATCTTAGCTCCGCCTCTAAAAAATTACAATTAACTATTATTAGCTTAATAGTTTCACGACACCCAGGAAGAAATTCCATAAGGTATTATAAAATTTATATTTTTTATATATATAAACAATATATTTTTTAATTATTATTTTGAGAGAAACTATACTTAACCTGTTATAAACTAAAGCAAAAGACAAGAACAATAGAACAAGAACAATAGCAATAGAGAGAAGAGTAGAGAGAGTTCTTCTTATTGAGTTGAGAGGGGTGAATTACAATGGTAGAGAGCACCTCTATTTATATGGAGGAGGAAGATCTTGCTACCAATAATAGGACTCTAGAATCTCTCTAATTAAGTACATTAAAGACATTCACCTTAAATAGAAGTGTAAGAATCTTCTATTTCATAACACTCCCCCTTGAATGTCTATTCAATGATGTGCCTCATAAAACCTTAAAACCAAAACCCAATGGGAAAAATTAAAGTAAGGAAAAAGAGTACACATGTTTGAATATGCGCCTATTGGTTGCCTCGTTAAAAACCTTGCAAGGAAAACCCAGTGGGAAAAAACCTTGTAAGGGAAAAAGAGTGCAACGCGCATTGACTCCCCCTAATGAGTACATCAATTTATATCCTTGAGCATTTGCATTCCAATCTTGTGCATCATCTTCAAAACGATCTTTGGTAGAGATTTGACAAATCAACCATATTGACTTGAATAAATATTCCGTACCTTGAAATCATCATTCTTGATAGATATGAACATCTTCATATATTGTCGTGGAATAACTCTTCAATATCTCCATAGATGCATGCTTATAGTTATAGCAAGATACATATGTACACAAATTGCACTTAGGATGTGGTACTTCAGGACCACGAATTGCATATGCTTCAAGCAACTTAAATCTTTCAAGTTAAGTCATATAAGCCATATAATAAACTTTAGCTGCATATCAAGCTTTCATTAGTGATACTAAACAAATAAGATATCGAAAACTGACTATACATACCTTTGACTTTTATCTTTCAAGCATTTGAACTATAGGTTCAAAACTACATGTCTTTCATATGGAATCAATTCTTCTTGAATTGTATCTCTTCCATTTAGTTACTTTCTTTGAGTCAGCAAATGCGTATAGCATGCTTTGCAATATGTTGCAATTGCATTTCCCTTTTATGAACTACAGGTTCATATCATGATATTCGGGGATATACATATACAAATAAAAATTCATCCCATGTAACACTTTCTCAAGTGTTTATCATGTCTCCCCCTCATGTTAGTAAAGCTAACATGTTTCCTCAACTTTGGAAAATCATCTTTGTGCATTATGTCAATATACACAGCACCTTAATAATAAGATGAAATTATTTGGTTCCTGACCCTGAACCACTTGTGAGGGGAGAATATACTCTCGTATACAACTTATATCAAACTGATATATATATATAACTTAGTTCTCATAAGAAACAGTTTAGCTATTAAGTGGCAGCACTCAATAATTATCTTGCTAAACCAACTTTAATATAAACCAACTTATCAAGATGAACTGTCTTGAGTAGAGAATCTGGAAACTATGCTCGAAGTTAGATTACTGAGCGATTTACCTCGCAAGCACTGCCAGGCTGCGGGTTAATAACAATGGCGCATGTAACCATATCATAGATGCATCATATGTGGTATACATGGCAGGTGAATGGGCCCATATTCACCTTTGATATTTCCAGAATCAAGGGGCTTCAACCCGAACTCTTTAGTTGGTCAGTTCATTACTGAGAACAAGAACTTCTAGTTCTTTGATATTCACCTATGTGAATTTGCACATCATACTTCAAATGAGATGGCTAACACAAATGTTAACTGAATAAATTATCAATATTGGTAAATTTCAAATTTACACCATGACATGTGCACTTATCAATAAACTTCGGGTTTATTATGACATGGGTTTTATACCAATAGATATCCACTTTATTGTGGCATTCTTTCGTTTGTGTAGTACAAACTGGAGAACAAAGCGGGTAGCTTTTCATATACAAATTACCCCGCTACAAGTTGTAGTAATAGGAGAATCAAAGCCTTCCTTTATTTATAGTCTCAATATCATCAATCGCCTTCGCGTGTACTTTTGGAAACTGGATAAGTTTCTTTGAGACTTACTACAGCACAATACTCAATTGTGTTTCTCCAACATAGTAATAATTGGCTCTTCGAGAGCTCTCAATTAATTTTGTACTACCACAGACTGAGGTTCGAGATCCTCACATTCTTGCATTCCGTATTTTCAAGAGTCTCAGGCTCAATAGATTCTTCGTGAATCTCGGAATTAATCAAATCATGAGCGTCCTCATGTGATTCTTTCATAGTGTCATTTAGATCGTTCTTTTTCCTCTTTCTAGGATTTCGATCTTTGGAACCTAATGGTCTGCCACGCTTCTGGCGTGCATTTGACTCATTGGATATGACACTAGATATTTGTCCAATAGGGACTTCAATACGGATCGGAACTTTTTCCCGCGTGAATGTGTGATTTCGTTATCCTCTTCAAGTCCGTAAATGCGTCAGGCATTTGATTTGCTATTCTTTGCAAATGGATAATCTTTTGTACCTCTTTCTTTCAAATAGAGGTATGTGGATCAAGATGAGATAATGATGCATTTTTCCACAAAATTTCCCGTTTGGTTTCACCAACTTCTCCCCCTAATTTTGGGAAAAGTATCTCATCCAATTGACAGTCTGCAAATAGTGCAGTGAACAAATCTCCTGTCAATGTTTCGAGGTAGCGAATAATGGAGGACGCGTCAAACTCAACATATATTCCTAACCTCCTTTGCAAACCCATTTTGGTGCGGGATGGCGGTGCTACAGGCACATATACTGCGCATCCAAAGCTTCTTAAATGGGATATATTGGGTTCATGACCCAAAACCAATTGCAACGGGGAATATTTGTGTCAATTCGTCAGTCAGAGACGAACTAGCATTGCTGCATGCAACATGGCGTGACCCCAAAACGAAGTGGGCAGCCGACGAACTAGCATTGCTTCATGCAAAATGGCATGACCCCAAACCGAAGTGGGCAGCCGACAAACTAGTATTGTTGCATGCAAAATGGCGTGAACCCAAGTCGAAGCGGGCAGCCGACAAACTAGCATTGTTGCATTCAAAATGGCGTGAACCCAAACCGAAATGGGCAGCCTCGTTTTCATGAAGAATTCAAGATTATTCTCATCTATTGTCTCAATATGATATCCATTTTGAATGATATCTTTAAAACTCAACAAGTTCCTTTTAGACTTGGAGGAGAACACTTTGATTGATATCATTAAAACTCAACAAGTCCTTCTTAGACTTGGAGGAGAACATTGCATTCTCTATGATTAACGTCATGCCTTTGGGCAGAGTTACAATTGCTCTTCCGGAGCCTTTAATCAATTTACTACTTCCATAGATTGTAGTAATGTTTGCCTTACACAATTACTCTTCTTTTCTTTGAGTATTGTATGTGTAGTACATGAATCAACTAGGCAAATACTTTTACAATTGGACGTTGGTCCAAGTTCGCTTTGTGAGATATCCATATTTGCTATCCCATAGTTTAACATACAAAAGAAATACACGAACATAGGAATAAACAAGTTCAATTCTTTTGTGTCACATAATATCTTCAAAATCTGCTACTAACAGTTGGCTAACAAAATCAGATATGTTATCCATAATCAATTCCTTTGCAGTTTGAAAATTTCAGCGTTTTTCATAAGACAATCGATTATTAAATACGCACAATCGATTGTTTGAACATAGACAATCGATTGTTAGACATACACAATCGATTATTTGTTATTTTTGAAAAACTTCAGATCACACTGTTTAAGACAATCGATTGTTAAACATAGACAATCGATTGTGGATGATTTTTGAAAAGTTCCAGATTACACTGCCTAACGACAATCGATTGTTAGATATAGACAATCGATTGTGGGTGATTTTTGAAAAATTCCAGACCTCACTGTTTCAAGAAAATCGATTGTTAGACAAAGACAATCGATTGTTGGCTATTTTTGAAAAATTCCAGAACACACTGTTTCAAGACAATTGATTGTTAGCCAAAGACAATCGATTGTTGATCAATTGTTTTTCAACTTTAATGCGAAAATAGTTGATAATCGACTAGTTTTTCAGGCTAGTCGATTACCCCCACTGGAAAATAAAAGTTTTATTGATATTTGAGCATATTGAAGATATTCTAAAGAACTACTGCTAACATTGCATCATGAACTAGCTAATACGAGCTAATACTAATGACTATTAGATTATTCACTAACTAATACAAATAAGTAGAACAAAATCAAATAACTCCATCTTCTTTCATCATGGTCCCATTGCCGATTAGGTGGTCTATTTTCCCCTCGGGTTGCTCAAAGAAGTCTGCCATATCCAGGTGCGTGATGTCCTCATTGTCGTCATAGACAAAGTTTGTTTCAGGGCCTTTTCTCTTTCGAGATGCTTGATAAAGGTCAACCAAGTGTCTTGGTATACGGCAAATCTTTGACCAGTGCCCTTTCCCACCGCAACGATAACATATAGTTTCTGAACTATTTGCCTTAGGATCTTCGGGATCCCGTTTCTGCTTTCGGTGGTTATCTCTCTTTGGGGGGTGACGGACTTCTTTGGAATTTCTTCCTTGTCCACGTCCTTGGCTTTGACCCCGTTTATGACCGTGATCATGGTCCCTTTTATGTTTGGCATAATGCGAGTGCACCATATCTGCTTCAGGCAGTGGTGTAGACCCAGTTGGTCTATTTTCGTGATTTCTCATGAGCAGGTCATTATTTCGCTCAGCCACTAGTAAGAGAGAAATCAGTTCAGAGTACTTCGTAAAGCCTTTCTCTCGGTACTGTTGCTGCAGTACCATATTGGAGGCATGAAACGTTGTAAACGTTTTCTCAAGCATATCGTAATCGGAGATGTTATCTCCACATAGCTTCAGTTTAGAAGTAATTCTGAACATAGCAGAATTATATTCAGAAACGGACTTAAAGTCCTGTAGCCTTAGATGGGCCCAATCATATCGTGCTTGTGGCAGAGTGACCAACTTCAGGTTGTTATATCTCTCCTTTAAGCTGTTCCACAAAACGAGTGGATCCTTGACGGTGAGATATTCAATCTTCAAACCTTCGTCAAGGTGGTGGCGCAAGAAAATCAAGGCTTTCGCACAATCTTGGGTGGATGCTTTTTCTTTATCTTTGAGGGTGTCTCCGAGAACCATAGCATCTAGGTGGATTTCAGCATCCAACACCCATGTCATATAGTTCTTGCCCGAAATTTCAAGGGCAACGAACTTTCTTTTCATAATGTCAGACATACTCGAAAATTAAATTAGGAAGAGGGAAAATACCTTGAATTTTCGAGAATGATACTTGAGACGGTAGAGTCTCGTGCTGATAACGTGTTATAAACTAAAGCAAAAGACAAGAACAATAGAACAAGAACAATAGCAATAGAGAGAAGAGTAGAGAGAGTTCTTCTTATTGAGTTGAGAGGGGTGAATTACAATGGTAGAGAGCACCTCTATTTATAGGGAGGAGGAAGATCTTGCTACCAATAATAGGACTCTAAAATCTCTCTAATTAAGTACATTAAAGACATTCACCTTAAATAGAAGTGTAAGAATCTTCTATTTCATAACATAACCATTTTTTTCATTATTGAAATGATTCAAAGAAAAAGGTTGGCAGCCGTCAAAATGGTCCAGGCCGCAAGATTCTCGTGTGGGATAATTGATGGGCCCCTATCTGGGTAGGCCCAATTTTGGCCTGGCTTAAAACCAGCAGAGCCACTATTCTAGTATTATTGGCCAGGAATTGTTTGTTTCTAAATTTATTTTTAAAGGATAAATAATCAGAGAACGAGGTCGCTATATTTAGGAATGCACCAAATGGAACCTTTTCTAAAAGTTCCTTACCTATTCAATCATCCCTTTTTTAAAGACACTTTTTTGCCACTTTCAATGTAGAAACAAACGAAAAAAGAACATAATTGAACGATTTATCCAATAATTTCTAGCTATATGCAATTTTTATGAATTTTTGGGCAGGGGAAAGGAACTATTTGGAGACAAAATGAACCTTGAGACGAAGTTTGAGGTCACATTTCCAAAACAGTAAAATTAAAAGAGTAATAAATTGCTAGAAGTATGAGGACAATCTTATTGTATTTAATTTATGGTTATATATGTTGGGGGGAACTAAGTGTCCTTTCTTGAATATATATCTCATAATTGTCGTTGTTATATAGGTCAACATCTGCTTAGATAGGGAAGTTCTCTATTTTTAATTTAATCAAGCAATCAACATGTGACGACCCAAAGGGTTTATCACTGTAATTCTTGTGCTTTCGAGCCCTTGAAAACCCCTTATTTGGTAGCCTCGGTTTGTATGCGCAATCCAAGCGCGACCCGAAAAATTTTTATGTGAAAATATTTGAATTAAGTGTTAAAACTATGAATTTTGATAATAATACTGATATAGTTGACTTTGGCCAACATTGGATAAATGGACCCGTGACGTGACGGTTCCGGAGAGTCCGTAGGAAAATATGGGACCCCGGCGTATTCCTGGAATCGAAATCCGAGTTCCCAGGCCCGAGTAAGGAATTTTTCCGTGAAATTATTTTCTGAAAATGCTTAAGGAAAAATGAAAATGAGATTTAATCAAAAGTAATGGTATCGGGATCGTATTTTGGTTCCGACGTCCGGTACAAGTCTTAAATGAGCGTTAAGCGCTATTTGTAAAGTCTGGTTGCAAAAGGACGTCATTTGACGTGTTTCGAACTAAAAATGGAAAATATGGAAGTTTTGAACTTTGAAATGAAAATCATGAGTATTAGAGGTTGATTCTTTGATTTCGATGTTATTTTGGCGATTTGATCGCCCGAGCAAGTTCGTAGGATGATATTGAGTTAGTGTGTGAGGTTGGTTGGGATCCCCGAGGGCTCGAGAGTGATTTCGGGGGTGATTCAGGGTGTTTTGTTCTTAAAAACTTAGTAGATTTTCTGCAATTTTTGCACAGGTCTTTTCCTCTATGCGATTGCATAGGCTTGTCCGCGATTGCATAGAGTCCCTTATCAGCCTTCCCACTTTGTTCAATGCGATCACATTCCTTAGTACGCAATCGCATGGCTTGGCCAGCCTCTTTAATGTGATTGCATCACCTTCTATGCGATCGCACAACATTAAGCCTCACCGGGAACTTTGGCTTCCCTTTCTTCTAGCGTTCGCATGACCTTGTATGCGATCGCATAAGCTAACTTCCCACTCCTCTATGCGATCGCATCAGTTGCCCCGCGATCGAATAGACCAAATTCGCCCAGTGATTTTAAAAGCCTAAAAACATATCAGTGACGGGATTTCTTCCCAAATTCTCACACGACTCTTCCTAAAAACCTACATTGGACGAAATTCAAGCTCCCATTTCTTCATAGTTCTTTGGGTAAGTAATCCTAACTTTATTTTTTCTTGCTTCCTTCATCTAAACATCAATTATCTAATCCTAAAGCATGAAATCATGGTAGAAATTAGGGCTTTTGGGTAGAGTTAGGTTTTTGAGAATTTTGGGCGATTCAACCTCAATTTGGGGTCGAATCTTAAAACAAATCATATATTTGGACTCGTGGGGTTATGGGTAATCGGAATTTGGTCCGAGCCTCGAATTTGGACCATGTGGGCCCGGTGTCAGATTTTGGTGATTTTGGAAGAAAGTTAGAAAATGCATTTCTAAGCTACGAAATTGTATCCTTGTGCTATTATTGATGATATTGAATCAATTTATGTTATATATCGTTGGTTCGGGGTCGAATTCTAGAAGAAAGGCGATTGTTGAGCTTTGAGTTGCTATTTTCGAATTCGAGGTAAGTGTCTGATCTAACTTTGGCTTGAGCGAATAGGATTAGGATAATATTTGCTATGTGCTATGTGGATTTGGTGTATAGGTATGGTGACAATTACCTATGCGCCTGAGTCGAGCATGACAGTGAGTCATAATTGTTTCTAAAATTCGAAATAAGTGAACAATTGTGCTAATTACTTGCCAAATGAACTATGAAGTGATAGTTGAGAAGCAAATGAGCTAAAGAAGGAATTTTGGTATTTTTCCCTTGCCGGGACTTGTTGTTGAATCGTTCTCCCTTGCCGGGACTTATTGTTGAGTTGTTCTACCTTACCGGAACTTATTGTTGAGTTGTTCTCCCTTGCCGGAATATTTTATCTTGTTGTATACTCCCGTTTGGTTGTGACTGCTGATTGGATGAGGAAGAGAGAGTTTTTTTGCACGAAGGGTCTTTCCGTGCCATGTTTCTTGATTATTTGAGCACGAAGGGTCACTCCGTGCCTTGATGTGAGAGTTATGTGAGGAAAGCACGAAGGGTGATGACGTGAACTAGAAATTGAGAGTAAAAGCACGAAGGGTGATGCTGTGCACTATATTTGAGAGTAAAAGCACGAAGGTTGATGCCGTGCAGTTGTTGATTCACTCCTTTCTTTTATTGATGTTAAACATTTTGTTTCTATTTCTTGTTCGTTGGACTTATAATTGAACTGTTACACCCCCCAGCATGTTCCATTCCCATTATCTGTTTAAATTTTGTTATCTTCCCGTTATTGCACATATATCTGTACAGGTTGATTGTGGTAGGTCCAGTTTAGCCTCGTCACTACCTCGCCGGGGTTAGGCCGGGCACTTACCAGTACATGGGGTCGGTTGTGTTGATACCACACTTTTGTGCCTTTTTGTGCACAGGTGAGGATACAACTTACGGACCGTAGCAGTAGTTAGGGAGCGCGCCTTAAGTCCAGAGACTTCGAGGTAGTTCGCTGGCGTTCGCGTGCCCTGAGTCTCATCTATTTCTTTCCGTTTATTTTTATTGTATCGAAATAGACTTGTTATGTATTTTTCTTCAGATTTATGTTTTTAGTACTCTTTTAGTAGTCCGTGAGTAGTGACACCAGATACTGGGTAGAGGCATGTTATAAATTTCCGCACTTTACTATTGTTTTTTTTGCTAAAAGTCTTCCGCGTGGTTTTAATTAATTATTTCAGTTATTATACTGTTTAGATTAAAATTTTGTGAAATATATTTAAAAAGATTGGCTTACCTAGCTCCGACAGTAGGTGTCATCATGACTTCCAATGGTGGAAAAATTTGGATCGTGACAGAACAAAAAATACACCATAAATCGTTTTGCCTCAATATTTACAAGCAATGATCATGCAAAAGAATATTGGAACTGAATGAGGCTAGGGATAAATCGAAAAAGAAATTTTTATTGGTTCTACCTCCTATTTTTTATGAAGTATGTTAAATATTTGCTTACGGATCTGTTTGACCCAATATGACGCCACTGTAGGAGATATTTTAGCCAATCTTCATGTTCATGTAACGATTAATAATAATAGATTAATCACAAGTCCAAACAGGGAAATGATATTTTACCTACCTTGCCACTTTAACCTAAGTATTTCCATATTCCTACTTATAATATAATTGGTCTATTTTATTATGTGACAGGCATAATCAACTACCTTGTGAGAAATGGTGATAAAGATTCAGTATAAGATTTGATCAACAAACCAGCTGGTAAGCATGGCGTAAGATGGTAAGGGGTAGATCTAGAATTCGACATACGGGTACACGCAGAAACGAATAGCTCAAACTCTGTTTATATATTAAGAAGTTCATTATCTGTAAATATTTGATTATGAATTTAATTATTATTATTATAAATTTACTCAAAATCAATATAACAACTCATAATTTTCAAATTTTGGATCCGCTCTAAAGATTGTTACCAATACAATATCTAATTTTATAATATGTCAACAGTTCATGTAGATCTAATATATCTCATATTGGCAGCAATAGACCACCTAAAGAAATTAATTACTAGATTTGCTTGGTAAGAAGTTGCAAAATAATATACTTTCAGGAACATCTTAAGTTTTTCTATACGTTAACCTAGATATGAAAAACTTTAATAAGCTGGTGAATTTTGGATACATTCAAACCTCTCTAAAATAGTCTCGTTTGTTCAGAATATTTTTAAATGTTATAGCGAAGTGTTATTACAGAGAACATATATTAAAATAACATAAAAGTTGGTTCCGAAAAAGTTGGTATATAATCTAATTAAGAAGTTTAAAAAATTGTATTAAATTGTATACACTGTAATTATTTTAAGATAGATGTAACCCTTATCTACAAAATGTTGTATTCCGGGTAAATTTCTCTTGTTATATAGGGATATTATTATCGATCAGGTCTGACTCTGTCAGATTATATAAAAAGAATGAGTCTACGATTTTATATTTTCATAATTAAGAAATACAAATACGTTTTGCTACGTGGAAAGTTGAGATTCAATTTTTTGTTGAAACTCCGTAATGTACATATTACATGAGATAGTGTTTTCTCTAAGCTTTGACTCATGAAAAATGAGGGTTAGATGAAGACAAGAAAGAATAAGGAGAAACCAAAAAGGGGTAGAGGAAACAAAACAAAAACAACTAATGAAATTATAGGAAATATATGAAGTCAACTATCCAATATTTGGAAGCTACTTTCACGAGAGATAAAACATGTGGGACTACGTTTCCCATAGAGAAGACAAATTTAACATATGGCTGAATTTTAGTGTAAAGAAATTAATTTGAATGAATCTAAGTAGGAGGCCAACTGAGCAGTCCAATTATGGGGTCCATTGAAACTGATTGGGGGTGGCAAATTCTGGTCTCCAATAGAATTTTCTTGATTCTCCTAATCAATAAAATTAATAAAATATTAACATGTACTGTTAATAGATACCATCATATATAATACATAATATATGAAGTAGGTGAAAATAATTAGCCTAACTTTCACCATTCTTGTTAAAGCACGTTACCTAATTGCTAGCGAAGCAAATCAAATATCCATTTGTTTTCTAGTTGGATGGACTAAGTTACTCTTCCATCGACTTTAATTAGGGTTTCAATAAAATAATATTTTACACGCATGCTTTCCAATAAAAAAATTGTTGAGGAAAGGATGTGATAGGAAGGCAGTCCATTTCATTGGGAAAAATCATCATCTTTTATTGGATTATACTTGTATAATATTATTTCATAAGACAGTATGATACAAGAATATTATATTCAAGTTATATTAATGTTCTGGAAGTCTAAAGAGAGAACTGTGACCTCATAACTCGTGACTAGAGAAATTAATATATTCTTTTCTTAACAATTCCAATAAAGATCCGTGTGAACGTCTTGTTTTCTCTAAAAGAGGACACGTTTGAATCTTCTATACCAGTAAAACAACATTGGCTGCGCTCTACTTAATATACATTCAATAAAGTTGTGTATATAGAAGATTGATTACATGCATGTGGGGGGACATCAGTGCAGTAATTAATGAGTAATTTGCTCTTTTACAAGAAATTAAGAACAAATTAAAGAGAGGAGTTAAGCTACTGTGATATTTTTCGTAATCATCCTAGTTGCTGAGAGTTGTCACAGGCTTCTCTTGACAATTGCAGGCAGTCTCCCCCTCATCTTACTTTTTGTTAGTTTGAGTGCTTGTGACGATCCGATCCGATTCGTCGTCACGTGAGTTTTATACTTTTATATGATTTATTATATGTGTTTGTAGAGTTTGAAGTGATTCGGTTAGAGTTTGGTTGGAATTGAGACAAATAGTCTATTTAAGATAAGGCTAGTTTGGAAAAAGTCAACCGGATGTTGACATACGAGTTATCGGGCTTGGAATGGATCTCTGACGATTCGGCTAGTTTCGGGAGGTGATTTATGACTTGGGAGTGAAATTGGAATTGAATTTGGAGGTCCAGTGTAGAATTTGGCTTTGAATTGGCTAAGTTTGAATTTTGGCGGATTCCGGTTGATAGGTGAAATTTTGATACGGGGGTCGGAATGGAATTCCGACTGTTACAGTAGCTCTGTCAGGTGATTTTGGACATGTGTGCAAATTTTCAGATTATTCGGAGGTGTTTAGATCGAGTTTTGGATCAAATGCAAGTTTCGGAATTCTAATTTAACTTAGGCTTGAATCTGTGAAAATTTGATGATTTTGGATGTTTATGATATTATTTTTATGCTCGAGCAAGTTTGAATGAGGTATTAGAACATATCTGCGCTTTCGGTTGAGGTCCCGAGGGCCTCGGGGTGATTTCGGATGGTCAATCGAACTATTTTTGGACTTAGAGGACTGCTGGTTTTAAGCTGTTGGTGTTGCAGAAGACTGTTCTTCGCGTTCGCATGGGTGTGTCGTGAACGCCTAGAAGGAATTGGAGAACCTGGGATTTTGGCCTTCGCGTTCGCGAAGGAAGGCCGCGTTCGCGTAGGTCTGGGGGCATGTGACCTTCACGTTAGCGTAGCAGGCTCGAGTTCGCGGAGGGGAGATGCTGAGGGGATTTTTTTGTGCTTTGCATTCGCGTCCCTGGAACGCGTCCGCAAAGGAGAAGGGACAGCTGTGCATCGCGTTTGTAGGTGGGCACCGCGTTTGCGAAGAAGGACTTTTGACCCTGTGGTTTTTGTGCATCACGAACACGGAGGGACCTCGCGTTCGCGGAGAAGTGGTCGTCAGCTGGGCAGAATGTTTTAAGGGAAAATTTCAGTCGCAAACCCAACCATATTTTCACCATTTTTGCACCACCTTAAGAGCTTGTTGGCAGATTTTGAAGAGGGTTTCGACGGGAAGTGATTGGAGGTAAGTCTCGTGGTCTAGAAATATCATTTAATCAAAGAATCATCCATTAATTCTCTGAATTTGGGTATAAATTGAAGAAGCTAGGGCTTGAGTTTTTAATATTCAAATTGGAATTTGATAGTTCATTTGAGCTCGGATTTTGGAGTTCTTGGTATGTAGGAACTCGTGGAGAGACGAGGATTCCGAAAATGTAAGTTTCGTAATTTTTCGAGAAGCGGGCCCAGGGCTCGGGTTTTACTAGTTTCGAGATTATTGTTATATTTCAATTGTTTTCGATTGGGTGTTGTCCCATCAGTATAATATGATATATTTGTACGGATTTTGGGTAGATTTGATGCGCGTAGAGGACAATTTGAGGGGCAAAGACATCGCGAGTAAGTAATTTCACCGGTTCGAGGTGAGTAATGGTTGGGAATCATATCCTGAGGGTTTGAAACCCCGGATTTGCACATCCTAGTGCTGCAATGTGGTGACTTGCACGCTGGACCTGAGCGTGGGGTAGAGCACTGTTTGGGATCGTGACTTGGTCCGTCCCGGTTGTTGGTTTTTACCGCTAAATTGTAAATGTTTTGTTGTTATCATTATGACTTGGGCTCATTGCCATACTTGGGGCTTATTGCCGATTATTTGAAATTCCGGTACATCACATTTTGATGCTATATGAGGCGAGACATGCACTCCATGGCTAGTGCAGAGTCATATATGTGGGAAATTGTGACTCGGTTCAATCCGAGGGATGAATTATACTATATTGGTGATTGCTTTGCACCCTATTTTGATGTTATATGGGCTTGATGCCATGTTTGGGGCCCTGTGCCGACTTGTAGAATCATGTAGATATTGATATTTCAGAGTTAGGATAATTTGCATACTATTTGCATTCAATCCAGGGTTATTAATATTATTTTTGCAAACTCACCCAAAATTCTATGTTTTGAAAACACAAAAGATTCTTAAATGATATTTTGGGCTGACTATCATTATCTCACTATTTTCTGGACTGTATATTATTCTTGGAATGGTGGTAACTATTGGCACCGTGTATTGAAATGGAAACGGTGGTAACTATTGGCACCATGTATGGTAATGGAAACAGTGGTATCTATTGGCACCGTATGATATTGCGCTTGGGCTGAAGGAGTCTCTCCGGAGTTTGAACCCCCACAGTGAGCGTCGTCAACATTAAATCATATGCATGGTTGGCTTGGGCTGCACGTCGCAGCGTATTCATGTGCATTGCATTGCATTCATGCATTTACTCCTATTTGTACAACGTGGCATGACATTTAGCACTCATATATCATTGGCTTATATATTGTTAATTGCCTTGTTGACTAGATACCCTGGTGTTATATGTTAAGGATTTTTGAGCCCGAGAGGCTGATATTGGATATTGTGGGTTGATATTGAGCCCGAGGGACAGGTTTCTGACTATTTCCTACTTGTTGAAATTACCTTTGCAATTGTTGAAAAAACATATTTTCAAAAGAGATGTTTTTAACTGAACTTGGGATTTTCTAAAAGGATTTTCACAGTATTTCGGTTTTCTCAAAAAGGGTTGTTCTGCCTTTATAGCAGTTTGGTGTGCTCATGCGTGTTTTCTTATCGCTCATATATTATTCTCTCTTATTACCACTAAGTTGGAAGTACTCACTTTACTCCGTGCACCTTGTGTGCAGTTGTAGGTATTGTTCACCCGGTAGCGGGTTATTAGCAGGACCGAAGGCCTTATTGTGGTAGTTGAGCAGGGTGACTGCCAGCTTTCGTGGCACCGCACTCCATCTTTGTATTCCGCTTCATATCTTGTATATATATACATTGGGTCCAATAGTAGTATCCCTACTCATTAGATGCTCGTGACTTGTAACCCCCCGATCGGGTTGTGTTGGAATGAAATTTCATAGTTAAATGCCATTAATAAGTATTTCCATTCATTTATGTGTAATAGTTGTTTCAAAAAGGATTTTGAGTTGTTGGCTGGACTTATCTTCACGAGAGGCGCCATCACGATCGGATTTGGAAATTGGGGTCATGACAAGTTGGTATCAGAGCCTAGGTTACTAGGTCTCACGAGTCATGAGCAGGGTTAGTAGAGTCTCGCGGATCGGTACGGAGACGTCTGTATTTATCCTCGAGAGGCTACCGAACCTTTTGGAAAACTTCTGATTCTTGGAATTCTTATCGTGCGTACTTGATTGAGCTTGAGATATAACTTTTGAAATTCCTTCCGCGCGTCTGTATGCGCACGAGCGCTCAGTAGTATATGTGCCTAGATGGCTTGTGATTCCCCGATCGAGGGGCGAGAGGTAATCTCTGTGAGTTCATGTCGGGCTAGTCTGGATTACTCGAGGCTGGATATTTGCCTATGGTTTAAGCACCAAGGTGTTGATTGTGAGCAAATGTTTGAACTTATATGTTCAGTGTTATTCTTATTAGCTAGAATGACGGCTGCATATCCATGTGATGAGTATGTTAGTACCGTAGGGTGTGTTTATGTGATCTTGGTAGTAACGAAAGAGTCTGCTGAATATCTCATGTCTCTTAGCTGACAAGTAAAGTACATTCCAGGTGGCAATATGAGTATAGACTCAGAAAGACTAAATGGTTGTGTATTATGTATATGATAGTGGAAGGTATGTGGAAACATTGAAATTAGGCGAAGCAGGTGGGTTATCTCCTGCGGAGGATTTCGAGCGGTATGATTCTTATGTGTATGTAAATATCTCATGGGTAATTGAAGGGTATGTGTTGTATTTTGAAGAATTGGGATGCTTGAGAAAGTGTGCTCAGCTGATGTGGAAATGAATGCGAGTTTGCAGAAAATGTCAGTGCTAGATGATTAGTGTATTCACAAAACTTGTTAATGATTTGAGTTTGATCTCATTGTGGCATCATTAGAGTAAACGTGTTATGAGTTTTTAAGAATGCCTTAATATGTGGCTTCGAGCCAAGTTGGGGAGGTTGTTGTTGGTCAGCTGATTGCATGGTTAAGTGCTATGTTGGTTCCGTTTTGATGTATGATGGTGGATCAGTTCCGATTACAGAAACTGAGCGGAGGATGGCACGTACGAAGGGAAATTTCTACAAAGGTTATATGGTGCTTGTAGGTATGAGAAACACAGAGATGTTTTGAGCTGTTGATGATAAAGAATGCTCAGCATATAGAGAAGAAATATGGTTGTTGTATCTGTATGAAATCATGTTCTGCGGTGTCTGGGTACTAATAAGGCACGAGTGGTTCCGTTCTTTTAGAGCAGGTGAATTACAACTGAATGAGAGTGAATGACTCTCGAGAATGGTTTTACTATGTCCAAGATTTTGCATGTAACAATCAGGTGTCTAAAGTTTGTGCATGTGGCTAGAGACTGTGTCTGCATTAGAAAGGATCAAGACTTGTGGTACTCTATGTTAATCAAGGGATTCTATGTACCCATATTTTCAGATTCGCAGGAAGTTCTTCAAGGTAAGGCATTCTACAATATGGTATTTCTGGGAAGCGTTCGAGAGGGTATTCAGTGGCCTAGGGGTCTTATGTGCGAGTCTCGTACGGTAACCTGAGTTGAGATATTGTGGTGCTACAGCAGGGAGAATATCAAATTAGTGATGAAACGGGAAGGAAATAAGAATATCTTTCATGGTATGAATGGATACTTGATGTGTGTTATGTATTCGTATGGCAGAGTGTGGGATCAGGTATAGTGATTTATGTGTTATATGTGTTGGAGACTAGAAGTTCTCGTGTCCGACCATGCGGTGGTTGGGGGTCGTGTGTACCGACATCGTCTAGCCGTTGTTGGAATTGGAGGTCCGAGTGGATCTTTCTTTGCGTGGTATGTTAAATTTGTGTTATGATATTTGATGACAGACTGGTTGTTCCAGGGTCAGATGGTCTAGACTAATGTGTTATGGGCTATGTCAGAAAATACCACCGGCTGCGTGGCAAGGTACATCGGATTATGTTCTAGCGGGGTAGCTTGTCCTGAGACTAGCGGACAGCTGGCCAACATTGCCTATTGATTGGGCCATCGTGGCAGATGTCAGTGTAGAGGTTTCTACCATTGAGTCAGTTCCGGTATTCGGATGCGTTTCTTGCGGCCGGGCATGAAGCTATATGTGATTATTTGTAATGAGCAAGTTTGACTCGATGTGCGTCTCCTTTCATGAGATATATGTGCGGATCGGGTGGCACACCGCCACGGGTATGGTATCTGGATCGGGTGGCACGACGCCATGGGTATGTTATCTGGACCGGATTGCGCACCGCAACTGTGTGATGCGGAGAATAGTTTTCCTATATGTTACTTTGTATGCCTTGTTTCCTGGTTTATGAGGAAAATATTTATTGGGTGTTGCTCGGCAAATAACGCATCTGTTGTGTCCTTTCAGGATTGAATAGTGTATAATACTTGCTTCATCGTAGGTGTGATGGGCTGCGAGGTTTCAGACATAAATCTGTGCGTGCTGATCGTGTTGAGCATGGTGAGTTGAGGTGCTTCATGGGTAATAGTGCTTGGATAGAATCGCGCGATGTGGCAAGGCCACGTGATGTTATGGCCTTTCGAGGAGGATTCAAGTAGTCTATTTCTATGATGTGAGATGGGATCTCAGTTCTATGTTGTGATCGTACGGAGGGATTTGAATTACACATCTTTCGTTTGAGTTAGTTGTCATGGTTCGATTGTGTTCAGATCATTTCGTATTGGTGCCTGTGTTGAGCACGTTGTGGCTTAGGCCGAAGTTGGGGTGTCGTATCACCAGAGTGACGTGTTGCAGTTGAGATGATAATTTGAGTCATTGCTGAGTGCGAGCATATTTGGTTTCAGTCTGTTAGAAAGGTAATATCAAGGTTTGACTCCGAAATCTGTCGTAGTATCAGTCAAGAGGTAAATGGATTCATGAATGGTTGATTTGAGAGATGGGTTCGGTTTATCGTGGGTTTCACTTGCCGTTGGCAGTATATAAAGGTGTTGGGATAAGACTTTAGCTAATAAAGGGGGTTTTCTATCAGTATTTGGTTATTATGGGAAATTGCTGTGAATGGAATTTATCGTTGCATGTGTTGAGTTATGTGGTATATCATATGATTGCAGCCGAGGTTGCAGGTATGGATTATTACAGATGGTTCGGATTTACTCATGAGTAAAAATGTAAGGTTCTGGTCTTGTGTAATATTTCATCTATATCGTGTTATCGGACCTATATGAGGTAGGGTGACGTGGCATCACCCCGAGTATATGCTTGGTAATGTCATTCAGTTATTGGGTTGCTTCTAGTACAACTCTGGGTACGCTCGATGATGAGCTTTTGTTTAAGTTGGGGAGGAGGTGGTGACCCGACCAATCGTCACATGAGTTACCGCCCTATTTTCCCTGTTTTATGCTTCTATATGCTTTATTATGTGTGTTTGTAGAGTTGAAGTAATTCGGTCAGAGTTTGGTTGGAATTGAGACAAATAGTCTCTTTAAGAGAAGGCTAGTTTGGAAAAAGTCAGTCGGATGTTGACTTATGAGTTATCGAGCTCGGAATGGATTTCCGACAATTCATCTAGTTTCGGGAGGTGATTTATCACTTGGTAGTGAAATCGGAATTGAATTTGGAGGTTCGGTGTAGAATTTGGCTTGAATTGGCTAAGTTTGAATTTTGGCGGATTCCAGTTGATAGGTGCATTTTTATCCGGGGGGGCGGAATGGTATTCCGACAGTGTCAGTAGCTCCATTAGGTGATTTTGGATATGTGTGCAAACTTTCAGATCATTCGGAGGTGTTTAGGTCGGGTTTTGGATCAAATTCAAGTTTCGGAAGTTCTAGTTTAACTTAGGCTTGAATCCGTGGAAATTTGATGATTTTGGATGTTTATGATAGTGTTTTTATGCTTGGAGTAAGTTTGAATGAGGTATTAGAACATATCTGTGCTTTTGGTTGAGTCTCGAGGGCCTCGGAGTGATTTCAGATGGTCATTCGGGCTAATTTTGGACTTAGAGGACTGCTGGTTTTCAGCTGTTGATGGGGGAGAAGACTGTTTTTCATGTTCGCATGGGTGTGTCGTGAACACGCAGAAAGAATTGGAGAGCCTGGGATTTTGACCTTTGCGTTCGGGAAGGAAGGCCGCGTTCGAGTAGTTCTGGGGGCCTGTGACCTTCGCGTTCGCGTAGCAGGCTCGCATTCGCGGAGGGGAGATGATGAGGGGATTGTTTTGAGCATCGCGTTTACGTCCCTGGCACCCGTTCGCGAAGGAGAAGGTACAGATGTGCATCACGTTCACGGGTGGGCACCGCGTTTGCGAAGAAGGAATTTTGGCCTTGTGGTTTTTGTGCATCGCGAACGCGGAAGGACCTCGCGTTCGCGAAGAAGGGGTCGTCAGCTGGGGAGAATGTTTTAAGGGAAAATTTCAGTCGCGAACCCAACCATATTTCCACCATTTTTGCACCACCTTGAGAGCTTGTTGGTAGATTTTGTGGAGGGTTTCGATGGGAGGTTATTGGAGGTAAGTTTTGTGGTCTAGAAACATCATTTAATCAAAGAATCATCCATTAATTCTCTGAAATTGGGTATAAATTGAAGAAGCTAGGGCTTGAGTTTTTGATATTTTAAATTGGTATTTGATCGGTCATTTGAGCTCGGATTTTGGTGTTCTTGGTATGTAGGAACTCGTAGCGAGACGAGGATTCCGAAAATGTAAGTTTCGTAATTTTTCGAGAAGCGTGCCCGGGTCTCGGGTTTTGCTAGTTTCAAAATTTTTGTTATATTTCAACTGTTTTCGATTGGGTGTTGTCCCATTTGCATATTATGATATATTTGTACTGAGTATGGTTAGATTTGACGTGCGTAGAGGCCAATTTGAGGGGCAAAGACGTCGCGAGCGAGGAATTTCACCAATTCGAGGTGAGTAATACTTGGGAATGATATACTGAGGGTTTGAAACCCCGGATTTGCACATCCTAGTTCTGTAATGTGGTGACTTGCACGTTGGACCTGAGCGTGGGGTAGAGCACCGTTGGGGATCGTGACTTGGTCTGTCCCGGTTGTTGGTTTTTACCGCTAAATTGTAAATGTTTTGTTGTTATCATTATGACTTGGGCTCATTGCCATACTTGGGGCTTATTGTCGGTTATTTGAAAGCCCGGTATATAGTGATGCTATATGAGGCGAGACACGCACTCCACGGCTAGTGCGGAGTCATATATGTGGGAAATCGTGACTCGGTTCAATCCGAGGGATGAATTATACTATACTGGCGAATGCTTCACACCCTATATTGGTGTTATCTGGGCTTGATGCTATGTTTAGGGCTCTGTGCAGACTTGTAGAATCCTGTACGTATTGATATTTCAGAGTTAGCATGATTTGCATACTATTTGCATTTAGACCAAGGTTTTTAACACTATTTTTGCAAACTCAACCAAAATTCTATGTTTTGAAAACACAAAAGATTCTTAAATAATATTTCGTGTTGACAATCATTATCTCACTATTTTCTGGACTTTATATTATTCTTGGAACGGTGGTAACTATTAGCTTCGTGTATTGGAAACGGTGGTAACTATTGGCACCGTGTATGGTAATGGAAACAGTGGTAACTATTGGCACCGTATGATATATCGCTTGGGCTAAAGGAGCCCTCCGGAGTCTGAACCCCTACAGTGAGCGTCGTCGACGTTAAATCATATGCATCGTTGGCTCGGGTTGCACGCTGCAACGTATTCATTTGCATTGCATTGCATTCATGCATTTACTCCTGTTTGTACTATGTGGCATGACATTTAGCACTCATATATCATTGGCATACATACTGTTAATTGTCTTGTTGACTAGATACCCTGGTGTTATATGTTAATGAGTGTTGAGCCCGAAAGGCTGATTTTGGATATTGTAAGTTGATATTGAGCCCAAGGGGCAGGTCTCTGACTATTTCCTACTTGTTAAAATTACCTTTGCAATTGTTGAAAAGGTATATTTTCAAAAGAGATTTTTGAACTGAACTAGTGATTTTCTAAATGGATTTTCACAGTATTTCGGTTTTCTGAAAAAGGGTTGTTCTTTCTTTATAGCAGTTTGGTGTGCTGATGCGTGTTTTCTTATCGCTCAGATATTATTCTCTCTTATTACGACTGAGTTAGAAGTAGTCACTTTACTCCCTGCACCTTGTGTGCAGTTGCAGGTATTGTTCTCCCGGTAGCGGGTTATTAGCAGGACCGAAGGCCTTATTGTGGTAGTTGAGCAGGGTGATCGCCAGCGTTCGCGGCACCGCACTCCATCTTTGTATTCCGGTTCTTATCTTGTATATATATACATTGTGGGTCCAATAGTAGTGTCCCTACTCACTAAATGTTCATGACTTGTGACACCTCGATCGGGTTGTGTTGGAATGAAATTTCATAGTTAAATGCCATTAATTAGTATTTCCATTCATTTATGTTTAATAGCTGTTTCAAAAGTGATTTTGAGTTGTTGGCTGGCCTTGTCTTCACGAGAGGCGCCATCACGATCGTATTTGGGAATTAGGGTCGTGACACTTTTATGCATTACTAAAGGACTTGGTTTGTTACCTTATTCCTTACGCGTAAAATAAAATAAGTAGTAAAGTAAACACATTAATTTTTTATGAAATATCCCAAGCTCAAAAAATGAAAAAACCCACAACCTATCACGTAGGATTTTAGTTTCAACTTCACTAAACCAATGAGCCAAATATATCAAATACAAAATATGTAACTCAATACTCTTCAGTTCTCTTACTTCAACTAATTGCCGTACACGTTACTCTAACTTGCAAATCAAACACTCACTCCAACTCACTGATTATATATGACACTGATTATAATTCGATTTCCTAAAATACATTTATTAGAGTAACGCAAGAAGAACACAATGTTGGTACTCGACTTGAGCATATGAAAATGTAGTTCTTCAATTGATGTGTAAAAGCTGATTTCAGTAATCCAAAAAGATAGTATTCAAATTCCCCAGCATCGAGGATCTTTTAGGAGACTTATACGTAGTCAGCTTCTCGTTTGATAGGCTCTTACTGCTCCAAAGACTCTACAAGTCTTGGGACTCTAGTCTCTAACTTATGCAAGCGTATTTTCTTGGGCAACAACCCTAACCATAGTTAGTAGTCCTCTTTGAAACTCAGACCTGGGTAACTTTGAGATAAAATTACTATCTTGCAAAAACGTGCTATCATCAACCTTGAGGAGCTTTCTTAGAGGAGTTAAGTAGTTACGTTGATAACCTGGTTCTTAGGGCATTTCATCTTAATAAAATTTGTTAATAATCAAAATCTCAATACTCAATAAATTTCCCATTTTGATGATGACAAACTTTGTACACATTAAAACCAGGTAATCACCTCATATCATCATATCACCACACTATGACTAGAATAGGTACAACATTTGTACAACAAACACACAAAAAGCACATCAACACCAATCATTTTTTTGAACTGTATGTATGCATCAAAATCCCCAACTATATATTCTCCCTTTTGGCATCATCAAAAAAGAACAAAAAGATGTTAGACAGACTAAGCACAGTTAATGAAAAACTTATGTCTATTTAGGCTACAACACTAGCTCAAGACTTATCAAAGCAAATAAATTAAGCTGATGATATAACCACGTGTGAAGCGTTATAACATTATAAGAGAAGTCATTTAGCGGTGCCAAAATAAGCCCACGGACTTAACTCAAACTATTAGAGCGAAATAAACTAAACATCATGCAACCTACTCAAAACTAGAACAAAAGAAACAAGAACTAACGCATCACTAGGATAACACAATAAGCTAAAGACATGGGGTGATGAACTAGGGTCAAAGGTGAGAGGAAGATGGGGTCAAGGCTTTCACAAGTGTGTCAATCAGTTGGGCATGAGCTTCTCAGGCCCTTATGAACTCCTTTATAAGCTGTCTGGTTTCTTTTCTCAACTCATCATTATCTTCCCTAAGCTTGGCATTCTCCTTAATAGCTAAATCCAACCTATTAGTAAGCTTTGCCGGCCTGCTGCTAACATGTAGAACAACATATCTTGTTTGGTCCCCTAGCCTTGATCTTCTCATAGCTATACTACTTGAGGGTAACATCATCCAGAACATCATTGTGGTTTCCAAACATAAGCTCATGAAAAACAATACTAAGCTTTCCAAATAGGTCAGTCAACATGAAGCAAAAAGGAATATCATGCAAATGCTTGGAAGTTAACATGGAAGTGTCTGCAGCCCTTTCCATATGCTGAATTATCAAGCTAGGGAGACTAATAGCTCTACCAGTTTCAAGTAGTTCCATCACAACTATGTCCAACAGGGTACTCTTGCCTTCTCAGATCTCTACAATATGCAGTAGTTCACAAAGTGAAACAATAGCTTGTGAAAAGGAGTCATGTCAGTCTTTTACACCTTCGGAGGAGCATCTAGCTCAAACTTCTGAGAGAACTTCCTTCTGACCATAATTCATTTGTCCACATCAATGTCTATGGCTAGCCATTTTTTCAAGGAATTGCCAAAACCTGAAGAGAGAATATTTAGTGGAATCTCAAGCTCCTCAGTATCAAACTCCATCTTAAACCCTCTTACAGAACTCTTGACCATTTTTCCATCAAATTGGAAGTTGGCATAAAATTCTACTACAACAGGCACATATAATAGGGAATGCCTTAACAAACATGTGTCTCCATCCCTGTAGCACAAGTTTTTCAACTAACTAAGCCATCTTTTTCTCAGTAGTGTTTGAAAGAATTTTTCCATTCAACACTTTTCTATCCCTGAACTCAGTGAGCTTATCAACCACAACATGCATACCCTTCTTTTTATTTCCTTTACTGGCCTTCTTAGATGTAGTAGTTGCCTTAGTGGGTTTAACAACCTTCCTCTTTTGTGCTGATGTCTTTTCTAGCAAAGTAGAATTCGACTCATTTTTTTCGTGCAACTCAAATACAGGTTCAATATTGGAACTTGCTTCCTTGGATTCTTGGCACCTCTTGACTCCTTAATGATTTGTTCATCAACAACCTTTCCTTTACTCCTTATGAGAGGAATCCTAGGAGGAGCAGACATTTTTTTCTTGGGATAATTGACATAATTTTTTTCACATGGGCCTTCTTGCTCTTCTTCCCCACTGCAGATACAGATAAATGATCCTAATCACTGTTGACCTCCTCCTCTCCAGTAAAAAGAGTTAACCAGGGCCCATTTTCTTCAGCCCTTTTCTCTCCAGTTGTTTCATCTGAAGGGGTAGGACAATGTTCGCAATAGCCATACAGCCTTCAAATTCCCTATTTACATTCTCTTTCTCACTCATTTTCACTTCGTTTTTCTTCTTCCTCACCTTCACTCTCAAAATCATCTTTTTCCTCACTATATTTTTCTTCCTCTCTCCAGAATCCCTCACTTGTTTATCTAAATTATCTTCTGCCTCACTCTCCTTTCCCTCTCTAGATTCCCCCTCATTATCACTCTTTTTCTAATTAGTATCTTGAGCCATGTCCTGAACCTGAAGCATCTCATGACTAACCACTACTCGTCCTTCTTCCTCACCTCCATCGTCATCCTCATCCTCAGTCTAGCTGAAAGAGAGACCATATGAAGCCTCCTTATTTGTTGGTTCTTTCTCAGCTTCCCCCCAACTAAGGCATAACATTGGTCGAATATACCGTAAGTTCCCTCGTTTATGGTTTATCACTTATGGGTGGAACAATATCTAAGGGTAAAACATCAATTGTAGAAACTAGAACATTTAAATTTGATGGAGGTAATTTTACTTAATCTGTAGTAGTTGACACTGATTCCTCCTGAGCCACAGTTTCCTTAACTATTGTGTCCACCTTAGTAACAACATCAATTAATACCATGTCACTCTTAGCATATTTTCTTGACGTAGCCTTGATCCTGGTGAACTTAGAGGTGTTTTTCGAAGTAGACACAGGTGCATGGGAAGGTGGTTTTGGTAGTGAATGTCCAGTAGAAATGGTAATAGTGGTGAAATAAGAATAGGGTACAATGGTGCAGGTACAATAGAGGGTATATGTGAAGAAGGAACAGGTGTGGGTGCAGGTTCACTAGATGATTTTCCACTTTTCTTTGGTTTGAGCTTCATGTTTGACTTCAGTATTGGATGATGATTTTGCTTTAGAGGTGGTTGCAGGGTTTAGGCATAGTGATGAGAGAATGAAATTAATGAGGGAACGAGAGAAATATTTCTTGATTCTTGCTTAGGGTTTGAGAGAAACAATGAGGTATGAGAAACAGATCACAAGGGAGCTTTTAAAGAGGTAACTCCTGATTTGACTGGAAGAAATAGAGTAACCGAACTTGAGCTCTAACGGGACTCTAATAATGGTTACTTTTGACTGTTGGAATTTGATTAGTAATTAGACTCTAATTGATCTAGGATTCCCCTTATTCTTTGAGTGGATGATAACTAAGGGTGATGCTAACTAGATCAAAGAGTCTGAGTATCGTACTAATTTCAGATATTAAGCCCCAATAAAGTATGACAAGATGTCACGTACTTGAGTCAACGAACCAATTACTTAGTAACTCCTTACCCATTCCTGCAATAAATCTTCAGCACTATAGGTTAGCATCATGAGACAAAGTTATCATCTACACTTTTCTGGGCAAGTGTGTGTGCTCAAAGCAACTACGAGACTGAATCAAACACATTGTACTTAACCATCTACATCTTATTATAAATTTCCTAGCCAATCATTTAGGTTCAACCTAGTTCGAAGTATTAATTGGAACCAGTTCGAGTCTATTCCTTTCAAAGTGATCCCTACTCAGAGCTTTAGTAAAATTATCAGCAATTTGGTCTTTAGTTTAACAAAAGTTAATTGAGATATTTCTCTATTCAATATTGTCTCTAAGAAAGTGATATCTAACGTCGCTGTGCTTAGTTCTCTTGTGCTGACAGGAATTTTTAACATTGTTTATGGAACTAGTTATATCATAAAATACAAGATTACAATCAATAAAAATAGTCCCTTAGTTATTGTCTTATCCACAACAACTTAGCACAGTAAGATGTTGCTGCCACATATTCTACTTCAAGTGTAGATAAAACCACTGAGTTCAACATATTTGTTACCCAAGACACCAGGTAAAAACCAAGAAAGTGTGATGTTCCTAAAGTGATTTTCCTGTCAATATGAAAGCTTTCATAGTCAGCATCAACATAACCAACTAAATCAAAACTATACCCTCTAGGATACCACAAACACATATAAAGAGTCCCTTTAATATATTTGAGTATACTCTTGACAACCTTTAGAAGAGACTCTTTGGCATTTGATAAAATCTTGCACTCAATCCCAAACAAAATACAATATCAGGCATGCTTGATGTGAGATACAATGGTGACCCTATCATTCTTCTATATAGCTTCTTTTCAACATTTTTCCCTTCTACATCAAGGTCCGGCTTTGTTGCAATGGAAATGAGAGTTTCTATTGACTTAGAAGAGTCCGTGCTAAATTTCTTCAGTAGTTCTTTGATGTATTTGCTGATGTATCACAGTTCAAGTCAATTTTGCTTAATTTAACCCCAAGAAGAAGTTCAATTCTCTCATCATGCTCATTTCAAACTCATTCCCCATCATCTCAGCAAATTCCTTGCACATTTCTTCATTAGTATCACCAAAAATAATATCATCCACATATACTTGTACAATCAGAATATTTTTTCCTTTACTCCTCAGAAATTCACCTTTCCTCTTACAATGTTATTGGTTAAGATAAATTTTGAGAGTCTTTCATGCCAAGATCTTGGAGTATGTTTCAGTCTATACAGGGCTTTGTCTAACTTGAATACATAGTCAGGAAATTCTTCACTCTCAAACCCAGGAGGTTGTTTAAAGGGAAACTTACAGAAATATCCCATATAAGTTTCAACTTACCAACCTCTAGCCAATATTCCAAAAATAAAAACAAACAAGGAATTTTTTTAATGGGTATAGTCAAAATTCATTGAAAACATATAGATAAGTCAATATATAAAATTTGAGGAAGATTGGAGGTGATTTGGACTGGCTTTGTATCAAAATTCATAATTAAATCGATGTCAAAATATTCTTCTGTGACACATGTATCACGCATGTATCTCACACACAGATATACATGGATATATATGTGATACACAATAGATACAAATATGATACATATGTGATACACATATCATTTTTTCATATTTAGTTTTTATTTCGAATTTCAATTCAAACCACCTCAAAAATTCACCAAATCATCCCATAACTGAGATTCAAGCTCCATAAGATATACCAAATCCATTTTAATAGCACCCACTCAAAAAAAATTTATATTTTTTTTGCTACAAATAGCTAATTTGACATTTTGGCTAATATTAGTAATATTTTATCAATTGGCCAATTTTTGTAATGAGCTACTTCTAAATGACCATAGGTGGTAATTTTCCTTGTTTAAAAACACTTTCCTCTTTAGGTAACTATTCAAAAATGTGCACTGTACATCTATCTGATACGGGGTGAACTTTATGTGTGTAGAAAAAGCTATTAACATCCTTATAGCTTCCATTCTATCAACGGGTGCAAATATCTCATCACAGTCAATGTGTTCTTCTTGATTGTATTCCTGAACCACAAGTTTGGCCTTGTTCCCTGTGATATTTCCTTGATCATCCATCTTGTTTATGAATACCCATTTGGTATTTATGACAATTCTATTCTTGAGTCTTTGCACCAAGGTACAAACGTTGCTTCTTTCAAATTGATTTAGCTCCTCTTGTATGGTTTTAATCCAATCCTTATATGATGCTAGAAAAGTCTACTCCAGTAAATCCTTACCTAGGATTTTTTTCATTGTTTGGACCCTTCTCTCTCAATTTTTTCCGTTTCTCCTTTTCAGCTCTTTCTTTCTTCCACTCAATTTCCCATATTGAGCAATATTTGACCATGTAATCTAGCTCTGTACACTTGTAGCATCCATCATAAGTGGCTTTGTCAATCTGCTTAGGCTTACCATTGTTCTCTCTCTTAAATGCATTTTTGGAATTCCTCATGAACTTGCAAACATTTCTAGGTCAGTATCATTAATGTTAGATTCATCTTCTTCATATGCCTTAATAAATCAGGCCTTATCCCTTCTTGTTCTTTCTTGCACAGTTCTATCTGTCTAATCTTAAGAGATGCCTTAAGAACCAAGGCATTATCCCTTCTTGTTCTTCCTTGCAGTTCTATCTGTCTAATCTTATGAGGCTTTAAGTTTCTAACCAACTTATCAAACGATATCTTGTCCAGCTCCTTGGCTTGCTATGTAGCTGTGACTTTTGATTCCCATGAATCTAGAAGAATCCTTAGAATTTTGCTAACCAACTTTTTCGAAGTAAATACCATTCCAAGTGATTTCAGTTCATTTGTATAAACCTAGCCATGAATTCTTGAATTGGCTCGGACTCTTTCATGGAGAAGAGCTCATAGTTCCTCATAAGAAATTTGATCCTTGTTTTCTTCACTTGGTTTGTTCCTTCATGAACAACTTCAAGTGCATCCCAGATCTCTTTTGCATTAGAGCAAGCTGATATCCGGTTGTACTGATCATAATCAAATTCATAGATAAGAATTTTCTTAGCTTTTGCATTCTTCTCCATCGTTCTGAAATCTACTGCTACAAATTCAGATGGGTCTTTGAGAACATTTTTTATTTTTCCCATTTTTTTAGTAGGAGTTAGTGGACCTTGGTTCACTATAGTCCATAGTCCACAGTCTTCAGCCGTCAAGAAATCTTTCATTATTGCTTTTCATCAATTTTAGTATTTTTCATTAAATAGAGGTGGTCTAGTAGTTGATTGTCCTTCGTTAAATCTTGGTGGATCACTCATTTTTCTTCCAAGATATGTCTAAGCGTTAATCGTGTATGAGAGAACATGCTTTAATATGAATTGTTAGTTTGAGTGCTTTTATGGATTGCTAAAGAACTCGGTTCATTATCTTACTCCTTACACGTAAGGTAAAATAAGTAGTAAAGTAAACACGATATTTATGTAGAAAACCACCCGTCTCAAAAGGTGCAAAAATCATGACCTACCACGTGGGATTTTAGCTTCAACTTTACTAAAACAATGAGCCAAATACATCGATTATAAATTTGTAACTCAATACTTTCTAGTTCTTCTACTTCAACTATTTGATTTATAAGTTACTCTAACTTGCAAATCTCACACTAACTTACTGATTGTATATGACACTTTGATTACAACTTGATTCCTAAAATACATTTGCTAGGCTGACTCAAGATGAATACAACACTGGTACTCGGCTTGAGTATATGAAAATGTAGTTCTTTAGTTGATGTGTACAAGGTTGATTACAGCAGTCCAAAAAGATCATATTTAAATTTCCTAGAATTTGAGTTCTTTTAGGAGTCCTTTGCATAGTCAGCTTCTTGTTTGATAAGACTCCTACTGCTCCAAGAACTCCACAAGTCTTGGGACTCTTGTCTCTCACTTATGCAAACTTATTTTCTTGGGTAACAACCCTTATCATGTTTAGCAGTTCTCTTCCAACAAACTCGGACCTGTGTAACTTTGAGATAAAGTTATTGTCTTGCAAAAAAGTGCTATCGTCAACCTTGAGTAGTCGATTCTTAAAGCAGTTAAGCAGCTATGTTGAGGACCTTGTTCTTATAGCATTTCTTCTGAACAAACTTTATTAATCATCAGTCTCAATACTCATACATTTATCATATTAACGTCGTTAGAGATAGCCCTTCAATGTGAAATCTTGGGTAAGAAAGTAGTACTAGTAACTAAACGAAAATAATTTTAATAGGGGATAATTAAGGAAGCTCCAAACCCACCGCTAGACACCCTGTCATATTCTTTTTTGTGAAGTCTTTTTCTCATCTTAATTCAACATCTTCTCATGTAGGGTCTGATAGCTATGTAGATCTTTCTAATAACTCCTACCCCACCCCCTCCGAAAAAAAAAATCCACATTTTCTTCTACCCTCTAGAGTAAGAGAGGACTATATTTAATACTTTGACTTGTGTAGGTTTGTTTTCTATTCATATCTCTCATCCACAGCTTGCATTATCGTACAATAAATCCAGGTAATATAAAGGGACTAAGCAACTCCCACTTTTTAGCCTAAAGATAATTGGGAGTTGGATTCCCTTTATGACAAGTTACTGTTACTAAAGAAATTAAAGTTCATACTATAGTTAAGTATTTTTATGGCAATTGTCCCATTTACAAGCATCATCATGAGCCAAAGCCAACAAGATGACACCATCAACAACATTACTAACACCATTAAAGATGATGATGATCATGCACATGACATGGTCATGCCTGGTTTTCGCTTCCACCCTACTGAAGAAGAACTTGTAGAGTTTTATCTTCGCCGTAAGGTTGAAGGCAAGCGTTTTAATGTTGAACTCATCACTTTTCTTGATCTTTATCGCTATGACCCTTGGGAGCTTCCAGGTATATATATATATATATATATATATATAGTAATTTTCTGCTCTTCTTTTTATTATTTCCCCATTTCACTGAATTCCAATATCTTACTCTTTTATTTTTCCTATTTCTTCTCAATCATTATCCGTATTGATATTGGTACTCGTAGAGGCGGATTTAGAATTTTAAACTTGATGAGTTCAACACTTTTCTTTAACTT
Source organism: Nicotiana benthamiana (assembly GCA_034376525.1). Classification (NCBI taxonomy): domain Eukaryota; kingdom Viridiplantae; phylum Streptophyta; class Magnoliopsida; order Solanales; family Solanaceae; genus Nicotiana; species Nicotiana benthamiana. The sequence goes on from CM067323.1 coordinate 46,195,605, forward strand.
GCTGTACTTTTAAAATTATGAGTTCAGAATTTTATGTTTTCATGTCGAATATAGTGAGACAATTAATGGTACAAAGATTGCATCCGCCTCTTGGTGCTAGCACATAATTTAGGAAGTGTTTAATTAGGGGGGGTTTCTTATAAGTTTTATAACTTGGTTCGCTTTGTTGGTTCTAGCATTGGCAGCAATTGGAGAGAAGGAATGGTATTTCTATGTACCAAGAGATCGGAAATATAGAAATGGGGATAGGCCTAATAGGGTGACAACTTCAGGTTACTGGAAAGCTACTGGAGCTGATAGAATGATTCGAAGCGAGAATTGGCGGTCTATTGGCCTGAAAAAGACATTGGTTTTCTACTCCGGCAAAGCTCCAAACGGGATTAGAACTAGTTGGATTATGAATGAATATCGTCTGCCACAGCATGAGACTGAACGCCTACAAAAGGTAATTAATGAATTCAATTACGGTTTTATGGTGTTCTTGGTTACAAAGATGTGCATATCAAGCTTGACTATTGATCTACTGTTTATTCAAAAGTGGGAAGCTACAGAATTGGTCATTGTTAGCTCCAATTAATGGTTCATTAGAAAACCTAATACTACTAATTTTTCATTCTCAATGTTTCACAAAGGTCTCTAGATCCTTAAGTTTAAGCTCATAGAAGATGAAAAGGACAACATATGAGGAAGAAAAATGTGAATAGAAGAAATGTATGTAGTTTACCAAGTGGACAAGGGATTCATTTAATCATAAATTTAGTTGAGTTTAATTTTTAAATGCCCATGATGAAAACGTAGATCTAATATATTAACATGCATGGAATAGAAGTTACGAATTTATGACCTCCTGATCCTTTTTTTCAATTCACAAGAGGTCAAATTTCGATTGTTGTGTAAGTTACTGAACGGATCTATACGATATTTTTCAGGCTGAAATTTCACTGTGTCGTGTCCATAAAAGATCTGGAGTGGAAGACCATCCATGTCTCCCTCGATCACTTCCTACAACAAGAGCATCATCTTCTTCTTCCTCAAGAGGGACTTCTAATTCAATCAAGAAACAACACCATCAACAAGTAGTACAAAATTCATTGATCTCTCCATATGTAGTAGGTCAATCCTCCCATCAACAGCAAATTGATGAAAAATTGAGTATTGAAACAAGTGCAAGCAGTACTAGCACTGATCACCACCACCATCATCATCACGTTGCTACATCTCTAGGCCTCAATTCCCTTTCAAATTCTTACGATTCCATCGCGTTAGACCACATGGCTAGGGGCACAGTCACTTCAGCCCTCCTTACAACATCCAACTCCTTATCGCCTTTTGCTTCGTTAGTCTCACCGAGTAGTACTGGTGCTGTAGTCCATGATCTCCACACACTAATCAACTTAGATCAGCAGGTCGTGTTTCATAATCAGAATTTTCATAATAATCCCATTAACCATATTCCTGCTGTTGCATCCCAGCAATTTTTGCAGCCACAAGTATTACCACAACATGCACAGCCTCAATCTTTATTGTTCCAAGGATCTCTTCAGTCGTCGTCGTCGTCTTTTTCAGACAGATTATGGGAATGGAGTTCAATTCAAACTGATGCAAACTGTAAAGACTACCAACCCAATAACCCCTTCAAGTAGTCTTATGAATAAGCTACTAATAGACATATATATACACGCAGAGCTCTATATGTATTTTTACTAGCAGTGGTCAAAATAATGTGCATGGTACCTTTTTTAGGGTTTTGGGGATCGTAGTTAGACTATTAATTTTTAGTTTATTGTAATTTCTCTTACTATCGGTACTTGATTAAATATGTGATTTAGCTGTACTTTTCAATAAGGAAAAAGGTTTTTTAGTTAATTAATTCATTAACTTCTATGGTATATATCCACTATCCAACTTTTTTGTTTTTGTTGATTATCGAGTAAAAGGCCTTCTTGTTTACAAGTTTTAGCTATGACGTATAATTGGGAAAATTTGGAGAGTAAGTACTAATGGAGTGAATTTCTTTTACTTTCTATTTAGCAAGATAAAAATACCAACTAATTATATCTTGTTATAAATAGAATCATATTTAAGGTGAATGTCTATATTTAGAGAGATTCTAGAGTTTTACTTTGAGGCTAAGTCTTTTCTATGCCTATAAATAGAGGGGTCTTACCCCATTGTAAATCATCCCAAAGTATCAATAAGAATACTCATCTCTCTACTTCTCTCTATATTGTTCTTGTTCTTGTATTATTGTTCTTATTCTTATATTATTTCATAACACGTTATCAGCACGAGTCTCTAACCAATTGAATTTGATTTCTTCCTTCTTCCAGAATTTCTATACGGACAAAAAGGAAAAAGAAAGAATGAAGAAAGAAGGAAAAGAAACGAAAAAAAAAGTGGAAACGAAAGAAAGAAAAACAAAGAAGAAAGAAACAGAAACAGAAAGAGAAAAACGTGAAAGAAAGAAAGGAATTTACACAAGAGGTATATTTGATATCACAACATTTATTGGTATACCTTAAAGGTAAGTAATTTACTTTTCCCTTTCAAATTCTTGAAATTCTACGATTTGATTTCATATACAAACAAAGACAACAAAGTTTGATTATAACTCTAATGGAGTTTGTAAGAAATTACACTCACATGAAGTGGTAAAATTTCTATGCCTTGCCATGATTAAATTCATGTATGATTGTGGGCAAAGAATTGAAAATCCGTCTCATTGAATTTGCTCCATTCCCTTTAGAGAATGTGGTAGCAGTATGTGATAAGTCTGAAAGAAGACAAAATCCGTCCAATTGAATTTGCTCCATTCCCTTTAGAGAATGTGATAGCAATATGTGATAAGTCTGAAAGAAGACAAAATTATTACCATGAAGGTATCAATGAATGTGGACGAGGCAATAGACGGAATTATAATCGTCATCATTGTGATAATGAGAATAATAAAGATTCTCAAAATAATCTTTCACTTTATGAAAGTAATATTTGACATGAGATTGTATATAGCACATACAGATGATTATAATCCATTCCTGAAGTGAATGTGATAATAAAGCCCGTAAGTATGAACACGCTCTTGATGTAATTTTGTTTCATGTCTGACATTATGAAAAGAAAGTTCGTTGCCCTTGAAATCTCGGGCAAGAACTATATGACATGGGTGTTGGATGCTGAAATCCATTTGGATGCAATGGGTCTTGGAGACGCCATTAAAGACAGAAATAATGCATCCACCCAAGACTATGTTAAGGCCTTGATTTTCTTGTGCCATCACCTTGATGAAGGTTTGAAAATTGAATATATCACAGTCAAAGATCCACCTATCTTGTGGAATGGCTTAAAGGAGAGATATGACAACCTGAAGTTGGTCACTCTGCCACAAGCACGATATGATAAGAATCCAAAAGCAAATAGTTCAGAAACTATATGTTATCGTTGCGGTGGAAAAGGGCATTGGGCGAAAATTTGCCGTGTACCAAGACATTTGGTTGAGCTTTATCAAGTATCTCTAAAAGGTAAATGCCCTGAAACCAATTCTGTCTCTGACGACAATTTTGACATCACCCACCTGGATGTGGCAGACTTCTTTGAGCACCCTGAGGGGAAAATATACCACTTAATTGGTGATGGATCTGTGATGGAATTGTTTGATTTTATTTTACTTATTTGTATTAGTTAGTGAATAAACTAATAGTCATTAGTATCAGCTCGTATTAGTTAGCTTATGATATAATGTTAGTATTAGTTCTTTAGAATGTTTCAATATGCTTAAATTTCAAAGATATTTTTATTTTTCAGTAGAATTAATCGACTAACTGTTAGGTTAGTCGATTATCTAATATTTCGCATTAAAACTGCAAAACAATCGATTATATACTTGTTAACAATCGATTATATTTAGACATAATCGATTATGTATGTTTAACAATCGATTATATTAAGACAGTGTGATCTGAAATTTTTCAAAATAGCAAATAATCGATTATGTATATTTAACAATCGATTATATTAAGACATAATCGATTATGTATGTTTAACAATCGATTATATTAAGACAGTGTGATCTGAAGTTTTTCAAAATAGCAAATAATCAATTATGTATGTTTATCAATCGATTATATTAAGACAGTGTGATCTGAAGTTTTTCAAAATAGCAAATAATCGATTATGTATGTTTAACAATCGATTACATTGAGACAGTGCTTAAACTGAAATTTTCAAACTGCAAAGTAATCGATAATGGAAAACATATAATCGACTATCTGATTTAGTTAGTCGAATAACCTCAGCAGATTTTGAAAATATTGTTTAATTATGAAGCAACGGATTAAATTTGTTTATTCTCATGTTCGTATATCTCTTTTGATTAATTGATTCATGTACCACACATACGATATTCAAAGAGAAGAGATATTACTCTCATTTAAGTATGTGTAAGGCAGATGTTACTACAATTTCTGGTAGTAATAAATTGATTAAAGGCTCCGGAAGAGCAACTATAACTCTGCCTAAAGGAACAACATTTTAGAGAATGCAATGTTCTCCTCCAAGTCTAAAAGGAACTTGTTGAGTTTTAAAGATATCATTCAAAATGGATATCATATTGAGACAATAGATGAGAATAATCTTGAATTCCTCATTTACTCATGAAAACGAGGCTGCCCACTTCGGTTTGGGGTCACGCCATTTTGCATGGAGCAATGCTAGTTCGTCTCAGAACGACGAATTATCACAAATATTTCCCGTTGCAATTAGTTTTGGGTCATGAACCTAATATATCCCATTTAAGAATTTTTGGATGTGCAGTAGATGTGCCTGTAGCACCGCCATATTGCACCAAAATGGATCTGCAAAGAAGGTTAGGAATATATGTTGGGTCTTGAATCGCCCTCCATTATTCGCTACCTCGAAACATTGATAGGGGATTTGTACACTGCACGATTTGCAGACTGTCAATTCGATGAGACACTTTTCCCAAAATTAGGGGGAGAAGTTGGTGAAACCAAATGGGAAATTTTGTGGAAAAATGCATCATAATCTCATCTTGATCCACATACCTCTATTTGTGAAAAAGATTATCCATTTGCAAAGAATAGCAAATCGAATGCCAGACGCATTTACAGATTTGAAAAGGATAACAAAATCACATATCCCCGCTGTGAATGTGACAACATCTGATTCACGAATACATATTCATTATTGGAAGAATATGAACATGAAATTGGTATTGAATATACCACATTCACCCCTAGAAGGAGGTTTGAGATGATATATGAAAATAATGTCATAATTATGGCATGAATGATCGTTGGTCACGTACCTATTGTACGCCAAAATATTTTGGAAATATGACTATTAAAGGACAACAATAATGCAAGAAACATATCTTGCATATAATTTTGACCATGACCATAATGGTATAACTTTCTCTTTAAAAGAGATATTCACCACATGGATGTTGATGAATCTGTGGTAGTACAAAATTAATTGAGAGCTCTAGAAGAGCCAATTATTACTATGTTGGAGAAACACAATTGATTACCAATAAGGTATTGTGTTGTAGTAAGTCTCAAAGAAACTTATTCAGTTTCCAAAGTATATGCGAAAGCGATTGATTATATTGAGACTATAAATAAAGGAAAGATTTGATATCTTCTATTACTACAACCTGTAGCGGGATAATTTGTATATGAAAAGCTACCCGCTTTATTCTTCAGTTTGTACTACACAAACAAAAGAATGCCACAATAAAGTGGATATTTATTGGTATAAAAACCCATACCATAATAAACTTGAAGTTTATTGATAATTGCACATGTCATGGTGTAAATTTGAAGTTTATCAATATTGATAATTTATTCAGTTGGCATTCGGGTTAGCCATCTCATTTTAAGTATGATGTGCAGTAATAGAGAATTCACATGGGTAAATATTAAAGAACTAGGAAGTTCTTTACGAATTCTCTTATATTACTTGTTCTCATTAATTGATTGACCAACTAAAGAGTTCGGGTTGAATCACATAAATTCTGAAAATATCAAAGGTGAATATGGGCCCATTCACCTGCCATGTACACCACATATGATGCATCTATGATATGGTTACATGCGCGATTGTTATTAACCCGCAGCCTGGCCGGTGCTTGCGAGGTAAATTGCTCAGTAATATAACTTCGAGCATAATTTCCAGATTTTCTATTCAAGATAGTTCATCTTGATAGTCTGTTTATATCATAGTTGGTTTAGCAAGATAATTATTGAGTGCCTCCACTTAATAGCTAAACTGTTTCTTATGAGAACAAAGTTATATATATCAGTTTGATATATGTTGTATACGAGAGTATATTATATTCTCCCCTCACAAGTGGTTCAGGGTCAGGAACCAAATAACTCCATCTTATTATTGATGTGCGGTGTATATTTTCATTAACACCATAATGCACAAAGATGGACTCTCAAAGTTGAGGAAATAAGTTAGCTTTTCTAACATGAGGGGGAGACATGATAAACACTTAAGAAAAGGTTACATGGGATGAATTATCATTTGTATATATAGATCCTAGAATATCATAATATGAACCTGAAGTTCATAAAAGGATAATTCAATTGCAACATATTGCGAAGCATGCTATACGCATTTGCTGACCCAAAGAAAGTAACTATATTCTCACTGCAAATGCTCATATTAAGTCCCAGAAGGACAAAGTCTTGGATACGCTTAAAGCGTATAGACAAATCGGTTTCAAAATAACTTCTTAATAAAGAAGATGAGCAAATGATCAAAATGATCATAAATGGAAGAGATACAATTCAAGCAGAATTGATTCCATATGAAAAAACATGTAGTTTTGGACATGTAGTTCAAATACTTGAAAGTATAAAGTCAATGGTATGTGCAATCAGTTTTCGATATCTATTTGTCTGGCATGACATGTAAACTTGATATGCATCTAAAGTCTATTATATGGTTTATATGACTTAACTTATATGTCAATCCATGAAAGATTGAAGTTGCTTGAAGCATATACAAATCTTGGTCCTGAAGTACCACATCCTAAGTACAACTTGTGTACATATGTATTGCTATAACTATAAGCATGATGGCATCGAGAATACCTCTATGGAGATATTGAAGAGTCATTCCACAACATTATATGAAGATGTTCATATCTATCAAGAATGATAATTTCAAGGTGCAGAATATTTATTCAAATCAATATGGCTGATTTATTTATCAAATCTCTACAAAAGATCGTTTTGAAGATGGTGCACAAGATTGGAATGCAAATGCTCAAGGATGTGAATTGATGCTCTTTTCAGGGGGAGTTAATGCGCGTTGCACTCTTTTTCCCTTACAAGGTTTTGTCCCAATGGGTTTTCCTTGCAAGGTTTTTAACGAGGCAACCAATAGGCGCATATTCAAACATGTGTACTCTTTTTCCTATTCTTTAACTTTTTCCCATTGGGTTTTGTTTTAGTTAAGGTTTTAACGAGGCACATTATTGAATAGACATTCAAGGGGGAGTGTTATAAATAGAATCCTATTTAAGGTGAATGTCTATATTTAGAGAGATTCTAGAGTTTTACTTTGAGGCTAAGTCTTTTCTATGCCTATAAATAGAGGGGTCTTACCCCATTGTAAATCATCCCAAAGTATCAATAAGAATACTCATCTCTCTACTTCTCTCTATATTGTTCTTGTTCTTGTATTATTGTTCTTATTCTTATATTATTTCATACATATCTAGAATTATTTTAGGAATCAAAACAATGGTCTAGTATATGTCCCTTCATTATTCAGGTATATAGCTAACCAAAATGATAAGGCGAGGCAAAATGGTTTCCGATGACTCAAAATGACTTTTATATCAAATGGTATTGTGAACAAAATCCAACACCCTACATCCCATGTTAGTCATCCAAAAAAAAAAAGGAAAAAGTTCAATTCTCATGTCCTACCATTGAAGTTTTATGAATAAAAAGGGATGAACTTAGAAAGCTGACTGTCTATTGTTCCAATAAACACACTGTTATATTCATGAGAAAGAATGATGTAATGATTGATTCACATATGAGTATGAAGAGACAAAACTGCATTTGGAAAATGTTGGAAAAGGAACACGTTTTCACAAGCCAACATCTATATAGAAGACAAATTAATTGTACATCAAGATTTGCATGAATAGTTCTGGTGGTAACTAATCCATTACAAAGATTTCATTGTTGAGTAAAATATGAAAAGTTCTTTACATATTCTAACAAAATGCTACTCTATTTATCCATCGAGGGGAAATATCATCTTGTACATTTTCTTAAAATTTGTGATTAGAGGGAGAGGGTATATGTGCCTCATTAATTAGAATTTTCCTCGTCACTCCACACATTAACACCGAGATTGATAAGATGTATTTGGATTTGTTCTGTGCAGAAGCATAGTATAAGTATATCATAATGGTACCCAATAAATATTAAGCTTAATCTCGATAAAATAGTGATGAGGTCAAGTCAAGGTCATACTAAACATAATAAAAATAAGGCAGAAGATATAATGACATGAATGACAGGGAAATAAAACAATAAAGAATCTACGAAAAGTTATTTTTTCTGACTTTATCTTGTCAAAGTTGTTTTCCTAACTAGAGGGTAGAAGAGTAAGAGCCTTATTAATTAGAATTTCCTAATTTTTGAAAGAGCTTTATATTAGGTGGCGGCACGAAACTATGAAATGACTAGGCCAAGCACATTCCAAGTTCACGTGTAATGCAACGAAAATGTGATTTTGATCCTGTTTGGAAAGCCATATTTAATTGATGGTATATGTATATGTCAAAATTTGACCTCGTGATAATGATTGAGATCGACGCATTAATTAAAGTCTATTTATGGCTAATAAATGGTATGATTACTTATTCACAAGATCATCGTGTAGTTATTCAATTTGATAATTAAAGCCACGGTTTAGCCGCCCACACGAGGGTGTCCCCTCTATGTGGTCCCAGCTCCTCGACACCAGATGGCAGATCTCCTAGCTATAAATACTAAGAGAAAGAACCCTAAAAGAAGGGTTGCTTCTTCTTCTTCACATCTACTTCTAAAAGAAGGGATAATACATTATTGTAAGGCTCTGAACCTCTCCACGGAGAGGAAGACCAAACCAATATCATTAATAAAAGTTTTTCACCCTCTTTCCTTTATCTAATATCTATTGTCTCTTATATCTTATTCTTTTGGTCTTTGGATTTATACGGCCTGCTATGATTGGCCCTCCATTTATTTCGATTGTTTTATGTTTATAAAGTGAATGAAAACTTTGAGCGAAACAATTTGGTTCCGTCTGTTGGGATTTCATAGCAGAAGCGCGTAGTTCATCCTAAGACCGAAAACGAAAAATGAACAACCCAGCTCAAACGAGCCCAAGCGGCATATCGGGTCATAGGAAGTCAAAAACCTCGGGATGAACTTGCTTCCGCATCCCCACGTCTTTGAGCGAAGGGAGGAAGAAGGAGAAGAAACATATCCCCCATCTCTAGGGGAGAAACGAGCTCAAGGTACCTCACCCCTTTTCTTTCCACACGGGATCCTGCTGAAAGGGATAACAGCAAGAAGACATGCCTCAAGCACTTCGGCAATTCGAGCAAGCCGGGCAAGAAAAACCACAAGTTCTAACTAGGCAAGATCTGAAACCAAAATCGAACCCCGGCCCCCAGCACGAAGCAGGTTATGCAGAAAAACTCACAAAAAGTTCAACTACGGTTGAACTGGGACTTAGGCTATGCGCCTTAGACACACGCTACGCGCCTTCAAATATTATAAAAGTTCAACTACGGTTGAACGGCAATACAGTCTACACGCCTTCAAATATTATAAAAGTTCAACTACAGTTGAACAGCAATACAGGCTACGCGCCTTCACATAAAGGTTCAACTATAGCTGAACTGGGACTCAGGCCATGCGTCTTCGACACAGGCTACGCGCCTTCAAATATTGTAAAAGTTCAACTATGGTTGAACGGCAATACAGGCTACGCGCCTTAACATAAAGGTTCAACTACGGTTGAACTGGGACTCAAGCTATGCGCCTTCGACACAAGCTACGCGCCTTCAAATATTATAAAAGTTCAACTACGGTTGAAAGGAAATACAGGCTACGCGCCTTCACATAAAGGTTCAACTATGGTTGAACTGGGACTCAGGCTATGCGCCTTCGACACAGGCTACGCGCCTTCAAATATTATAAAAGTTCAACTACGGTTGAACGGCAATACAGGCTACGCGCCTTCAAATATTATAAAAGTCCAACTACGGTTGAACGGCAATACAGGCTGCGTGCCTTCATATAAAGGTTCAACTACGGTTGAATTGGGACTCAGGCTATGCGCCTTCGACACAGGCTACACGCCTTCAAATATTATAAAAGTTCAACTACGATTGAACGGCAATACAGGCTACGCGCCTTCACATAATGGTTCAACTACGGTTGAACTGGGACTCAGGCTATGTACCTTCGACACAGGCTACGCGCATTCAAATATTATAAAAGTTCAACTACGGTTGAACGGCAATACAGGCTACGCGCCTTCACATAAAGATTCAACTACGGTTAAACTGGGACTCAGGCTATGCTCCTTCAACACAAGCTACGCACTTTCAAATATCATAAAAGTTCAACTACGGTTGAACGGCAATACAAGCTAAGCACCTCCACACAAAGGTTCAACTACAGTTGAACTGGAACTCAGGCCACACGCCTTCAAAAACTGCAAAGGTTCAACTATGGTTGAACGACAGCTCGGACCACGAGCATTCACCTCTGTCGCAAAGCCGCAAGCTCAACCACGGATGAGTCAAAGCCAAGGACACACGTCCCCGAGGCTAATAAGCCGGGCCGCAATCAGACGAAAACAAACGCCCCCAAATGTCCAACCACATAACAAACCCAGGTCGGGCCAAGCTCCCCACCTTTCAAGTAAGTACGACTAACTCAAATCAAAGTATAGACCCGCGCAAAGTTCGGCCCAAGTCGAACCACGAGGCCGTGCTTTTCATTATCACGGCCAGTAGTTCGACTAAGCTCGAACTGGGACTAAGGGCATGTGCCGCCCCTGCCCAAATACGGCCACAATCCGCTCCCAATAAGTGGAGGAAAGTGACGACCAAAAGCGTCTATCTATGGCCAAGGCCATCCACACCAACTTTTCTTGAGGCAATGAATCAATTCGACATTGGTCAAAATCACTTAACCGGTCGAGACCATTAACATATCCAATAGAAAAACTTTGAAGCAAAACCCTTGCAAACAAGCACAAAAAATATATATGTATTCGACGCAAAATGAATGGAAAAGAAGAAAACCAAATATATTCGCAATATTTACACAGGGTTATCCCCAATTACATGTGCCCAAGGCTGGCAGAGAAAAAAGAGAAAAAGAAAACAAGAACTAAACAAATATTACAAATTTTCTTTTCACTCGGCGCCCCCAGCTCCCCCTTCAGCATTATCAGCACCCTCAGTGCCATCATCTCCCTCGGGGGTAGACGGATCAAAACCACAATCAAGGCGGGCTTCACGGGCCTTTTGGCGTGCCTCCTCAAAAGTGGCTTCAGACACAACGCCAGCCTCCCACAGCCGCTTGTACACATCGAGCTGGGCCTCTGTGTACCTCAAAAGCTCGCGCGCAAGACCAAAAGCAGCGGCCTGATCCCTCAAGCGCCAGTTCACGGCCTCCAAGGCCGCAATCTGATCCGCCTCAACATGGGCATCCCGATCGCAAATGGAAATGCACCCCTCCAACGATCGTTCTCGAAAAGTAGCGGCGGCCCTCTCTAATCTGCGCTACCTTTCCTAGGCACGGTTGGTCACCTGCAGCGTTTCAGCCCTCGCCAGGGCGTCCTCTGCCTGCCTCCTTGAAGTTGCAGCCTCAGACTCCAGGGCAGCCACCTGCCTGGTACAAGCCTCGGCGGCCTCTGCCACTGCAGCCAAATTTTGGCGCTCCCTCTCAGCAGCGCCCTTCTCTCAACATCCACCCCTTCGTTCGCTTGGTGGAGCTGCTCCTCAAGAGTGGATACCTTGCTAAGGGTCTGTTTAATGTGAAGCTCCCTCCGTGCTAGCTCTTCTACCAGCTCTCACTTCCGCGGGCCGTTCCATATGCGCTTACGCAAGCCACGGCACTTGTCACAGTAGCGGTGGTACTTCCCCAACAGCCGCGCAAAAATCACTGAACGGACATTAGCCCGCCTAATGCTCTCCACCTCCAAAAAAATGTCTACAACGAATAGAGAGATAGTCAACACGAGAAGACATGCTAAGAATGAAAACAAACCAAATTTTTGTACATACCTTTATACTTAGGGCGGCCACCTCGCCTATCAGTCCCACGTCTGAAATTCCCCTTACGGACGTGCTCTCCGCTTCCGAGCACAGGACCCCGAGCATCGTCACTAGATTCTCCTCCTCGAGCAGTAGGTCCAGGACGTTAGGAATCTCCAAATAACGATAATCTCCCTCGGTCTGCATGGCCGAGCGGGTATAACCCTCCTGAGCAATACGGATGTCCTCGGGATCCATATCGGACTCCGAATCATCCCCCCCTTCTGAAACGCCCCTTCCTCCTACCGCCTTGGAAGTTGAGGCTTTCTCGGCCCGAGACGTCGACGTGCCCGCATTTGCCGTAACGTCGGCACCTGCCATCTCCACCAAAACAGCTGCCAAGGAACTGCCTTCCCTTGCAGCAACAGGAACAGAAAATTGAGTCGCCGAAGCGACTGTATCACCTTGGCCTAAGCCAACCGGGGTGACCCCCACTGAGCGCTAACCTTCTGGTGCAAGGTCCGTTACGCCTCCCTCCTCTACCGTCAGTGAAGAATCTAAACTGATCACACTGGGAGGGCTGGGTGAACGCCACCCTGCGCCGAGCCAGCGGCATCTCATCTTCTTTTTCATCTCCATTAGGCGATCGCTCCGCCCTCGAACGCACGACGATTCCTCAACTCGAGGCACGGGCCTTATCGGAGAGTGTGCAGCTGAAGACTCCACCAAAGTCGCCCTCAGAACCGAACGAGGCGCCGACATTGTGATCATTAGGGCAGTCGCTCCCGACCTGCGGAAAGCAAGCTGAGGAGCACTCCTGCATCGTGGTCGTTCTGACCAACCAAAGAAAAAGCTTTAGGCTAGAGGAACTAAGGACTACGAAGAAAAAGCAATAAACAACAAACCATATTCTTACCAGCAGCCGACCTACAGCCATGGACATCCCAAAAAGACGTCCATGTGTGAATCCCCGTTGTAACAGGGAGCACGGCCTCAACCCATTCGCGGATTCCTAAAAATGGCGCCGGTGACGCACCTCCCCCTACGGCACAAAAAGGAGATCATTACCCACAAACATAAAGCAGAACATTTAGCCCAAAAGAAATCAAAGCCAGCGCAAGAGAAACTTACGTGCATGGTTCCACTCCTCTGGGAAGTCAGTGGCACACGCCACCAGGTGCTCAGTCCTGATGTAAAAGAAATACTCAAAGGGACGGGTAGTGACCTCATCATCGAGCTCCACAGTCAAGCCGTCGGTCCCACGAGGGACCAACCGAATCATAGTGCCATGTACCCTCTGAGAAGCATACATAGCCAACACATACCCAAGTGTAATTTCCCTCCGTGCCAACTCCGCATATTTATTCAGCATCGCCAATAATTTGTAGCAGGAGGGGACGAGCTGACCAGGGCACACCCTGTATTAGCGGCAAAGGTCCACCACCAACATGGAGAGAGGAAGCCTAAATCCCAGCCTGAAAGGGTAGGCGTAGAAGACGCAATACCCTCGGTGGTCGACATGCACCCTGTCGTCGCTCCTAGCCAAGACGATGTCGGCAAAGCGAGGAATCTCACATTGCTCCTTCAGTTGAGCTATGGCAACTTCCCCCATCAATAGAGCCTCGTCCACTTAATATTCTCCCTCGGGGTCGGTAAAATCGGTCGCCAGACCACTGGGAAGGGAAAAATAACGGTCACCAACGGGAACCGATCAACGATCAGTGAATCAGTGGCTCCCGCCACTGTAGATGGACCCTCTGCCGCCGCAACCGCCACCGGAACTGCATCGGAATGGGAACTGCTCGCCATTATCAATATAACGGATAGAAGATGGTAAGATTCACTGGAAAAACAAGAGAATACGAAGATCTGACGAAAATGACGGAGAATGAATCAACAAAGACTGAAAAACCAGACAATCTGAAAGTAAGAAAGCGTATCTCCCTCAGAATTCCACTTAGGCAGATATCGGAAAAGTGATAAATGAGCAACACAACCCCTTATTTAATGGCAAAACGTGAATTACCCTCACGAATCCCAAAGGTCACCATTAACTACCCGACCAACCGCAAAACGGTTAAGACCTACGGTAACGGGCACCATTATGACGGAAACCATTGAACGGTCATTCAACCGTCAATCAGTACGTCCCCTATGAAATAGTTGTGACAACCTCAAGGTGCAATAGGCATGCCCCATGCGTCACCTGGCGTATGATGTTCCCCTTATATGCGGTAAGTGTGATCGTATTCTCCCCATGCACGTATAAAAGGCTACAACTATCTCCAAAGTGAAAATGGCTACGGCTGTCTCCGAAGTAAAAATGGCTTCGGCCATCTCTAATGTAAAAATGGCTAAGGCCATCGCTAAAAGATAAAAGGCTACGGCCATCTCCAAAGTAAAAATGGCTACAGCCATCTATAAGATAAAAGTCTACGGCCATCTCCAATGTAAAAATGGCTACGGCCATCTCTAAGAAAAAATGGCGATGGCCATCTCTAAAGTAAAAATGGCTACGGCCACCGCTAAAAGATAAAAGGCTACAACCATCTCCATGGAGAGGCAGACCAAACCAATATCATTAATAAAAGATCTTCACCATCTTCCCTTTATCTAATATCTATTGTCTCTTATATCTTATTCCTTTGGTCTTTGGATTTATTACAACCTGTTATGATTGGCCCTCCATTTATTTCGATTGTTTTATGCTTAAGTGAAAGAAAACTTTGAGCGAAACAGTATAATTGGCTGAAATTGTATATACTGTCTTGGACCCTTTTTTCTTCTAAAAACAATTATTTGATCGGCATGGGAGTGTTATAATTGAAATTAATAGATTTAAAGACTAAATTTCAAGAAAAAACTTTTCTCATTGTATTGACAAATGCACTGTACATCCCTTTTATACAAGTTTGTAATGTAAAATAAATAAATGAAAAAGAGAATTCTATTTACACTTGTCCTATTCTTATTCAATGAAATCTAACTATACTAACAAACTATATTCTCTCCACCTGCCAAAGAATTGATCACGTGTAGGCATCTTCTAGAATTATCCTTTCCTGATTGCTGGCCAAGGAAATGTTTGGAGGGTCATGATTTAATCCATCAATAATTTGTTTGAAGGTGAAGATCTGTCCACGTGTGACTTTGTCTGTCTGAGAAGACCAACTTTGACCAGACAATATATTAAATTTAGGCCGCTTCAATTTACCTTTTGTAATCGATACACACAAAGCCTCACTCGACCCCTCTTTTTTCTTCATCTTCAATCCTCTGCTATGCGACTCCGTAACTCCATTCTGAGAAACAAAATCAATTTTATCATAATTTTAAACACCCTCCCTCAAGTTGGAGAGAAAGGAACTGATACCCAACTTGCAAAGAATAGATCTGTTTGAGGGAGAGGAACTGATACCCAACTTGCAAAGAATAGATCTGTGAGAGGGTCCGGCGAGATACTTGGTAAAGAGATCGGTGAGTTGCAAGGTCGATGGAACATAGGAAAGGGAAATCAACCCTGATAAAAACTGTTGGTGCACAAAATAGAAGTCCAACTCGACATGTGTTTGTACACTCGTGAAAAATGAGATTTAGGGCTGCTTGACTGTCAGAGTGCAAAGGAATCGGTAAACATGGAAGAAGAGAGAGATCCTCAAGCAAGCGAGTCAACCAAGTCAACTCAACAGTGACTTTCCTTATCGATCTATATTCAGCCTCGGTAGAAGAAAGTGAGATGGATGGTTGTTTCTTCGACTTCCACGAGATAGGAGAACCTCCTAAACTGATGTAGAAGCCACTGACAGTTCATCTAGAATATGGGCATGAGGCCCAGTCCGCATCATAGTAAGCAACTAAGGAGAAAGGTTGTGAGCCATTCAAAAACAAAACCTTGCCCCGAATCAAGGCGTAGATAGCTCACAACTCCAAGAGCAACAGAGAAATGTCCCACACAGGGTCTTTGCATGAACTGACTTAAAATCAAAATAGAAAAAGAGAGATCAATCCTTGTGTGGGTAAGATAGTTTAATTTGCCGACGATTCTTCGATAGAGGATGGGATCAGTTAGTAGAGGGGCTGAATCAGCAGATAACATGGAACAAGGATCAAGAGGAGAAGAAGCTGAAGGTAGCTGATTGCAATCAAATTCTGCTAGCAAGTCTAAGGTGAATTTCCTCTGACTTACTATAATGCCATTGTTTTCGCGCAGAATTTCCATCCCCAGAAAGTTGTGTAATTCCCCTAGGTCCTTGATTCGAAATTCATCATGCAAGAAAGCTTTTAATTCTGATAGTTCTGTAGGATTGTTGCCTGTGAGTAGGATGTCGTCCACATACACTACCACAATAGAAATGAGGTCCCCTGTCTTCTTAAAAATAATGAGTAATCATTAAGTGAAGAAGAATAACCTTTAAAACTCAAAGCTCTAGCAAGTCCGGCATACCACTGCCTAGATACCTATTTTAATCCGTATAAAGATTTCCTTAATTTCCACACAAGATTGGGCTAGAAAGTGTGATACCAACAGGGAACTTCATATAATCTTCTTCATGTAAATCACCATGTAAAAAGGCATTGCTAACATCTAATTGTGCAATGCTCCAGTCTCGTTTGATTGCAATAGCCAACAAACACCTAATTGTTGTCATTTTGACCATTGGTGAGAAGGTCTCGTTGTAATAAATACCTTCTCGCTGAATATCCCTTCGAATCACCAACCTGGCCTTTAATCGCTCAATTGACCCATCGGTATTATGTCTTACCTTGTATCCCCATTTACAAGGCAAAGCCTTCCTCCCCTTTGGTAGAGACACTACCTCCAAGGTTTGATTTGTTTGGAGAGCATCAATTTCTGAATCCATAGTTTTCTTCCATCTAGGATGAAATGATGCTTGAGTAAAATTAGTAGGCTCAGTCACAGTAGCAATAGACTTCAACAATTGTTGATTCTGAAATGATAAGGCATTAAAAGCAAAACTGGAAGGTTGTGAGGATTGTGAGAAACAGGCAGAGGACACATCTGTGAGGTAAAGATTGTTGCAAACATAGTCTTTTAGATGTGCGGGGAATTTAGTCACCCTTTATGATTTTCTAAATGGTTAAATAGGACAAGGAGCAGGACTACTAAGAAGAAGTTGAGAAGGTGATCTAGGAGAAAGTGAGTTATTGCGAGAAATTGGGCTGAGTTGAGTAGGGGAAGAGGGAAACAATGAACTAGGAGAATATTGGTTGATGTCTTGTGGTTCAGGAACAAGTAATGTTGGTAGAGAAAGAGGCTTGTCATTAGGAATAATTGTGTCAGGAGTATAAAAGATGGGCTGAGGTTTAGGTGCTTGGGTAAAGGTAAATTAGTTTCATGGAACTGTACATCTCTAGATACAACAATCTTCTTGTTGTCTAGTTCCAAAAGCTCGTACCCTTTCTGTCCGGGAGGGTACCCTAAAAACACACATGCCTTAGCTCTTGGTTCAAACTTCCCCTTGTTTTGTGCTAAAGGATATACATAACATAGGCAACCAAAAGTCCTCTAAACTGTGTAATTAGGGAATTCTCCAAAGATCACCTCATATGGAGTCATTCCTTTAAGAACTCTAGAAGGAATCCTATTAATCAGATGTGTTGTTGTTAGCACACATTCACCCCAGTATGATATAGGCACCTTTGACTGAAACATTAAGGCCCTTGCTATTTCTAACAAATGCATGTGTTTTCTTTCAACCACCCAATTTTGTAGAGGGGTGGCAACACAGGATGTTTGGTGGAGTATGCCCTGAGAGAGAAAGTATTCAGAATGTACAGAACCTTTTCCTAATTCCATTGCATTATCTGACCTGATCACCTTCACCTTTAGATCAAACTAACCATTTTCAAAAAAAAGTTGTAAGACACTGAATGCATTACTTTTTGTAATCAACAAGTATGTCCATGTTGCCCCTACTAAAGTCATCAACTATGGTCAAGAAGTATTTGTAACCATTATAAGTAGAAGCTTTGTAAGGCCCCCAAGTATCTATGTGGATTAGTTCAAATATTCGTTTTGTTGAAGTATGACTTATTGGAAAAGGTTTTCTAGTTTGCCTTGCCAAAGGACATACATCACAAGAATAGTTTGAATTAGGAAGAAAGGAAATAGTACGGATATTTTTCATTGCATGGAAAGGCAAACGCCCCAACCTATTGTGCCATAACATTACATCAGATACTAATTTAGCAGAAGAAACTGAAACTGAAACTGAATTGTTCTCTTTAGACAGTAGAGAAACATTTGATTGAAAAGAAATTCCTAGATTGGGTACTACATAGCCTAAGCAAATATAGTCCTTCTTTGACTTCACCAAAAACTTGAGGTCTCTTCATTAAAGAGCCCTCCAGAAGACATTCAGTATGAGTAAAGAGTACGAACATTTAAACTGGTATGTGATTTTGTGAACAGACAATAGGTTAAACTTGAAACAAGGAACATATAACACATTTTCAAGGACAAGATCTGAAAAATAGGTACACTACCTGAATGAGTAAGTTTGACCTGATAAGAGTTAGGCAGATTAACAATAAGAGGCATAGGGAGTGGAGTTAAAGCCTTATAATCTTTAGGATCATAATACATATGTTCTAAAGCACATGAATCTATGATCCAGATATTAGTGTTATAAAAGGGCAAACCAAAAACTAAGTTATTGAAAGCAATACCAGCTGCAACATTTGCACTTATATCTGCTCCAGTGCCTGCTGAGGTGTCATGATGAACTTTTACTTGCTTGAGAAAATTCACAAGCTGAGAGAACTGATCCTTCGATAGGTTCTGTGTTAAATTAACTCCATCAATCTCCATTGGTTGTTGCTCCTCCCCTGATGTTGCTGCATTTCCCCTTATTGGTCCCTGAAACTTCTTGTACTTGTTGAACTTGTAATCAGAAGGATATCCCACAAGTTTGTAGCAATCTCCTATCACATGATTTTTCATTTCGCAATAAGTGCAAAATTGCTTTGGTTTATTTCCTTTGTAGTTAGAGTTGCCTGCACTCTGCGGGTAGTTCCCTAATATTCCTGTAAATTTCTGTGCTGACTACACATGGTTTCCATTTGGCGTAGAGTATCCTTGACTTCCTGCCATAAAAGATCAACCTCCTGATGAAAATTGATTATAAGTAGGGGTTTCCCTTTGATTCTGATCCTGAAATAATAGAGAGTATACATGATTAACAGTGAGAAGTGGCTTAATCATCAAGATGTTACTCCTAGCGTGAGCATAGGTATCATTCAATCCCATAAGAAATTTAATGAGCCTCTCATCCTCAAAAGATTTGGCCAATTTCTTCTTTCCTCCACACACACACACATGCACAAGTGCAGTTTGTATGAGTATTAAGAGAATCAAGCTCATCCCTATACTACTTAAATTTTGTGTAATAGCCAGCAATATCATTAGTTCCTTGCACTAAATCACTTAATTCCTTTTGCAGATGGAACAACTTAGCACCATTTGACTATCCAAATCTTTCTTCAAGATCAGTCCATAAATCCAAGGCCGTTTTGGAAGAGATAACAGATTCAACTATCTCTTTTCCCAGAGAGTTCAACAACCAAGATGTCGCCATTTCATTGCATCGACTCCACCGCTAGAAATCCTTAGAAGTGGCCGCTGGTGCTAAGCAAGTCCCAGTGATAAAAGCCCACTTTGTTTTTGGCTGACAAGGATTTGAGAATAGATCTACGCCAAGCCTGATATCATTTGCCATCAAAATGGGAATTCACCACGTTCATACCTGGTGCATCATATGAATGTAGAAAAAAAAGCATGGTTGGAGTCATATTGAGCTGCAACTCCAGCTGGTGGTGCTGCAACTTCAGTGTTATCTGCCATGGCTTTGTTATAAGTATCGAAGGAAGCAAGAAGAATGGAGATTCAAAACAAGAAGCCTTCAAGGCTCTGATACCATAATAGAATTAGAGACTAAATTTCCAGAAAACTTTTCTCATTGTATTGACAAATGCACTGTACATCCCATTATACAAGTTTGTAATGTAAAATAAATAAATGAAAAAGAGAATTCTATTTTACACTTGTCCTAATCTTATTCAATGAAATCTAACTATACTAACAAACTATTCTCTCCCACATGCCAAAGAATTGATCACGTGTAGGCATCTTCTAAAATTATCCTTTCCTAATGGGGGATGATCAGATTAAGAGGAGATGGCAGACCTACTTTCATAAACTTCTTAATGAAAAAGGGGATCAGGATATTGTACTAGGTGGATTGAGGAATGCCGAAACCCCCATGAATTAAGTTATTGTAGGTACATTGAGGTCGATGAGGTCATCGAGGGAATGCATAAGATGAGGATGGGCAGAGCTATCGGGCCAAACGAAATTCCGGTAGAACTTTGGAGATTTGTGGGTAGAGCAGGATTAGAATGGCTTACTGGGTTGTATAATGTGATATTCAAGACTAATAGGATGCCTGAAGAGTAGAGGTGGAGTACAATGGTTCCGTTGTATAAGAACAAAGGCGATATTCAGAGCTGTAACAACTATAGAGGTATCAAATTACTGAGTCATACCATGAAAGTCTGCAAGAGAGTGATAGAGATGAGAGTGCGAAGGACGGTTTCTATCTCAGATAATCAGTTCGGGTTTATGCCGGGGCGATCTACCACATAAGCTATCCATCTTATTAGGAGACGGCTGAACGGTACAGAGATAAGAAGAAGGATCTTCACATGGTGTTTATTGATCTAGAGAAAGCGTACGACAATGTTCCTAGGGAGGTCTTATGGAGCTGCTTAGAGGTTAAAGGGGTTCTGGTAGACTATATTAGGATGATTAGAGACATGTATGAAGGATCTAAGACTCGGGTTAGGATAGTAGGAGGCGATTCTGAGCATTTTCCAGTTGCTACGGGGTTGCTCCAAGGGTCTGCACTCAGCCCTTTCCTATTTTCCCTAGTGATGGATGCCATAACGCATCATATTCAAGGGGAGGTGCCATGGTGCATGCTATTTACTGATGATATAGTACTAATGTACGAGACACGATGCGGCGTCAATAAAAGGCTAGAGGTTTGGAGACATGCCCTTGAGTCTAAAGGTTTCAAGTTGAGCAGGACGAAGACGGAATATCTGAGTGCAAATTTGGGGCTGAGACGACGAAAGTGGGAGTGGAAGTGAGGCTTTACTCTCAAATCATCCCTAAGAAGAGTATTTTCAAGTACTTTGGGTCAATTATTCAGGGGGATCGGGGAGACCGACGAGGATAACACACACCGTATAGGGGTTGGTTGGATGATGTGGAGGTTAGTGATAGGAGTCCTGTGTGACAAGAAAGTTCTAGCGTTAGTAAAAAGTAAGTTTTATAAAGCAATGGCTAGGCCTGTAATGCTGTATGGGACCGAGTGTTGGCCGGTAAAGAACCCATACACCCAGTAGATAAAAGTAGCAGAGATGAGGATGTTGAGGTGGATGTGTGGGCATAAAAGGGTGGATAGGATTAGGAATGAAGATATTCGAGAGAAGGTGGGTGTGACCCCCATAGAGGACAAGATGCGGGAAGCAAGACTCAGATGGTTCGGGCACATTCAGAGGAGGAGCATTGATGCACCGGTGAGAAGCTCCAAGTGACTGGCTGTGGTGGGCATGATGAGGGGTAGAGGGAGACCTAAGAAGTATTGGGGAGAGGTGATAAGGCAGGACTTAGCGCGTCTTAGGATTACTGAGGGCATGACCCTTGATAGGGGATTGTGGAGGCCGAGCATTAAAGTTGTAGGTTAGGTTAGGTTATGGGGAAGTTGTGGATATTTCTGCAGCGCATTAGAGTGAGAATAGCTAGCTATGAGGTAATCTTAGGATATTACTGGTCAGCTACCGATACAGGGAGCTATCTGTTGGATATTAGTATACCTTTCATCTATTTCATCTATATCATCTATTTCTATTTCGTATCTCTTATATTGCTGCTATTTTGTTATTTTATGTTATATGGTGTATTTTATGTTATTTTTAGTATGAGTTTATTGATAGTACTAACTTATTGTCTCTTGTTGATGTCTTGAGCCGAGGGTCTCCTGGAAACAGCCTCTCTGTCCCCCGGGGTAGGGGTAAGGTCTGTGTACATATTACCCTTCCCAAATCTCACTTGTGAGATTTTAGGGGGTTGTTGTTGTTATTGTTGTAAAAATTTGTATGAAGGTGAAGATCATCCACGTGTTCCTTTGTTTGCCTGAGAAGACCAACTTTGATCAGACAATATATTAAAGTTAGGCAGCTTCACTTTATCTTCTGTAATCGATACACACAAAACCTCACTCGACCCCTCTTTCTTCTTCTTCATCTTCAATCCTCTGCTATGTGACTCCATAACTCCATTCTGAGAATCAAAATCAATTTTATCATGATTCTCAACAGAAATAGAGCAGTCACGTTCTTCAATTTCAAAGGGAAGTGCGGATTGCTGATAACTATATGGTTTAATTACGAAGCGATTTTTCAAATTCTCTTTATTTTCTTCTTTGGATGTATTATTCTTTTTTACATTCTTTCTCTTTTATTTCAAATGCATGAAGAACACTTGTTAAAATAATTTCGTATTTTACTATCCATGCTTAATTTTCTATTTATTAATATGAATCATTATTATAGGAATATATATATACTTTCTAAACCCATATCTATCTTCTTGTAACAACAAGTCCTTTCGTAATCTCATATACGTTGCTTTTCTAATATATAATATTTTATCTTTTTTTTTCCGCAAAAAATTAGTTAAAAAAATAAAAGGTTCAAGAACGAACTCTTCTTAATTAGTTTTTCTTATTTGTAGGTGACAGAAACCTTGAGTCATTTTATTGACTAAGTAGGCATAAGATTGAGTCATTTTATTAACTAAAAACAATCTTTTTCTAAACGAGAACGGCATGACTTTATAACAAAATTTTGGAAACAGCTAATGTGACACTAGCAGTCCAAGACAAGTCAAGAGGAAAATGATTTTTTAGTATTGTTTGATGTGCAATTAAATCTGTTGAGATTTTTTCTTATTAGACCAAAAAGAATGGATAATTACTAACTTGAATACTATTAATTTGAGTATTATCTCATCTTGGTGTGTCTCACTAAATTTTTTCAATTTGAAATGATTGAACCTGCATGAACTAATCCACTATAATTTTAAATAAGAAAAAATAATTAACATATTGATCTCGATGGCTTTTTGAAACTTGCACATTAATTACCTCTTTAATTTGTAGGGTAGGAATAGACTCCGAATCAGAGGCGGACACCTTATACAACGAGGGGTCATCGGCACCGGTAAAGTTTAATAAAAATTCGATATATACATGTGCACATCGTTAACAAATAATAATATATTAGCAATGACACTCGATATACAAAGCAAATTTTGGTTGAATGTAAATGTGCACCCGCTACCTCTAAATATTAGATCCGCCTCTGCTCCGAGGGCAATAGTTCATTCTCTTGAAGATTCTGTATGATAGTGATTTTGCAGAACCTACAAGAATTGCTACTAAAGTCCTACATATTTAGAAAAAATGAAAGCACATATCATATCAAGGAAGCATTATTTGACTTCTACATCAAGCTTGAAGTGTTGGAGTCTGTTTAGATGCTGGAGTTAGTTTAAGGGGAAAAGATATCTCTATAAAGTATTTAAATACTTGAAATAGTGAACAGAGTAATGTAATGTATGATTACTATTTCTTATTGATATTTAGAGGCGGACCCAAAATTTAAAAGTGGCGTGGGCTCATCACTATCGAGTATTGCAGATATGTCAGAAGGATAATATACACCTGTATTCAATTTTGTAAACTAGGGAACAGTTTTCTGAGAGGGAGAACTAACATAAGGAGAAGCGAGTTAAGACCAAACTTTATTCAAAATATGAAGGAACATCTTGTAGAAAGCTGTCATATGTAATGTTATCTGGGGAGGGTAGTGTGTACGCAGATCTTACCCCTACCCTAGGGTAGAGAGCCTGTTTCCAAATAGACCCCTGGCATCATTCTCTCCAAGAATTTCCCACTTTGCTCTTGGGGAGACTCGAACTCACAACCTCTCGGTTGGAAGTGGGGGTTGCTTACCATCAGAGCAACCCCTCTTGTCTAATGTTAACAGATACAATGTGAAATATAAACAAGTGAACCATCACCATCATCAAGTTCTCAGATTTATTTGTCACCGCAATAGTCTTGATTGCAGATGCGTTGTTCTTCCACCATTGTCCCACATAAAAAATGGGCTGTTATCCGTCTCTAAGTCATAACACGATATAGTGACAGTTAAATTTACAATTCAAGTTTGACGAGGTGAACTGATAACTAATGAATTCGCATTTCAGTTTGATCTTCAACATCCAGTTCGCAGAGATGCAGGTCTCATTCGTGATAGATTATCAGTCTTGAGGCATGTGATTTGATAAAAACGAGAACTTATTTTAGATAAAAGAGTGCTCCAATTTATCTTTTGCCAGCTCCTTTCCAGTCATGTTGTCGCTTCTACCTAAACAGAACAAGCCACTGCTTCTAAAAGCCAGCAGAATCTAACTCCATAAATTACAAATCGCCTAATTTTGCAACCTCTTCTCCTGTAACATGCTCAGTAGAGTGTTACACAGACAAATCGAATAATAGTTACATGACACATATCAAACAGAGAGTTCCGTTGCACTAGGAATAGACGCGTTTTGAAAAATGAAATTGGAATCTCCTTGCTGCTACAAGTTAACCAATGCTGATTTCCTTACATTAGGACGTCCTACAATCACAACAATAGAAGCTCGTCAATACAAATCATACTAATAGAAACCAACATTTTAATGGGACGTTTGTCTTTTAGCCCATCAACACAACTAGGAATGGCAGAGTTAACGTTAGAAAACAAATACCTATCAGCATCTGAAGCCACAAAATCAAAATCAGATAACTCATCTTGCAAATCTTGCGCTGAAAAAGTCCAGAGAGTTTTCAACATAACTATCCATTGCCATTGGCAATAATTTTATCCTGAAAGTGCAGTTCCACTTCCACCACCAGTGTTGATCAAACTACTACTACTACTAAGCCTCAAGCCAAATCCAAGTTGTGGCGACAAATTAAAACCAGAACTTTTGAGAGCATTCTCACTACTAATAGCGCAGAGAAGTGATCGAGTAATCTGAATCAATTAGATATCAGGAATCAAATTCAGACTGCTTTTGAATAGTTTCAATTCAATGTCATTACAGGTTTTATGGGATCTTGAAGCTGAGTCGAACCAATGGCAGGTGCTGTGAAGTGGTTGTTTTAGAAACTATGTGAGTTCAGAGTGTTATCGATTGTCCGTGTTCAAAGCAACGAGAAACTGGAAACCAGTAAGAAGAAGAGACACAAAAAGCAGAACGTATGTAACGTTAAAAAAAAATCACAGAAATGAAGAAATCCGAGACCACAGAATTCACTGTGTGTCCTTAAGGAATTTAACCCCCTCACTGTACCCGAGGTTGTGGATTATTTCCTCCCAGGATATAACGGATATACCTGTCGTAGGAGTGGCGGTACCTCAAACGCCTACGACTTCGACGAACTCAAATTCGGGAACGAAATCACACTATGACTCGATATGGTTCAGTTTGCAGAAAAGAATGCAGAATTTTTAATGTTTTTCAGTATTCGAAAATGAGGCATTGCCTCAGTTTATATAGCCTCGAATTGTGACTGTTCGGAAAGGCTTGGTGCCTGTTCGGGAAAGGCCATGCCTTTTCCTGAAAAATAAGAACGTTGGGAAGTTTACAGTTAACAAATTATATATTAATTTTTTCCCGCGGGAATTAAAATTAATTTCAGAAAATGAAGATTGAATTTTAAATAAATTTGGTCCAAAAAGATTATCGTTTACAGTTAACAAATTATATATTAATTTTTTCCCGCGGGAATTAAAATTAATTTCAGAAAATGAAGATTGAATTTTAAATAAATTTGGTCCAAAAAGATTATCAATCAATCAGATCATTTGACCAAATCCAAATCCAAATCCAAATCCAAATCCAAATCCAAAGCCGAAGCCGAGCCGAGCGACGACGACGGCGCGAGGGGAGTCCCTCTTCTTAACCCTTTAAGAGCTAGAAGAAGTGCTTTCTAATATAAGCACATAACTTTCCCTTTCTACCACCAATGTGGTACAAAGCTCCTTTTCAAAGGAACTTTGCTTTGAAACTTCATTTTCCTTCTATTGTCTTCTTCCCTCCATTTCTCATTCACACCAACTTAGCTAGCTTTAATCATTAACTAGCTTTAACAATCCCCCACATGAATGGGGAATGGCTATATGATGAAAAAACATGCATGAAAAAAAACAAAAAAAAAAACTGTGTGATTCGTAAGCAAGGATTAATTGCATCTGGATAAGTAGATTTCTCTTTGAACTTTCCGTAGTGAGCATATGTCGGATATACTCGGTCAATCGGTAGATTTGATATCTTTGAACCGTCTTTGGTGTATACCTAGACAACCACATGTCACACAATTAACCCTTTAACCGTTTTTGGTTCTCATTGTTTTGTTCGTTTCAGCCATGAACACTTCCTGGTTCATAAGTGCGTAGAGAGCTGGCCTTACAGAGTTCTCCTTGAAGCGGCTTACACTTCACACTTACATAGGTGATTTCTAAATGTGTCATCCCGTAGATACACTATTTGATATACCCCGTATCAAACTTAGAAACCATTAAAAAGCCTTAATGCTTTATCCTGGTACTGAACATTGTCTCATCACGAGAATGGACCAAAAAGTTATTGTGACAATGTTGAACCGTCATCAATGACTTTGTTTGATCTCTTTGAACCTAGATCTTGGGATCTCATGTATTCTAGGTAGAGTTACCGCCACGATGACTTGTCCTCGGCCATAGTCCCATTCCCCTCGATGATCTTTCAACCACTTCTCTAGTTAGGCCTTTAGTTAGTGGATCCGACACATTATCTCTTGACTTAACATAGTCAATTGTGATAATTCCACTAGAGAGTAGTTGTCTAACGGTATTATGTCTTCGTCGTATGTGACGAGACTTTCCGTTGTACATAACGCTCCCGGCTCTTCCTATTGCCGCTTGGCTATCGCAATGTATGCATATAGGAGCCAACGGTTTGGGCCAAAATGGAATATCTTCTAAGAAATTCCGGAGCCATTCAGCTTCTTCACCGGCTTTGTCTAGAGCTATGAACTCAGATTCCATTGTAGAGCGGGCGATACATGTCTGTTTGGATGACTTCCAAGACACTGCTCCTCCACCTATAGTAAAAACGTATCCACTTGTGGATTTAGTTTCAGTTGAACCGGTGATCCAATTTGCATCACTGTATCCTTCAATAACTGCAGGATACCTGTTATAATGCAAAACAAAGTTTTGAGTATGTTTCAAATATCCCAAAACTCGTTTCATTGCCAGCCAATGATTTTGGTCGGGATTACTCGTGTAGCGACTTAGTTTACTTATAGCACACGCAATATCAGGTCGCGTACAGTTCATAATATACATCAAACTTCCCAACACTCTGGCATAATCCAATTGAGAATGACTTTCACCTTTATTCTTTGCAAGAGCAAGGTTCATATCAATTGGCGTCTTTGCAACTTTAAAGTCCAAATACTTGAACTTTTCAAGTACTTTTTCAATATAATGAGATTGAGACAATGCTAGACCTTGAGGAGTCTTATGGATTTTAATTCCCAGAATTAAATCGGCAACTCCTAAGTCTTTCATATCAAACTTACTAGCAAGCATGCGCTTAGTAGCATTTATGTTAGCAATGTTGTTACTCATTATTAACATATCATCCACGTATAAACAAACAATGACGACGTGGTTCGGAGTGTTCTTAATGTAGACACATTTATCACATTCATTTATCTTGAATCCATTTGACAGCATCGTATGGTCAAATTTTGCATACCAATGTTTTGGTGCTTGTTTTAGTCCATAAAGAGACTTAACAAGTCTACATACCTTCTTCTCTTTCCCTGGAACTACAAACCCTTCGGGTTGTTCCATGTAAATTTCTTCCTCCAACTCTCCATTTAAGAAGGCTGTTTTCACATCCATTTGATGGATTTCAAGACTGTACACGGCGGCTAATGCTACTAACACCCGAATAGATGTAATCCTCGTTACCGGCGAGTATGTATCAAAGTAATCAAGACCTTCTCGTTGTCTAAACCCTTTAACAACTAGTCTTGCCTTATATTTTTCAATAGTGCCATCAGCTTTCATTTTCCGCTTGAAAATCCATTTGGAACCTAAAGGTTTATTCCCTGGAGGAAGATCAACCAATTCCCAAGTATGGTTGTTCAATATGGATTCTATCTCACTATTGATTGCCTCTTTCCAAAATTGAGCTTCCGATGAAGACGTAGCTTCGTTGAACGTTCGAGGCTCATTTTCTAACAAAAATGTTAAAAATTCTGGTCCAAAGGAAGTAGTCGTCCTTTGACGTTTGCTACGTCTTGGATTTTCCTCATCAGGAATGTTTTCCTTTATTTCTTCCCGAGGTCGTTTAGATTCTTTGCTAGACGACGCACATTCCTTTTTATACGGATATATGGTTTCAAAGAAGTCAGCATTATCTGATTCAATTACCGTATTCACCTGAATGTCGGGATTTTCTGATTTGTGAACCAGAAATCTATATGCCTTACTATTTGTGGCATATCCTATGAAAACACAATCAACGGTTTTAGGTCCTATTTTTACCCTTTTGGGTTTAGGAACTTGCACCTTGGCCAAACACCCCCACACTTTGAAGTATTCCAAAGTGGGCTTCCTTCCTTTCCACTTTTCGTATGGAATAGATTTTGTTTTGCTATGGGGCACTCGATTGAGTATTCGGCTAGCTGTTAGAATGGCTTCCCCCCACAAGTTCTGGGGTAAACCAGAACTTATTAACAGGGCATTCATCATTTCTTTCAGTGTTCTATTTTTTCTTTCCGCAATTCCGTTTGATTGTGGCGAGTAAGGAGCAGTTGTTTGATGAATAATGCCATATTCCAAACATATTTGTTCAAAAGGAAATTCATATTCACCGCCCCTATCACTCCTTATCATTTTAATCTTTTTGTTAAGTTGAGTCTCAACTTCAGTTTTGTATTGCCTGAACGCTTCAATTGCTTCATCTTTACTATTAAGTAAATAAACGTAGCAATACCGCGTACTATCGTCAATAAAAGTTATGAAATACTTCTTTCCACCGCGAGATGGAATTGACTTCATGTCACAAATATCTATATGGATTAAGTCTAAAGGACTTGAATTCCTTTCAACTGACTTATAAGGATGTTTAGCATACTTAGATTCAACACAGATTTGACATTTTGATTGATTGCATTCAAACTTAGGCAATACTTCCAAACTAATCATTTTTCGCAAGGTTCTATAATTGACATGTCCTAAACGTGAATGCCATAAATCATTTGACTCAAGCAAGTAAGACGAAGCAGAAACTTTATTATTATTAGCAACAACCATTACATTCAGTTTGAAAAGGCCCTCTGTGAGGTAGCCTTTTCCTATGTACATTTCGTTCTTACTTATTACAACCTTGTCAGAAACATAAACACATTTAAAACCGTTCTTCACTAGAAGTCCGGTAGATACAAGATTTTTCCTAATTTCAGGAACATGACAGACGTTGTTGAGAGTCACCACCTTGCCAGAGGTCATCTTCAGCAGTATCTTTCCATAACCTTCAATCTTGGCCGTTGCAGAATTTCCCATATATATTGTTTCGTCGGGCCCGGCGGGAGCATATGAAGCAAAGGCTTCTCTAACAGCACAAATGTGGCGAGTGGCGCCAGAGTCAATCCACCACTCTTTCGGACTTCCCACTAGGTTGCACTCGGACAACATAGCGCACAAGTCATCAACCTCCTCGTTTGTTTCAACCATATTAGCCTGACCCTTCTTCTTTTCCTTTTTCGGAGCACGACAGTCTGCAGCTTTGTGTCCGATTTTTCCACAATTATGGCAGTTTCCCTTGAATTTCTTCTTGTTGGGATAGTTCCTTGGTCCCGATGCCTTTTTCCTCTTTTTCATATTAGTTGGGGCAGTTTCAACTATATGTGCTCCCCCTATGGTTGATCTCCCATTTGCCTTTTTCTCCGCTGCCTTGTTATCTTCCTCGATTCTCAACCGGACGATGAGATCTTCCAATGTCATCTCCTTTCGCTTATGTTTCAAGTAATTTTTGAAGTCCTTCCATGAAGGAGGCAACTTTTCTATCACTGCCGCAACTTGAAACGCCCCACTAATCACCAAACCTACAACAAACAACATGTAAGTGACAGGGCACTGAATACTTTTGACAAAGGCATTAATTAAATTTATACCTTCAGCGAGGAGATCATGGATGATAACCTGCAACTCTTGAACTTGAGTGACAACAGACTTGCCATCTACCATTTTGTAGTTCAAAAACTTGGCAGCGATAAACTTCTTTAAGCCAGCATCTTCTGTTTTATATTTCTTTTCCAACGCATCCCATAGTTCTTTTGATGTTCCCACATTACTATAGACGTTGTAAAGATCATCCTCCAGTCCGCTAAGAATGTAATTCTTGCACAAAAAATCTGAGTGCTTCCACGCCTCAATTACAACAAATCGTTCATTTTCAGGTGTTGATTCCGGCGGAACCGGAATATCCTCCTTAATAAACTTTTGAAGGCTTAAAGTAGTTAGATAGAAGAACATCTTTTGTTGCCATCATTTGAAATCAATCCCGGTGAA
This sequence comes from Nicotiana benthamiana, assembly GCA_034376525.1. Taxonomy (NCBI): domain Eukaryota; kingdom Viridiplantae; phylum Streptophyta; class Magnoliopsida; order Solanales; family Solanaceae; genus Nicotiana; species Nicotiana benthamiana. The sequence goes on from CM067323.1 coordinate 46,226,686, forward strand.
TTTTCCGGGCTTCTCTGCCGGAGCCGGTGCTGGTGCAGTACGACTGGAGGACGCAGCATTGCTCGTAGAACCAACCACGGGGGCTGGTGTGGCAGTAACAGTAGCAGTAGCATTCAAATTTGGAGTTTGGTCTCCCATTTCTGTCGTAGGAAATAACAGAACACTTTAATAATCGGTGAAGTTTTTATTTCTTCAAACCGAATCAAATTTACACAAACAGAATTAAAACAAACTTCAAATAGAATGTAATATACTGTATGTAGTATACTTGATGAAGTTTTTATATCTTCAAATCAAGTACCCAAATGAGTAGAAAGTTCTGAAAACTTTAATCTCAACCGGAGTAGAAAATCCGAAGATTTAGTCTCCAAACAACATACAAGTTCGTTAACAACAGATGAACACGGAAATAAAATAAATTCCTTAAGCTTGTTATCGATTGTCCGTGTTCAAAGCAACGAGAAACTGGAAACCAGTAAGAAGAAGAGACACAAAAAGCAGAACGTATGTAACGTTAAAAAAAAATCACAGAAATGAAGAAATCCGAGACCACAGAATTCACTGTGTGTCCTTAAGGAATTTAACCCCCTCACTGTACCCGAGGTTGTGGATTATTTCCTCCCAGGATATAACGGATATACCTGTCGTAGGAGTGGCGGTACCTCAAACGCCTACGACTTCGACGAACTCAAAACCGCGGGAATTAAAATTAATTTCAGAAAATGAAGATTGAATTTTAAATAAATTTGGTCCAAAAAGATTATCGTTTACAGTTAACAAATTATATATTCAGAAAATGAAGATTGAATTTTAAATAAATTTGGTCCAAAAAGATTATCAATCAAATCCTTTGACCGAAGCCGAAGCCGAGCGACGACGACGGCGCGAGGGGAGTCCCTCTTCTTAACCCTTTAAGAGCTAGAAGAAGTGCTTTCTAATATAAGCACATAACTTTCCCTTTCTACCACCAATGTGGTACAAAGCTCCTTTTCAAAGGAATTTTGCTTTGAAACTTCATTTTTCTTCTATTGTCTTCTTCCCTCCATTTCTCATTCACACCAACTTAGCTAGCTTTAATCATTAACTAGCTTTAACACAGAGCAGTGAAACAAGTTTATAAAAATAGATCAGAATCATTGAAAACTGCAGTATTGTTTCCTTTAATAATAAACATACTACGCATTATTCTTTTTTCTTGAGTAGTTTACACCAACTACCACTGCTAAGATGATGAGATGGTCAAAATATTCATTTGATATTTACAGTCTTTAATTTGGAGAGAAAAGAAGTCAAACCAACTAGAAAATGAGCTCTTAGGAAAACATAGAAATGGTGAAACCATGCGAGAAAATAAAGAGTAATTTTACTACATGACAATTAGCGATTAATCGATCTACATGACAACTAGAAATTGAGCTTACTCTAAAAATCCTCTTTCTTCTTTCTCTTAGTCTGCTCTTTTTCATCGATCAATTATTCAACTACAAGCAAAAAAGAAAAGAAAAAGATCAATCAGCACCACTCCTCTGAGTACGATAAAAGTGAAAGGAGACAAGGCTAACCTTCCGTACTTTGCCAATCATAGTCATATCGTCTATTCTATTCTCGTAAGTGTATAGATAGAGGGGTTGCTCTGATGGTAAGGAACCCCCACTTCCAACCGAGAATTGTGAGTTCAAGTCTCCCCAAGAGTAAGGTAGTAAGTTCTAGGAGGACGGATGTCGGGGGTCTATACTACCTCCCTAGATCTCACTATGTGGGATTATACTGGATTGTTGTTGTTGTAAGTGTATAGACAGGAGAAAAGGACTGTCTTGTTTTCCAGCCTTTTGGGGTTTGTCATTCGCCCACATGTTAAGCTGAATCGAGCCGCCCCGGCCTTAAGCGACAAACAAGCAGATTCTCATATTGAAGAAGCAGCGACTATCATTGATGAAGTCCAGCAAAGCCTAACACATTAATCCCAAACTAATTGGAATCATTACTTAAAATGAATATTTCGAAACCACTCAAAGGATTTTATCATAATTAAACTAGTACGTACTTTTCTGTTAGCCATCATCAACTACAATAACCAACCACCGAAAATGACTATACTTGACAATTAAAAAAGCTTTATCTCCCTTTAACCGAAAATGAATATTTTAAAAAAAAAATAAAAAAAGACGATGTACTTCAAATGAAATAATAGTGCAATTGCAACCGGGATATAACCCAAAGAATTTCACCCTCCTTACTTTTCACTTAAAAAGTTTTTTTATTACAAAATAATTGGATAACGAAGAATAAGCCATCCGTGTTATTGTATATCGATCTTACTCTTTACCCTATGATAACAATGATAATAAATTAAATGAATTTTGACAAAATAAAATCTTAAAAGAATAGTATATACATAAACTTACTCTGAAATATTAAAATATTGTTACAATATACCCTCAACTTAACAATGTCAAAATCAAAACCCAAAAATACAACTATCATTCTCTTTTAGCACCTCTTCCTCATAACAAGAAAGAAAAAGATAAAGAGAAATCCTTTTCGTTCTCCAAGGCAAAATCTTCGGCCCAACCAATAAAAAATTCTCAAGTAGTAGGCTATAATTTTTAACAAGAAAGAAAAAGACATTTCGCACCAGATTTCTGAATTCTCATCTCTCCCAACAAGAAAAGAAACCCCTATAGATCTAATAAGTTTCCACCAAAAAATAAAAATTTTAAAACCAAAAAATATACTACAGTATATACTAGGTATTTATTTTACTAAAAAAATAGCGCTGACCCTCAAAAAAAAAAAGAATAAAAAAGAGGCAGCTGCTAAAACCCTCTCCCCCATCACTCTGCACTTTCCTTTTTCTTCCCGCTGTTTCCTCTCATTCTTCTCTCTCTCTCTCTTTGTAATTTATATCAATTTCTTACAATTTTTCTTGTTACTTCTTACAATTTCTCATAAAAATTTAAACTTTTATTTATCTTCTTCATTTTCACAGCACATAGCAAGCCAATTTTAAATTTGGGCAAACATGTAGAGGAAACCCTAGCTCTTAGCGCAAAACCCTAATTCCCTTCTACCCAATTCTTGGTTTTTCCAAAGACTCAATTTTTTGCTTGTGGGTTTGTGAAAATTTGCGTGGAGAAAAGGATATTATGGAAAATCCGATTCCTAGGACTGTAGAAGAAGTATTCAACGATTTCAAAGGTCGTAGAGCTGGTTTAATTAAAGCACTTACCGCAGGTTCGTAAATTTGTTTCCTTTTTCTTCTCATGTACTCTTATGTTATTTTCAGCGTAATCACTTTCTGGGTGTTTCTGAATTTTGTTGGTTTTGCTAATTATGATGTTCTTGATTTTTTTTAATTAATTATTGCAGATGTTGAGAAGTTTTATCAGCAGTGTGATCCTGGTGAGTTCTGGTTTCTCAGCATTTGGTTCTTTTTGGATAATTGAGCTTGAGTTGTATTTCTGGATGCAGTAGCTTTTAATTTCTGGAATTTTTTTCTTTGTATTCCTAATTCTTATAAATTTCTGTTGTTTCATGTTTCTACTATATTTTAAATCGTCTTCGTCCTTAGAGTGATTAAGCCACATGATTAGGACTTTTTGACTGTTAATATGTCAGATTTTCATAAATTTGCTACTTGTAGTGTTACTGTATCAGTTCTGTAATTTTTAATGTTGCTGCCCCGTAGGGTGGTCTAAAGCACGTTGTTAGAGCTTGCTGTCTGTTTGCATCATTTTAGCATTTGATGTGTTCTTTGGCTGTTATGCAGGAATGGAAAGATAAAATCTTGAACGAGTAGTTAATTGTCGTCTTCATTTGAAAGAGTAATTCTTCTGCATTTATGACAAAATTGTCACGATCTTAAACTTAGAATTTATGTTGTTTAGCGATAGTGTCAATGTCAGAAGTGTTTTCATTATAATGTTGATGACTGTTATCAAATCTCAAGGAAGAAGAGCTGTAAAACTTCTTTTATGAGCAGTGATCATCATTTCTCTATCACATTGATATTAAAGTCTAACAACCGTTAATCTTGTTTACTATGGGTGAATAGGCCTGTTTCGATGTCTGTTGCATTAAAAAAAATGTTTGATTTTCTTGATTGTATCAACTGGTATACTTATGAGGATAGAAAAATATGATTGCAGTGTTGAAAGCACTTTGATGTAGATGCATTTGGTGTATAGTTACTTAAGGTATCTTGAGGCAGTTTAATTAAAATGGTTGAATTTTGTGGTAATGTGTGATGGTAGTATATTCTCACCTTGTGATTAATAAATGTTCTTGTCTTCTATTTTTCCCTCTCTGGACAAGTTCTCTTTTTTTTTAGGTTTTTTCTTTGGGGGGGTTTGGGGAGTTTAGGAGGTGAGAGTTCTGTTATTTGGAAAACCTTATTTTGCATGTTGCCAGGATTAGAGGTGCTTTTTTGTGCCTTAATCCATGAATTGCTTTTGAAATATTTGATATAATAGTGAAACATAATGTAGCTTTGTCCCGGATGTTTGACTTCTTTCTTTGATGCAGTGTCTTAACTTGTTTATCTCTATTATAGTGTCTGTAAATAACTCTATTTGAAGAACTCATTCAAATTCTTTATTTTGTTGCTGTTTTTTTTTTTTCCATTAACAGAAATTCTGATTATGACCTTCATCACGAAGTATATCTATCGGCTACTATATCAAACAGTTGTGTCAGTCTTTATGAGTGTATTTATTTAAGGACTTTGTGGAATTGCGACTTGGAAGTTGTCAGGGAAATAGATTTTTCTTTTGCGTTGTCGTTTGTCGCATCATTCACCCCCCCCCCCCCCCCACCACCACCACCACTTCACAGTGTACCCTCTCTTTTCCCTTGTTTTGAGCTTGTTGGGTGTTTCCCTCATTGGGTGTTGTTCAATTCTTGGTTTATTTCGACTGCTTATGCTGATCATTTATGTCTTTATGAAGTGTTTATAACCTTTTCTGAACTTAACACATGTTTTTACTTTCAGAAAAGGAGAACTTGTGTCTCTATGGGCTTCCTAGTGAGACGTGGGAAGTAAACCTCCCTGTGGAAGAGGTGCCTCCAGAACTTCCAGAGCCAGCATTAGGCATAAATTTTGCACGTGATGGAATGCAAGAGAAAGACTGGTTGTCACTTGTTGCTGTTCACAGTGATTCATGGTTGCTTTCTGTTGCATTCTACTTCGGTGCACGGTTTGGGTTCGGCAAGAATGAAAGGTATTATAACGTCTGTTACCTTTAGATTTCACCATCGTCTTTTACTGTTTTTCCACCTTGCTCCTATCTGTTGTATTTCATTTGCATATTTATGTTTATCCTGTTTGATGAAGACACTGGGGGCTGGGGCTACCTTTTGGCAAATGTAAATAAGTGTTGTGCCATATGCTGGCGTCCTATTAAATTGTGTGGATTTTCTGTGCTCCCTTCTAAACTCTGTCATTGCAGTGTCTATCAGGTAGTCTTTGCTTGTCTACAACTCTTTTTATCTTTTCGGGGGTGGCTGTGGTGGCATAAGTTGAGCTACTTCTTTCACATACTAATTTCCATCATGCTGCTTAAAACTCACCCCCGTAAGCAATTGGTGCATCCAGAACTTGTGTGCTCTGGTAACCGATTTTAGGGAGAAAAGCTTAAGTGCTTGCTGTCTGTTTTCTTTTTCTTTTTTTTTTTTTTGTTTCATAGGTGAGACATCATTGTACCATGAAAAATCACAGAAGAAATTTAATCAAGGATCATGTTATGGAAGTCTCTTTTTTCCCTTTTCTAACCCAGACAGTTGGAGCTCCCTTTTCTACCCTTCAATCGCTGATGAAGAAATTGGTATATATTTTCCTTTTTGTTGTCCTCTCGCTTACCACACAGTGTTTGACCTGTTTGCTGTATCTCACTGAGGTTGACCCAACAGTCAAACTGATCAATGAACTAGGCTTTATCCCAAACAAATTTTGTCTGCTTCATTTTATCCGCTTTGCACTCTCCAAGATTCAGTATTTGGAATTCATCATAGTTAGATGATCTTACGCTTGCCATTTATCTACCACAACCCTTCTCCTTTAATGGCATAGGGCAAGCCATGCTTTGCAAGTCTCACATAGACAGAGTTGTGGTCAATTGATGGCATTGAGTTTAAAAATAGTTTTTCCATTTTAAATATATTCTCACAAAAGCACCAAGAAGGTTCAAAGCTGCAAATATATTGAGTTTAAAACAGTAACCCTCTAAAGTATAAGTCTTAGCTGTAATTACTAACCAAGTTAGAAACTCTAGGATGAAGAATTACTGTCAGTTAGATTATTTGGCCAATATAGGAGTCCACCTTTAACCAAAGTTGATGGTGTTTTATATTCTCTTCATCATGAAAAGAATTGTTTTCTTTTTCTTGGTGGGCACATTGATGACTTATTGCAATGATATTCTTGGTGTGATGAGATTTCAAACATCTTCCATTTTTAGGTTATGGTTATAGAATTTCTTTACAATTTCCTTATTTTAAAAAGGGAATGATTAAAGATTTGCAATGCCCTTGGTCCTTTCTCTATTCTGGGGAAGGTTATTAGGTGCTAGTTTTTAGATAAACGCAAATTCATTCACTTAGTTGCATTGGTTTGTGGCATCATTGGTTAAGATAGTGTTTGGTACTGAAACTAAGGATGCCTAACATGTTGAGATGTTTACCTTTTGCTGGTGTTATTGGATGTTCATCAAATAAAATAGTGCTCACTGGGGTGAACCGAAGGAGGTCTGACATCTTGATAGGTTCACCATCAGCTATTAATACTAGCTGTAGCATCATTGGATAAATTAGTGATTACTTGAGTTACCGAAGGATGTCTAACATGTCAGGATGGCACAAGTGCTGTATAACACTTGGAGCAACTTTTTGTGTAGCATCCCCCGCCCCTTTCTTTTCTTTTCTACTCTTTATTCGTGTAGGTTAGAAGATCTCTTGGAACACAAAACTATCACAGAAATCCTTATAAGCTGGATATTATACTGGGAAACTGGTTGATCCATGGGGTTCCATAATCATGTGTTCTATGTCTATAAAACTTGAATTTGGTTTATATTTGTCAAGTGCCATAGTTTCCCTAGCTAGTCCAATCTCGTAGATGTGGCTTCCGTTGGTTAAATGGTTATCTGATATTAATTTAGAGAGGATAATTGTTTTATTCTGGAAATTATGTATGCAGGAAGAGGCTTTTCCAAATGATAAATGATCTGCCAACAGTATTTGAGGTTGTAACCGGAGCTGCTAAGCAGGCACATGATGCCGCTCACAATAATAGCAGCAAAAGCAAATCAAGTGGAAAGGTTCTCATATACATGACCTAACATGTATAATTATATTTTTATCCCTCTCATAAATGATTTTTGCTATCATCTTTGGTTTGCAGTCTCGACAGCCAGATCCCCAGCCCAAGGCAGTAAAGATATCTCCACGTAAAATGGAGGATGAAAGTGGGGAGGAGGAAGAAGAAGAAGAAGATGAACAAGGGGCAACTCTCTGTGGAGCTTGTGGTGATAATTACGCCACTGATGAATTCTGGATTTGCTGTGATATTTGCGAGAGATGGTTCCATGGCAAATGTGTGAAGATTACTCCAGCAAAAGCTGAACACATCAAGCAGTATAAGTGTCCTAGTTGCAGTAGCAAGAGAGCTAGAGTTTAAATTGTGGTAACTTTAAAGAGCAGCATCAATCAAGTTGTGATGTTGGAAGGTCTAGAACTTTTAGCTCAGTTATTGAAGTGTCATCTGTATCAAAGTTGAATGTTTGCCGATCGGATGTCCCTTTCATAAATATTTGCTGCCTGTTTATCTTGCTTTCGGATTGCGTTTTAGATAATTAAAATTTGTGCCTGTTACCATCTTGTGTTTGAGGGTACATTTTCATCTTTTTCTTTTACTATAATGGCTTATCTAAATACCAGGCTGCGGTAGTATGGGAAATTTAGAAACTTTTGAGAATCTTAATTTTAATAGGGGAACAGCAACCTGCTTAAACTTGTTATTATGTGAAACTGAAATGAATTCAATTGCTGGTGGAACAAAAACAATCTAACAATCACCGCCCTATAGCTTGTCCAATTCATAATAGAATCAAAGCAAGCAATAACCTCTTGCGGAACCATTTCTCTATGGTCAACTGTGATGTCCAAGTGTATTTCTATCCACACAACATAAATATTGCTGGTAGAACAAAGTAACCAGCCAAACAGAGCCTAACTATTTTCCTGTAATCTGCGAGCCGAACATCAAATATTGTAGTTTGGTACGCAGAATGGCATGACTACCAATAGTCTTTACAAGAACACTGCCCTTTACTGAAGCAGTGGAATCGATTATTATCCCTTACAATAATCTCCCTCCCTTCCAACTTCGAAATGATTTTGATTGCTGTGTGGCAATCCCTACATATCCTGAGGTTCTTCACCACCCTTATGACCGAACATGGTTCAGTAACGAGAAGTGCAAAAGCCACAGCCAACTTCTCGCTATGGGTCCCTACCATCTCCTCCATCTCTTCTTCTTCAACGTCTCTTAAAACACAGCTCTTATCAGCCATGTATCCAGCTAGCCTCATCTTCTTTTCTGTTTCAGCCAGCACTCTATAAATATCTGCTGATTGCTCATGTGACCGACCACCCACTATAAACTTGTGCATCTCACCCTCGTGTTCAATCCAACTCCATCCAGTTGTCTTCATTACTCCTCCAATTTTCATCAACCCTCTCACCCTGTCTACATCTTCCCATCTTCTTGCTGAGGCATATATGTTCGAAAGCAAAACATAATTACCTGAATTTTCTGGTTCTATTTCAAAGAGCTTTTTAGCAGCAAATTCTCCAAGGTCTATCCTTTTGTGGACTCGACTAGCATGTAAAAGGGACCCATATACACCAGCATGTGGACGAATTGGCATACTTTCTATCAAACATTTTGCTTCGTCTAGTTTACCGTTTCTACCTAATAAATCAACCATGCACGCATAATGATCAGAGTCTGGATCTTTGATTGAGTTAAATATCCTTCGACCTTCTTCTAGCAGTCCACCATGACTGCAAGCTGTTAGTACCCCAATATATGTTATTCGATCTGGTTCAATATTTCCTTTCTTCATCTTGCACAACAGATCAACAACCTCAATCCCATTGCCATAAGCTGCAAAACCTGTAATCAATGTGTTATAGGAAACTACATCTCTGGTTTCCATTGATTGAAATACTTTCTTCGCATCTTTCATACTTCCACACTTGGAGTACATGAAAATTAGAGCATTGTACCCTGAAATGTTCAACTTGATTTGATGCTTTTCCAGGAAATTCACTGCCCAACTGCCAAATTCTAAAGCCCCAAGGTGACCGCAGGCAGAGATCACACTAACCATGGTGACTTCATCTGGCAGCATATCTTTTTCTATCATATCTTTGAGAAGGTCAATAGCCGCTTTTGATTGCCCATTTTGAGCATAACCAGCTATAATTGAATTCCAAGAGATGACATTCTTCTCAGGCATCTTATCGAAAAGTTCTCTTGCAGAAGCCAAATCACCAACTCTTGCATACGCCGAAATCATTGCATTCCATGTAACTAAGTTCTTATATGTACCTAATTCATCAAAGATCTTCCTAGCCATGGCAAGGTTCCCACACTTAGCATACATATCAAGTAGCGCAGTCTTTGCAAAACAATTTAAACGAACACCCTTCTCATTTATCATCTTGACAAGGGCCTCGGCGAGGCTAGCATCACCAAGCGAAGAACAAGAAGAGATGACAGTAACCCATGTAGTTTCATCAGGGCGAACCCCACAACTCACCATCTCATTAAACAACCTTATAACCTCTTCAACTGACCCATTTTGAGCATACCCTGTCAGCATTGCATTCCACGACACAACATTTCTCTCCGGCATTTGATTGAAGTACCTTCGAGCGTTCTCCAAATCTTTCCTCCTCGAATACCCAGTAACCATTGCAGTCCAAGTAACCACATTCTTCTCAGGCATCAAATCAAACAAACTCCTCGCTTCAGCTTCATTCCCCCAATTCCAATACCCCGAGATCATAGCATTCCAATCCGCAACAGCTCTCTCTGTCATCTCATCAAACAGTTCGCGAGCAATCTCCAAAGGCCCAAATTTTCCATACATATCCATAATCGCGTTGCGAGTGAACCTATCCCACTCATGACCCAATTTAATACAATTAGCATGGAACACAACGCCGCATTTTCCAGCTGCTTTGATGAGAATGGGATATACAAACGCATCAGGGGTTACATTGTATTTCTGCATTTTGTCAAACAGATAGAGTACCTCAGCGTGGGCACCCAATTGGGAGTAGAACTTGAGAATGTTGGTGAAAACGAAGACATTGGGTTGGTCGACCGAGTCGAAAACTCGGCGAACGTATGTGGGCGGAGCGTTGAGGCGCGTGCAGAGATTGATGAGCTGCGCCACCCAGTAGTTGTCGGGGTAAAGGGAGTTTTGAAAGAGCTGCGCATGAAGCTGTTTCAAGTGGTTTAGTTTGGTCGCTTTTAGTGCTGCCGTGTTCAAGTGTGACATTACATTAAATTGTTTCAGTGCCAACGTTGGACTTTTGTTTATTGTCAACCAACTTAACTGTTCCCTACCACTAGTAGTTAAAGTCTTTCTTTTCATTTAAGTAGTTATATTAGCATTTTTATATTCTTAAAAGTCTATTACTATATGATGCTGCCTATCTTTTTGGTTGCTCTACTATCTTATTGTTATTGGTATTTTCCTGACTTGTACACTACTACATATCTTCTCTTCAATGTTATGATTTTATATACTTGTGTTAATTTAAGTGCCTTCATGGATTACTAAGAACTTGGTTCGTTACTTTATTCTTATAGAACTCAGTTTGTTACCTTACTCGTTTAAGTGTAAGCAAAACAAATAGTAAAGTAAACACATTTATTTTCACTCGACTCAAAAGGTGCAAAAACTAAAATTTACTACGTAGGATTTTTTTTAGCTTCAATTTCACTAAAACAATAAGCCAAATGTATCGATTACAAACCTGTGACTTAATACTCTCCAGTTCTCCTACTTCAATTATTTGACTTACAAGTTACATTAACTTGCAAAACCAAACAATTACTCTAATTCACTGTTTGTATATGACACTTTGATTAAAACTTATTTCCTAAAACACATTTACTAAATTGACTCAAGAAGAACACAAAAATACTAGTAATCAACTTGAGTATAGAAAATGTAGTTCTTCAGTTGATGTGTAAAAGGATAATCTCATCTGTAAAAAAGATAGTATTTAAACTTCCTGGACTCAGAGATCTTTAAGGAGTCGCTTTCTCCCTTAATCGGACTCCTAATGCTTCAATGACTCCACAAATCTTGTGACTCTTGTCTCTCACAGCAACTCTTATCATGTTTAACAATCCCTTCAATGCACTCGGACTTGAGTAACTTGTGATAAAGTGATTGTCTTGTAAGAACGTGCAATCATCAACCTTGAGGACTTGGTTCTTAGAGAAGTTAAGAAGCTACGTTGAGGGTCTGGTTCTTAGATAGCATTTCCTTGAACAAACTTTGCTAATCATCAAAAAATCAATACTCAACTACTTACTTAGAGTCAAGGGTCTATAGAAAATAACCTCCCTATCTGTATATGTCACGACCCATTTTCTAAACAAGCCGAGACCGGCACTCGATCACTAAACATGATCGAGTGAACCATCTCTGCTTATTCAATCTATTATAGCTCCACACTTTATATGCAACAAAGCAATACTCCAACCAAATACTCTTGATTAATTCAAATATTTAAATACGTCAACTCCAAAACTTTATTCATAGTAACTACTGAATTATTGCTAAGTTATTATAAAATAACATATGAATCTCAACCCAGTGACTATGTCTATGAAGCCTCTACTGATAAACTCACGCACTGCTCAGGACATGAGATTTCTTGGTCAGTTCTCTAAATAAATAAAGAAATAGCTAAATTAAAATGACTCTAAGGAATACTCCACGAACAAAAGCAAAGCTCACCAATAGAACTGGAAGGGAAGGAAGTCCTAACTCGTAGCATGCTCGCCTGTAAATCGGGTTCCTACGTTGTACCGCAGACCAACGTAGGTTCCCAAAAGAGAAAGTTAGTACCATCCATTGTACTCATTGAGTCTCAACAATAGGGGGAGAAACTTTAATAATATATACAGTATGAGCAAAGGTTCTAAATGTATGTAAAACATAAAGTTTATAACAATAATTCTAAATAATTGCATAATAGCAGTTATTGAATATTCTAAAAAAAAAATTTCTTTATTTTAAAAAATACTTCTCTTTATACTTTGGGAGCTCCAACTATCCATACTTAGTTCTGTCTCAGTCACCGTGTGATCGGCATGGGTTCGATCCCAACCTGATCGAATACGCCCAATCCACGAGGTGTCACTCGCTTCATGGTTCTCAGCGCTCATGTATCATAGCTTAACATGGCGAAGTAAATTCTCAGCAACGAGGCCCTCGGCTCATGCGCTCCCTACTTTGGCACAAGTAGTTTCAGGAAGTCAACGCTTTGGTCAGGACCCTAGTCCTGGATGATGACCCCTTCTCAGAATAAAGGATACTCCCAAAAATATTTTCTTTCTAAAACTTGTTCTTGTGGCTTTTCAAGTCTAGATCTTTCATACATACTCATACCAGTATCCTTAAATGTAAGGCATGGCATAAGAATGAAATAAACATTCAAAAGTATTTATAAAGGTTCTTGATCTTTCATGAATTTTCAACATGAAAATGGCATATAAGAATAACATAAAAATCTGAAATTTATGCACATATATCAAAATAATCATCTAAACTTTAGCTAGAAAATAATTCTAAGCTAATAGGTTCTTACTCACTCCAATTAAGTATATATAAATTCTTTTATACAATTCAACAAACTCTTTGTATGCATGTTTTTGTGAGTTAAACCACTTTAGTAAAGGGTTATATCAACTCACCCCAATACTCCTTGAGCCAATATGTGGACTCCAGTCCAATTTATACCCGTCAAATAATTGATTCTACAACAATCAGTGTATGTTAATTAATTCCAATATTTCACATCTAAATATGAAATTTACTGTTGATATAGAGGAAGAAGGAAATTAACTATTCAATTCTTACTTGTTACCGTTTTAGGATAACTGAGAATATGTAATTTTATATACATAAATTCAAGAATAAGTGAATTAGGAAGAACCCTAGAAATTTCCGTGCGTGAGCAATTCCTAGCTGCCTCTGCGTAAGGCTTTAGACGTTGTCTATGCGTAAATAAACAGAACATTAGTTATGTTCTGCTTTAAGGCTTTAAGCCTTTGCTTTGTGAATAACACACATTTCTTACCCTTTCCAAGGCTTTAAGCCTTCTTTTATGTTTTATTATTTTGTCTTTTTGCTTTGTTTTGTCTTAATATATATATAGGCAAGAAAAAAATAATAGTAATAATAATAATTCAGTTCTATAATTAACGTATTTTGAAACTTTTATAAATTTGAGGAGTGTTACAATCTTCCTTAAATATTCAGAAATTTCGGCGGAGTTTTCCTTGTAAATTAGACTATCCAAAAAAATATCCCTGTTAGAAATACCACAACTACACCGACAACAACCAAATACACCACAACATGCCATTCATAGGAACCACACACAACTCATAAATTAATTACTCACACTCTGGCAAGGAGGTACCACAGTAACTAACAAGAATCAAAAGCACAACACTTTAGCACATATAACTCACTTTAATAAATTAAATATACTACGGCATAAAATAAATTACTACGACTACTAAGTATAATCTATGAAGGAAATAAACACATGCTAACTTGTATTTAATAATTGAAATATAAATATCAAACCAAACTTAGGTTCACATACCTTGTTACTCAAATAAATAAGGATACTTCTTCCTCATATCTTCCTCGACCTCCCACGTAGCTTCATTTGAATCATGATTTCTCCACAAAACTTTTACCGATGCAATATCTTTTGTTCTCAACTTTCTTACTTTCCTATCGTGAATTTTTATAGGTGCCTCATCATAAATCAAACCTTCTTTAATTGCTATGGTATCGGGTGGTATTATATACGACTCATCATGAATGTACTTTCTAAGCATAGACACACGAAAGATAGGATGAACAGAGGACAACCCAACGGGTAGTGCTAGCTTATAAGCCACGTTTCCTTGCTTTTCTAGAATTTCGTAAGGTCTGATAAATCTAGGGCTAAGTTTCCCTTTCTTACCAAACCTCAAAACTCCTTTCATTAGTGAAACTTTCAAAAAACACCCTATCAGCGACCATGAACTCTAAATCACGATGCATCTTGCCAGAGTAAGACTTTTGCTGACTCTGAGTCGCTTTAAGTCTTTCTCTAATTAGCTGAACTTTCACCAACGCCTCACAAAAAAACTTTGCACCAATAAATGACACCTCTGCTGGTTCAAACAACCCACCGGAGACCTACATCTCCGCCCATATAATGCTTCATAAGGAGCCATATTAATGCTGGCATGATATTTGTTATTGTAAGAAAATTCTATAAGTGGACATCGGTCTGTGGATGAAAAGCAGTGCTTAAATTGACCTTGGTAGCTAATCTTTTCTGAAATGCCTGCCAAAAATGCGCTGTGAACTGAGGACCTCTATTAGATATGATTGAAACTGGAGTACCATGCAATCGGACTATTTCTTTGATGTACAACTGCACATACTGCTCTGCATAATCAGTTGTCTTTACTGGTACGAAATGTGCGGACTTTGTCAGTCGGTCTATAATAACCCAAATTGAGTCATGCTAACCATATGTGCGAGGTAGACCTACTACAAAATCCATATTAATCATCTCCCACTTCCACTGTGGTATCTCTATGTCTTGAGCTAGGCCATCAGGCCTCTGATGCTCGGCTTTGACTTGCTGGGTGGATGGAGTACCTGGAACTGTGAGCTTCCTCCATTATGGCCTTCCTAAGATCATCTACATTAGGCACACATAACCGATCATTCAACTTCAAAACTCTATCACTTCCTAGAGTAAAAAAAGTGATTTCTTTGCTCCCGACTCCTTCTTTTAATTTCATTAAGTACGGATTTTTGACTTGCTTAGCCTTAACATGCTCAACAAGGGAGGATTGTGCTAAGGCATAAGCAGTTATATCTTCTTCTTCAGTCTCATCCAATCTAATTCCATCATTTGCTAGTTTTTTAATTTCTCGACCCAACGATCGCTTTGTTTGGCAAGATGGGCCAAAACACCCATTGACTTCCTACTAAGTACATCTGCTACCACATTAGCTTTTCCCGGGTGATAAAAGATATTGATGTCATAATCTTTCCATAGCTCGATCCACCTTCTTTGTCTCAAATTTAGTTCTTTTTGCTTGAAAATTGTACTGGAGGCTTTTGTGATCTGTAAAAACTTCAGATGTTTGCCATAAAGGTAATGTCGCCATATCTTTAATGCAAACACCAATGTTGCAAGCTCCAAGTCGTGTGTGTGGTTGTTCTTTTCATGATTATTTAACTTCCTGGAAGAATAAGCAATAAATTTTCCATTTTCATAAGAACACAACCAAGCCCTACTCTGGAGACATCAGAATACACTCTGAATACACCCGAACTCGTCGGTAAGGTTAACACAGGTGCAGTGGTCAACCTCTTCTTTAACTCTTGAAAATTCTGCTCACACGCGTCTGACCATTGGAACTTAACTGCTTTCTGAGTCAACTTAGTTAATGGAGCTGCAAGTGAGGAAAACCCCTCTACAAACCTTCTATAGTAGCCAGCTAACCCCAAGAAACTCCTGATTTCGGTTGGCGTTGTCAGCCTAGGCCAGTTCTTGACTGCTTTTCTCTTCTGAGGGTCTACTTTTATTCCTTCACTAGATACCACGTGGCCTAAGAATGCCACTGACTACAACCAGAACTCACATTTTTAAAACTTGGCATAAAGCTCATTCTCCTTCAAGGTCTACAGGGCTATTCTGAGGTGTTTTGCATGATCTTCCTTGCTCTTAGAGTACACCAAAATATCGTCTATAAACACAATAATAAAGGTATCCAGGAATGTCTTAAAAGCTCTATTCATGAGGTCCATGAATACAGCTGGAGCATTTGTCAACCCGAAGGACATCACTAGAAATTCATAGTGCCCATAGCGAGTTCTAAAGGCTGTTTTGGATATATCCTCTTTTCTTATTCCCAACTTATGGTACCCTGACCTCAAGTCTATTTTTGAAAAGTAATTTTCACCCTGAAGTTGATCAAATAAATCATCTATTCTTGGAAGTGGTTACTTATTCTTAATGGTAACTTTATTCAACTGACGATAGTCGACACACATTCTGTAAGACCCATATTTCTTCTTGACAAATCGAACTGGGGCACCCGATGGTGAAACACTCGGCCTGTTGAAGCCCTTTTCAAGAAGGTCTTTCAATTGTTCTCTCAACTCATTAAGTTCTGCTGGAGCCATCCTATAAGGAAGTATAGATATGGGCTGAGTGCTTGGCATGAGATCAATGCTGAAGTCTATGATTCTTTTGGGAGGAAGTTCGGGAAGGTCATCTCGGAAAACTTCTGGAAATTCTCTAACAATTGGCACTAACTGAAGAGTTAGTGGTTCTGATTCTGGATTAATGATGTTAGTCAAATAGGCGAGATACCCCTCACCGATTATTCGATGTGCCTTAAGGTAAGAAATAAACTTACCTACAAGTGATGCTGAACTACCATTCCACTCTAATACTTCTTCACTTGGAAAATGGAACCTGATTATCTTGGCATGACAATCTAACATGGCATAGCAGGAAGATAACCATTCCATACCTATGATCACTTCAAAATCCACCATTTCTAACTCTATGAGATCGACTTTGGTGTTGCGACCTTGTAATGAAACTATGTAACCTCTATAGACTCTGGTAACTTTCACTGACTCACCAAATAGAGTAGATACTAGGAATGGCTCACTAAGTTGTTCAGGTTCTAGTCCGAGGTTAATTGCAAAGTATGGATTCACATATGAAAATGTTGAACCTGGAACCATTATAACATAAGCATTATGTGAGCAGACTAAAAGTATACTTGTAATAACTTCTGCAGATGCCTCTGTACTCTGACGATCAAGTTTAGCAAACAAACGGGGTGGTCCCTCTCCCTGAGTAACTGATGTGCACCTCTGCCTACCCCATGCCCGGTCTGATTATGATAACCACGAGCCTGAGGTGGTGCAACTGCACTAGCTGAGGAAGTAGAAGGACGAGTTGCAACTTTGGGCAGTTGGCCTTTATATGACCAATGTCTCCACAATGGCAGCAACCATGAAACCCGAGCTTGCACTGACCTGAATGTTGCTGCTTACATGTTCCACAAATACTGTGACGACCCAAAGGGTCATCACGGTAATTCTTCCATTTTCCATGAATTCGAGGCCTTGAAAACCTCGTATTTAGTTGCCTCGATTTGTGTCCGCAGTTCGAGCACAAAGCTGAAAATTTTTTATATTGAAACTTATGAATTCTGTGAAAGATTTGAAGAATTTTAATATTAATATTGTTAAAGTTAACTTCGGTCAATATTTTTGCTAAACGAACCCGGACCCGTGATGTGATGGCCCCGGAGAGTCCGTAGAAAAATATAAGACTCGGGCGAATTACCGATATTGAAATTTGAGGTCCCGAGCTCGAGTAAAGAATGTTTGGAAGAAATTGTTTTTCTGAAAATAATATGAAAATTTTGAAATGAAAATGAGTTAGAAAATATAGGTATCGGGCCCGTATTTTGGTTCCGGTGCCCGGTACAGGTCTTAAATATGAGTTAAACTTTAATGTAAAATTTTGATCGAAATCTGATGTTTTTGACCTGTTTCGGACCTAAATATCTAAAGTTGAAAGTTTATGAACTTGAAATGAAAATGATGATTTTGAGGTTTGATCCTTTGATTTTGATGTTATTTTAGTGATTTGATCACTCGAGTGAGTTTGTAGGATGTTGTTGAGTTAGTGTGTGTGTGTTTGGTTAGGAGCCCGAGGGCTCGGGAATGATTTGGAGGTGGTTCGAGGTGGTTTTACACTTAGGAAAGGCATCAAATATTTCAAAAGTTGCAGACTAGGTTTTGTTCTATGCGAACGAGGCCCTAGTCTCGCGTTCGCACTGCTCAATCAAATCCTCTTCCGCATTCGCGAGACCTCCTTCACGTTCGCATGGCCTTGCATCCCCTCTTCAACGCGTTCGCATACACCCCTTTGCGAACGCATAGACCAAGCCTGCCCCCCAAGATTTCTTCTTTGCGTTTGCACACATCCAATCGCGAACGCGATGCCTCCAGTCCGTCTTCATCGCGAACGCGGCCCTCTATCGCGATCGTGAATGGTTATTTCCTTCAACGATTTTTAATGTTTAAAAGAGTAGTAGAACACGGGATTTAGCCATATTTCCACATGAGCTCCTCCCTTAAACACCCCAAAGGCAATTTTCAAGCTTTTCTTTCTCCATAATCTCTTGGGTAAGTGTTCTTAACTTTTTTCCCTCTTAATTTCTTCCATTAATCATTAATTTTCTAGCCCTAAATCATGAAATCAAAGTAGAAAATGGGAGTTTTGGGTAGAGTTAGAGCTTTGGAGATTTTGGGCGATTCAACCTCAATTTGGGGTCGAATCTTGAAACAAATTATATATATTAACTCGTGGGGTTATGGGTGAACGGATTCTGGTTCGAGCCTCGAGTTTGGACCATGTGGGCCCGGGGTCGAATTTTGGTAATTTTTGAAGAATGATCGGAATTTCATTTCTAGGCTATGAGATTATGTATTTGATCCCTTATTGATATTATTGAACTAAATTGTGTCTAGATATTATTGTTTTGGAGTTGGATTCTAGAGGAAAGGCGGTATTAGAGAGTTGATTGCTATTTTTGGACCGAGGTAAGTGTTTGTTCTAACTTTGGCTTGAGGGAATAGGATTAGGATATTATTTGCTAATTGCTAATGTTGAGTGAGGTGTATATGCATGGTGACAAGTATTTATGCACCGGAGTCTAGCATGATTGTGAGTCGTAATTGTGTTTTATTTGGGTTTTGTGATACATCTTCCTTGTTTAATTGATCAGTTTCATATAATGTGAATTGTTTGAGGAAGAATTGTGGTTGGTATATTGTTGGTAGCCTTGGCTCGAACGAGAATGTGATAATTGAGAAAAAAGTGATCAAAAGAGGAAGTGTTGTTATTGTTCTCTTGCCGGAACGTGTATTTTATTATTGTGGTTGCTCCCTTGCCGAGATTTAAGTGTTACATGTACTCCCCTTTGCCGGGGTAATTGAGATGTTAGTTGTACCCTTGACAGGATTCCTCACATTAATTGTTACTCCCCTTTCCCCTTATTTGCGGATGTTGTCTGAGTAGTTATTTGATATAAATGGATCGGGTTGCATGCCGCATCACTTCTAAATATAAATGGATCGGGTTGCATGCCGCATCACTCCTAAATATAAATGGATCGTGTTGCACGCTGCATCACTCCTAAAAATAAATGGATTGGGTTGCACGTCGCATCACTCTTAAATATAAATGGGTCGGATTGCACACCGCATCACTCCTAAATATAAATGGATCGGGTTGCACGACGCATCACTCCTATATATAAATGGA
Organism: Nicotiana benthamiana; assembly: GCA_034376525.1. Lineage (NCBI taxonomy): Eukaryota > Viridiplantae > Streptophyta > Magnoliopsida > Solanales > Solanaceae > Nicotiana > Nicotiana benthamiana. The sequence continues at coordinate 46,246,378 of CM067323.1, forward strand.
TGGGGTTGCACGCTGCATCACTCCTAAATAAAAATGGGTCGGGTTGCACGCTGCATCACTCCTAAATATAAATGGAGCAGGTTACGCGCCGCATCACCACTAGATACAGATTAGGGATTTTGCGTGCTTGTTCTTGTATATTGATTATCCTTCTCTCGTTAATGAATGTGGTTGTGTAGTTTCGTTCTCTTTTTGCTAACTTTATATTCGGACTGTTACTTCTCCCCATAGCATGATCCCCCTCTTTCTAACAGTTTAATTCCTGCGTTTCCTAATATTTTGTGTGTGTAGGTGTGTTATTGAACTGTACAGGTTTGTTTGGTAGTCCTGTCTAGCCTCGTCACTACTTCGCAGGGGTTAGGCCAGGCACGTACCAGCACATGGGGTCGGTTGTGCTGATGTACACTCTGTGCATCTTTTTGCACAGATCCAGGTGATGGAGCAGCATTTGAGTAGCAGTCTGGGGGCGAGCCTTTTGTTCGGAGACACCGAGGTAGCCTTGCAGACGTCCGCCTGGCCTGAAGTCTCTTCTATCTCTCTTTCCGTTTGTCCTCCTTGTATTGAAGCAGACAGTTTATTATTTTATTCAAACTCTGTATTTAGCATTCTGTATATGTTTGTGAGTTAGTGACTCCAGTCTTGGGTAGAGGATGTATTTGAACTTCCGCATTTTGTTTTTTATATATATAATCTTAATGCCTTTCGCTATATTTAGCTGGTTTCGTTTTATTTATTATATTGTTGCGAGCATTATCAAGAATGTTTTTACATATTTGGCTTGCCTAGCTCCGACAGTAGGCGCCATCATGAATCCTGATGGTGGGAAATCCGGGTCATGAGAAGTTGGTATCAGAGCACTAGGTTACTTAGGTCTCACAACTCATGGACAAACTCTGTAGAGTCTGAGGGATCGGTACGGAGACTTCTATATCTATCCCTTAAAGGTTACAGAGTTAGGAAAATTGCACTTTGTTCATTCTTGTCGTGCGTATCCGTTTCTTAAACACAGGTTGAATTTATACTCTATTCTTTTACAGATGGCGAGAACACGTGCTTGTCCATCCACCTCTCAACAGTCCCAGAGGCGGAGCCTCAAGCGGGTTTTAAGGAGGAGGTTCCTGCTCCAGCAGCTCCGGTGGGCCCAGCTCAAGTCCCAGAGGGGTTCATAGCCACTCCAGTTCTTCAGGACGTTTTGGTCAGATTGATAGGCTTATTGGAGAGCGTCATTCGAGCGGGTTTGCTTCAAGTGGTTCAGCCAACTGTGGCAGGTCAGCCGGGTATAGCGGCCCAGGCTGGGAGTGAGGCCACCTTTCAGGAGACGGTCAATGTGGTCCGTAGAGTTGAGATGGTTCTGCCACAGGGAGGCGGCCGTATGTCAGATAAGAGGCCCAGCCATGCAGGCAGATTCAGTGGTAACTCATTCGGAGGTAGAGGTACTTATGGTAGAGGCCTTCCTCCCAGGCCCTTTCAGTTAGCTTCCCCTGTCACGTATGGTACTTCGGGTGGTTGTTTAGATCGATCGGGTCAGCCCCAATTTCCTCAGCTGCAGCTTTCGTGTAGATGTTATAAGTGTGGTGAGTATGGTCACTATTGGAGGGTTTGCCCGAGGTTGAGGGGAGCTGAGCCGCAGTAGTCTAGGTTTTGCTATGCTAGTGGTGATCCGAGGCACATTATCAGATTTTTCTCAGCAGCAGGATCCTCACCCTTTGATGCAGGCACCAGTTTCCCCACAACCTTCCCAGCTACCTAGAGGCGGGGGTAGAGTACATAGAGGTGGAAGTAGACGTCCTAGAGGTAGAGATCAGGCCGTCAGAGGTAGAGGCCAGCCAGAAGCCAGGCCAGGGGCTGAGTCTTCAGATGCAAATATTACAGGTGCCACTCTGATTTGTATTGGAGATGCTTTAGTGCTATTTGGCCGTGGACCTACGTATTCATATGTGTCGTCGTATTTTGCACCCTACTTGGTTATGCCTAGCGATGCCTTGGGTGTTCATGTTTATGTATCTACATTGGTAGGTGATTCTATAGTGGTCGACCGAGTGCATCTCTCCTTTGTGGTAGCATTTGAAGGTCTCCAGACTCGTGTTGACTTATTACTCTTAGATATGGTGGACTTTGACGTCGAATTGGGGATGGATTGGTTGTCCCCGTATCATGCTATTTTGAATTGTCATGTCAAGGCCGTGACCTTGCCTTTGCCAGACTTGCCCCAACTTGAGTGGAGAGGGACCCCAGGTCATGCCACCCGCAATGTTAAATTCTTATGTTAAGGCTCGACGCATGGTCGAGAAGGGGTGTCTTGCATATCTGGCGTATGTTCGTTACTCCAGCGCAGAGGTCCCATCTATTGATTATGTTCCTATTGTTCGGGAGTTCCTTGAGGTTTTCCCTTCATACCTGCTAGGTAAGCCGCCCGACAGGGATATTGATTTCTGTGTTGATCTCGCTTCGAGCACTCAGCGTATTTCCATTATGACGTATCGCATGGCCCCACCAGAGTTGAAAGAGTTAAAGTAGCAGCTTCAGGATTTGCTTGATAAGGGTTTCATTAGACCCAGTGTGTCGCCTTGGGGTGTGCTGGTGTTATTTGTGAAGAAAAAGGATGGGTCAATAGGGATGTGCATTCATTACCGGCAGTTGAACAAGGTGACAATAAAGAACAAGTATCCACTGCCGAGGATTGACGATTTATTTGATCGGCTTCAGGGTGTGAGGGTGTTCTCGAAGATAGATTTGAGATCTGGTTATCATCAGATAAGGAATAGGGCGTCTGATGTCCCTAAGACAACATTTCACACTCGGTATCGGCATTATGAGTTTTTGGTCATGTCATTTGGGTTGACCAATGCCCCAGCATCATTTATGAAGTTGATGAATCGGGTGTTCAAGCCTATTTGGATTTGTTCGTGATTGTTTTCATTGACGATATTCTAATATACTCCCGCAGTCAGGAGGAATATGAGCAGCACCTCAGAGTGTTTCTTCAGACTCTGAAGGATAGTTAGCTATACGCCAAGTTCTCGAAGTGAGAGTTTTGGTTGAGTTCTATTGCATTCCCATGTCATGTTATTTCAGTAGAGGGTATTCAGGTGGACCCGAAGAAGGTTGAGGCAGTCAAGAACTGGTCTCGACCGGCGTCAGCTACATAGATATGGAGTTTCTTAGGGTTAGCAGGTTACTACCGACGATTCGTGGAGGGGTTTTCATCCATTGCATCCCCGATGACTAGATTGACCCAGAAGGGTTCCTAGTTCAGGTGGTCGGATGAGTGCTAGGTGAGCTTTCAGAAGCTCAAGACAGCTCTGACTACGGCACCGGTATTGGTTTTGCCGACGGGATTAGGGCCTTATACCGTTTATTGTTATGCTTCCTATATTGGGCTTGGCACAGTATTGATGCAGAATGGCAGAGTAATAGCATATGCTTCGAGGCAGTTGAAGATCCACGAGAAGAATTATCCAGTTCATGACCTATAGTTGGTAGCCATTGTTCATACTTTGAAGATTTAAAGGCATTATCTATATGGTGTGGCGTGTGAGGTGTACACGGATCACAAGAGCCTTCAGTACTTTTTCAAGCAAAAGAGTTGAATTTGAGGCAGAGGAGGTTGTAGGAGTTGTTGAAGGACTATGATGTTTCTATCTTATACCACCCATGGAAAGCAAATGTGGTGGCCGATGCATTGAGTAGGAAGTCCCCAGCATGGGTAGTCTTGCTTATATACCGGTCAGCCAGAGACTGCCTTTGGACATTCAGGCCTTAGCCAATCGATTTATGAGGTTGGATATTTCTGAGCCTAGCAGGGTGTTAGCTTGCACGGTCGCTCGATCGTCATTGTTGGAGTGTATTCGTGAGCGGCAGTTTGATGATCCCCATTTGTGTTTCCTGAGAGACACGATGCAGTGCGGAGATACCAAGAAAACGATCTTGGGAGATGATGGTGTATTGAGATTATAGGGGTGAGTTTGTGTGCCTAACGATGATGGTATTTGGGAGTTGATCTTAGTGGAGGCCCATAGTTCTCGGTATTCTATTCATCTTGGCGTCGCGAAGATGTATCAGGATTTGAGGCAGCACTATTGGTAGCGCAGAATGAAGAGATACATTGTTGCATATGTGGCTCGTTGTTTGAACTGTCAGCAGGTTAAGTACGAGCATCAGAGGCCCGGTGGATTCACTACAAGAAATGTGCTTTTAGCAGCGATAATAGTCGCTACTAAATCACTAAATGCCGCCGCAAAATGCGTATAGGGGCGACATCGGACTTGATGCACCTCAAGCCATTACTAAACATTATTTGTGATGGCCGCAAAACGTCGCCACAAAATGTCACCATTTAATGGCGACACTCGCCAAAAAGTATACCAAGTTGCCCCAAATTATGTTCCACCAAACAGATCCCGGGGCAAGTCGCCACTGAATAGTAGCTTTTAGAAGCGACTATCGGCGCCACAAAAAATGAATAACTATCAATGGCTTGCTTTTAGTAGCAGTTGAAGTCGCCACAAAAACAATTGGCTATTACCCACAAAGAACTCAATAATCAATAGCGACTATGAGCTCCCTGCTAAAGAGTTGCTTTTAGAAGCAATTGATGCCGCCACAAAAACTCAATAATCAGTGGCAACTATGAGCTCGCTGTTGCAGAATGACATTTAGTTGCAATGACAAATGCTACAAAAACTATTAAACTTCAATATTGCAGAATGAAATTTTGTCACCACTGAAACCTATTTAATTCAGGAATTATAATGATCAAAATTATATAAATGCATCCAATAGTATTTTACAAACACCAAGAATATCTTAAGTTGGATATTAAATACTTCCATTACTAAAATGCGAATTACATATATAATGCATAATACTTCATTGTAATTGTATGCATATATATCCCAAAAGAGCAAAATACTAAGTGCCTTGAAGCCCCTCCTTGGTTGTCTCTATTGTTTAAGAACCTTGTCCCTGCTATTATACAAAAAAACACAAGATCATTTTAACGCATGTACCGTAAGTGCACCGCATAAAAAATTTCAGCATTAAGATAAACTGCTCCAAGATAAAATAAAAAAAAATTCAGCATAAAGATAAAAAAATTCAGCATTAAGGTCTTAATTCGGTATTAAGACAAAAAAATTCAACAAGGGTTAAGGTATTGCTCGATCTACTGGACAAGCATCCTAAGAGAATTAAGATTCATATTGTGGTTAGGAATTCTGGGAAAGCTGTCGAGCATTATCAGGAGATAGTTTATGATAAGGAAGATGCTGTCATGGATGTAAGTGAAGGACTGGGCAGTCTTGGATAAATTGCAAGGTGATGCTAGGGAATATCTTAATGCAAAAAGGGGAGTGCAATTAAGGGTGAAGCAGAAAAAAACAACTCTATTGTGCAGCAGGTTTTGCAAACAGATGGAAGAAAACAAATTGGTAATATCGAGCAGCAGGGTGTGAGAACTGAAGGAGGCAAACAAAATAATACTGGGAACAATGCTAAAGGGATACAAAATAAGGATATACAGAAACACGATAATGGGAACAAAAAAGATATGGGTAATGCAGGACAAATTTGTGAAGGAGTAGTGCGCAATGCAACTGTTGGACAAGGAAAACAAACTGGTAATGTGCAGAATCAATCAATTGAGGGAGATGTTTCAAGGGTTGTTAAGGGTGTCAAGCTAGAGGTGATGTCCTTGCTAAAAAAGCCTTAGCAACAATTCTCAATGCAATCAATCCAGTGGTGCAAGCATATGATAAGTTGCATGCTTCTAAGAATGCAACTGTTGTTGGTTTTGATCCAGCTACTGCAAGTGTGCAAATTGGGACTAAGGCAGATGGTGGGAAAGGTGATATGGAGCAGGATACAGGATCAAAGGTTGTTAATGTGCAAGCTGATGGAAATTCTCAAGGTGGCAATAGAATGGAAGCAATTCTAGAAGCAACAGATGTAGTGAATTCTGGGCAATTGGCAACAACAGTGGTCTCTCCTGATGGTGCCTTTGGTCGTGGTGGTGTTTTGAATCGTGTGTTATCGATTGTCCGTGTTCAAAGCAACGAGAAACTGGAAACCAGTAAGAAGAAGAGACACAAAAAATGAAGAAATCTGAGACCACAGGATTCACTGTGTGTCCTTAAGGAATTTAACCCCCTCACTGTACCCGAGGTTGTGGATTATTTCCTCCCAGGATATAACGGATATACCTGTCGTAGGAGTGGCGGTACCTCAAACGCGTACGACTTCGACGAACTCAAATTCGGGAACGAAATCACACTATGACTCGATATGTTTCAGTTTGCAGAAAAGAATGCAGAATTTTTAATGCACGAATAATTTTTTTTTCCAGTACTCGAAAATGAGGCATTGCCTCAGTTTATATAGCCTCGAATTGTGACTGTTCGGAAAGGCTTGGTGCCTGTTCGGGAAAGGCCATGCCTTTTTTCTGAAAAATAAGAACGTTGGGAAGTTTACAGTTAACAAATTAATATTTTTCCCGCGGGAATTAAAAATAATTTCAGAAAATGAAGATTGAATTTTAAATAAATTTGGTCCAAAAAGATTATCAATCAATCAGATCATTTGACCAAATCCAAATCCAAATCCAAAGCCGAAGCCGAGCCGAGCGACGACGACGGCGCGAGGGGAGTCCCTCTTCTTAACCCTTTAAGAGCTAGAAGAAGTGCTTTCTAATATAAGCACATAACTTTCCCTTTCTACCACCAATGTGGTACAAAGCTCCTTTTCAAAGGAACTTTGCTTTGAAACTTCATTTTCCTTCTATTGTCTTCTTCCCTCCATTTCTCATTCACACCAACTTAGCTAGCTTTAATCATTAACTAGCTTTAACAATCCCCCACATGAATGGGGAATGGCTATATGATGAAAAACATGCATGACAAAAAAAAACTGTGTGATTCGTAAGCAAGGATTAATTGCATCTGGATAAGTAGATTTCTCTTTGAACTTTCCGTAGTAAGCATATGTCGGATATACTCGGTCAATCGGTAGATTTGATATCTTTGAACCGTCGAGCTTTGGTGTATACCTAGACAACCACATGTCACACAATTAACCCTTTAACCGTTTTTGGTTCTCATTGTTTTGTTCGTTTCAGCCATGAACACTTCCTGGTTCATAAGTGCGTAGAGAGCTGGCCTTACAGAGTTCTCCTTGAAGCGGCTTACACTTCACACTTACATAGGTGATTCCTAAATGTGTCATCCCGTAGATACACTATTTGATATACCCCGTATCAAACTTAGAAACCATTAAAAAGCCTTAATGCTTTATCCTGGTACTGAACATTGTCTCATCACGAGAATGGACCAAAAAGTTATTGTGACAATGTTGAACCGTCATCAATGACTTTGTTTGATCTCTTTGAACCTAGATCTTGGGATCTCATGTCTTCTAGGTAGAGTTACCGCCACGATGACTTGTCCTCGGCCATAGTCCCATTCCCCTCGATGATCTTTCAACCACTTCTCTAGTTAGGCCTTTAGTTAGTGGATCCGACACATTATCTCTTGACTTAACATAGTCAATTGTGATAATTCCACTAGAGAGTAGTTGTCTAACGGTATTATGTCTTCGTCGTATGTGACGAGACTTTCCGTTGTACATAACGCTCCCGGCTCTTCCTATTGCCGCTTGGCTATCGCAATGTATGCATATAGGAGCCAACGGTTTGGGCCAAAATGGAATATCTTCTAAGAAATTCCGGAGCCATTCAGCTTCTTCACCGGCTTTGTCTAGAGCTATGAACTCAGATTCCATTGTAGAGCGGGCGATACATGTCTGTTTGGATGACTTCCAAGACACTGCTCCTCCACCTATAGTAAAAACGTATCCACTTGTGAATTTAGTTTCAGTTGAACCGGTGATCCAATTTGCATCACTGTATCCTTCAATAACTGCAGGATACCTGTTATAATGCAAAACAAAGTTTTGAGTATGTTTCAAATACCCCAAAACTCGTTTCATTGCCAGCCAATGATTTTGGTCGTGATTACTCGTGTAGCGACTTAGTTTACTTATAGCACACGCAATATCAGGTCGCGTACAGTTCATAATATACATCAAACTTCCCAACACTCTGGCATAATCCAATTGAGAATGACTTTCATCTTTATTCTTTGCAAGAGCAAGGTTCATATCAATTGGCGTCTTTGCAACTTTAAAGTCCAAATACTTGAACTTTTCAAGTACTTTTTCAATATAATGAGATTGAGACAATGCTAGACCTTGAGGAGTCTTATGGATTTTAATTCCCAGAATTAAATCGGCAACTCCTAAGTCTTTCATATCAAACTTACTAGCAAGCATGCGCTTAGTAGCATTTATGTTAGCAATGTTGTTACTCATTATTAACATATCATCCACGTATAAACAAACAATGACGACGTGGTTCGGAGTGTTCTTAATGTAGACACATTTATCACATTCATTTATCTTGAATCCATTTGACAGCATCGTATGGTCAAATTTTGCATGCCACTGTTTTGGTGCTTGTTTTAGTCCATAAAGAGACTTAACAAGTCTACATACCTTCTTCTCTTTCCCTGGAACTACAAACCCTTCGGGTTGTTCCATGTAAATTTCTTCCTCCAACTCTCCATTTAAGAAGGCTGTTTTCACATCCATTTGATGGATTTCAAGACCGTACACGGCGGCTAATGCTACTAACACCCGAATAGATGTAATCCTCGTTACCGGCGAGTATGTATCAAAGTAATCAAGACCTTCTCGTTGTCTAAACCCTTTAACAACTAGTCTTGCCTTATATTTTTCAATAGTGCCATCAGCTTTCATTTTCCGCTTGAAAATCCATTTGGAACCTAAAGGTTTATTCCCTGGAGGAAGATCAACCAATTCCCAAGTATGGTTGTTCAATATGGATTCTATCTCACTATTGATTGCCTCTTTCCAAAATTGAGCTTCCGATGAAGACGTAGCTTCGTTGAACGTTCGAGGCTCATTTTCCAACAAAAATGTTAAAAATTCTGGTCCAAAGGAAGTAGTCGTCCTTTGACGTTTGCTACGTCTTGGATTTTCCTCATCAGGAATGTTTTCCTTTATTTCTTCCCGAGGTCGTTTAGATTCTTTGCTAGACGACGCACATTCCTTTTTATACGGATATATGGTTTCAAAGAAGTCAGCATTATCTGATTCAATTACCGTATTCACCTGAATGTCGGGATTTTCTGATTTGTGAACCAGAAATCTATATGCCTTACTATTTGTGGCATATCCTATGAAAACACAATCAACGGTTTTAGGTCCTATTTTTACCCTTTTGGGTTTAGGAACTTGCACCTTGGCCAAACACCCCCACACTTTGAAGTATTCCAAATTGGGCTTCCTTCCTTTCCACTTTTCGTATGGAATGGATTTTGTTTTGCTATGGGGCACTCGATTGAGTATTCGGCTAGCTGTTAGAATGGATTCCCCCCACAAGTTCTGGGGTAAACCAGAACTTATTAACAGGGCATTCATCATTTCTTTCAGTGTTCTATTTTTTCTTTCCGCAATTCCGTTTGATTGTGGCGAGTAAGGAGCAGTTGTTTGATGAATAATGCCATATTCCAAACATATTTGTTCAAAAGGAGATTCATATTCACCGCCCCTATCACTCCTTATCATTTTAATCTTTTTGTTAAGTTGAGTCTCAACTTCAGTTTTGTATTGCCTGAACGCTTCAATTGCTTCATCTTTACTATTAAGTAAATAAACGTAGCAATACCGCGTACTATCGTCAATAAAAGTTATGAAATACTTCTTTCCACCGCGAGATGGAATTGACTTCATGTCACAAATATCTGTATGGATTAAGTCTAAAGGACTTGAATTCCTTTCAACTGACTTATAAGGATGTTTAGCATACTTAGATTCAACACAGATTTGACATTTTGATTGATTGCAGTTTCAACTATATGTGCTCCCCCTATAGTTGATCTCCCATTTGCCTTTTTCTCCGCTGCCTTGTTATCTTCCTCGATTCTCAACCGGACGATGAGATCTTCCAATGTCATCTCCTTTCGCTTATGTTTCAAGTAATTTTTGAAGTCCTTCCATGAAGGAGGCAACTTCTCTATCACTGCCGCAACTTGAAACGCCCCACTAATCACCAAACCTACAACAAACAACATGTAAGTGACGGGGCACTAAATACTTTTGACAAAGGCATTAATTAAATTTATACCTTCAGCGAGGAGATCATGGATGATAACCTGCAACTCTTGAACTTGAGTGACAACAGACTTGCCATCTACCATTTTGTAGTCCAAAAACTTGGCAGCGATAAACTTCTTTAAGCCAGCATCTTCTGTTTTATATTTCTTTTCCAACGCATCCCATAGTTCTTTTGATGTTCCCACATTACTATAGACGTTGTAAAGATCATCCTCCAGTCCGCTAAGAATGTAATTCTTGCACAAAAAATCTGAGTGCTTCCACGCCTCAATTACAACAAATCGTTCATTTTCAGGTGTTGATTCCGGCGGAACCGGAATATCCTCCTTAATAAACTTTTGAAGGCTTAAAGTAGTTAGATAGAAGAACATCTTTTGTTGCCATCGTTTGAAATCAATCCCGGTGAATTTTCCGGGCTTCTCTGCCGGAGCCGGTGCTGGTGCAGTACGACTGGAGGACGCAGCATTGCTCGTAGAACCAACCACGGGGGCTGGTGTGGCAGTAACAGTAGCAGTAGCATTCAAATTTGGAGTTTGGTCTCCCATTTCTGTCGTAGGAAATAACAGAACACTTTAGTAATCGGTGAAGATTTTATTTCTTCAAACCGAATCAAATTTACACAAACAGAATTAAAACAAACTTCAAATAGAATGTAATAAACTGTATGTAGTATACTTGATGAAGTTTTTATATCTTCAAATCAAGTACCCAAATGAGTAGAAAGTTCTGAAAACTTTAATCTCAACCGGAGTAGAAAATCCGAAGATTTAGTCTCCAAACAACATACAAGTTCGTTACATGCAAACAACAAAATTAAAAGTTTCTTTTATTTTCTGGACAGTCACAATTTTATGTTAGGAAAAACTGTATGTAGTCACTGTTTTATGTAAGAATTTTTTTTTCTGTACTGTTGTATCGTTCTGTAACGTTTTAATCAACAGCAGATGAACTCGGAAATAATAATGTAAATTCCTTAAGCTTGTTATCGATTGTCCGTGTTCAAAGCAACGAGAAACTGGAAACCAGTAAGAAGAAGAGACACAAAAAATGAAGAAATCTGAGACCACAGAATTCACTGTGTGTCCTTAAGGAATTTAACCCTCTCACTGTACCCGAGGTTGTGGATTATTTCCTCCCAGGATATAACGGATATACCTGTCGTAGGAGTGGCGGTACCTCAAACGCGTACGACTTCGACGAACTCAAATTCGGGAACGAAATCACACTATGACTCGATATGTTTCAGTTTGTAGAAAAGAATGCAGAATTTTTAATGCACGAATAATTTTTTTTTTCCAGTACTCGAAAATGAGGCATTGCCTCAGTTTATATAGCCTCGAATTGTGACTGTTCGGAAAGGCTTGGTGCCTGTTCGGGAAAGGCCATGCCTTTTTTCTGAAAAATAAGAACGTTGGGAAGTTTACAGTTAACAAATTAATATTTTTCCCGCGGGAATTAAAAATAATTTCAGAAAATGAAGATTGAATTTTAAATAAATTTGGTCCAAAAAGATTATCAATCAAATCATTTGACCGAATCCGAAGCCGAGCCGAGCGACGACGACGGCGCGAGGGGAGTCCCTCTTCTTAACCCTTTAAGAGCTAGAAGAAGTGCTTTCTAATATAAGCACATAACTTTCCCTTTCTACCACCAATGTGGTACAAAGCTCCTTTTCAAAGGAACTTTGCTTTGAAACTTCATTTTCCTTCTATTGTCTTCTTCCCTCCATTTCTCATTCACACCAACTTAGCTAGCTTTAGTCATTAACTAGCTTTAACATCGTGCTGCTGGAGTTCCTAAAGGGTCAACTTTTGAACCTGGGTATCTTCAGTAGAAGGTGGAGGATAGTTTAACAGCTGCAGCTGATCGGGACAGAGCTGGGCAAGTACTACCATTGAAAGGAAAAACTTCCTAACTCAAGTTCCATATACCAGGTAAAATAATAACATAGTTATAGGAAAGATAACTAAAACATTTATCGCCCCATATAATTCTTAGTTCAGATTTTGAGAAACATAAGATAGATACAAGTACAAAAACAATCAAGCAGCAAAAGAAATTACCTTAATGCCAATGCCTTCAACAAGCTTAAGTTGAATGGATCCCATAACGGTTCCTGAAAGCATCTATAGCTTTCTCAACGGATTGTGACATCTCGGGGATGGTTTGTTTGCAAACTGTAAAATATGTCAACAAGTTTATAAGATGTTCATCCGAATCCAAAAGGCAATTCAGAAGAATTTGCTACACTTTTGGCCAAGCCAATAAAGAAAGAAGAACATAATACAGTCAGTTACGTCATCTGCTTATCCTATTCAAGGTTATTATAGCGTTCAATTGTCAAAAACTTGCAGCATATAGTTGCAGTTACTAAAAAGCATATCCTCATAGTTGACAAAAGGCTAAGAACATACGACGAGATCCACTAGCTTGATGATCTGCCATGAATGTAGAATATGAAGCCTAGAGAGGAAAAAATAAATTAACTAATGGTAATGGCACAACAATTGAGATTCAATAGGAGCAGACTTGTTAAAGGCAATAGCAGATAATGGAAAATTTACCTTCATTGCCTCCCTGCCTTCGCTGAATTGGTCAGACATCTTTTTGTACTCCTTTTCTGCTTCATCTGCCACTTGATGGCATCCTTGTGTCTGAATCTGTTTAATTACCCAAATATTAGAATGAAAACATAACGAAATAACAAATTTACAACAGATATGAAAAAGCTCTGGTATGTGGAATATGCTGTATTATCCGAATAACTGTGTCATGGATGGTTCTTCTAGCCCTATTAATTTGCTTAAGAAGTCGAAGTTACAACATAACAATGTAAAGAGCCAACGAAAGAAAACTACTTACACTAAAATTAAAACCCATGTTCAATGGAATTATGAAACAGTGAAAAATCATGTAACCACAATGATTTTCCTTAAATCAATTTTATTTGCAAAGCTTGATGGAAGCTTGTAAAGCATGAGATCAGCTTACAGCAGACAAACTTCTAATCGTTGATTACTTTATTTTAGGTCAATAACTCAAAACTGACCGAATCTCATAGAACTTAAAATGATTTTTTTTTCTTTTTCTAATTTCAGTAACAAAACTAAGGTGTTAAATCTAGATGCTCTTTCTTACTCAAATGACACGATTGAAGACCATTACTTTGCATTTAACAAGCTCAAGGTTCTATTGTAGTGTTCCCAATGTGATATATCTGGTTATTTTCCATCAAACAAATCGCGAACAAGATCATTACTTCATTCGTAAAGGAAGCTTATATCTCCTGCAAGTCTGTTATATATCATCTTCCAATAAAGTGCAGCAACTAATAAAATTGGTGAATGATTGGTCAAAGGATAGAGTTTATCTTGCACATGAAATTAACAAGTTTGTCTTGGCTTTGTACAACTTGGATGCAGATTTGAGAGCAAAGGGTTGATGCGTGTAACGCCCAATAATTTAAGGATGAGTTGTGTGAAGATGAAAAAAATCTTCTAAATCAAATTGAGGAGTTAAAATGAGAATACCAATCATTAGACATACTTTTATTGATGATGTCCATCTTGCGAAAAGCACTCTAGAGTCATGTGAGGAAGTAGATAATATTATATTTGAAGACTATAGTGTGTGTACATATGAGGATGTAAAGAGTTAATACAATTCTAGAGTTAGGGCGTATTGGTCCTCATTCCATGCATTACTCGACATTGTGTTTGGATGATAATATGTGAATTGAGTCATTCAAGCCTTTGGAGGAGCCAAAGGACGAGGAACAAGGTACTTACATTCTTGAATCTATGTGTGCCAGAGAGAGAATTACATACATCATCTAAAGGCCAAGGAGTATAGAATATAAAATTAGTTACTTGGACCGATTACATTTGTTCCTCCACACCGCGAGCATATCAAAAAGCTTGAAGCCAAATTAGAGGCTAAATTCATAAGTTCATGGTGGAGGCAAAAAGTGGTTCAAGTTGTGCCGCGATGTTAAATTAGGTGCTTGTTGGGAAGCAACCCAACTTTACTGCTTTCTTTAATTTTTATTTATATTTTTACTTTTATTAAATTATTTTTGCAGTATTTGTTTTTATTTTGTAGGATTATGAGCATAGGAAGAGTGCAAAAGCAAGCTAGATAGTGAGAATTAAGTGTGGGGTGCCCACACAAAGGATCATGCCTGGAGGAAGTCCGAGTACCTCGTGAGCCATGGTTACTTCGGCCTTTGGCCATTCAGGGAGTTTCTTGTCCGCCCTCATTTGTGTTTAGCTTTATTTCTGAATTAGGGACACTGCACTCTTTTAAGTGGGGTAGGAGAATTTCTCTAGATGATTAGTAGTAGTGCGTAAAAAAATTAATAATGTAGAAGAATTATTAAGGAGAAAAGTACACTATTTTAAAAAAGTAAGAGCCACTTGTATTGAAAAAAAAAACAGAAAAAAAAGTAGTGTTGTGTGAAAAATATTCCTTGATAGTGGTGATTCTTAATATAATTGTAGTTAACGAAGTATAGAGTTAATATATATTTATGTGAAGACAGAGTTATGGCTTGACATAAGTGTGGGATTTTAAATGTTAAAGTGTATGCATTAAAGTGCTTAGGGAGGTGTAGTCACTCGTATATCTAAATGTATCCTACCCGTCCCGCAGCTTATACTACAACCAAATAAAGTCCTAATTGATCCTTGACTAAATGAGTTCGATTAGTAGAGTAATACACTACGGGCAAGCATATGGTTTATCTTTAGTGGCATATGAATGTTGTTTCTGAGAATAAGTGAATTTTTTCTAAATTGAGTTCCTAATTGTTCTTGAATTTTATGTGTGTGGAACTAATCTCTTTCGTTGTGAGAGGACACTTGATTCATGAAGGAAAGGTAATGTTGCTGACCTCTATATTAGAGTAAGTGAACGGGCTTTGAAAAATACGTGGTGCTTGTGAGTCAAATTCTGAAGTGAGGATGTTACACTATTGTGCTTAGTCTTTTTTAAATATTCTTAGTAAGATGAGTTATGAGAGTTGTTTAAATAGGTCGAGTTGTTGTAAAGTGTAGAAAGTTGCTCAAGGACGATCAAGAGTTTAAGTGTGGGTGTTGATAAAAGCGGCCGAAAATGCATATTTTTTGGTGTACTTTCATCTCATGACTTGTGTGGTTATGTTAGATTACATGAGTCTTTATAGTGAATTATGCTCATTACTTACATTCTTATGTGTGGGAGCAAGTTGGACGAAATGTGAGCAAAAGAAGTTGATTCGTGACTAAAAGACAAAAGAAGGGCTTTTCTCGTTCACTTTCACATGAGAGAGTGAACGAGCTATTGAGGAAAAGCTTGAAAAAAAATAGCGAAGTGTAGCAAAAAGGCATGGAAGTGCACAAGAGACCTAGAAGAGAAAGAAAAGAGAAGAACTTTGCTCGGTGCGCACGAGAGCGTGAATGAGCTAACCTAAAAACATTGTTTCGAGTTGGGCTTATATTATTTAACCCCATGCTAACCCTATACCATATAATAGTCTTTAAACTCACTTTTGTGAAAAAGAAGAACGTAACTTGTGGAAGAGGACGTTTTTTAGAGTGGCTTTCGATAGACTTTTGACCTAGGGAGAGCACGGAGCTGTCCTGGAGGACAGAATTCATCAGATTCCATCTTTCTTTCATCGAACTTAGTAATCTTTACGTTTCTTTGGATGAATTGTTGTTTTGCTACCATGTCTATATGGAGCTAAACTTTGCATTCTAGGGTTGTGGTCATCATGAATATTGAAATTTATTAATTATATTACCGTTAAATCGAGTTATCATCTTTGGTTATTTCTCTAATTCTGTGCATAATTGCTTAATTGTTTGGTCATCAGTTGAGTTCTATTTACTATATGTTATGCTTGGGACAGCTATATTTAGATTAGAGTAGAATTAGAGAAAATTTGTTTCTGAACCCCTGGCTCGAAAAAAATTTTGCGGTTAGGATAAAAATATACCTAACAGTCTTGCTTAGTTGAATATTATATTTAGGAATATACTTAATTTTAACTTTTGATCACGAGACCGCTACTTATAAATTTGTGCGGTTCGAAAGAGACTTGCTCTACAAACATGCCATGCATTTTAATAAGAGTTGTTGGGGGCACTATCACGATCCTATAAACATTTATTGAGCGATCTCAATCGAACCTTCAACATTTAGCCAGATTACAAATGGAACAATGCTCCTTAAATAAATTCAAAAACCTAATCCAAGAAAATTGTAATGTATGCGTTGGTACTTACTGCTTGGATCATGTCATATGTATTATCGATTATGTATTAGTAGCACACAACTTTCATTTCATGATGTCCCAAGCAAGCCTCATATTCATTGTTTCAGCCCCTTTAGGAGTGGCACGTACGTATAATAAGGCCATTTTCTTTTGTCTTAGAATCTACTCATCAACTCAAGACAGCCCCTTTTTGAAAATATTACAACACGTATATGCACGTTACACCAGTTATCCATAAGCTCGTTACAACCATATACTTTAATATTTATCATCAATATTTCACTCTCCTTGATTTGGTGGACTTGCTCTCTGACTGCTAATGGGTGTATAAATTTAATACATTAATCTTCATATAAAAAAAGTAAACAGATATCGATCGGCATATCGGCGTGTTTGAATTTCCACCACATCCTTCCTTATGTGTTGAAGTATATACAAAGCGAGTGCACTAAAAATGAACGAAAAAAAATATTTATTATCTTTAAAATAAAATAAAAATACTCTATATCCAAACCAAACCTTTGAGTGGTGCTGTTGAGATACCCGGCATATTCAAAAGTATGTGATCCGATTAGATAGGCTGACCCTGGGAAGAAAGAGATTATGGATAACATTACAATTTTTTTATGTCTCCGAACTTTTTATCATCTCAGCGAGATTAATATCTTAAACTCGCTCTTAAAGTAATCTATTATCATATAACCATAAGATGCTTGATTAGAGTGGGAAAAAGATTCAAGCGCAATATGTTAATCACAAACGTATAAGTATATATGAAGTATACTTTTTGTAAATTGAATGAGTGCAAATATCCAAGTTTAGCAAGCCTTCAAATTCAAGTTTTCCTCTTAAGTTATTACCAAAATGAAATTTGCCCAATTATCGGGTTTTGAGCCTTTTTTTCCTTATAAAGATGCAAATACTAAGAGATTTACACTTAACTATGAAATCACTTTCAGATGGGATTACTTGAAGTATATCACTAAATTAAGTGAGAAGAGCTTATCCGTATGGTAAGAACATGTTGGTGACATGATTAACGAATATATATGGCATGATCGATACAGTGCATGTGACCCGTTGAGCAAGTGTTACTAATTAACGTGTTTTTAAAGAAAGCGATATTTGCATTATTGTTTAGTAATTGTCTGTTGTACATGTCTTAAGACAGATCTTTGTATACCAACATTTGACTAATTGATCACGTGCTTAAGAGATCAGCAATACCATTATCAAATATTGTTTTCTTTTTGGGATTAACGTAATCCATTTAAACAAACAAATTTTCAGATAAATGAGGACATTTTGAAAAGAGACGTGATTGGAAGAGGGTGTGTAATTGGATTAAGAAGATGTTGCCCTTTCTTGGGAATTGGAGGGAAAGGAGGAGGGTCATTACTCATTAGCTAATTCAGAATTTAAAATTTGTTGGTTCTATTATATATAAATAGGATGAGAGAGTGTTTTCTAAACGCATCAATAAACCTGTTGTGTCTAGTCCAGATGTGCCAATGATGAGTGTTTAGCTCAAAGTCATCGTATACTTTACAAGCATAAAATAATTAAAATAAATCAAAGGTCAATCATAACAGATCATAATAAATCAAGGGATCAAGTGAAAGAATGAAAAGCAAGTATTTCGAATTAAGGAGAAATGTGTAAAGAGCTTTTATTGATAATATTGATTTGGTTTGCCTCTCCATGGAGAGGTTTAGAGCCTTACAATGGCGTTTCCCTTTCCTTAGGAACGGTGATGAAGAAGAAGAAGAAGTAGCAGCCCCCCTCCCCCTTTCTAGGATTCCTTCTTTTAGTATTTATAGTTGTGAGCTTTATGAGTTGGCGCTAAGTGGTCGTGACCACATTGAGGTTCCGTCCTTATGATGGTAGGTGGGCCGTAACCTTGATGATCGACTCAGGTGACCATTGGGTATCATGATTAATAAGTGGTCATACCACTTATTAATCAAGAGTTAGCTTAAGATGAAATTAATTTTATTAAGGGGCCGTATTCGGACCCATACAGTTAGTCCCTCCGCTTGTTCAGGTCGTGCCTTGGCCGAGCTCGATGAGCAGACTTCACCATATGCAGTTTGAGAAGTTCGAAAAGGGAGGCTGAATGCAGTTTCGGTCAAGACCGAATTCTCTTTAGCGATGATCTTTAACTTTAATACTGTTGACGGCCTTAATCGTTTTACACAATGGATATGGCCATAGCCCTAATACTGGGGACGCCCTTAGCCGTTTACATACTGGAGATGGCCATATCCTTAATATTTTGGACGCCCTTAGCCGTTTACATACTGGAGATGGCCATATCCTTAATATTGTGGACGGCCTTAGCCGTTTATATACTGGAGATGGTCATAGCCTCAATATTGTGGACGACCTTAGCCGTTTACATACTGGAGATGGCCATAGCCTCAATACTGTGGACAGCCTTAGCCGTTTACATACTGGAGATGGTAATAGCCTTAATATTGTGGATAGCCTTATCCGTTTACATACTGGAGATGGCCATAACCTAAATATTGTGGACGACCTTAGCCGTTTACATACTGGAGATGGTCATAGCCTTAATGTTGTAAATTGAATGATGTTTTCGCTGAGGCCGTGATAGCCTTGTGGGGTGTTGATATTATCTCGGTGTTACTGCGCCATCATCCGGAGGAGGTCGAATCGTCCCCCTTGGCGAAGGCGCTTAGCCTTTCAACTTATTTCGTATGGGGTCGAGCTTGATGGCATTTGAATATTTGTTTGTTTGAAGGCGTAGTCGCTGTCCTTGGCGAACGAGTTGTATGTTGCGCGGTCAAAGAGAGTACGGGCATGCTTGGTATGCGTTTGGCGACGACCAAAGTTTTGAAGGTGCACAGGACGTTCCCTCAGTGTTCGCAGGGCGTTTCAACCATTTCGAAAGTGAAACACCGATTGGTGACTGAAAAGCTGCTTAGTGGAGCCTGTCATAATAACACACGTTTTTTTGGACTGAACCATTTTGCGGTTGGTCATGTAGTTAATGATGGCTATTGGAATTCGTGAAAGCCATTTTTCTTGCCTATAAACAAGGGGTTGAGGTATTTATTTCTCACCTTTTCATTGTTTGTTTGAGTAAGATTTCTGAAAGGGCTCTCTCTCTTGTTAGTTCATTTTTGTCTTTGTTCTTTATTTGATACAATCCCCATCTTTTCCGTCGAATCTTGCTCTTTTCTCGTTTTCTAATCAACAATGGCAAGCAGTTCTTCCAAAAATATTTCTACGATGAATCTTCTGGTTAACCCTCCGGTGGTTGAAGGGACATCTTTGGTGGTAAGAGGTGCAGCTTTGGTGGATACCGAAGGGTGTTCGTTGACGAGATTCTATCTCTACTCGGGGGCCCGTGACTGACTTCACCACTGATGGTGGAGAGAATCCAGTGGATGAAGCCCCGCTAATGGAGAAAGTTTGCATAGCCAAACTTCGGGAACAATGGGGCATTGACGGCTATGTTGACATTGTTCTTGCTAGAAGCAAGGAGAGGGTCCACACTAACCGCAGAGGATATTGCGTCTTCTATGCCTATCCCTTCAAGTTGGGATTTAGGCTCCCGCTTCCGATGCTAGTAGTAGACTTTTGCCGATACTATCGGGTATGCCCTGGCCAGCTTACTACTTCTCTCTATAAGTTGCTTTCCATGTTTATCAAGTACGCGGAGTTGGCCGGTAGGGAGGTCACGATGCAACACGTACTTAGCCTTTACGCCCCCCAGAGGACCCACGACACGATGATTCGGGCGAGCCCTCGTGGGTCAGAGGGGCATGGCCGCCGAATTGGACAATGTGGTCAACCCTCGCCCTTTTGAGCACTTCTTCTATATCAGAACTAATCATTTAGTGGTTGTTAGAATATACGCTTAATGCTAGAGGGGGGGTGAATAGCGTTATAATAAAAACAATGTAAATTTGCGGAATTAAAATTGCAGGAGTAAAATAAGTGCGGTAAATAAATAAGTAAGGAGAGAACACACCGAACTTATACTGGTTCACCACAACGTGTGGTTAGTCCAGTCCCCGAGAGACTCTCTCGAGTTTTACACTAACTCCGTTAAGCTTACGGGTGCTTAACAAACCGTTACACTTGCTTGTAGATATACACTCTACAAGACTTCAACCTGCTCGAGGATACCTCACCTCAAGACTTCAAGCAAAGGAACTAAACTTTCCTTCTTACAACAAGGGATTAGAACTTCCCTTCAAGTGTATGCAAACACTTAGCACTCAAGACAAGACTCTCTTTATAGAGTAGATATGAGTAAAAACAATACGCTCAAGAACACAACAACTTATTCAAGAATTTGGCTCTCAAAAATTATGAAATAGATATGAAATGATGAGAGAAGAGTATGTAAGCTTTATGCAAGAATTATAATCAGTTGTTGTGTTTAAAAATGTGAATTAGAGGTGTATTTATAGTGCTCAAAGTCACCAAGACCATTGCTTAATTGCCAATCACTAATTGCTGATTTTGTGCTTGCATAATCGATTATATGATCTGCATAATCGATTATCTGCAGATCGTTCAAAGATCATATGCGGATTTTAAGCAGAATAATCGATTATTCAAGTTGCATAATCGATTATCTGTTAACATTCAAAAATCGGATGCAGATTCTGTGCAAGCATAATAGATTATTGCCTTGTGTGTAATCGATTATATTTCAGCGTTTTAAAAATACATTGGCAACGGTCAGTGAATAATCGATTATGCTATCTCGTATAATCGATTATTTTGTTGTTTTGAAAATCTGGTTTTACACTGTCTTAACATAATCGATTACAAGTGAGACATAATCGATTATATTGCTGTCTTGAGAAATTTCGGTTAACACTGTCTTAACATAATCGATTATAAGTAAGACATAATCGATTATATTGCTGTCTTGAAAATTTCGGTTAACACTGTCTTAACATAATAGATTATAGGAAATACATAATCGATTATTTATGTCCAGATTTGAAAAACATGTTTGAAAATCATTTTGGCTAAAATGAAAATGTTTGAAAATCATTTTGGTTTAACTCAACGATGCATGAAAATAATTGTACGAGAGAAGCCAAGACTTGAATAAGTTGTCGGATCAAGATCACACTATAAAGTGACTCATTTATAACTTTGTTGTTATTCTTGATCTTGCTCTTTGTTTCTCATGTTCTTGGACTTTGGCATATGTCAATGTTCCATGCGCGTCGGTTTGTCATTTATCAAAACCTACATAAATGAACACACGTTTAGTTTTAGCGACTTGAGAACGTGTTTCAACAATTTCCCCCTTTTTGATAATGGCAAACCAATATCGGGATATGCATAAGATAATTATAAGTTCCCCCATAAGTATAAGTTCCCCCTCAATTTATGAGTTCCCCCTCAATTTATGCCAATATGTATTAGTGTGCATAGCCCTTATTCTTCCCCCTTTTGACATTAGCAAAAATAATGAACTTTCATTAAAAATATTAAACATACATGAGAAAGCAAGAAAATAGACAGAATATAATTCAAACGATACATAAGAAAAATTATTCATTGTCATCATTAACATCCGGCTCGGCATCCGGCACTCCATCCGGAAGAACAATTTGGGCATATGGATAGTTGACATGATCAAAGTACCCATGAAGCTCATAAGTCAAAGGAGTGACGTTTTGATCAATACGAGTCACTGAGGTTGACAAAGAAGCAAGTTGGTCCGAAATGGTTTGAAGAGTAGGAGCTTGAGGACGACGTATTTGAGTAGGAGGAGGAGGAGGAGGATGTTCACCAATATTGGGAAATGAAGATTCTTGAATTTCCTAATGCTTTGTTGCCTTTTTGTGAGGACCGACGGAGGTGTCGATACCGGAGGCTTCAAAAACAGCCATTATGACAAAAGCATATGGGAGTGGCTTATCGTCCCCAATTGCATCATACATGTGAGTCATGACGAACTGGCACCAATTGATGCGAGCCCCGGTGATAATTGCATGCAAGCGTTTTGAATCCTCATGAGAGAGAGTGGTATGATTGAATTTGCGGGGTTTGAGAACTCGGGTGATGAAATAAAATATTAGACGATATTCTGGGAGCATGTGCATAATGGTTGAGCGACGATTCTCCGGACAGTCGCCAATACCAATTTGGTGAAAAAGAAGTTGTTCATCAAATAAAGCGTCTTCTTCTCTAGTGTAGAGAGAGATGTCTTCACCATTTTGTGGAAGGTTAGTGAGGAGTTGCAAGTTTTCCTCATTTACAAAAATTGGAACTCCATTGATGCTAGAGACAGGGTCACCATCTTCGTCCTTCTGTAGATTTGAATAGAAGGCACGGATTAGAGCAGGGTGAATGTAAGGAGTTTGAAGATATAGAAAGTCAATGAGTTGGCTTTGTATAAGAATATTTTCTGTTGATGGGGGTGCGCTATTTCGAAGATATCGAGTAGTTGAGAAATGAGGCGGAAGGATTTCTCGATTCTCAAATTTTTCAATGAATCTAAGAAGTTCGGGTTGAGTATCAAAACGCAAATAAGAGCCGTCTTTATAGTGGAAAACGGGTGGAGGAGCGGCGGAAGAGGAGGCAATATGTTTGCCGGAACGAGAGCGTTTAGAGAGCTTGCTTGCCATTAATATGAAGAAATAGGAGTTGTTTCAAAAGTTTGAAGGCTTTGGAAGATTGTTTGGAGCTAAGAGTGAGATTGAAGTGAAACAATTTGAAGGATGGATACCCTTATTTATAGACTTGAAGATTTGAGGGCATTTATTGAGTAAAAGCTACAGATTTGCCAAGCCAAACGTTCAAAAAACGGTAACAAAATTTTAAACACGGACCGTTGCTAATCGATTATGGAGGCTGAATAATCGATTATTGCCAATATTTTGAATTGTAGTCAGAGAAGAAATCGATTATGCGATAGGAGATAATCGATTATTTGAAGACAGAAGTATTATGAGGGTCCGGACTCGGGGAATAATCGATTTTGGTTAATATGATAATCGATTATTTCAGTCCAGTGATATGACGAAAAGCCGAGACGATAAAGGGTAATCGATTTTGCAGTACTAAATAATCGATTATTATAAGACCTGTAACACTGAATCCCAACTTAATCGATTAGTAATATATGATAATCGATTATTGCCAAATTCCTGCAAATCGAGATGCTATAAATAATCGATTGTTCTTAGTCAATAATCGATTATTTGTTACCAGTGCCCGAAAATTCCCCCTGTCTTTGCGGTGATACCTGCAAAAAATAATTAGGCGCCTCCGACGCTCAAGTCAGTAATTATTTGAAGAAAAATGCAATGCATGAATTAGATCATCGTGGAGTTAAGAATTCCGAGTTCACTACGAATGCGGAAAAAGGACTCTTTCTCTAAGGGCTTTGTGAAGATGTCGGCCAATTGATTTTTGGTTTCAACAAATTCAATTTCGACATCGCCCTTGAGAACGTGATCTCTTATAAAGTGATGTCTAATTTCTATGTGTTTCGTTCTTGAGTGAAAAACAGGGTTCTTCGTCAAGTTTATGGCGCTAGTATTATCACATCGAAGAGGGATATGATTGATACTAAGACCATAATCCGAGAGTTGTTGTTTCATCCAAAGGATTTGACCACAACAACTCCCCGCGGCTACATATTCAGCCTCGGTTGTGGATAATGCAACACTTACTTGTTTCTTGCTAAACCAAGAAACTAGAGAGTTACCGAGCAAATGGCAAGTGCCACTAGTGCTCTTGCGTTCCAATTTGCAACCCGCAAAATTGGAATCGGAATAGCCAATAAGTTGGCATGAAGAACCTTTGGATACCATAGTCCCACATTTATAGTTCCAGCAAGATACTTCATTGTCCGTTTTACCGCAGTTAGGTGCGACTCCTTTGGACATGATTGATATCGAGCGCATAAGCACACGCTAAACATGATGTCCGGTCTACTTGCAGTAAGATAAATAAGGGATCCGATCATACCTCTATACTTCTTTGTGTCTACTTCCTTACCTTTCTCATCTTTGTCAAAATGGTCGGATGTACTCATTGGAGTGTCCATTGCTTTGGCGTTGCTCATCTCAAAACGATTTAGCAACTCCTTGCAATATTTGGTTTTGCAAATGAAAGTTCCCTCTTTCATTTGTTTCACTTGCAACCCCAAGAAGAAGTTTAGCTCACCCATCATTGACATTTCGAATTCGCTAGTCATTAACTTAGAGAATTCCTCGCATAAAAAATCATTAGAAGCACCAAAAATAATAGCATCGACATAAATTTGAACTAATAGAATGGCATTGTTTTTATTTTTGATAAACAGTGTAGTGTCAACTTTCCCCCTTTCGAATTCATTGTCCAAAAGAAATTTGCTTAAGCGCTCGTACCAAGCCCGAGGAGCTTGCTTAAGTCCATATAGCGCTTTCTTAAGCTTGAGGACGTGATCGGGAGATTTAAAGTCTTCAAAGCCCGGGGGTTGTTCAACGTACACTTCCTCTTGAATAAACCCATTGAGGAAGGCACTTTTGACATCCATTTAAAATAATTTGAAATTCATAGATGATGAAAAGGCAAGTAATAAACGAATGGCTTCTAGGCGTGCAACGGGTGCATAGGTTTCTTCATAATCAATGCCTTCTTCTTGATTATATCCCTTAGCAACTAGCCTAGCTTTGTTTCTAGTGATTATACCATTTTCATCTAATTTATTCCGAAAAACCCATTTCGTACCAATTATGGTGTGATTATCGGGTCTTGGCACCAATTCCCAAACATCATTACGTTTGAATTGGTTAAGCTCCTCTTGCATTGCCAAGGTCCAATGCTCATCCCCAATTGCTTCAGAAATGGTTTTAGGTTCTATTTGTGAAACAAAAGCCATATGTCCTACAGTGTCTTTAAGAAGGTTTCGTGTACTTACCCCTTTCTCGATGTTGCCAATTACCTTGTCAAGAGGATGGTTTTTAGACGTCCTCCAAGCCTTAGGCATCATCGATTCTTCTTCTTGTGGTGGTACTTCTTCCGATGATTGTTCCATGACTTCATCTTGAACTTCCTTTGGATTCTCCTTTTGCACCTCGTCTTGAAGATTGATTTTGTTTAAAGCATCTGCAAGATCAACACAAGAATCCTTTCTCGCCAAGCGAGCATCATTTTCACAAAATACTACATGAGGAGATTCCTCAACAGTTTTGGTTCGATTATTGAAAACTCTATATGCTTTGCTACGCGATGAGTAACCAAGAAAAATTCCTTCATCAGATTTCGCGTCAAATTTTCCCAAGTTATCTTTTCCGTTGTTGTGAATAAAATATTTACAACCGAAGACTCTAAGATGGGAAAGATTTGGTTTCCTTCCCTTATAGAGTTCATAGGGAGTTTTTATGAGTATCGGTCTTATGACAGCTCTGTTTAAAACATAGCTTGCGGTACTCACGGCATCCGCCCAAAACTTTTTGGAAATCTTAGCCTCATCGAGCATGGTTCTAGCCATCTCTTCGAGACATCGATTTTTACGTTCCACCACTCCATTTTGTTGTGGTGTACGTGGAGCCGAGAAGGTATGTTCAATACCGAGTTCGTCACAAAAATCCGCAAAGATATTATGATCGAACTCTCCCCCATTATCACTTCTTATGGAAGTGACGATTGTGTTCTTTTCATTTTGAACACGTTTAAGAAAACTTTTAAAAGCATGAAAGGCATCACTTTTATGAGCAAGAAATAACGTCCATGTGAATCTAGAGTAGTCATCAACAATTACAAAAGCATAAAGATTTTCACCAAGACTTTCAACACGAGATGGTCCAAAAAGATCCATGTGTAGAAGTTGTAAGGGTCTAGTGGTTGAAACAACATTTTTGGATTTAAAAGAGGCTTTTGTTTGTTTCCCTTTTTGACATGAATCACAAATAGAATCTTTTTCAAATTTCATGTTTGGAAGACCAATTACTAAATCTTGTGAAACTAGTTTGTTTAAAAGATTCATATTTACATGAGCTACTCTACGATGCCATAACCACATGTCGTCTTCTTTACTCATAAGGCAAATTACAAAACTTGATGAAGAATTTTCAAGATCAACCATATAGATATTATCCATTCTAATACCACGAAGAATAATTTTTGAAATCACTACGACGGATAACTAAGCATTCTTCGGAGTCAAACAATACAAGATTTCACTTGTCACATAATTGACTTATGCTCAAGAGATTATGTTTAAGACCTTTAACTAGCAAAATATGCTTAATGGAGGAGGATTCGTCCTTACCGATCGATCCAATGCCGATAATCTTTCCTTTGTTATTGTCTCCAAAAATAACATTTCCTCCTTCCGTGGGTTTTAGTTGAAAGAATTTTGATGCATCCCCGGTCATATGTTTGGAGCATCCACTATCAAGGTACCAAAGTACACTTGTTCCCTTCAAACACACCTACAAAACAAATTAATGAGATTTTGGTACCCAAGCCATTTTGGGTCCTTGTGTGTTAGGTGCAAAATATTGGTGTGATTGTCCTGCAGTGAAATGTCTATGTCTAGTGAAGCACGCGGGAGCAATATGTCCAATTTTATTGCAATAATGACAAATGACATTCGGATTGTGCATTCTTCTAGGATGATAATAATTTGGGGGTCTAAATTTATTCACTCTATTTTTAGGAACATAGTTTTGATGTACGAAAATCTTGTCTAGGTGGTCTATACATGCCAACATTTCTTCTAGCATTCACTCTATTTTTAGGAATATAGTTTTGATGTGGTTTTCGAAAATCTTGTCTAGGTGGTCTATACATTCCAATATTTCTTCTAGCATTTGTTCTAGGATGAGTTGCAATTCTAGGATTAAAATTTCTAGGTTGAGTGTTGACATTTATTTTGTTTTGCCTAAGTTGAGTCTTAGGTGGTTTAGGAATGGACTCAACTTTTTCTTTTGGCTCGTGTTTAAAGCCTATACCGTGCTTAGTGGATTTCAAATTTACAAGCACTTCATTGAGATTTTTGTGTGAAGAATTGAATTTGTGCAAAGTGCTTCTAAGACTTTCTACTTCTTCCTTTAGAGATTTGCAAGAAGTACAATCCTTATTTGAGCTTTCGGGTTTATCGGGCTTCTTTTGACATAAAACTTGTTTTCCTCTTTTAATTTCTCATTTTCAAGAGTTAGTTTTTCAAAATCCTTTTCTTTTGAAGAAAATTGTTTTCTTAAATCTTTTATAGATTTAGAAGCGCTAATAAACTCTTTATACAACTCATCAAATGCATCTTGCATTTCTTCTAAAGTGAAATAGTTCTTAGAAGTAGTACGTACCTCATTTTGAGTTTCTTCGTGTGCCATAAGACACAAGTTTGCGGTCTCGTTTCCTTCTCCATCACTTGATTCGTCTCCGGAGTCGCCTCCCCAAGAGATGTATGCTCTTTGTTTCTTGACGGGTTTCTTCTCCTTTTTGGTATTTGGACAATTTGATTTGATGTGCCCGATTTCTCCGTATCCATAGCACTTTAATTGGTCTCCTTGTCACTTACCTTTTCGTTCATACTCCTTTCGCATGAACTTGTGAAATTTCTTAATAACGAGTCCGAACTCGTTATCTTCGTCGCTTGAATCCTCATCATTTTGAGGTTGAGCCGTGCTTTCCTTGAGGGCGATTCTTCGCTTCCTTTGATCATCAAAAGGAGGGTTAAGAATAGTAGATTCATAGGTTTTGAGATTACCTCTAAGCCCGTCGATTGTGACATTTGTAATGCCGATTGACTCTTGAATAGTGTCGGCTTTGGAGCGCCATTCCGGAGTGAGACTTCGAAGAATTTTACGGACAAGCTCCCTATCCGTGAAAGTCTTCTTGAGAGCATGAAGATCATTAACGATTTTTGAAAATCGTTCGAACATATCGTCTATCTTCTAGCTTTCCTTCATATGAAAAAGTTCATATTCGTGGGTTAGAAAATCTATTTTAGCTTCTCTTACCTGGTCCGTACCTTCGTAGGTGATCTCCAATTTATCCCACATTTGCTTAGCCGTGGTGCAACATGATATTTTCCGATAATCATCGGGATTACAGCACAAAATAGCATGTTGATGGTCTTTGCATTATATTCCACCTTTCTGATATCGTCCATATCGTATTCGTCTTCCGACATTGGGACGAGTTCATCTCCAACCTTTTTAGTTGGAAGTTGTTCTCCATTCTTTATGATTTTCCACAATTGGAAGTTGTTTGATTGAATGAAAATCCTCATCCTCTCCTTCCAATAAGTGTAATTGGTGCCATCAAAGAGTGGTGGCCTTGTGAAGCATTATCCTTCACCTAGTCCTGCATTAACGTTACGAGTAGAAGTCATGGATTGTTTCTCTCAAACTGTTAAGTCTTTCAGAGAGTTAGGCTCTGATACCAATTGTTAGAATATACGCTTAACGCTAGAGGGGGGGTGAATAGCATTATAATAAAAAACAATGTAAATTTGCGGAATTAAAATTGCAGGAGTAAAATAAGTGCGGTAAATAAATAAGTAAGGAGAGAACACACCGAACTTATATTGGTTCACCACAACGTGTGGTTAGTCCAGTCCCCGAGAGATTCTCTCGAGTTTTACACTAACTCCGTTAAGCTTACGAGTGCTTAACAAACCGTTACACTTGCTTGTTGATATACACTCTACAAGACTTCAACCTGCTCGAGGATACCTCACCTCAAGACTTCAAACCAAGGAACTAAACTTTCCTTCTTACAACAAGGGATTAGAACTTCCCTTTAAGTGTATGCAAACACTTAGCACTCAAGACAAGACTCTCTTTATAGAGTAAATATGAGTAAAAACAATACGCTCAAGAACACAACAACTTATTCAAGAATTTGGCTCCCAAAATTATGAAATAGATATGAAATGATGAGAGAAGAGTATGTAAGCTTTATGCAAGAATTATAATCAGTTGTTGTGTTTAAAAACGTGAATTAGAGGTGTATTTATAGTGCTCAAAGTCACCAAGACCGTTGCTTAATTGCCAATCACTAATTGCTGATTTTGTGCTTGCATAATCGATTATATGATCTGCATAATCGATTATCTGCAGATCGTTCAAAGATCATATGCGGATTTTAAGCAGAATAATCGATTATTCAAGTTGCATAATCGATTATCTGTTAACATTCAAAAATCGGATGCAGATTCTGTGCAAGCATAATCGATTATTGCCTTGTGTGTAATCGATTATATTTCAACGTTTTAAAAATACTTTGGCAACGGTCAGTGAATAATCGATTATGCTATCTCGTATAATCGATTATTTTGTTGTTTTGAAAATCCGGTTTTACACTGTCTTATCATAATCGATTACAAGTGAGACATAATCGATTATATTGCTGTCTTGAAAAATTTCGGTTAACATTGTCTTAACATAATCGATTATAAGTAAGACATAATCGATTATATTGCTGTCTTGAAAATTTCGGTTAACACTGTCTTAGCATAATCGATTATAAGAAATACATAATCGATTATTTATGTCCAGATTTGAAAAACATGTTTGAAAATCATTTTGGCTAAAATGAAAATGTTTGAAAATCATTTTGGTTTAACTCAATGATGCATGAAAATGATTTTACGGGAGAAGCCAAGACTTGAATAAGTTGTCGGATCAAGATCACACTATAAAGTGACTCATTTATAACTTTGTTGTTATTCTTGATCTTGCTCTTTGTTTCTCATGTTCTTGGACTTTGGCATATGTCAATGTTCCATGCGCGTCGGTTTGTCATTTATCAAAACCTACAGAAATGAACACACGTTTAGTTTTAGCGACTTGAGAACGTGTTTCAGCAGTGGTGTCCCTTCCTGGGTTCCCATAGTCTAGGAACAATGCACGTAAGTTTTTTAATCATCGAATTCTCTTTTTTCCCCTCCTTACGTCTTATGCTCGTAAGCGTTAACTTGTGTTGATTGTGTAGCCGACAGATCGATGCTGGCTCCGCTGCCTGGGATACGTGAGTGGCTTGAGGTCGTGCTTCCGCATACAGCGGGAATACGCACGTGGACGTCTTTCTGGGAGAGGCATGGTTGTAGGCCTGCAAATGGTGAGGATTTGACTTCTCCTTCTATTTCATTCTTGTTTCCAACTCTGTTTACCGACTTTGTGTATTTTTTTTTATCAAGGAGGGCACGCCGCATCAGGGCTCCTCAGCTAGCCTTCCATCGGGCGGGTGCGACTGCTCGTCTTGAAGCACCGGTACTGCACCAAGTACCGAGGGCGTTGTCAGTTGAATCTTCAGCAGCACGGGTACCGCACCTAGTACAGAGGGCATCTTCGGTTGAATTTCAGCAGCACCTTCCCCAGTACAGATCGTACCTCGGACCGAGGGGCCGTCGGGGGTGGTGCGTCCTAGGGCAAAGTCGCCCTCAAATGAGGCGGAGGAGGAAGAGGAAAGGTCGTTGGTCAGGCGGAGGGTTACATTCATGCCGGCTCCTCCTGTGGTGATAAATTTGGACTCTCCCTGGTCGGATGCGGAGAGGAGTGTGGCTGCAGTGCCCACCCTTGAGGGTGGACAAACAGTATGGGTTGCCCCGTTTGACTCAGGCCATGATGATATTGTCGCTTCGACGACCCAATTGATTGCTCCAGTCGCTGAGATGGGAGGTAGTTCCTCAGCGGCTGTTTTTGTTGGAGAATCTAGCGCTCCTTTGGCGGCTGCGGCAGAAGGCTGTGTTCCGTCAGCGGCAGAAGGAGGAAGGGCGTTGCACGAGGTGAATATGAGTCTGACTCTGACTTGGACCCAAAGGACGTTCGTTTGTTACTCTAAGGCTTCACCAACTCGACGGTGTGTGCGGAGAGGCGACTTCGCTACATCGAGATTCCCACGGAGCAAAACTTGTTGCTTCAAGGGAACAACTTAGTGCCACTGTTCTAGGTGTTATGCTCAGAGGCGGAAAATGCATAGTTGAGGGACGTTACAGACGTTGAATTTACAAACTAGGTGACTGTGATGGGCCTGAGGGTACGTGTGATTACCTTCTTCTGATTTTTTCTTGCCTTAGTTTATTTTTACTTTAAATTTTGTCTTTGTTTTGCAGTCTTATTTATTGGAGATTAATGGCATCCGTGGGTGAATAGCGTTATAATTAAAATTAGCGTAAACTTGCAGAATTTAAAATTTGCAGGAAATAAATAAGTGCGATAAATAAGAAAGAACACACCGAAGTATTCTGGTTCACCACAACCCGTGGCTAGTCCAGTCCCCGAGAGACTCTCTCGAGATTTCCACTAACTTGTCAAGCTTCCGGGTGCTTAACAAACCTTTACAACTTGAGGACACAAGCCTCAACACCTTTGCTCGGAGATACAACACTCCAAGACTTCAACCAAAGGAAACACAAGTTCCTTCACAACTAGAGGACACAAGCCTCAACTACCTTTGCTCGGAGATACAACACTCCAAGACTTCAACCAAGGAAACACAAGTTCCTTCACAACTTGAGGACACAAGCCTCAACTACCTTTGCTCGGAGATACAACACTCCAAGACTTCAACCAAGGAAACATAAGTTCCTTCTTACAACAAGAGAATAACAATTCTCTTCAAGTGTACAAAATACTAAGCACTCAAACAAGACACTCCTTAATGAGTAGATATGAGTAAAAGAATACGCTCAAGATCGCAACAACTTTCGACAAGAGTTTGGCTCTCAAAAACTTATGTAATGAAAACAAAATGATAAGCAATTGAATATGCAAGCTTATAGCAATTATATGATCAGTTGTTGTGTGTTGTTGTTGTCAAAACACTGAAATGAAGCTGTATTTATAGTTGAAAAACTTGGCATTACCGTTGCCTAATTGCCAATTAAGAGTTGCTGATTTTACTGTGTGACAATCGATTGTCAAGAAGCCACAATCGATTGTTTGCCAATCGTTCCAAAAATCAATCCCAGATTTTACGCTTAACAATCGATTATCCAAGATCAACAATCGATTATTGGCAACGTTCAAAAAATCATTTCCAGATTTTACGTAAAACAATCGATTGTACAAAATCAATAATCGATTATTCAGCAACGTTCAAAAAATCCTTTCCAGATTTTAATTTCAACGCGATTATACAAAATCAATAATTGATTATTCAGCAACGTTCAAAAAATCCTTTCCAGATTTTAATTTTAACAATCAATTATACAAAATCAATAATCGATTACCTGACGGTATTTGAAAACTTTACGACAACGGTCAGCTTCACAATCGATTGTGCAATGTTAACAATCGATTATTTATCAGTCTTGAAAAATCAATTTAGACACTGCCTCGTGACAATCGATTGTTATATACTCACAATCGATTATTTAAACTTTGAAAAAGTCTGGAAGACACTGCCTCAACACAATCGATTGTCATATGTTCACAATCGATTATTTTGTGACTTTGAAAAATCTGATGGACACTGTCTCTTCACAATCGATTGTCATTAACTTCACAATCGATTATTTTGAGCGTTGAAAAACTTTGATGGACACTGCCTCATCACAATCGATTGTCATAAGGTTCACAATCGATTGTCATGCAGATTTGAAAAATCTGATGCTCACTGCCTTAACACAATCGATTGTCATTAGTTCACAATCGATTGTCATGCAGTCTTGGCTTAACATAATCGATTATCATAAGTACATAATCGATTATCTTAGTCCAGATTTTAGAGGCATGTTTAAAAATCATTTTGACTAAAGTAAATATGCATGATTTAAAATCATTTAGCATTAAATTAAATATGCATGATTTTGTAAAAATAATTTTACGAGAGAAGCCATGTCATGAGTCAAGTTGTCGGATCAAGATCACAGTTAAGAACGACTCATGTAAAACAATGAAACTTGGTCTTGAGCTTGAATCTCGTTGTATATCAATTGTGCGCTTGTACTTGAACTTCGTCATATATCAATTTGCGCATCGTTTGTCATTCATCAAAACCTACACATATAAACACACGTTTAGTATAATGCCTTGAGAACGTGTTTCCAATAATTTTCCCCTTTTTGATAATGGCAAACTTTAAGCGGGATATGCATATTAAGCAATTCATAATGACGATTCAAGACAAGAAAAGATATGCAACAAGTATGCAATTTGTTCCCCTCAATATATAAATTCCCCCTCAATTTAAGCTAATAAATATTGAGAGTGCATACCCGTTATCTTCCCCCTTTTGCCATTAGCAAAAAAAATATAGATTAATAAAAAACTTGTTTATTTATTAAAAAAACGGTTACATAACGAGAACATAGAACAATAAAATAGAAAAACAAATAAAGAAATTATTCATCATCATTTCCCGCCTCATCATCCGGCACTGCTTCATAGGGAACAAGACCGGCATATGGATAATGAACATGGTCAAAATATCCATGGATCTCATGTGTCAATTGACCGACAGAGGTGGTCAATGAAGCAATTTGGTCAGAAATGGATTGAAGAGAAGGTTCTTGAGGCTGACGCGACCGACGAGTTGGAAGAGGAGCAGGAGCTACATGATCGCCGTCATGGGGAAAGGAGGATTCTGAAATTTCCCACTTCTTGGTGCTCTTTTTGAGAGGGCCGATGGAAATGTTGAATCCGGAAGCTTCAAGAAAATTCATAATAAGGAGGGCATAGGGAAGAGGTCTATCATCTCTGATGGCGTCACGCATGTGAATCTTGACGAACTTACACCAATTGATGTGAGCTCCGGTTATATTGCATGCATGAGCTTAGCGTCTTCTCGGGAAAGAGTGGTGTGATTATGCTTCCGAGGTTTGAGGACTCGGGTGATGAAATAGAAAATCAAACGATACTCGGGGAGCATTCCCGTGATAGTAGGACGCCGAGTGGATAGATTAGGATCATAAGATGTAATACCTATTTGGTTTAGGAGAGCTTTCTCATCAAATAAGGCGCCGGCCTCTCTAATGTAGCGAGTAATGTTTTCGCCACTTCGAGGAAGACGGGCAATGGAATGAAGGTTTCCATCGGATAAAAGAATTTGAACACCATTAATATTTGTCACAAGCTCACCATCATTATCCTCATGAAGGTTTGAATAAAACGCTTGAATCAATGGAGGATTAATATAAGGGTAGGTAAGATATAAAAAGTCAAGAAGTTGACATTCTTTAAGCATGTTGGCAGCAAGGGTGTATGACTCAAGATACTTGCTTGTTGAAAAGCAGGGAGGAAAAATGTCGCGCTTTTCAAATTTTGTCAAAAACCGAGTAAGCTCGGTGTCAGAATTAAATTGTAAAATGGACCCATCTTGATAAGGGTAATTTGGGGGAGGTGGGGCAGCAGAGGAGGATGCACCATGCCTAGCTGAACGGGAACGTTTAGAGTGACGGCCCGACATTTTTAATAGGAGGTAATGAGCTTTGCAAGAAAACTTAAAAGAGTTTTGATAGTTTGAGAGCTAGAATTGATGCTTGAGTGAATAAAAATGAAGACATATGATGCCTATTTATAATGGGAAGAATGGCATTTCATTTATGATGAAAATCTGCAGAAATTTATGAGCCAAAACAGTCAGAAACGGTAAAAATAAATTGTACTGACCGTTAGACAATTGATTATTGGAATGAAATAATCGATTGTTATGAAGATTTGACTGAATCTCGGAACTGACACAAATCGATTGCAGGACCAAACGGTAACAAATTTTTGAATTACTAACATGAAATAATCGATTGTCAAATTATGGTAATCGATTGTTGTGACACAGTGTGCACGGTGATTTTTTGACTCGGAAAATAATCGATTATATATATATGAAACAATCGATTGTTTTAGAAAAGCAGTACTGAATGGCTGAGACGGTAATCGATTAAACAGTTAAAAATTGATTATTAAACAAAACTGCATAATAAGCATAAACCATAAATAATCGATTAGTGATACTTGCTAATCAATTTTCTGCATAGTAAAATAATCGATTATTTGCTGTAACAATCGATTGTTCTGTGCCATATCTTTATAATTCCCCCTACCTTTAGGGCGATACCTGCAAAAGGAAATACGCCTCTCCGACGCTCAAATCAGTAATATTCAATATATAAAAGCAACCTAAAAAGTATGCACTTAGATCAACGCTTATCCGCATTAGACACTTCATTTGGACATGATTTATATTTAGCACATCAATAAACGTTAAATATTATATCAAGTCTACTGGCAATAAGGTAAAGTAAGGAACGATCATACCTCTGTAATTCTTGGTATTGCTCTTCTTACCTTTCACTTTTCTGGAACGATGGTCTTATAAATTCATTGAGGTGATCATTGCTTTGGTGTTGCTCTTTTCAATATTGATTCAGCAATTTCTTGCAATAGTTAGTTTGACAAGTGAAAGTTCCCACTTTCATTTGCTTAACTTGCAGCTCCGAGAGGAAATTTCGCTTGTCCATCATGGACATCTCAAATGAAATTTTAGAGACTCCTTGCATAAAACTCATTAGTTGCTCAAAAAATAATACAATATCATTTTCAACATGTTTTGGAATGCAAAATATTAATAGCATAAAAGTTGTCAACATAATTTTGAAGAATGATATTACCAATATGGAAGGTTGTTTTGAAGTACAACAATAATGTCATCAAGATAAAATTCATGCTATCTATTCCTCCTTTATGAGAAGTTCCCCCTCAAATAAGGCGAACTAGAATGTAAGGACATTCCCCCTTACTTGAAGCATATCCCCTAAACACTCTCTCTTTTTCGACATTTCCAAAAAGTCAAAATGAGATAGGAAAGACAACAAGGAGTATGCACTATGAAGATTGCTGGAATCTTATCAAAACATACCAACAAACCATAGATATACCAATTGTTATAAAATAGTGATAAAATCATTTGTTGGCAAACATAACAAATGTATCAAATGTTATTTTATTAACAGTGATAAAAAAGGTTATTTTTAGAAAAAAACATATCAAACATTAATATATAACAAGTCAATCAAAGGTCGAATATACCAACCATTATTCAGACCAAAAGATACATTCATCAAGAGTCGATTTTAAACAGAAATACTTCTATCAACTGTTAAAAGCATGAATCATTTCTTTCAGGAATATATCAATTATTTTTTCAAACCAAAAATAACATTTATCAAAAACATGAGTGAAAATTTTTTTTTTGACAAAAATATGCTAACAGTTGATACACACCAAAGGAAATAATTTAGTTCTCTGGTATATACTCACATTTATTTAAACCACAAATAACAGTTATCAAATCACAAATGAAATGTTTTTATTAGAAGCAGGCTAATATACCAATTGTTGTTTAACAACGAATTTTCAACATATGCATCAAGGATAATTGATATTAATTATTAACAAGGATGTCTCAACACATATCAACTATTATGATTAAGCACATCAAAAAAAATTTAACAATATAAGGCCAAATTAACAACACATATGTTAATATCGGTTGCTTGCATATTTTATCAATTCGGTTTTTGTCAAAAAGGATAACTAACCGAAATTCCCCCTTGATGCGATAAGGTATTGTGCTTGGTGCATCTACTACAATATTGTAGCCTTCAAGCACACCTGCAAAAGAGATTAATGATCTTTTGGTACCCATGCCATTTTGGGTCCTTGGGGGTTAGGCATATCATAGTGATGCAATTGAGTGATATGTCTATGTCGTGTAAAACAAGCAGGAGCAATATGACCAATTCGTCTACAATAATGACAGGTCACGTTAGGATTATGCATCCTTCTAGGTTCATAGTAATTGGACGGCCGAAAATTGTTTACTCTATTTTCGACACTATGACTATTGCGCATTTCATGAAAATTATTTCTCCTACTATTTGTTCTAGGATGTACAGCATTTCTAGAATAATTATTTCTAGGTTGGAAGTCATTTCTAGGTGTTCTAAAAGGTTCGAAATTCCTTCTAGTGTTTGGCCTAGAATATGCATCATTTCTAGGGTAGTTATTTCTAGGTGGAAAGTCGTTTCTAGGTCTCCTAAAATGTTCAACATTCCTTCTAGTATTTGGTCTAGCATGCATATTAGTTCTAGGATTGCTATTTCTAGGATGAGCATTTGTTTTATTAATCCTAGGTTGAGCCTTAGGTGGTTGTGGTTTGGCTTCAACCTTTTCTTTAGGCTCATTCTTAAAACCTATGCCATGCTTGGTTGACTTCAAACTAACAAGAACCTCATTCAAATTTTTGTGAGAAGAATTAAACTTATCTAAGGCGCCCTTAAGTCTATCTACCTCATTTTTGAGATGCATGCAAGATGTACAATTTTTAATAGAACTTTCGGGCTTGTTGGCGCTTTTCTTTCCGAAAAAATTGTTTTCCTCTTTCAACTTCTCATTTTCTAATAACAGTTTTTCCAAATCATTTTCTTTCAATGAGAGTTGTTTTTGAAAATCTGTTTCTTGCAATGAAAGAGTTTTCTGCAAATCTTTAATGGTCTTGGAAGCATTAACAAACTCACTATATAATTTATTATAAGCATTTTGCATTTCTTCAAGTGAGTGAGAGTTAGACGTACTTACCTCTTCTTCTTCGTTTGCCATGAGACATCGGCGAGTCGATTCACCACATGAGCTGTCCTCTTTTTGAGGTGTGCTTTCATACATTTCCTCAAGCTTATCCCACATTTCTTTGGCAGATTTGTAGTGGGAAATTTTCTGATAATCTTCCTGATTCAAGCCGATATACAACATATTTATTGCCTTAGTGTTGTATTCACTTACCTTGGCTTTCCCAACTTTTGTCGTCATCTGTTCACCATGCTTGATGATTTGCCATAGATAAAAGTTGTTGGCTGTGATGAAAATTCTCATCCGATCTTTCCAATATGTGTAATTGCTTCCATCAAATATTGGCGGCAACAAGTTAAAGTGACCTTCACCTATTCCTGCAAAAGAATCACGAGTAGAAGCCATGGAAGTTTCTCTCAAACTGTTAAGTCTTCAGAGAGTTGGGCTCTAATACCAATTGTTAGATAATACGCTTAACGCTAGAGGGGGGGGTGAATAGCGTTATAATAAAAATTAGCATAAACTTGCGGAATTTAAAATTTGCAGGAACTAAATAAGTGCGATAAATAAGAAAGAACACACCGAAGTATTCTGGTTCACCACAACCCGTGGCTAGTCCAGTCCCCGAGAGACTCTCTCGAGATTTCCACTAACTTGTCAAGCTTCCGGGTGCTTAACAAACCTTTACAACTTGAGGACACAAGCCTCAACACCTTTGCTCGGAGATACAACACTCCAAGACTTCAACCAAAGGAAACACAAGTTCCTTCACAACTTGAGGACACAAGCCTCAACTACCTTTGCTTGGAGATACAACACTCCAAGACTTCAACCAAGGAAACACAAGTTCCTTCACAACTTGAGGACACAAGCCTCAACTACCTTTGCTCGAAGATACAACACTCCAAGACTTCAACCAAGGAAACACAAGTTCCTTCTTACAACAAGAGAATAACAATTCTCTTCAAGTGTACAAAACACTAAGCACTCAAACAAGACACTCCTTAATGAGTAGATATGAGTAAAAGAATACGCTCAAGATCGCAACAACTTTCGACAAGAGTTTGGCTCTCAAAAACTTATGTAATGAATATAAAATGATAAGCAATTGAGTATGCAAGCTTATAGCAATTATATGATCAGTTGTTGTGTGTTGTTGTTGTCAAAACACTGAAATGAAGCTGTATTTGTAGTTGAAAAACTTGGCATTACCGTTGCCTAATTGCCAATTAAGAGTTGCTGATTTTACTGTGTGACAATCGATTGTCAAGAAGCCACAATCGATTGTTTGCCAATCATCCCAAAAATCAATCCCAGATTTTACGCTTAACAATCGATTATCCAAGATCAACAATCGATTATTGGCAACGTTCAAAAAATCATTTCCAAATTTTACGTAAAACAATCGATTGTACAAAATCAATAATCTATTATTCAGCAACGTTCAAAAAATCCTTTCCAGATTTTAATTTCAACAATCGATTATACAAAATCAATAATCGATTATTCAGCAACGTTCAAAAAATCATTTCCAGATTTAATTTCAACAATCGATTATACAAAATCAATAATCGATTACCTGACGGTATTTGAAAACTTTACGACAACGGTCAGCTTCACAATCGATTGTGCAATGTTAACAATCGATTATTTATCAGTCTTGAAAAATCAATTTAGACACTGCCTCGTGACAATCGATTGTTATATACTCACAATCGATTATTTAATAACTTTGAAAAAGTCTGGAAGACACTGCCTCAACACAATCGATTATCATATGTTCACAATCGATTATTTTGTGACTTTGAAAAATCTGATGGACACTGTCTCTTCACAATCGATTGTCATTAACTTCACAATCGATTATTTTGAGCATTGAAAAACTTTGATGGACACTGCCTCATCACAATCGATTGTCATAAGGTTCACAATCGATTGTCATGCAGATTTGAAAAATCTGATGCTCACTGCCTTAACACAATCGATTGTCATTAGTTCACAATCGATTGTCATGCAGTCTTGGCTTAACATAATCGATTATCATAAGTACATAATCGATTATCTTAGTCCAGATTTTAGAGGCATGTTTAAAAATCATTTTGACTAAAGTAAATATGCATGATTTAAAATCATTTAGCATTAAATTAAATATGCATGATTTTGTAAAAATAATTTTACGAGAGAAGCCATGTCATGAGTCAAGTTGTCGAATCAAGATCACAGTTAAGAACGACTCACGTAAAACTATGAAACTTGGTCTTGAGCTTGAATCTCGTTGTATATCAATTGTGCGCTTGTACTTGAACTTCGTCATATATCAATTTGCGCATCGTTTGTCATTCATCAAAACCTACACATATAAACACACATTTAGTATAATGCCTTGAGAACGTATTTCCAACAAAGCCAACGTCCGCATGAGGATCTTTTTGCGGGCGTTGGAGAAGTACCGCCTCTACCGAGATCGGTGTCCAAGATAAACGAGCACCTGAGGAACGACCCCTGTAGTCGGGCCTTGGTCAAGGAGCTCGTGAGGCGAGAGCTTCAAATGAAACACACACTTGATAGGATACGTGCCCTCGAGGAGCAGTTTCGTTAGAAAGATGAGGAGATCGAGGCTGAAAGGAGGGCTGCAGTTGAGAGGGAGCACCAGAATCAGGCTATGTCTTTTTTCTTTTATTCGTACTGATCGACCCTGGCCGAGTGTGAGTGGGCGTTACTCGTACATGACTATGTAAATATATATAAGCTTACTTTTTCCATTGCTGGTATTGTGCTAATTTTATGTCTTCCCTTCTTTTCCTTTAGATTTTTCTATTACATGTGTTCAATGGGTGATTTGCCTTAGAGTACGACTCTGGTAGGCGTGTTGATTTTCGGTTGTTAACGGTCTTGCTTCTTTGACTCGGTGTGGGCTAGTTATAACTGTTATTTGGCTATAGCGGCACTTAGCCTTAGTCCCAGTTCGGGCACGATCGAACTACCGACCGTGATGGTAAACATGCGGCCTTGTAGTTTGAACGGGGCCAAACGTTACGTGGCCCCAATCGTAGGGAGTACTTACTTGAATGGCGAGGGTGCTTGACCTGCGCCATTATTTGTTGTAGGCCAGGTTTTACCGAGTTCGATGAGGAAGGCGTTGGCCTGAGACGTTAGATTCAAGGGCGAAAGCGTCTAGCCTCATGGCCGGAGCGAGCTCAAACTCATTGGATTTGTTGGTGAAGCTTCATGGCCTGAGTCTTGGTTCAACTTGTAGTTGAAATTTTTATTTTTGATGGCGAAGGCACATATCCTGAGTCCCATTTCAACTTGTAGTTGAACTTGTAATTTTTGATGGTAAAGGCGCATAGCCTGAGTCCCAGTTCAACTTGTAGTTGAACTTGTAATTTTTTATGGCGAATGCGCATAGCCTGTCCCAGTTCAACTTGTAGCTGAACTTGTAATTTTGATGGCGAAGGCGCATAGCGTGAGTCTAGTTCAACTTTTAGTTGAACTTGTAATTTTTGATAGCGAAGGCGCATCGCCTGTCTTGGTTCAACCGTAGTTGATATTGTAATTTTTGATGGCGAAGGCACATAGCCTGAGTCCTAGTTCAACTTGTAGTTGAACTTGTAATTTTTGATGGCGAAGGCGCATAGCCTGAGTCCCAGTTCAACTTGTAGTTGAACTTGAATTTTTGATAGCGAAGGCGCATAGACTGTCTTGGTTCAACCGTAGTTGATCTTGTAATTTTTTATAACGAAGGCGTATAGCCTGAGTCCCAGTTCAACTTGTAGTTGAACTTGTAATTTTTGATGGCGAAGGCGCATAACCTGAGTCCCAGTTCAACTTGAAGTTGAACTTGTAATTTTTTATGGCGAAGGTGCATAGCCTGAGTCCCAATTCAACTTGTAGTGTAACTTGTAATTTTTGATGACGAAGGCGCATAGCCTGTCTTGGTTCAACCGTAGTTTATCTTGTAATTTTTGATGGCGAAGGCGCATAGCCTGTCTTGGTTCAATCGTAGCTGATCTTGTAATTTTTTATTTGGCGAAGGCGCATATCCTGAGTCCCAGTTCAACTTGTAATTTTTGATGGGGAAAGCGCATAACCTGAGTCCTAGTTCAACTTGTATTTGAACTTGTAACTTTTGATGGAGAAGGCGCATAGCATTTCTTGGTTTAACTGTAGTTGATCTTGTAATTTTTTATGGCGAAGGCGCATTAGCCTGTCTTGGTTCAACCGTAGTTGATCTTACTGGCCGGAGGCATATATCTTGGATCTTGTTATATCGATTTTTAAGAGTTGAAGCTCTGTTTTGATTCGATCTTGAGCAGTTCACGCGCTATCTTCCCAATCGGGGTATGTAGGCTGGCTTGAGTAAATTTTTGGTTTGAGATATCTTCATGCCGATTTCCGGCTGGATCCCGTATCAGGGATGCGGGAGATGCCTTACGGGGATCCTCCTTCGGTGGGGAGGGGGATGCTTCTTCTTCTTGCTTGCACTATCCGGGAGAGGAGTTACAGATGAGTTGGATCTTGGCTCAGGATCTTCGAGTTCCCTTTGTCCGATATACCGCTTTAGCTTGTTTGAGCTGGGTTGTTCTTTCCCTTTGGTCCGGGGAAGAACTACGCGATTCTGCTATGAAATCCCCACAGACGGCGCCAAATTATTTAGCTCAAAGTCATCATATACTTTACAAGCATAAAACAATCAAAATAAATCAAGGGTCAATCATAGAAGATCGTAATAAATCAAGGGACCAAGTGAAAGAAACGAAAAGCAGGTGTTTCGAATTAAGGAGAAATGTGTAAAGAGATTTTATTGATAATATTGATTTTGTCTGCCTCTCCATGGAGAGGTTTAGAGCCTTACAATGACGTTTCCCTTTCCTTGGGAACAGTGATGAAGAAGAAGTAGTAGCAGCCCCCCCTTCCCCCTTCTATGGTTCCTTCTCTTAGTATTTGTAGCTGTGAGCTTTATGAGTTAGTGCTAAGTGGTCGTGACCATATTGAGGTTCTTCCTTATGATGGTAAATGGGTCGTAGCCTTGTTGATCGAGCCGGATAACCATTGGATATTATGATTAATAAGTGATCATACCATTTATTAATCAAGAATTAGCTTAAAATAAAATTAATTTTATTAATTGTCATGGGATCGTATTCTGACTCGTACAATGAAAAAGGTTGTTTTGCGCAGAAAGCACATGATTTGGCAATAGAAAATGGAGTAAAGATCAATGGGATAAAGAGTTGGATGCTAACCCCCAAGATTGGAGCAAAGGCTATAGTATTTTATCATTTTAATACTTTGCATACGTTTGACCAAACAGCTGGTGATGGAAGAGTCATTGTGTTTTAGTCAAGTCTTTCACAATCAACAAAGGGACCCTTTAGGAAATAATACGACACGCCTAGCCCATTATTGATAGCTTATTAAGAGAATAAATAGTTAGTTTTGCGAAAAGTTTTAACTCATTTTTGTGTCCTTCAATTGCTGTTGTGCCTTCCCTAAAGGAATGATAAAAGAAAAGAAAAACTACTAGTTGAGAATGTAATTATGTTAATTGGAGCATATAGTTGTTTTCTAACATTCTCTATAGCAGGAATATTGAATAAATAAATCTTGCAAAATCACTACAATTGTTATAAATAGATTTCTATATATGGTAAATATTCATATTTAGAGAGATTCTAGGATTTATTACTTGTTAGCTAAGTCAATTTCTCCCTATAAATAGAGAGTTCTATTCTATTGTAATTTATCTCATATCAATAAGAATTCCATCTCTCTCTTCTTTGCTCTGCAATATTCTTCTTCTTTTATTATTATTTTATAACACGTTATCAGCACGAGACTCTAACCAATTGAGTAGAAGCTTTAGGATTGAGCATAATGATTGTTAATTGTTCTATGAACTCCCTTCATGATTAAATTCTGGATTTAAGGTAAGTATTTTACTTTTCTCTTTCAAATTCTTGACATTCTATAATTTGATTTTATATACAAGCAAAAGGCACAAAGTTTGATTATAACTCTAACGGAGTTTGTAAGAAATTACACCCACCTAAAATGGTAAAATTTCTATGCCTTGTCATGATCAAAATCATATATGATTGTGGGAAAAGAATTGAAAACTCGTCCCATTGAATTTGCTCCATTCCCATTCCCTTTAGAGAATGTGATAGCAGTATGTGATAAGTCTGAAATAAGACAAAATTATTACCGTGAAGGTATCAATGGATGTGGACGTGGCAATAGACGAAATTGTAATCGCCATCATTGTGGTAATGAGAATAATAAGGATTCTCAAAATAATCCTTCACTCTGTAAAAGTAATATTTGTCATCGATTTGACATGAGATTTTATAAAGCACATATAGATGATTATGATCCATTCATGTTGTGAATGTGTCAACATCTGATTTATGAATATATATTCATTCTTGGAAGAATATGAACATGCTAGTGATAGTGAATATACCACACTCACCTCTAGAAGGAGGTTTGAGATGATATAAAAAAGTAATGTCATTATTATGGCATGAATGGACATTGGTCACGCACCTATTGTACGTCAAAATTTGGCAATGTGATTATTAAAGGACAACAATAATGCAAGAAACATATATTGCATATAATTTTGACCATAACCATAATGATATAGCTTTCCACTTAAAAGAGATATTCACCATATGGATGTTGATGAATATGTGGCAGTACCAAATTAATTGAGAACTCTGTAAGAGCCAATTATACTATTTTGGAGAAACACAATTGATTACCAATAAGGTATTGTGTTGTAGTAAGTCTCAAAGAAACTTATTCAGTTTCCAAAGTATATGCGTAAGCGGTTGATTATATTGAGACTATAAATAAAGAAAAGATTTGATATCTTCTATTACTACAACTTGTAGCGGGAAATATGTATGTGAAAAGCTACCCGCTTTATTCTCCAATTTGTGCTACACAAACAAAAGAATACCA
Source organism: Nicotiana benthamiana (assembly GCA_034376525.1). NCBI lineage: Eukaryota > Viridiplantae > Streptophyta > Magnoliopsida > Solanales > Solanaceae > Nicotiana > Nicotiana benthamiana. The sequence goes on from CM067323.1 coordinate 46,291,300, forward strand.
CAATAAAGTGGATGGTTATTGATATAAAACTCATATCATAATAAACATGAATTTTATTAATAAATGCACATGTCATGGTGTAAACATGAAGTTATCAATATTGATAATTTATTTAGTTGGCATAATCAGTTTAGCCATATCAATTTAAATATGATGTGCAAAAATAATAGAGAATTCACATCGGCAAATATTAAGCAATTAGAATGTTCTTTATGAATTCTCTTATGTTGCTTGTTCTTGTCGATTAATAGACCAACCAAATTGGGATTGAATACCATGAATTCTTAAAATACAAAAGTGAATATGGGCTCATTCATATGCCATGTATACCACATAAGATGCATCTATGAGATGGTTACATGTGCGACTATTATTAATCCGCAACCTGGCTAGTACTTGCGAGGTAACTTGCTCAGTAATTTAATTTCGAGCATAATTTCCAGATTTTCTATTCAAGACAGTTTATCTTGATATGTTGGTTTACATCACAGCTGATTTAGCAAAATAATTTATTGAGTGCCTCCACTCAACATCTAAACTATTTCTTATGAGAACAAAGTTATCTATATCTGTTTGATATAAGTTATATACGAGAGTATATTATATTCTCCCCTCACAAGTGGATAAGGGTCAAGAACCAAATAATTCCATATTATTATTATTATTGATGTGCAGTGTATATTAATACGATAATGCACAAAGATGAATTCCCAAAGTTGAGGAAATAAGTTAGTTTTTCTAACATGAGGGGGAGACATGATAAATACTTGAGAAAAAGTTACGTGGATCAGATTATCATTTGTGTATATAGATCCTCGAATATCATAATATGAACTTGAAGTTCATAAAAAGATAATTCATTTGCAACATATTGCAAAGCATGCCATACGTATTTGCTGACCTAAAGAAAGTAACTATATTCTCATTGCAAATGCTCATATTAAGTCCTAGAAGGACAAAGTATACGGTACGCTTAAACCATATAGACAAATCGATTTTAAATAAAATTCTCGATAAAGAAGATGAGCAAATGATCAAAGTGATCATAATAAGGAAGCAAGTGATCTAGAAGATCACATAACATAACACTTCATAAAATCTCACGAGAGATTCAGGTACCTGAATGTATGAAAGAAAAGTTCTCTATGTTATGTCTTTATGAAAAATATTGAAATCGATATAAAATATTTGTCGGTGACATCTATCATAATGTTAAGTATAGATGAGGATCTTGAGTCTATCGAATATAGACACAACAATATTGGCCAAATAGAAAAGGCACAATTCGAATAGAATTGGTTTCATATGAAAGATAATTTTTGTCTATGTTGTTCAAATACTTGAAAGTATAAAGTCAATGGTATGTGCAATCAGTTTTCGATATCTTATTTGTCTAGCATGACATGAAAACTTGATATGCAACTAAAGTCTATTATATGACTTAACTTATATGACAATCCATGAAGGATTTAAGTTGCTTAAAGCATATACAATTATTGATCTTTAAGTACCACTTTCCCAGTGAAATTTGTGCACATTTGTATCTTGCTATAACTATAAGCATGATAATATGATAGCGAGAATCTCTATAGAGATATTGAAAAGGCCATTCCACGACACTTTATAAAGATATTACATATCTATCAAGTATGATTTCAAGGTGTAACATATTTATTCAAGTTAATATGGCTGATTTGTTTATCGAATCTCTACCAAAGATCGTTTTGAAGATGGTGCAAAAGATTGGAATGCAAATGCTTAAAGATGTGAATTGATGCTCTCACTAAGAGGAATTAATGCGTGTTGCACTCTTTTTCCCTTACGAGGTTTTGTCCCAATAGGTTTTCCTTGCAAGGTTTTTAACGAGGCAACCAAAAGGCGTATTGTTAGATATAATCTAAAAGTATTAAGTCATGCGAAAATAAGTAGATTAATAAGGGAGTATTAATAACATGACTAAGCGCTAAAGAAAAAATAAAAATAGGTTATGCATTTTTATTTAAATTATTATAAAACAAAAAATAGATATCCAATACATTTTCGTTCGTAGTATTAAATTGAATGTCCTTTGTTAGCATTAGTATTGATTTGATTTTGGTTTGGGCTTTTGTTAATATTATTTAATTTACTGTTTAATGGCTATAAAACTTATTGGAACATTCAAAAGTTCTAAGTCCAACCTTGAAATAATACCTTAAAAGATAAAATTATAAAAATTTTATAAATTACAACATAATAAGTATATTTATATATTAAATATATATAAAATTTCTATATATGTAATGTCGGGTTGGTTTGGTTTCGTTTTGATTTTCTTTAGTTAAAACCAAACTAAACCAATTATGGTCAGGGTGCGACCCCTTCTATTATCCTGCATGAACGCTGAATGATTTGTGTTTGTGCACCCAACTGCCCTTATCGATTACATAACTTTAGAGATATTTTATTTCGTGAATATGAACATAAAATAATATATCCTTAATAATTTGTATGAACGATGATATTTATTAATTTATAATAAAGATAATGGAAAATATCTAACATAAAGGTGACCACGAGTTCCTGACTGAAGTGCCTACAACTAATTTTAATAATGTCGGAGAAATATTGGTCTTTCAATCATATTAAACCTCATCTATATTTTACCTCTTTATACGTTGCCTTTTCTTTCTTTTAACTCACATTTCACTTTAGAGTTTTTGAAAATTTTATGTTAAAATTTATTAATTTTAACTTATATACTCTTAACTTTTTAATTGAACAAAAAAATCATGATGCCTTGTTATAGCAAATTTCTAACTACATGTTCCTCAATGATTTTTTCCCAATAGAAAGTGCACACTTTTTATAATAAATGTTATCATGAATTTACTGCCTTATTTGGTTTACAACTCAGAATAATATTGGATCTGTTATCAAATAATATAAAAGACAAGAACAATAACTCAAGAACAAGAGCAAATAGAGAGAGAATAGGGAGAGAGAGTTCTTCTTATTGATACTTAGAGAATGTTAGGAGTGATTTAAAATGGTAGAAGACCCCTTTATTTATAGGGAGGGGGGTGATTTATCTACCAAGAATAGAACTCTAGAATCTCTCTAATTATAGACATTCACCTTAAATAGGAGATTTCATAACACTCCCCCTTGAATGTCTATTCAACAATGTGCCTCGTTAAAACTTCAAAACCAAAACCCAATGGGAAAAATTAAAGAAAGGAAAAAGAGTACACATGTTTGAATATGCGCCTATTGGTTGCCTCGTTAAAAACCTTGCAAGGAAAACCCAGTGGGACAAAACCTTGTAAGGGAAAAAGAGTGTAACGCGCATTAACTCCCCCTAATGAGTACATCAATTTATATCCTTGAGCATTTGCATTTCAATCTTGTGCATCATCTTCAAAACGATCTTTGGTAGACGTTTGACAAATCAACCATATTGACTTGAATAAATATTCCGCACCTTGAAATCATCATTCTTGATAGATATGAACATCTTCATATAATGTCGTGGAATAACTCTTCAATATCTCCATAGATGCATTCTCAATGCCATCATGCTTATAGTTATAGCAAGATACATATGTACACAAATTGTACTAAGGATGTGGTACTTCAGGACCAAGAATTGCATATGCTTCAAGCAACTTAAATCTTTCAAGTTAAGTCATATAAGCCATATAATAGACTTTAGATGCATATCAAGTTTTCCATGTCATGCTAAACAAATAAGATATCGAAAACTGACTATACATACCTTTGACTTTTATACTTTCAAGCATTTGAACTATAGGTTCAAAACTACATGTCTTTCATATGGAATCAATTCTTCTTGAATTGTATCTCTTCCATTTAGTTACTTTCTTTGGGTCAGCAAATGCGTATAGCATGCTTTGCAATATGTTGCAATTGAATTATCCCTTTTATGAATCTTCAGGTTCATATCATGATATTCGGGGATATACATATACAAATGATAATTCATCCCATGTAACCTTTTCTCAAGTGTTTATCATATCTCCCCCTCATGTTAGTAAAGCTAACTTGTTTCCTCAACTTTGGGAAATCATCTTTGTGCATTATCATGTCAATATACACAGCACATTAATAATAAGATGAAATTATTTGGTTCCTGACCCTGAACCACTTGTGAGGGGAGAATATATTATACTCTCGTATACAACGTATATCAAACTGATATATATATAATTTTGTTCTCATAAGAAACAGTTTAGCTATTAAGTGGAAGCACTCAATAATTATCTTGCTAAACTTACTTTGATATAAACCAACTTATCAAGATGAACTATCTTGAGTAGAAAATCTGGAAATTATGCTCGAAGTTAGATTACTGAGCAATTTACCTCGCAAGCACCGGCCAGGCTGCGGGTCAATAACAATTGCGCATGTAACCATATCATAGATGCATCATATGTGGTATACATGGCAGGTGAATGGGCCCATATTCACCTTTGATATTTCCAGAATTTATGGGCTTCAACCCGAACTCTTTAGTTGGTCAGTTCATTAATGAGAACAAGTGATACAAGAGAATTCGTAAAGAACTTTCTAGTTCTTTATTATTCACCTATGTGAATTTGCACATCATACATAAAATGAGATGGCTAACACGAATGTCAACTGAATAAATTATCAATATTGGTAAGCTTCAAATTTACACCATGACATGTGCACTTATCAATAAACTTCAGGTTTATTATGACATGGGTTTTATACCAATAGATATCCACTTTATTGTGGCATTCTTTCGTTTGTGTAGTACAAACTGGAGGACAAAGCGGGTAGCTTTTCATATACAAATTACCCCGCTACAAGTTGTAGTAATAGGAGATATCAAAGCCTTCCTTTATTTATAGTCTCAATATAATCAATCGCTTTCGCGTGTACTTTGGAAACTGAATAAGTTTCTTTGAGACTTACTACAGCACAATACTCAATTGTGTTTCTCCAACATAGTAATAATTGGCTCTTCTAGAGCTCTCAATTAATTTTGTACTACCACAGATTCATCAACATCCATGTGGTGAATATCTTTCTTAAAGAGAAAGTTATACCATTATGGTCATGTCAAACTTATATGCAAGATATGTTTCTTGCATTATCGTTGTCCTTTAATAGTCATATTTCCAAAATACTTTGGCGTACAATAGGTACGTGACCAACGATCATTCATGCCATATATCATCTCAAACCTCCTTCTAGGGGTGAGTGTGGTATATTTAATACCAATTTCATGTTCATATTCTTCCAATAATGAATATGTATCAGATGTTGTCACATTCACTTCGAGGATATGTGATTTTGTTATCCTTTTCAAATCTATAAATGCGTCAGGCATTTGATTTGCTATTCTTTGCAAATAGATAATCTTTTGTGACTCTTTCACAAATAGAGGTATGTGGATCAAGATGAGATAATGATGCATTTTTCTACAAAATTTTCCCGTTTGGTTTCACCAACTTCTCCCCCTAATTTTGGGAAAAGTGTCTCATCAAATTGACAGTCTGCAAATCGTGCAGTGAACAAATCTCCTGTCAATGTTTCGAGGTAGCGAATAATGGAGGGCGATTCAACCTCAACATATATTCCTAACCTTCTTTGCAGACCCATTTTGGTGCGGGATGGCGGTGCTACAGGCACATATACTGCGCATCCAAAGATTCTTAAATGGGATATATTGGGTCCATGACCCAAAACCAATTGCAACGGGGAATATTTGTGTCAATTCGTCAGTCAGAGACGAACTAGCATTGCTGTATGCAAAATGGCGTGACCTCAAACCGAAGTGGGCAGCCGACGAACTAGTATTGCTGCATGCAAAATGGCGTGAACCCAAACCAAAGTGGGCAGCCGACGAACTAGCATTGCTGCATGCAAAATGGCGTGAACCCAAACCGAAATGGGCAACCTCGTTTTCATGAAGAATTCAAGATTATTCTCATCTATTGTCTCAATATGATATCCATTTTGAATGATATCTTTAAAACTCAACAAGTTCTTCTTAGACTTGGAGGAGAACATTGCGATTGATATCATTAAAACTCAACAAGTTCTTCTTAGACTTGGAGGAGAATATTGCATTCTCTAAGATAAACGTCGTGCCTTTGGGCAGAGTTTCAGTTGCTCTTCCGGAGCCTTCAATCAATTTACTTCCCATGGTTTGACATATAAAAGAAAATATACGAACATGAGAATAAACAACTTCAATTCGTTTGTGTCACATAATATTTTCAAAATCTGCTGCTAACAGTTGACTAACAAAATCAGATATGTTATCCATTACTTTGCAGTTTGAAAATTTCAGTTTAAACATTTTTTTCAAACAATCGATTGTTAAACACAAACAATCGATTGTTGAACATTGACAATCGATTGTTAAACACACACAATCGATTATTTGCTATTTTGAAAAACTTCAGATCACACTGTCTTAAGACAATCGATTGTTATGCATAGACAATCGATTGTTGGCTATTTTGAAAAATTCCAGATTACACTGTCTAATGACAATCGATTGTTAGACATAGACAATCGATTGTGGATGATTTTTGAAAAATTCCAGATTACACTGTCTAACGACAATCGATTGTTAGACATAGACAATCGATTGTGGATGATTTTTGAAAAATCCAGATTACACTGTCTAACGACAATCGATTGTTAAACATTGACAATCGATTGTTGACTGTTTTTGAAAAATTCCAGAACACACTGTTTTAAAGACAATCGATTGTTAATCATAGACAATCGATTGTTGACTGTTTTTGTAAAATTCCAGATCACACTGTTTTAAAGACAATCGATTGTTAATCATAGACAATCGATTGTTTTGCAGTTTTTATGCGAAATATGAGATAACCGACTAGTTTTTCAGGTTAGTCGATTACCTCTACTGGAAAGTAAAAATATTATTGATATTTGAGCATATTGATATATTCTAAAGAACTAATACTAACATTGCATCATGAACTAACTAATACGAGCTAATGCTAATGGCTATTAGTTTATTCATTCACTAATACAAACAAGTAAAATAAAATCAAATAGCTCCATCTTCTTTCATCACGGAACCATCACCGATTAGGTGGTCTATCTTCCCCTCGAGTTGCTCAAAGAAGTCTGCCACATCCAAGTGGGTGATGTCAAAGTTGTCGTCAGAGACAAAATTCGTTTCAGGGCATTTACTCTTTCGAGATGCTTGATAAAGGTCAACCAAATGTCATGGTATATGGCAAGCCTTTGACCAGTGCCCGTTTCCACCGCAACGATAATATATAATTTATAAACTATTTGCTTTTGGATTCTTATCGTATCGTGCTTGTGGCAGAGTGACCAACTTCAGGTTGTCATATCTCTTCTTTAAGCCATTCCACAAGATGAGTGGATCCTTGACGGTGAGATATTCAATCTTCAAACCTTCATCAAGGTGATGGCGCAAGAAAATCAAGGCCTTCGCATAGTTTTGGGTGGATGCATTATTGCTGTCTTTAATGGCGTCTCCAAGACCCATAGTATCTAAGTGGATTTCATCATCCAACACCCATGTCATATAGTTCTTGCCCGAAATTTCAAGGGCAACGAACTTTCTTTTCATAATGTCAGACATAAAACAAATTTACGTCAAGAGCGTGTTCATACTTACGTGCTCTATTACAATTATCACATTCACTTCAGGGAATGGATCATAATCATGTGCTTTACACAATCTCATGTCAAATATTACTTTCATAAAGTGAAAGATTATTTTGAGAATCTTTATTATTCTCATTATCACAATAATGACGATTATAATTTCGTCTATTGCCATGTCCACATCCATTGATACCTTTACGGTAATATTTTAGTCTTCTTTCAGACTTATCATATACTGCTTCCACATTCTCTAAAGGGAATGGAGCAAATTCAATGGGACGGATTTTCAATTATTTGCCCACAATCATACATGAATTTAATCATGGCAGGACATAGAGATTTTACCACTCCATGTGGTTATAATTTCTTACAAACTCCATTAGAGTTATAATCAAACTTTGTTTGTATATTAAATCAAATCGTAGAATTTCAAGAATTTGAAAGGGAAAAGTAAATTACTTACCTTTAAGGTATACCAATTATATTTTCAATGTTTTCTTCCTTTTCTCCACTGATGCAGACGACGGCGGCTCCGAAGCGGAGAAATTGACGGCGGCTTAATCTTCTTAAAGAGCTTCTTGAGACGGTAGAGTCTCGTGCTGATAACGTGTTATGAAATAATATAAAAGACAAGAACAATAACTCAAGAACAAGAGCAAATAGAGAGAAGAGTAGAGAGAGTTCTTCTTATTGATACTTAGAGAATGTTAGGAGTGATTTACAATGGTAGAAGACCCCTTTATTTATAGGGAGGGGGATGAATTATCTACCAAGAATAGAACTCTAGAATCTCTCTAATTATAAACATTCACCTTAAATAGGAGATTTCATAACAGGATCCACCTTTATTACTTCTTCACACGGTTTTCATATTACTATCATTTAAAATCATCATCAACTCCACCAATCATGCACTGTGTTTATCTATTACTAACTTCTACCAATTATTATGTGAAGAAAGCCAAATTCCCAGCCGTGATTCTTGATTTATCTTAGCAATCAGGAAATTCCGAAATTTAAATGAATAAGTACATTTATGATTCAATTTGTGAGAAATTACTACTCCATTGTAGCTTGCTTTTTTCACCAAAAAAGGAAACTAAATCAGGAATATAATTGAAAGTACTTTCACGAGAAATATGTTTGGATATTAATTTTGGAGTGAGAATAAATAACCTGCCTCATAGCGTTAAATTTCATTGTACATCAATGAATAACCTTTGAAAATGAGTGTAAAATTAGAATACCTAATAATGATATAAAACAATAATTTGTTTTCTTATATGATCTATTTTGTGGTCGAAGAATTCATTTATTACGTGCTTTTATAATTGAAGATCCTTTTATTTTGAATATATAGAGTTTCCATTTTGGAATTTTAATAGTAAATTCCTGACCTTCAAAAACTTAAAGCTAGAACTAGGATATGAAGGTTGAAATTTTCTATTCCTATTTAGCTATGGAAGAAAAAACACGGTGATTTATTTGAGATAAAACCAGTATAAACTTGATCACAATGAAAAATTATGAATTATAGACTTTTGACACAAATGAATTTGAAATGTTTCGAGGAGGAAAATCATTTTCCAAAAAAAAAAATTGAAATGCACGATCTGTCACATAAAAAAATAAGAAATTATTATTTATTGAATAAAAAGAACAAAAAAAATGAAAATATTTTAAAGTTTCGATATATTTGGACCTACATTTACGCTCCTCCTTCTGTAGTCTGAATTCTAAACAAGTATTTGAGTCTAAATGGACCAATCCATCAATAATTCCATTAGCTTACAAAGACCAAATAGGAGGGAAATTATAAGAACATATAAAGAGAGAGGGGAGAAAAGAAAATCCACAAAAATTGGAGTTTTCTTTTCTTCTGTTTTATTTATATATCTTAGTTGGATTGAGCACAAAATAAAAAAAAAATGATATCATTTGGATATTGTGACTTTAAACATGCATGTCATTATATAAGGAGAGTGTTATTAAAGCTAAAATAATTATATTAAAATTAAAAAGTTATTAAATATAAAAAAGATATTTTTTATACGGACTAAAATAAAAAGTAAGACATATAAATTGCAACAGAGGGAACAGTACACCTCAATTTGGAATTAATTTTATTTGAACTTCTCTAATATCCCCATGATTAGAGAGAAAAATATCCCATATTTTAAAATGTATAAAAGTCCACCAGTGTAACGTTGAAGTCATGTGCACCCTAATCAAGTTAAACTTAGTCATGTGCACACTAATCAACTTATGCTTGATTTTGCACATAAAGTTGGAAGAAAATGAATTGTCCTTAATTTCCATTCCCCTTTTATTAATTTCCATAATTTTCTACTCTCTTAAATCTTAATTTCAATCGTACTTTTCCATTTTGAGATGTTTCCAAATGTACCTGATGCTATAATTAAATGCTATTATTTGAAAATTCAAATTTAGTGAACTATTCTTTTTTCTCTTTCGAATTTTAATATTTATTTCACTAACATCAATAATTATACCCAAAGTTCTATAACAACAAAACAATAACAACAACAACCCAGTATAATCGAACAAATGGGATCTGGAGAGGATAATATGTATGCAGACCTTATCCTACCCTGAGGGATAAATAAGCTGTTTCGAGAAGACCCTTGGCTCAAAGTTCTACTGTCATCCATATAATTTGCAAAAAAGTAATATTTTAAATGGGATATCCAATTAAACATTACTATATAAACTGAAACAAATAGAATAATTAATTTTCATAATTGAATTATAGTTGATAGAAAGTTCAGAAGAACATTCTAGCAGCCAAATATCTCCAAGTAATTTATACTACTTTTATCATCTAGAGGGTAAGAAAACAAATTATATTAAGCAAAAGAATAACAATACTTTCACGCGTAACCAGGGTTCATACTTATTTAGTAAAATGTGTTCAATTAATTTTCTTAAAATAGAAAATCCAAAATTGGGATGTTTAACAAACCATTTTAAGGCTGTAAAATGCATTAATAAAAAATCCCATACAAGAAAAGGAAACAAAGCCAAAAATTAAGTAAACATTTAGTGTACTTTACTTTACTAGGATTAGAAAACACAGTACTGAAGACTAATTTAAACAGTAACAAAAAGGACATAAGCAAAGACCAAAATGGGAAGTAAATCCCAGACAGAAGCCCACAAAAAACAATGAGAATCTTTATTACTCCTATAATAGATTCTTCAAAAATCTCTAAATGACCTTAATTAGGCGCCTTTGGAGGGAAAATTTTCTGTTTCACTTTGTTTTCTTCGATTTCTACGAAATTTTTTACTACTTTCTTCTTCTGCTACTTCTGTCTGCTGCCATTGACACAAACCTTAACCAGTTAACCTTAACCCTAGTCCCTATTTTTCCACAGTAACTCACTTGTTTGTACATTTTTTTCTTCATTTCAGCACCATTCTTGACATACCCATCTGCTCTTTTTAAGTCCAAATTTATTGCTGTCACCTCTTTATAAAGAAAAAAGCTAACTTTGTCAGATCTGAGCATATCCTTTTTTTCTTCACTTCACATAGTATAGTCCCTTTCTCTCTATTCTTTTTCTTTTTTCTGAATACAATGTGGTGTTATAAATGAACACTTCTTATTTTCTTGTACAAGCACTTTAAAAAATATATAGTACTATACTATGTCATCGGAAATGCGCAGCCGTGGTGGCGGTGGCAATGTTGGGGTTGTTGGTAATAATGGGTTTGATCCAAGCAATCTTCATTTGAAGAAAGAATTGACCCAAATCAAGAAAGCTGCTAGAGTGTTGAGAGATCCAGGAACCAGCTCTTCTTGGCGTTCACCACTTAACTCTGCTAGATCTGTGGCTGCTGCTGAAGCGAGAAAACACCATTATTTTCATCATCACAAGAGTGGTAACACTCTCACGAAGCATCAATCGATTGATGCTAAAGATACTATCTTTGAGCAAGATAAGAGAAATGGTACTAACAATGGGAAAGAGAAAGATAAAGAGAAAAAAGTGTTTCTATATAATTGGAGGTCTCAAAAGTCTGAGAGTGAAAGGAGTAGAAAACTAGGTGATGAGGAAGATATTGGAAATGGCAATGAGAATGAGAATGAGTCTTCTTCAACTCCAGAGGAGAGCGTGGAAGATAGTTTGAGCGATGCGCGCCATGGTGGCGGTGGCAATGATTCCAAGAGTGATACTTATGTAAGTGATAGGTATGCTTCAACGATTTTAAAGTGTAAAGATACTAACTTTATGCCATCTATTAGACGGAACATGAAGAAAAAATCAATTAGAAGTAATTATTCTAATGCCATTTTAAGACATCAAAACGAAAAGTTGCAGCAGCAAATTGTTCCTAGTAGTAGGATTTCTAGAAGAGCACCTGCGGGTTTAGGTATTGGGAGGGACGATTCCACGAGTCTGGTTGATCAATCTGATGATACTGAGGATTATTATAATTCTGAGGATATAAGGAGGATTTCTGCACCTTCACCATTGCTTGCTAAGCTTAAGGATAGGAATCGTGCTTATTGGTCGTCTAAGTTGAGAAATAGTGGGAGAGAAGATTCATCTTATACATATAGCACCCCTGCCTTGTCTACGAGTTCTTACAACAGATATGCTGTTAGAAATCCAAGTACTGTTGGGTCATGGGATGCCACAACGGCGTCCCTCAATGATGGGGATGATGAGGTGGACGATCAGCTTGATTTGCCTGGTCGACAGGGTTGTGGGATTCCTTGTTGGTCCAGGAGGTCAACACCAAAATATAGGGGTGGGGGTGGGAGTTGTTATTCACCGTCCTTTTCTGATACTTTGAGGAGGAAAGGAAGCAGCATTCTATGTGGAAGTCAAACTACGTATCAAAGGAGACGTCGCGGATCTTCTTTAGGGTACACAAAGAGGAGACACAGTTCGAGAAATGCTGCTCAAGGCCTCATTCCATTGCTAACCAATGGTGATAGACAAGGATTGTCTTCAATAGGAACTGGACACAGTGATGATGAGCTCTCCACAAACTTTGGGGAACTTGATCTGGAGGCATTAAGTAGGTTGGACGGGAAGAGATGGTCTACAAGCTGCAGAAGTCAAGATGGACTAGAAGTGGTGGCACTGAATGGAGAATATGGAGAGGAGGGCTCCCCAGAAAATATCAGAAGCCTGAGCCAGAAGTACAGGCCAATGTTTTTCGAGGAATTAATTGGGCAGAATATTGTTGTTCAGTCCCTAGTGAATGCAATCTCCAGGGGACGAATTGCCCCTGTTTATCTTTTCCAAGGCCCACGAGGAACTGGAAAGACATCAACAGCAAGAATATTTGCTGTTGCTTTAAATTGCCTTGCCACCGAAGAAACTAAACCCTGTGGCATCTGCAGAGAATGTGCAGATTTCATGTCTGGGAAATGTAAGAATCTTAGAGAAGTTGACGGAACAAACAAAAAAGGAATTGATAAAGTTAAGTATATTCTAAAGAATCTGACAGCAAGTCAGCAATCATCTTCTTTAGGATTCAAGGTTTTTGTTGTTGATGAATGTCACTTGCTGCCTTCAAAGACATGGCTAGCATTTCTGAAGTTCCTTGAAGAACCACCACCACGGGTTGTCTTCATTTTTGTAACCACTGATCTTGACAATGTGCCGCGTGCTGTATTGTCTCGATGCCAGAAGTACCTCTTCAATAAAATCAGGGATGGTGATATTGTGCTCAGATTGAAGAAGATTTCTTTGGATGAGGATTTGGATGTGGACTCAGAAGCATTAGATTTGATTGCCTTGAACGCAGATGGATCACTTCGAGATGCAGAAACCATGTTAGACCAGTTGAGTTTGTTGGGGAAACGAATCACTACTTCTTTGGTAAATGATCTGGTGAGTTTGATGTGCATGTTTACACCATTCCATACTAATTTCTTCAATTTCTTTCTTTTCTTTTTTCTCTTTGTGGCATGCAACCGAGCAATTTTTTCTGATATTTCTTTCCTTCCCTAGATTGGTGTGGTGTCAGATGAGAAGCTACTGGAACTTTTAGAGCTAGCAATGTCATCAGATACAGCCGAAACAGTAAAAAGAGCTCGGGAATTGTTGGATTCAGGTGTTGATCCAATAGTTTTGATGTCTCAATTGGCCACTCTCATCATGGATATAATTGCAGGAACTCATCCAATAGTTGATGCCAGGCAAACTGATACCTATGACGGGAAGAGTTGTAAGTAGCAGATGTCCACCCTTAGAATCTTTGTCCCTTTTTTTTGATCTTTTGTTCACAAGCTTTGGCTTACATTTTGCAAAAGACACCAGATTTATGCTTCTGATTGTAATTTCGGTATCTCAAATTCTATTAATAATTGGTTGACCTTAGCCGTCCGTGCGAAAACTTGCATTTGCTTGTCTAGTTAACCGGGTGACAATGTTAATAGGGAAAAATCAACAATTATTGATTTTTTAAACTAGAGAATGCACAAAATGGCTACTTACTCTAGCAAAACCTTTTTTGTTGAATTGATTAAGTTTAATATGCTACTCCATTGTCTCATTCTCGGAAACAATTTAAAAGAGTATAGAGATTGATGAATTACTTCGATTTACAACCTAATGTTAGACGAAAAATACTGAAGAAATTGCTCAAATAGCCCGTAAAGTTGGTTGATAGGAAAACATTTATAGACTGACTAATTAGAACTTGTTAAATGTGTAGAATATCATCATCTTACAAGCTTATTTAAACCATCATAAGATATGTTCCTTTGGAACACTGAAAATACAAATGTGTCATGTTTAATAGGAAGGAAGGAGTGAAAATTAGAGGAATGCTTTCTAGTCTGTTCTCCTGATAAAAGTTCCTTAATATTTGGTTATGTGCCTGTAGCCCTTCTGTTGAAACACCGAAAAATGTGGAGGAGAAAGTTGTGAATATTATACGTATTATACTTTTCATATATTGTCATAAAGGATTGTCTTATTGATCCATAGCCTACAAAACAAGCTGACTTTTAATATTACTAAGCTATGTAGCTTGTGTATGTACAGATTGCGTTGGCTCGTGTACTGTCTCTGTACCTTTCAGTGTGACTGCTCTTACATTTTGAGGATGTTTTCAATATTTGTCAAACTTTAACAAGAGCAACAGCAATAGTCACTCTCAACAAGCTCCAAGATTTGAGTTCTTTAAGCCATATAAATTTGATTTGAGGTGTTTTTCTCACATGCACTTAGTGCAGCTTCGTAAGTAGTCTAATACAGTTTGTATCTGCACTTTGTACGTTGAACTATATTGTCGACAGTCATGGACGCATCGACATGTTTAGCAACTTATATTCATGAAGTGATTTAGCCGTTGTGCCTTAGTGAAAGTAAATACTCAATATTTTCTCATGTTAGCCGAGGGTCGATTGGAAACAACCTCTCTGCCCTTTCGGGTAGGGGTAAGGCTCGTCTACATATTACCCTCCCCAGACCCCACTTTGTGGGACTATACTGGGTAGTTGTTGTTGTTGTTATTGTTTTTCTCCTGCCTGTATCACCTTTCAATTATTTTGTGCCTATATTTTTGTTATTGTAGACCTTGTTAATGAAAAACTTTTAGAAGCTTTTTTAGGTTATCAGAGTTTGGCTTATGACTTTTTTCCATATACTTTCTAAAATTGCTTGGATCCACCTGTCAGTGACCGAGACAGAACTGGATAGATTGAAGCATGCACTAAAGCTTCTTTCTGAGGCAGAGAAACAACTTAGGGTTTCAAGTGAACGTTCAACTTGGTTTACAGCAACCCTTCTGCAGTTGGGTTCTTCTACTTCACTAGAACAAACTCACTCAGGAAGCAGTCAAAGGCTGAGTTCCAAGACAACCGAGGAAGACCCTTCTAGTACATCTAGAGAAGCTATATCTCTGAGGCAGAGAACTGATACTCACCATGCTCCACATAATTCAGGTTCTCCCTCGTCTTCTGCAAAAGCCAACCATCGAAATTCAGCAAGTAAAGAATTGGGACTCTCATCGGTGATTGGTGAGGCATTGGGTGGTCCACATAATGACGCTAAGGAGAGTAAGACAGAATCTAGGTGTCCCAACTCATTCATATTGGATGATATCTGGATCAGATGCATTGATAAATGCCACTCCAACACTTTGAAGCAACTGCTTCATACTTGTGGAACACTACTCTCAATCTCTGAAGTTGAAGGTATTTTTCTCTTTCTGTTCCACATGCAGCTGTTTGTGTTCACAATAATGGACTGAATTGTAGGTCTTCTGGTTTCTCTTGTGATCTTCAGCTCTCCCAATTAACTGTTGAATTAGTAAGGAATGAACAGTAATTTGAACTGCATTTTCTTAACTTGAAGCTGCGTGAACACTATTCAAAACTTAGTTACAGGTAGAGAGAACTTGGGATGAGATGGGCAGTGGCACTATATTAACTTGTTTTCTGCTTGCTGCACAAAATGTCACTATGATGTGTTAATCCAACTCTCGAAGCACAAAGCTTTTGAAGGCAGAAAAACTTTAAAACTCAAGTTGAGAAATGATTGAAATTTATAGCATGCATATGACTTATTAGCTGTTTGGGCCTACTGTGTGCAGGTGGTTTTGTTGCTCATATTGCTTTCCGTGATAACAAGGTTAAAATGAGAGCTGAAAGGTTCCTTAGCAGTATCACAAATTCATTTGAAAATATTTTACGGAGCAATGTAGAGGTTAGACTTGTTCTGCTACCGGATGGGGAGACATCTGATGACAGTGGAAAGCCAATTACATTGAGTGATCCTGTAGGTCTGAGACAGATGGATCCGCCAAACATGGTGAAGAAGGAAACAACAGTTTGCTCGAATCAGGAACCTCTACAGATATCAAGACGAAGCTTTAACAATTCTGCAAGCAAGATGGCTGAAACTTTTGAGTCAGCAAGTGGAAATGCTGAAACGAGTAGTTCTAAAGGTAGAATCTCAGAAATTCCAGTGCAGAGAATAGAATCCATCATCCGTGAGCAGAGGTTAGAAACAGCATGGTTACAAGCTATGGAGAAAGGAACTCCTGGATCAATGAGTCGCCTAAAACCTGAGAGGAACCAAGTCCTGCCACAAGATGGTGCTTATCATAACAATCAACTAGAGTCAATTAATTCGAGGGACCTGCCCTCCCAGCATTGGCATGATAATCTAAATGAGGAAATAAGAAGTCTGAAGATGATTGATGGAAAGACCATTCAGAAGGATCAGACCAGTAAAAAGGGCGACAATTATCCCATTTCACCAAGTTTGTTGCATAATGGCATCTATGGCGGCAATTTCAGCAAGGAGAGCATGTAAGTTATAGGGCTTATCTCTTCATAATTTTATCTCAGTATAAACTTAGTTAACACATTTCACTACTTGCATAATGTCGTAAGTTTCTCCTGATGCAATGATAACTTTTGTGGCTTGTTGTAGATATGCTTTTGTTGAAAGTTGTTCAAATTCTACTCTTCTTTCAATTGTTTTATAGAAAAAGAATCAATAATGTTAGGTAACCTGATAGTGTTTTCAGTTCCTTCACTCTGCTTGTAAGTTATGATGACAATGTTTGTCTTTTAGAGAGATGTAAAATAAGAGGGTCTCAATGTAGACTATCAGCAGGTGGTTTTTTGCCTCTAAGTCTCATTGTTGCATGGTACAGGGAATATGAATCAGGATCTGGTGCTGGAGGTTGTTTCTGCTGGAACAACACCAGACCCCATAGAAGGGGGAAGGTATGCTTTTTTTGGATGATACAACTAATTTTTTCCCTTCTCCACACCCCGCACATAACAAGAGCGTAGTGCATCGGACTGCACTTTTTTATAACTAGTTTGTTTGCCTATGATCAGTCAACTAGAAGCATACTTGACATTTTGCAAATTAACAGGTTAAGCAAGGGACCCCTGTGCGTCCACCTAAAGGCGGGCGGTTCTTATGGTTTGGGGAGTGTGCAAAATCAAGGAGAACAGAGAGTAGATTGAGAAGATAGTTGAAGCTCCCAGATCCAAGAATTGCTCAGTTGTTTTTAGTTGGTCTTTCTGTATTTATTCCATCTGCTGGGGCCATTCTATTCTTTCAAGGATTTCAAGCTCACCTAAAGGATTATGTAAAGTTATTACTCTGGGCTTCTGAAATTCCCTCTAGTCCAGCCAGTTCTGTGAAATCAATAAAAGGTCGAATAGAGAATATTTCTCTCTTGCCATTGATTACCTTTTTACTACCTCTGGAGTCTGGAATTATGCGGACAAATACTTTCAGGACCAAAAAGAAAAAGAGGAAAAGGAAATGGTGGGATGTCAGTTTATAAAATGGAACCAACTTTTAAACAGTATCTTGAAACAATCTTTATAAACCGAAACAATATCTGTTTAACCTAAGGGTTCAAGTTGCAGGAAAAATCTTGTATTTGCAGTATGCGAGAATTAGTTTACTGTTTACACATTTTTAGTTTAGAAATTTCTCCTTTTAAATATATTTTTCCCATAGCTTGGTGGCTTTCTAACAAGTAAATTTTTATTATTTGCACAGCTTTGCCAAGTTGCTGATATCTAGGGAGAAAGATACTTTCTTTTCTCATGAATTTCATAAGACTTGCAGAGCTTTCTAAAACAGAAAAAGGGTAACTTCATCTATTGAATGGGAGATTACAAACTTCCAGGGAAATAGTGTTTGCAGAAAGGAAAAAAAAAACTAAACTAAAAAGTCATTCTTCAGTGTTCAATATTCTTTCTGCAAGTAGCAAATCATCGGGTGTTGTAACCTGCAGATCATAAGGACGTAGGCATACATTTCACATTCAAAAGAAGCTCAAGTGCAGTAGCAGGAAAATATGAACCAAAAAAGACAGTGAGGTTAAGCTGGCTACCTTTATGTTAGTGTAAGAGCCTTCAGTAATGTATACAGGATGCTTGAGGTGCTCCACTATTGATACATCATCTGTTACTTCAAGTCCCTCCCTAAAAGACCACATGAAACATAGAATAAATAATCATATAAGAAGGGCTAAGCTCCCTGTAGTTGTGTTTATGACAAACATTCTTATGACCTCATCAAAATGATCAGTAATGTGAAACTATCAGTTTTCCTCCCAAATTAACATAACTGAGGGAGAGAGGGGGCATATCCATATATCATTCCAATTAAAAAGTTTTTTCCAAATAAAAATGTAGTACTATCTACTTTAAAGACAATATGGTGTCCCTGTCAAAAAAGAAAAATGCAGTACTATCTTTTAATCAAGTAATGTTACAACATTTCTGTTTCTTTGCAAATCAGAAGGATTTTGAGGACATAATAAGCATATAGGTGATGGTGCTACGAACAAATGACGTTCACTTAGAAACATGCTTTAAAAAGATGTGCAGGTCTTAAATCAAACTCGTTTCTAAACCCACTTGACCTACGTTTACCATCTCTAACCTAGAAAATAATGGTGTAATATCATGCCACTAAAATATAAACATGGTTTATAGCCTGTCATTCTCAAGCTTTTAGAATATAAATATATTTTATGCTTCTTTGCATAATCATGGTGAAAAAATTTGGCCATCATCCTATACCATTCGATTTCATTAATAACTCCAATAAAATGGGAAGCACGAACTTGTTGCATATTGAACGTCAAAAATGTTTCAAACATGAATTTAATATTACCTGTTGACAAGCTCGAAACCCTTCTTAAGCAACTCAGGCTTGATTACCTGTGCCAGACAAATTTGTTGGAACGGTCTCTGCAGGTGAAGAAGAAATTCTAAAACAAAAAGGTTTACTACCTGAGGTGTCTGCATTTCCCAAAGTGTTTTCCTGTCAAGAGTTTTCACAACGAAAGACTCACTGTTCGCCTGCACCAGAAATGACAACAAAATCAATCAAAACCAAGTTCAATCAAGATAATATAAAGAGGAAGACCTTATGTGCAATGTCAATGCATTCAAACTAGATGCTTTATCAACATTCCTGTCAGCAGTTTTACGTTGATGCCAATCGGATCAAATACGATGAGGAGTTACATTTAAATTTCCAAGCAGATGCCAAATTTAAGTTCATCTGACTGTCGTACATAAAGCATGGATAACGAGGGTCCTGGTCTTATAGGATGTAGTCTTACTTTTGATATCATATAACTGAATAAACACACACTTGATCTCTCCCCAAAAGTTTAGTAGAACTGTTACACCGAAGTTAAGTTTTGTTAACAAGAGAAATTAAGGGAGAAATAATATTATACAGCAACTTCAGCACAGCCCAAAATACTTCTTATTAAACAAATACCAAACAGAAATAACCATACAGTGATAATAGTGATAACACATACTAGTCAATAATAAATAAAAAAGAATATGAGCGAATTGAGACTTAGCACCATGCTACAATTTAGAAACACTTGAACATTTTAAGGAGATTATGCAATTTAATATAGATGAAAAAGAACACAGGTGTGTCATCCTAATAGTTCCACAGCAAAAGGATAGAGCAATTAGCCTCTAACTGGCAGCTATCAGCTTGGTTATCTGTTAACAGTGAAAGCTACATAAAACTCAGAACATGCTTCAATTTTCTACCATTTCGTTCTCTCACACGATCGGCCACCTGCAGCTTCATATTTCAATTTAAATCAGATATAGTAAGGATACTGATAATAAGTAAGAGGTACCTCTTTGATTGTTGCTTTAGCAGGAACGCCAAGAACTGCTGCTCCAACCAGCCAACCATCCTTCAGGACCTGCGAAGAAGATTCATTGAAATAAGTAAAGGAAGATTAGTCCTTCAGAATCTTACACATACATATGACCAATAAAAAATTCAACAATCAGCAAATTATATAATGAAGAATTAAAGATAAAGAAGATGGACATCTGCAGAATTCATGCTATTCGCCAGGAGTACTTCCCACAATACCAGAAAGCTCTTGCCAAAGACAAAGAAAATACATAAAGGAAGAGGAGGAGCTTCTGTAGTGATCAAACCTTTTCTACATCTTCAGTCCATACTAGAGGTCTTGCAGAGTCATGGATGCATACAAGTTTGGAGTTTGAATCAACTTCCTGACATGCAAAACATCATCACCTTCTAAAAATCACAATCAGTACTCAGAAATACCATGGCAATAACATTGTCTTACAGCATAGCATATGAACGACATAGTTTTAACAATATGTGGAACAACCGAAGAAGATAAGATGAAGATATTCCACAAGTTCAGCTTTAGTGAATGCAAAAGCTTTTCACCGGAAAATTAACTGGACCAACCCGACTCAAGATCAGATGTTGACAACCAAACCACCAAAGAAAGATGATATGTAATGGAAAAGGCAACTTGAATTTAAGCTTTCGTCCACTTGTTGTTCTCTCCCAAAAAGCCAAACATTTCAATAGCATTTGGAATGAGATCAACAGATAACTCCTTTTCGGATTAAAAAAATGAAAGAATCTTAAGGCCCAACACTGAGCAGCAAGGACCGATCACTTTAGAGCCGAACTCTTTTAGCACCTCAGACGAGACCAAGTGAAACCGGAACTACCAGATAACTTGCTAATAACTTTTGCTACATGCACTTTTCTGTAGGAGATCAACAATAGAAGCCAAATTAAGTCTCCCTCCCAAAAGTTGTTCTACTAAGTATAACCAACCATGTAAATTACAATTGAATATTTGGTTAACTGCATATTCCGGAAAATAAAGGCTGAAAAGGGGCCTTGGATAAAAGATAGAAAAATTAAGTTATCAAACATGACCAACTTTGCTTTCGAAGTTGGAAGTATGAGACTTAGTACTGTCTGAGATAGCACGTACCTGAAGTCCGCTGTATACAGAATCTTGTCTTTCCTTCCCAGGTAATGCAAATTTTAATTTGACTTGGATATTCTCTTTGGCATCTATAAAATAAATGAAGAATTCTTATACAATCATCTTAGTATCTACAAAAATGCCTATAGATATTGCAATCTGAAAAAGAAAGTTATGTGCACATTCATTGCTTCTTGGACAATTTTCTCTTGGCTGCACACTCACACTAGACATTTGAAGTTCATACCTTCAAAAATGTCTTGATAAGAAGGATCACATACGACAATGATTTCTTTCACCTGAGGCATCCTGGAGAAAGTGAAGAAACTGCAATATTCCAATAAATTGTCACCCACAAAGGCAAACATGTGATTGAACTGGTTGCGTATATACAGAAATATTCTCTCCAAACTGTGGTCTCAATACTGTTAAATTCTCTCCACCGTCTCCCTTCAAAGCAGCCCAATAGAAGCTAAAAGGATCTTGCCTATTACTACCGATTCTGAGGTATCGCTGCTAGACCAGGTTGCTATATTTGTTACAACTTAAAAGCAATTTAAGTTGCCAATGAGAATATGGACAAACATTAGGATTTTTCAGCACACCATAAATTTCAAAATTCTCTAGGTAATATCTAGCACTTCGTAATTAGTTTGGGCAGGTTTATGATAATTGAGTCAAGATGACCAATTTTGATTTACCTGTACAATGCAATTGGTTGGCCTAGAAGTGGTAGATACTGCTTTGGCATGCTTGCCTATTTGGACAAAATATAATTAAAACATTAACCAGCAGAAGAATATTCATCACTGTAGATAATGAAGATATGGGAATACAAATATGCAAAAAGCTCAAAAGAGAACAGTTTCTAGCAACATTCTACATAAACTGCAATAATCTTTTGAACTCTTAAACAACACAAGCAATGAAGATAGGAAAGTTGTAACACCCACATAATAGCAAGTAATGGGAAACAACAAGATAAGTTCTTTACCTCCTCAACTAATAAATATAAAAGAGGAGGGTAAGTACTTACACCCATTCTTTTCCCCTTCCCTCCAGCTAGAAGAATCACAGAAACACTTTTCTCCTCCACCACCACATCTGTGCTCTGCAAATTTGGAATTCCAATATTCAAAATCCAATCTCTTGTCCCCCTCTTTAAACTCAAAAATAGAAACATAAACCATGAGTATATTAGTAAAAAAGAACAAACCTTGTTTAGGTTTGGTGAGGTGGCAGAGCAAGTGATGTTGAAAAGAGAGATTCTTGGGTCACCATGACTGTAGGTTCTGCAAGTACAATGAGCTAAGCGGAAAGGATTCTTTAAAAAGTTGGTTTTTGGAGTGGGAAAGCCATTTCTGAGCGTCTGAGAAAGACTTGGCAAGAACATAGGAGATGAAGAAGAAAGGGTGACACCCAATTGAAGAGTAGACATGTTGTTGTACTTCACTCCCGCAGCTCAACCACTGAAGAGTTAAACGGGAGTAAAATTGAGTGATCCCTTCAAATTGGATGAAGACAAGAAGTACATGAAGTTGGGATACATTCCTACCAACCTTTTCTTCTCATCTCTCTCTCACCTCCCTATGGTTTTTTAAGTATATAATTAAATACCTCGAGAAACTTCTAAAATTACATTTGAAAAAAAAAAAATTAGATTTCAAAGTTGCATTGATTAGAATTGCTTAGCAAATTTCTGAAATTGTTTTTGAGAGATCAGAGAACTTCTTTTGATTTGTCAAGTTGCATAGAAGAGAATGAATTATTTCATATCCTATGGATACACCTTGCAAAATTTGTTAAAGAGTTAATGTGGGTATATATGAAAATGCTTCATTATTTTTCACATGTTTTTTTCTTAAAGGGGTTAAAATTTAGACGATAACACTAAATAATCATATTTGTGCAAATCCCCAACTACTTATCCCACCCATATAAAGGCCCAAGCCCAAAACACCAATCTTGGAAGTCCTCAAAGGCAGTGCTCCACTTCATTTTCAGCAATCAATTTGGGTGAAATCAAAGCAAGAAAGCAAAAGATCGGGAAATGGGGAAACCATTGGGAACAACAGGAGAGTTCTTCAGGAGGAGGGACGAGTGGAGAAAGCATCCAATGTTGACCAATCAATTCCGCCACGCTTTCCCTGGCCTTGGCATCGCCGTCGTCGCCTTTTCCATCTACTGCGTCGGCGAATATGCTTACAACAAGATGTCTGCCCCTTCTCACTCCACCTCTTCCGCCGCTGCTTCTCACTCTCACTGATATGAATCCCCAATCGTCTCTTTTGGTACGATTCATTATCTGATTTTATCATTCACTTTATTTCCTCAACCAGTTGTTTGAAGTCTCTATGTTTGTGAAATCCGTTTTGATATGCTTTAAACAGGTGGGGTTGGTGAAAGTTTTGATTTTTTATGAAATGGGTCTCTTTGATATGCTACTGATCGAAAAGGGGAACATATTTTCATTTTATTTTGATGAATTAGGTCTTATTGATGCAAAAAAGTTCAAGTGAGTAGAAACGTTCCTGGTGTATTGAATTGAGATTGTATTTTCCTATGCTAAGAAATGTCTTTGGTGGTGCTCTAGGATCTTGATTTAATTTTGGTTTGGTAACGCTCGCTAATACTGTTTTCGAGTACTCTACTTATGCCAATTGTGTTCTTATTATTCTTTGTATCCACACTTTAAGATAAAAAGACCAAGAACACCAATCTGTTTCATTAGGTACGCCATTTTTCATTTGTCGTTTATCTCACCTCAACTACGGGAAGTATGCTTCTTGTGCAATCAGAGTTGATATGCACAAAGGGGCAAAACTTTTTGATTTTGATGAAATGCGTCATGCATATGTCAAGCGGTTAGATATGTTCCCATTGTAATTTTGAGATGTCTTTTCCTATGCAAAGTAATGCCTCTGTTAGTCTCTTTGATTTGATTGGTGTATGTGTGAAAGATGGTGACAGTCTCTGCTATTACTTCCTTCGAGCTCTCTAGCCAAGCTACCTGTGTTATGGTTTTTTGTTGTTCTCTAGCACAACACTTAACACTGCCTTTTTGATTTAGCATCGGTTATGAGTCCTCTCAAGTTTCCTGCCTTGTTTTTTGTTATATATTTTA
The DNA here is from genome assembly GCA_034376525.1 of Nicotiana benthamiana. Classification (NCBI taxonomy): domain Eukaryota; kingdom Viridiplantae; phylum Streptophyta; class Magnoliopsida; order Solanales; family Solanaceae; genus Nicotiana; species Nicotiana benthamiana. The sequence continues at coordinate 46,315,859 of CM067323.1, forward strand.
TTACAATGCCTTGAAGGAGTTTGATGCATCCTTAAAGAGGCAAAAGATAAGGAAAGTGCCAATTGATGTATAAAAAACAGAAACTATCCCAACTCCCCTGTTGAAAATTAATTCTCCTAGTGGCTTTGATAAGGCTTTAGCTTCTTTCTCAAAATCACGGCTCGGGGGATACGATCAAAATAGTGAATACAATATATTTCTAACGAAAAATACATTAAGGCTTTTCGCCTTATTAGCTGTGCATATGCCGTTACGTTTTTGCATCCGAGTCTTGTAAGACAGTAAGAGCTCCATTTCCGAACACATGTCACGAATGCCTGCACCTTTTGTTGTACTCCTAGTTCTGCTCATTTTTTGGAATAAAATAACTTAAGTTATTTTGGAACAGAACAATATGCTGCTTCCTTACCTGACAGTTCAGGTTTGTGTGTTCAGTTATCTCTATTATGAGTCTAGCCTTATTGGCACTGCCATTCCCACTTGTCTAACACATTAATTTAATAAAACAAGACAAGAGGAGCATTATATTCTAACTTCTATATCTTATTGCACCAATACATGAGAGACAAGTGTGGGTTGTTGATCACAAGTAATGGTATGTGTTTGGTTAGTAGCACCTCATTACAATGATAGACCATTAAATACATCTGGTGGTGTGTGTTTAAGCATCACCACAAACATAGCTTTAGTGTGTAGTCTGGTTCCAACAATCGCAGTCATTCCAGCTCCAATAGCGTATATTTAAGTTGTTGCAGTTATAAAGCTCGTAGTTGGACCTTGGGATGAGCTGGTTGATCCGCCCTAGAGCTGAGAATGTAAGTCTTTCAGTTTAAAAAGGTTATATCATTAGGGAGATATATCCTATTTGAAAATTGTTAGCACATTACGAGCATAACATGAAATTAAGAACAAAAAGAGCGCATATAAACTGCATAAAATAAGTGCAATTAACCCCAACAAAAAGTGCAAGATAAAACACGAGAGAAGTGCTACACACACTTTGATGTAGACAATTTGGTAGGAGTGCTATAGGAGGACAGGACAGGAGGGTCTTTGCGAGCACTGAGCTCTCATTGCCCCACATTTATCTGTCATGTACCGGAACAAGGTTATACAAATAAATGATTGGAAGACTTTTATAAGGAAACAATAGTTCTGTCCAGATTGTTCTTTATCTTTTATATACTAGAGGAATGGTATGTCCAAACAACTGGATATGTGGCTGCTGAAGCTGCAATCAATCGTCTTTTTCCTGATGAGAATGGGCTGCTAATGTATTCAGAGCAAGATGGGCACTCTAATTCCTTCAAAGTAACAGCGCCTGAGGCACAACCCAGCCAATTAAGGCTAGGAGTGCATGCAGAAGGGATGAGATGACCGGTGCACACCTAGGACCAGTGGCGTAGCATTATTAAAACTTTATACAAGTCAATAAATTTTTTTGTCGATGAATGGTATAAACTATTTGAAATAGATGTACAATGGCAAGTCATTTGTTTTCCTCCATTGGGGAATGGATTTAGTGATGGCAAGTGCATGCCTTTGTCAATTATCCACTTTTTACGCACTACGGAGAGGTAGGAAGAGAGGTTTCCAGTATGTCTTTGTCTCCAGATAGGCTACCACTTGGTTCGGCTAGGTAGGGAGCTTCTTTTGAGGCAGGAGATAGGTAGGGAGAAAACAACCTGGCTCTAAGCAATATCCAATTATACACACGAGTGCTTAAGACAAACAATATTTGGCAAGACATGCGGTTGCTAAAGTTGGAAATATTTTGTATCTCCTCATACTTGTCCATGTGTATTGTTCTATTTGGTAAATTAGTAGCAGAATTGGCAAATTGAAAACTGACTATGAGTTTGTTATTGTGCAGGTGAATTGGTAGTGCAAGACCGGGGATGGCAGTAAAATTCAATCTTGTGTTTTTCTCAGTCATATCAATAAGACATTTAACAAACATACTTCTGGCCTCATGATTTGAGACTTCTTTTTTATCAAGATGAATGAGTGGTTTGCTTGACAATGTGTTTACCTCGTTTTTGTGATTTATTTCTACGGTTCCATGGGGTATCGCCCCTTCTTAGATTTTGCACAAGTGACATTCTCCATAGCATTAATTAGTTCTACATACAAAGCTTAATAGATTACAATTTACTTGACTTTTATGATGATACAGCTTCATATTACTGCGCTTAGAGAGTCCAAACGTAAGCTGTATTCATGTCGGAGTTTCTGAGAGATTTATAAACTGTGTAAAAATCCAAAAAAGAAGAGGATTTTAAGCTCAAAAAGGTATTTTTGATGAAACTAATATTCCGTTTTAATTTAGATGAGATAGTTTGAGTCGGCACTAAATTTAAGAAAAAAATTCAAATTTAGAAATATATTGTTTATTTTGAAGTATGCTAAAAAAAAGTACTTTATCTAATTTGAAACGAAGGGGATAGTAAACATTTGCAAACTTTGAAAGTAAACACTATTTGATGCGCAAATTGTCAAAGGGAACATAGGTGTAGGTCAAATAGTTCACTTGCAAATAAAAAAAATAAAGGACTCTACCGTGAAAAATCAAAATGGTATATTACAGTTTGTAAATTCAAAAGGTGATATCCTTTGTTTTGTGCTGGTTTTTTTCACTTTGGTTTAAAAAGAAAATTACAAGACGAAAAAAAGGAAAATTTACACGACTGTTCTAAATAAGAGTCAACTTACCAATAACTAGTCGTTAGTTATTGATTTATCAAAACTAGCCAAGTATATATAAAAATTGAAAAACCAAATAAACAAGGTTCTTTCTCTCAAAGAATCACATGCAAAAATCACATTTCATATTTTTAAGCGTGATTAGCAACATTAGATGCAAGACGGAAAGAAATTTTCTTGGATGTGGTAGCAAATAAGATGATGAAATATAAAAAATAAATATATAATATTCCAAAAATCTAAGCACAAAAGGAACTTTTTTAATGGGTATAGTAAAGATTCATTGAAAACATGTAGATAAGTCAATATACAAAATTTGAGGAAGATTCGAGGTGATTTGGAATGGTTTTGTATCAAAATTCGTAATTAAATCGAGTTCAAAAAAATATTCGGTGACACATGTATTGAACATGTATCACACACATATATACATTGATATACATGTGATACACAATTATGCAAATATGATACATATGTGATACACAATATGATACACATATTATTTTTTTTATATTCAGTTTTTGATAGTTTATATGATTCCACCAAACTATAGAGTACCATGTGATAACCCGCCATGTCATCATGCCATATTGGCACCATTTGGCATTTATTAATGCCATGTGGAAGCTTACATAAGAAGAAGGCTAGTATCTGTAAGAAGATTCTAGAGAAGTATGGATATTTTCTTAGGAAGAACATAGATCCTTATAGATTTGCTAGGAAAGTCCTTGGAATCTTCTAGTCTTGTAGAGAATTTTAGAGAAAGCTCTTATCTTGTAAATATCAAGGACTTGTATAATAATAAATATTTACACACTAGCCCCTAGAAGACAAGTATATAAAGGGGGCCATTCATTTGTAACTCATCAAGCAAACATTTCAAGTTCTCTCTAAATACAAAGCTTTCTTTAGCAATTCTCTTGTGTTCTTTCTTCCATTCTCTTAGCGATCTTGAGTGTAGTAGGGCTAACTTGGCATAACAAGAACGTGAGCAAGTTGTGCAAGATCATGAGCAAGTTGTCAAGTGCCGCACGTGTACCTAGTTAAGAACTAAGGACGTGACAACATGGTATCAGAGCGAAGGTTTCAACTAAAGGAATGGCGAACGACGGAGAAATTAACGCTGCCAACACCCAAGCCAACGTCATCCAGGATGCTGCTGGTAAGAGCGGCCGTAGCAAAAAGAGGAATGCCACCAACAAGAACGAAGATGTGACACCTGAGGTTGTGTCAAACGAAGGGCTTACATCCCAAGAACCATCTGTCACTTAGGCGAGCGAGGATGAAGTGGAGGTCCTTCCAGAGGACGTCTCGCTCGGTAAAGAGCGGGTGATGAAGATGAATGCGGGGATGGACGCTGTGGAGATCTTTGTCCAACACTTGGGGAAGGTTGAAGGCACCCTTAACGTTCTTGAAAGGCACACTCTTGAAGAGATTGAAAGTATCCGAAATGACTTGGAGAGACGTACACAGACCGAGATGGAACTAAGGCAAACCATCACTGCCTTAGAGTGGAGACTCATGGAGGCTTTGAGTACTATCAATGGTATGAAGGCAAAGATAGAGTCACTCGATGAGCATGTCAATGCTGGCGTTACTGAGGAAGCCATCAATGTTGTGCTGACGAGGGAGGCCAAGATCGAGGCTCCCAAACCCCTAGTGTTCAAAGGTGTTCGTGATGCACAAGAACTGGAAAACTTCCTTTGGCACTTGTTAAACTACTTCAGGCACGGCAAAGTGAGGGACGACGAGGCCAAGATCAACATTGCGGTATTGAACCTCTCAGAGACTGCCATGCTATGGTAGAGAAGGAATATGACAGACATGGATAAAGGTCTATGTACTATTAGCATGTGGGATCAGTTCAAAGCGGAGTTCAAGCGATAGTTCTTTCCAAAAAATGTCTTGTACGAGGCAAGGCGCAAGCTTAGGGAAATGAAGCGAACATGGAGCATACATAACTATGTCAAGGAGTTCACTACCCTTATGCTTCAAATCCCCAACCTAACCAATGATGACTTGTTGTTTCACTTCATGGACCGATTGCAAAATTGGGCTAAGCCGGAGTTGCAATGCCGATAATCACTGATATAGACCAATCCATAGTGGAGGCCGAATCATTGATGGATTTCAGGCATGACAAGCACGACAAAGGCAATGGCAGGGAGTCAAAGGCTAACAATGTTACAGGTGGGGGAGACCGTGGAAAAGTCAAGGAGATACAACAACAATACTCCAAGACTCAAGATTACAAAAAGTCGAGTGGTCGTCAGGGCTATGCCGAGAAGAAGGCACGGGCTGAGAAAAAGGGATGCTATATATGCAGAGGGATGCACGACTTTAAGAATTGTCCCGACCTCAAGAGCCTCATGCTATGGTCCGTGAACGAAAAGAGCAGTCACAAGGAGAGAGTTCGAGAACCGTACAATTTTGTATGATCGGATTATGTGGTGCTGTCACATAGCAAGCTAGCCAACCTACCGAGAATGGAAACCAGTACTTGGATCTCACCATCAACAACAAGCCCGCTCGTGCAATGGTGGATATTGGATCAACTCATAATTTCGTGACTGAGGTTGCCGCAAAGAGACTAGTATTGAATATTTCTCCAACTAACTCTCGCATCAAGACAGTGAATGCCGAGGTACAAAATGCTCGTGGGGTAGCTAATGGAGTTGGTGTCAGATTGGGAACTTGGAAAGGTATGACAAACTTTACCGTAACTGCTATGGATATCTTTGGCATCATACTAGAGCAAGAGTTCTTTAGACATTGTCATACTTTGATCGACCCCTACCTCCAATGTCTCTTGGTTATGGAGCAAGAAGGAGCTTGCATGGTACCTACGGTGACTATGCCACACGGACAGATCCCAGCACAACTCTTAGCTATGCAGGTTGTCAAGGGGATCAAGAAAGGGGAGCCGACGTTCGTGGCAACCATTGCAAGTATAGAGAAAGACAAGAATTTTCAGGAGATAGTGCCGCCTTGCATAGAGAAATTGCTTGAGGAAAACAAAGATTTCATGCCCGAGGAGTTACCTAAGAACTTGCCGCCTAAGAGAGAGGTGGATCACAAGATTGAGTTGGAGCCAGGGGCTAAGTCACCTGCACTTGCCCCATATCGTATGGCACCTCCCGAGCTAGAAGAGCTCAATTGAAGAAGCTGCTAGATGCTAGTCACATTCGCCCCTCAAAGGCACCTTTTGGCGGACCAGTATTGTTCCAGAAGAAGAAGGATGGATCGTTGCGCTTGTGCATAGACTACCGAGCACTTAATAAGGTCACCGTGAAGAATAAGTACCCGATCTCGCTTATTGCTGACTTGTTCGATAGACTTGGGCAAGCCAAGTACTTTACCAAGGTGGATCTTCGAAAGGGATACTACCAGGTTCGCATTGCGGAAGGAGATGAGCCTAAGACAATATGTGTGATGAGATATGGAGCCTTCGAGTGGTTGATGATTCCCTTCGACTTAACCAATGCACAAACCACATTTTGCACCCTTATGAACAAGATTTTTCATCCCTACCTTGATCAGTTCGTGGTAGTCTACCTAGACGACATAATCATCTATTGCAACACCTTGAAGGAGCACATGAAGCACTTAAGGAAGGTTTTCCAAGTCCTGCGGGAGGATGAGCTATACATCAAGAGGGAGAAATGTGAGTTCACACAATCAAAGGTGCACTTCTTGGGCCATATCATTAGCAATGGAGAGCTAAGCATGGACGAGGCTAAGGTATGAGCTATACAGGAGTGGGAAGCACCTACAAAGGTAACGGAGTTAAGATCCTTCCTTGTCCTTGTTAACTACTACTGTCAGTTCATTAGCGGCTACTCAACAAAGGCCGGACCACTGACTGAGTTGCTAAAGAAGAACAATCTATGGGTTTGGACGGAGCATTGTCAAAAGGCGTTTGAAGGCCCTAGGGTAGATGTAACAAAGGAGCCAGTCTTGGCATACCTGCCTTTGTCAAGACATTTGAGGTACACACAGATGCCTCAGACTTCTCCATTGGGGGTGTCCTGATGCAAGATAAGCATCCCATTGCATTTGAGAGTCGTAAGTTAAATGAGGCGGAGTGGCGTTACACGGTGCTAGAGAAGGAAATGACTGCAATTGTGCATTGCCCTCATACATAGAGACATTATCTTCTCGGGTCGAGGTTCATGGTCAAGACCGACAATGTGGCTACTGGCTACTTTCAGACGCAGAAGAAGCTCACACCAAAACAAGCTAGGTGGAAAGACTTCTTGGCCGGGTTTGATTATGTGCTAGAGTACAAGCCGCACAAAGGTAATGTTGCAGCTGATGCCTTGAGCTTGAAAGTCGAGCTTGCTACCATCACTTCACAAACTTGGGACATTCATGAGGCTATAAAAGAAGGCATGCAACATGATCCAGTAGCCAAACAACTTATCGAGTTAGCCAACCAGGGCAAGACGAGACGTTTTGGGTAGAAGACAACGTATTACGTACCACAGGTCGGCGGATCTACGTGCCTAAGTTTGGATACATTAGACGACGGATCATAAGGGAGATTCATGACACAATGTGGGCTGGTCATCCAGGTCAACATCGTACTAGGGCCTTGGTTGAGTCAGTCTACTATTGGTCAAGCATGCGAGATGACATAATGTGCTATGTGCAGACTTGTCTTATCTGTCAACAGGACAAGGTTGACAACAACAACCTGGAGGACTTTTGGATCCACTACCCGTTGCAGAGCGTCCATGGGAGAGCGTGACTATGGACTTATCACTTGTCTACCGAAGTCTGATGATTATTGCACTATTATGGTGGTTGTGGATATATTTTCAAAATATGCCACCTTCATGCCCACCTCACCAGGTTGCACTGCCAAGGAAGCTGCCAAGCTATTCTTTAAGAACGTTGTGAAGTATTGGGACTTACTAAGGCATATTATTAGTAATCGAGACCCCCGTTTTACTGGAAACATTTGGAGAGAGTTATTCGATATACTTGGCACGGAGCTGCACTTTTCCACTAGTTTCCACCCACAGAAAGATGGACAAACAGAACGGGTCAATTCCTTACTAGAATGCAACCTAAGGGACTATGTAAGCGCAAATCAGAAAGATTGGGCAAGGCTCACATCGCCCAATCTCTTAAAACTTGCAGCGGAGTGAGTCCATGGGGCGGACACCATTTGAGCTTGCCACAGGCCAACAACCACAAACTCCACATTCATTACCAGCTGCATTCGAGGGAAAGAGTTTGGGGGATTATCATATGTCCAAAGGATGGGAGGAATAGCTTGACACTTCTAAGTCCTACTTGGATAAGGCAGCTAAGAAGATGAAGAAGTTTGCGGACCGAAAATGGCATCTCACAGAATATAGAGTTGGGGACATGGTAATGATGAAGTTTAACCCAAGGCAGTTCAAGGCACTATGGGGCATGGCATCAAAATCAGATTCGCAAGTACGAGAGGCCATTTAAGATCATCGCTAAGGTAGGCAAGATCTCATCAAGCTTGATATGCCATCATATCTTAAGATCTACCCTGTCTTCCATGCCAGCATGCTTAAGCCATATCATGAAGATAAGGATGATCCGAGTAGGGGCCAATCAAGTCGGGCACCAATGACTATCATCACCTCGCATGATCGGGAGATTGAGGCTATCATAGATTACCAGTCCAGGAGAATACAAGGGAAAAAGCCACCACTATGTTCCTCGTCTATTGGAAAAGGAAATTACTGGAAGAGGCCACGTGGGAACGATATGAAGACTTGTGGCAATTCAAAGATAAGATCCGAGATTTTATGCAACAGCATTGCGCGACGGTCGTCGCAATATTGGGTGGGGGAGAATGTGATAATCCGCCATGTCATCGTGCCACATAGGCACCATTTGGAATTTATTAATGCCATGTGGAAGCTTACATAAGAAGAATGCTAGTATTTGTATGCAGTTTCTAGAGAAGTATGGATATTTTCTTAGGAAGAACCTAGATCCTTACTGATTTTCTAGGAAAGTCCTTGGAATCTTCTAGGCTTGTAGAGAATTCTAAAGAAAGTCCTTATCTTGTAAATATTAAGGACTTGAATAATAATTAATATTTACACACTAGCCCCTAGGAGACTAGTATATAAAGGGGCAATTCATTTGTAACTCATCAAGCAAACATTTCAAGTTCTCTCTAAATACAAAGATTCCATTAGCAATTATCTTGTGTTCTTTCTTCCATTCCCTTAGCAATCTTGAGTGTAGTAGGGCTGACTTGGTATAGCAAGAACGTGAGCAAGTTGTGCAAGATCGTGAGCAAGTTGTCAAGTGCCGCACGTGTACTTAGTTAAGAACTAATGGCGTGACAACCAAGTCCTCTATGAGTTTCCACTGAGAATTCTAATAAAACAGTAAGTAAATAAGATATGGTGTTTTGCATGGAAAAATCCCTGCTCAAGGGGATTAAAAATCATGACCCGCACTAGTAGGATTTCAACTTCACTATGAGCAACTTTCATATTACAACCTATGCAATCTAGGAATCAAACTCTTAATCCCTCACTAGCTCATAATACACTTATTACAAGCCAATTTGCAATACACCTATTACAAAGACTTCAACTTATGACTAACTCTATTCACGACACAAACACAAAGGGTTTATGGTTTTACAAAGGGGTTCCTAAGTAACACTTCATGCTAAGCAATTTATAAATTACAATAAGAATAATTACAAAGTTACAACACAACTAAGGACAACAAAATACTGGATTTAGGAACTGGTCCGTAGTAGCATTTAACTTTGTTTTTCAGGCTCTTGAGAATTATGTTCACTGTTTGTAGAAGGCTTGAGTGCTTGAAGTGAATTCTCAAATGTTCAAGTGATGTTTTGTCATATGCTCTTGTTAATACACCTTTGCTGACATCACTTGAATGATGTAAGCATTTGGTTTGTCAAAGGACAAGCGAATGCAAATTTGCTGCACTGTATCCACTGTTTCTATGGCAGTCACTTTCCAGCTGTGCACAATTGACTTTCGTACTGTTGTCAGAAAAATACAAGGGATCAGGTCCTTGTCTTGTTTCTCTATTTTCTATCCTTGCAGCATTTCGCATTAGCTGGATTTCTGGCTGAAATTTGTTCATTAGCAATGTGTACTAAGTGTGTCAGGTTCCCTATTTGGTTCTTGACAGTAAGTTTGTTAGATCATCAAAACAACATAAGACAAAGACATTGAAAACCCCATCAATTTATCCCTTTTTGATGATGACAAACTTAGACATTGATAACATATATTTAGAGCGGAAATAACCAGATGAAGTAACAGGAACTTCACAAGTTCCCCTTGACTTTATGCTTCCCCCTTAATCAAATCCATGTTTCAATTATACTCTCAGTTTCAATTATACTTCCCCCTTTTCGCATCATTAAAAATACACAAGCAAGAAAACAATATAAAGAAGGCTATCCTAACTAACTCATGCCACATATGTGCACACAACATGATAGAGAAGAGAAATAGAGAAGACAAGTATTTAGATAACAAAAGAGGATAGTTTTGATAGATAAAACATGTCTTTGCTTATAAGGCAAAGGCAAAATTGGACTGTTGAAATCGGGAGCTGTACTGATACATCCCATCTACATAAAAACAAAAGAAACAAAAATATTTATGAAGTCATAAAAACAAAAATAGACAATCCAGAAACTGGCTGAAAGGGTTGCTTAGGGGGCAGGAGTAGATGGCTTGGAAGTTGCAGTAAGGGTCGGAGAACTAGGTCTACTCGGGCGTTCACTGAATTTTGCTCATTTAGCAGTTCTGCTTTCAGGTTCTCCACTTGTGCCCTGAGATCAGAGTTTTCCTTTGTCAGGCGACCACCTTCTCATTTGACTCTGGGACCCCTTGGGCATGCTGACCTTCCAGGATAGCGTTCATATACTTCAACCTTCGAATCTCCTCAATTGCGCTATTTTGAGCATTGATGAGGTGAGATATTGTTGATGTACTACCCAGTCCCCCATTCTTCTCGATACACTCACATTCTTCCAAAGTTGTTTGAGAGAAATTTTGCTTCTTGGTTCCTATCTTGCCTTGCCCCAGTGGCACCTTGAAAAACTTAAACATTTGCATAAGTAGAAACCCATATGAAAGACCATGATTTCCATCCTTAAAGGTTGCTACCTTCTGCATATGTTTGATCATGATAGCAGGCAAGATCATAGGGGTAAAGACATCCAGTTGCTCCGTTAGAAACAGGCCAGCCTTGGAATTCATGGACCTCCTCTCAACACAAAGCAACTTAACTTTGTTCATCAGCTCAAAGAGCTACTGATAAATAAAGAGTAAGGTCTTCTTATGAACCTGGTCCCCATTTTTGTTCGCATTATCCTTTACCATAGCATTCCAGAAGTTATACCCATACACATCTTTCACACTAGACACACCAACTGGGGGCACTTTAAGAATATCCCCAAGCAAACTCACATTAAACACAATGTCCACCTCATTTACCAAGGTACAAATATGGAAGGTATCAACACGAAAGAGGCTTGCATAAAAGATTTGAACCTCATCCTCATACACTTTGGGTGCATTCATCTGGAACAGATTCCCCCACCTTTGAAACTCAACCATTTCAAGGACTTGTCTCATACCAGCCATATAAAAAATTACTGGGTCAAAAGTGCGACCCAACAGAAACTTTTGGAGCCTTAATTGTTCTGAGTCAGCGGTCGACTACTGAGGCCATACACATTGTGAGGAGATTGGTAGAGCAGCATAGGGCAGTGAAGAAGGATTTGCATATGGTGTTCAATGATCTGGAGAAAGCCTATGACAAAGTGCTGAGAAAAGTTCTATGAAGATTTTTGGAGGTGGGAGGTGTGCCAGTAGCATATATTAAAGTGATCCAGGACATGTATGATGGGGCTAAGACACGGGTAAGGACAACAGGAGGAGACTCTGACTACTTTTCGATTGAGATGGGGTTGCATCAGGAATCAACACTCAGCCCATTTTTGTTTTCCCTGGCGATAGATTCTTTGATGTGTCACATCCAAGGAGGTTCCTTGGTGCTTGTTATTTGCGGATGACATAGTCCAGATTGATAAGAAGTGAGGTGGCGTTAACGAGAGGATGGAGGTTTGGGGACATACTCTAGAGTCTAAGGGTTTCAAGTTGAGCAGGACCAAGACAAAATACTTGAAGTGCAAGTTCAGTGGTGTTACCCAAGAGGAATACGGGGATGTGAGACTCGATACGGAAGTCATTCCCAATAGAGAGTTTTTCAAATATCTGGTATCTATAATTCAGATGAATGGGGAGATCAATGAGGATGTTATCACCATATCATAGCAGGATGGATGAAATGGAGGCTCGCTTTGGTGTCATGTGTGATAAAAATGTGCCATTGAAACTTAAGGGTAAGTTCTACAAGGTAGTAGTCAGACCGACTATGTTGTATAGGAAAGAGTGTTGGCCAGTCAAAAAGCCAAATGTCCAGTATATGAAAGTAGCAGAAGTGCGGATGTTGAGATCAATGTGTGAGCATACTAGATTGGATATAATTAAGAAGGAAGTTATTCGGGACAAGGTGGAAGTGGCCCATGTGGAGAAAAGATGCATGAGGCAAGATTGAAGTCGTTTGGGCATGTTAAGAGGAGAAGCGCAGATGCCCCAGTTAGGAGATGTAGAGGTTGGCCTTGAGAGGTGAGAGCAGGGTAGAGGTAGACCTAAAAAGTGTTAGGGTGAAGTGATCAGGCAGGACATGGTGTAGCTTGAGTTGAACGATGACATGACCCTAGATAGAAGGGTGTGGAGGTGGAAGATTAGAGTGGAAGGTTAGTAGGTAGTTGGTCATTTCTCTTTGTCTTCCCTAGTTCGATAGTATTAGTGCTAGTATGGTACTCTTTTATTCTTAGTTTGCTATAGCTACGTGTCTTGTTCAGTTACTACTTACCTTAGGTAATTCCGCAGTTTGCTAGTAGGACTTCATCATATTCTCATGTGCTACCTTGGACTTATCTGTCTAAATATACTGTAATACTCCTCAAGTTTTTAAAAGGTTCGAGACACGCTAACTATAGAAATATATTATTACCATTTTTATTATTTTTATCTTGCCTATATATATATATATATATATATATATATAACTAGATATACCAATTAGAGGAAAATTAATAATTTTTAATGTTAGTAATTACTAATAGTATGTGTAATAAAATATTGCTTAAGTCAAAAAAAAGAAAAAAAAAAGGGGAAACACGTGCCAAGTAAGCCCATAAAGGGCTATTGGACCCAACTTAATAGCCTCAGAGAGGCGTGAATGCTTCACAAAAGCAAACATAAATTAACATTCTGTTAGTTCTCGAGAAACAGAGCAAACAGAGGCACCAACTATTCGCACAGGACAACAAAAATTCTAGAGTTTTTCACAACTCACTTATTTTTTTTACTCAGGTATGTAAAATTTCATATTGTCAATTATCCTACAGTAGTAATAGGTAAGAATTGAATAGTTAATTCCCTTCTTCCTCCACACCAACAATAAATTTCATATTTAAGTGTAGTACTCTAAAAATTGACTAGAATGCACTAGTTGTTTTAGAAGCGATTGTTTGACTGGTGTCAATTAGACTGGGGCCTACGTATTGGCTCGAGAAGTTTTGAGGTGAGTTGATACAACCCTTTAGTGGTTTAACTCACAAAAACACGCATATAAGGTGTTTGATGAATTGCTTAAAAGAGTTTATATATACTTAATTGGAGCTAGTGAGTACCTATTAACCTAGAGTTGTTCGAACAAAAGTTTAGATGTTTTACTATAGCAAAAGTTTAGATGATTTATTATAGCAAAAGTTTAGATAATTTATTATGATATATGTGCATAAATTTTCAGATTTTTGAGTTATTCTTATATGCCATTGTCATGTTGAAAATTTATGAAGAAGCAAGAATATTTAGAAATACTTTTATGTTCCATAAAGAAAAGATTTAGACTTGAAAAGTCAAAAGAAGATATTTGGGAGTATCCTTTATTTTGAGAAGGGGTCATCGTCCAGCCCGAGGGTCCTAATAAAGGCGTTGACTTCCTGAAATTACTTGTGCTAAAGTAGGGAGCACACAAGCCGAGGGCCTCATTGTTGAGAATTTACTTAGCAATGCTAAAGTATGATACATGAGCGTTGAGAACCATGAAGCGATTTGCACCTAGTGGATTGGACCTATTCGATCAGTTTGGGATCGAACCTGTGCCGAGCACACGGTGACTGAGACAGAGTTAAGTCACAATAATTGAAAATCCCAAAGTATAAAGTGAAGAAAAAAATTTAAAGAAAGAAAAAGAAAATAATTTCTTTTAGAATATTCATAAATTGCTATTGTGCAATTATTTTAGAATTATTCTTATAAGCTTTATGTTTTACATGCATTTAGAACCGTTGCTCGTAATGTATATGTTAACTTTCCCCCTGTTGTTGAGACTCATTGAGTACAATGGATGGTACTGACGTTCTCTTTTGGGAACCTACGTTGGTCTGCAATACAACGTAGGAACCAGATTTGCGGGAAAGCAGGCTACGAGTTAGGACTTCCTTCCCTTCCAGTGGTACTGGTGAGCTCCGCCTTTGTTCGTGGAGTATTCCTTAGAGTCACTTTCATTTAGATATTTCTTTATTGATTTAGAGAATTGGCAAGGAAATCTCATGTCCTGAGCAGTGCGTCAGTTTATCAGTAGAGGCTTTATAGACATAGTTGTTGGATTAAGATTCAGAAGTTTTTGATAATAACTTAACAGTATTTCATTGGTTACTATGAATAAAGTTTTGGAGTTGATTTGTCTAAATGTTTAAATTAATCAAAAGTATTTGGTTAGAGTAATGCCTTGTTGTATATAGAGTTTTGAATTATAATAGATTTGATAAGCAGAGATGGTTCGCTCGGTCATGCTTAGTGATCGAGTGCCGGTCCCGGCTTGTTCAGAAAATGGATCGTGACATATACTATCTTGATATTACTTGTTATTGGTGCTATCTTGCTGTTCTTTGTTATTATCTTCGATCTAGTTTTTTAACTATTTGTCTTGTTATCACTTGCTATTAGGGCTTTCTTCACCTTCTTTAGTCGAGGGTCATTCGGAAACAGCTTCCATACCCTTCCAAGGTAGGGGTAAGGCTACGTACATCCTACCCTTCTTAGACTCCACTTGGTGAGATTATACGGGGTAGTTGTTGAAAATCATTCTGAAGCAGAACTGGTTTCACTTCTTATCCTTTTTGCAGAAACATGTTCCTTAACAGGTTCCATATTTCTCTTGCCAGGCTTCACACCACTTTGATTTTGCTTTTTCCTTAGACCGCCACCACATCCTCATCAGAAATAGAGGGTTCACTCACAACATCTTTCACATTAGAACTGGGGGTTGTAGCATTCTCCACTGGAGCAGATTGTTTCTTCTTCTAGGACTTTCTCACTAAGGAACTATGTTCCTCAGTTGTTTCCTCCTTAACTTCCACCACAGGGACATCCTTATCACACACTATTTTATTGTCTTTCACCAGTCTCCTCGTTTTCTTCTTACTATTCTTTCTGCTCTTTTGAAGGGCAGAGCCATAGGCTACTTTCTTGCAACCTAGTAGTAGTTCGCTTGGTAGAAGACTCGGGAGTGGACACTACCCTTCGCGTGACTATCAAAACATCAAGAGGAATGTTGTCTTGATCCCCCTCATCACTAGACCTCATCTCAGGGACTAGAATGTCCAATGGCTCAAGAACAAATGGAGGAGGAGATACAGGAGCAAAGCTGACCTGGGTGTGAGAACCCTGACATGTTTCCTTCGCAGAGGGGTCAGGTTCCTCACGACAAGGCCAGTAGTTTCTGCTGGTGCAGAGCCTTCAACAGCCACCATGGCTCTTTCTCCCTCCATTCCTCGTGTCTCATTCCTCTAAGGCATGGGTGCACCAGAGATTATCTTATGTAAGACTCCATCAGCAGATACCACAAAGACGGTCGCTATATTTTCATCCTCAATAGGTTCCATGGCCACCACAGAATCTGAAGCAACAATGGCAGAAACCTCTGAGACCTTAGGACTTTTACCATGTTCTCCACATTTCTCTTGATCAACAGGAATCTCAGAAGATAGAGAAGAAGGATCAACGACTTTAGGGGTGATTTCAGCGATGAGGTTAGGGATAGTTACAAAAGACTCATCGGGGACGGAGGACTCACTGGGTTTTTCAGTGTTAGTGACGATTGAGGCAGGAATTTTGGAGTTTGTGTTAGAAATTGAAGAGATAGAGAGAAAATTCTTACGAGTGGTTCTAATAGAGGACTATGGTTTGTGAAGAAATGAGAGGGTAATTTAATGAGAGAGGATAATTATGAAGAGAGAGATGGGAACCGGTTCTGAAACAACGGTTGTGCTTGTAGAGTTGCAGCATTTCAGAGGGAGATGGAACAATTTGAAGTGAAAAGACATGACAACAGAGTCTAAAAAGGTAGATGACATGGAAGTTAATATTTGTACCTTTTCAAGACGTGCATTAAAGAATGCAAAGAACTACTAACCTTTGGTACAACAACCAGGTTCTTGACCTGTCATTGAAAATTTCAATCCTCTTTATCACCCATGAAATGCATCTATATCTTTTGTAATCATCATGCGTGTTTACCTGCAATGGTATTGAGGTGAGTTGGACTTAGCCAGAAAACACTTTAGCTAATTTTACTTGAAGCTGATTTTCTTAGCCAACTGATGGGAATCAGGTTCTTAATTAGGCTTCAATAGCCCCAGCTTCACCCTATTTCTTTTAAAGTGTTCCCTGCTTAATGCTTTGGTGAAGATATATGCAATTTGATCTTCTGTACTGCAGAACTTCATACAGATCAACCCTTTATCTACATTGTCCCTCCGAAAATGATGTCTCATATCAATGTGCTTGGTTTTTTTGTGTTAAAATGGATTCTTGGCCATGTTGGGTGCACTAGTTTATCACATAAAAGAGGAACACAATCAATAAATCTCTAAAATCCTCCAGTTGTTGCTTAATACATAGGAGTTGAGCACAACAAGAGGCTGCAGCTACATATTCTTCTTCAGCCGTTGAAAGAGCCACTGAGTTTTGCTTCCTTGTACCCCAAGAGATGAGACATGATCTTAGAAAGTGATTCATTCCACAAGTGTTTTTCCTGTCCACAAGATAACCTGCATAGTCAGCATTAGCATACATAATAAGATCAAAACTGTCACCTGAGGGGTAATATAGGACCAGGTCTTGTGTTCCTTGGGATTTGATTGAAACCTTGCACATAGTCCCACACTGAAGATAATATTATGTCTGTTGGTAGTGAGATGGATAGGAGACCCAATAATGCCTTTATACATAGTTTGATTCATAGGAGAGCCAGTTTTATCCATGTCTAGTCGAGTAGCTGTAGTAATGGGAGTGTCTATCACTTTTTATGCTTCCATATCAAACCTCTTCAAGAGCTCCTTGATGTATTTTTGCTGACAAATAAATGTACCCTTCGAGGACTGCTTCACTTGAAGACCCAAGAAGAAGTTCAGCTACCCCATCATGCTCATTTCAAACTCACTTCGCATGAATTTTGTAAAATTCTTCACACAGAGAGTCAACTGTTACCCCGAAAATTATATCATCAACATAGACCTGAACAATGAGTAGGTTAC
The DNA here is from genome assembly GCA_034376525.1 of Nicotiana benthamiana. Taxonomy (NCBI): domain Eukaryota; kingdom Viridiplantae; phylum Streptophyta; class Magnoliopsida; order Solanales; family Solanaceae; genus Nicotiana; species Nicotiana benthamiana. Next base: position 46,333,233 of record CM067323.1, read on the forward strand.
TTCCCCGTTTCTTCAGGAATAAGGTGTTGTCCATTTTCCCTCCTGTAAAATCATTTTCTAAGAGGAACTTTAACAATCTTTTATACCAAGCTTGAGGAGCCTGCTTTAACCCATATAATGCTTTGTCCAGTTTGAACACATATTCAGGGTGTTCATGACATTCAAACCCTGTAGGTTGCTTTATATAGACTTCTTCCTTAAGAAGTCCATTTAGAAATGCACTTTTGACATCGATTTGGAATAGAGTAAATTCCATAGGAGATGCAAAGGCGATTAATATTCTAATAGATTCCATGCGAGCAACCAGAGCAAATGTCTCATCATAATCAATCCCTTCCTCCTAATTATAATCTTGAACCACTAGCCTGGCCTTGTTCCTTGTAGTGTTTCCATGTTCATCAATCTTATTCTCGAATACCCGCCAGATTCCTATAATGGTTCGATCTGAGTGTCTGGTACCAGGTGCCATACATTATTCCTTTCAAACTGATGCAGCTCATCTTGCATGGATATAATCCAATCTGCATCTTTTAAGGCTTCCTTGATATTTTTGGGTTCTAGTTGTGATTAAAAGGCTGAGAAGGCAAGTGAATTTATGGCTTTGATCTGAATAACACTCCAAAATAGGGGGTAATTATGTTGTCAAGAGGATGAGAGCTTTTGTGCTTCCAGTTGGGAATTTGAGCTTCATTTATAGAGGAACTGGGTATATCTGACTGGTTACATTATGTTATTCTCTCAGGTACTTTTGGAGTACCCTGCACTACATCAACAACTCTTTCTTCAGCTTTAGTGGTTGTAATTGAGATACTAGGTTCCCTTGAGGAATAGGCAACATTATCTTCACTTGGCTCATCATATCTGCCTTTTCATTTGTCATGTCAATGACTTCACCTGGAACGAGTAACGGCTCTCCATCTTGATCATCCTTGGTACTTTTCTCACACGAGGGATATGACTCATTAAAGATTACATGAAAACTTTCCTCAACAAATTGACTCCGCTTGTTGTATATCTTGTAAGCTTTGCTTTGAGAAGATACCCTAGAAAGATTCCTTCATCACTCTTGGCATCAACCTTAACAAGCTGATCCTTTCCATTGTTAAGAACATAGCATTTGCACCCAAATATTTTTAGGTGAGTCAACTTAGGTTTCCTTCAATTTAGCAACTCATGGGGAGTTTTGTTAAAGAGAGATTTGATCATGCACATGTTCACCAAGTAGTAGGCAGTGGTGACAGCTTCAGCCCAGAAGTTCTTTGCAATCCCAATGTCGATCATCATTGTTCTTGCCATTTCTTCAAGAGTTCTATTATTCCTTTTCACAACACCCTATGATCTGATAAATGCTACTCTAGACTCCATCTTCACCTGGATTTTCTACACAAAGGACACAAATACCTCAAGGATTTCATATTTTGTTCTAAGAAACAGAGTCCATGTGAATCTGGAGTTGTCCGACACTATCACAAAGATGTATTTTTTCCTCCTCTAGTTTTCACTCTCATGGGGCTACATAGATCCATATGAAGAAGATCGAGTGGCTTTGAGTTGCTGGCATCCTTTTTAGGATTAAAAGAGGATTTCACATGCTTTCCTCTAGCACAAGCATCACACACTTTCTGCACTTTGAACTTTGACATGGGCAAACCACGGACCAGGTCCTTTTGAATTAGTTTATTCAGAAGAGAGAAGCTTGTGTACCCTAATCTTCTGTGCCAGTGTTCCGCATCATTATCAGCGGTTTTCAGACAACTCAGATCATCACTTTGTATAGACTCAAAATCAGCAACATAGATGTTTTTGTATCTCTTGTCCATAAGTACCACTTCACCAGTTGCCAGATTAGTAACTGTACATATCTTGGACAAAAACTCCACCTTGTTTCCTTTCTCACAGATCTGAGAGACACTCAAGAGACTGTACTTAAGACTATTGACATAGTACACATTCTAAATAGAGTGAGTGAGTGATTTCTTGACTTCTCCAACTCCAAGAATGTACCCTTTTTTCCCATTGCCAAATGATACACTCCCTCCTTACAGGGCTTTTAGTGAAAGGAGGTCCATGGTGTTCCCAACCATGTACTTTGAACATCCACTATCCATGAACCATTGTTAATTGCTTCCTTTCTCTGTTCCCTGCACAAGAAAATCAAGAGTTAGTTTTAGGAACCCAAACAAGTTTGGGTCCCCTGTAGTAGGAAATAGGATGAATAAGAGCTCTCTTAGTCCATGCAGGTAATATGAGTTTTTTGTGAGTGACACCCGGTCCCTGTTTAGAAGTTACATTTTCAGGAAACGCTTTATTTTTTTGAATAGATTGGACCCTGGCTTGGCAATTTCCTTGAAATGCCCATTATTCCCACAACGGGTATACAACCCGATATCCGGTACAATAACATACTTGCGATGGTGGTTGTATGGGATTTCCTCCCTTTGGAACCCTATTCCCTGCCTGTTTCCACCATTATTAGCATACATGACATTGATAGCTTCTGAGGACCAGGTCCACTTTAGGGACTTTTCAAGATTATTTTTTACTCTTTCCAGTTCAATTTGGAGATTCTTGTTTTTCTCAGTTTCAACGCACAAGCTAGTTCTCACGCCTTCAACTTATTTTCAAGCCTAATGTGTTCCTCACTGGTGACCCCTTTTCCTTTTCCAGGATTTCCAGGTTTAGACTCAGTTCCTAGTCCCTCTATTATTTCCCTCAGGTCTGCAATCACTACCAAGAGATCATTTCTTTCTTCCTCAATCTCAATTACTCTCTTCACTAAGGCCTCTTTTTCTTTACCAAAGTTCTCAATGGTTTCCTAGTCAACCACTACAACCATTAAGTCATCACTTTCATGTTCTATGTTAGCAATTTTTTAGTTAAAACAAATTTTTCTTTCTCCAACTCACAAACAGTTTCCTTTAGATCAACTACACACACCACCAGATCATCTCTAGTTTGTTCAGCTTCTCCTAGGTCTAAGGTCAAGACATCCTTATCCTCCACTGGACTATGATAGGCAGCAATCAATACACTAGCTAAAAACATGAGTTTCTTAGGAGAGTAGGATTCCAGATTTCTCTGAACATCCCTAAAATTTACCTCACTATTGGCATCGTCTTCATCATCATCTGATTGGGACATTAAAGTAAATATTGAATCATATTCATTTTTCTCACTTTCAACTTCCATCATGGAGCTGTCACCTGCATCATTTTCATATTCAGACTCACTAGAGGAGTCTCCCCATGCTGCAAGAGTCTGTTTTACCATATTGTTAGCAAATCTCTTCTTTTTGAAGTGCTTATCAGGAACCGGGTTCCTCTTGGCTGCTTTCTCAAGATTGTACTTGGAGTGTTCTTGCTTCAGGAGAGGACACTCTTTGATGAAGTGTGCGGACTTTTCACACTTATGGCGGAGATCATAGTTCTTTGGTTTGCTGGATTTGCACCTTTTTAGTATTCCTCCATTTCTTCTGACCATCTTCTGAAATCTTTTGGTTAAGTAAGCCATGTCACTGTACTCCTCACTCGAATCATTTCTTTCAGCTTTGAGTACTAGGTTCTTTTCTTTCTTTGGTTCTCTTCTTTCACTATATATCTTCCTCTTCTTCTTGTAGGTCTTTAGATTTCCAACCAGCTTGTCTATGGTCAGCTCCTGCAGATCCTTTGCTTCAATAATAACATTCACCTTGCTTCCCCAAGAACTGGGTAGAATACTAAGAATCTTCCTCACTGTCTTGTTCCTAGGAATGATTTCACCAAGTGAGTGTAACTCATTTATGATAGAGGTGAATCCTGTGTGCATATCTTGAATAGATTCATCGTCCTTCATCCTAAAGAGTTCATACTCGATAGTGAGCATATCGATCTTAGATTGCTTTACTTTAGTGGTTCCCTCATGTGTTGTTTGCATAATTTCTCATATCTCCTTGGCAGCTTCACAAGAAGAGATTCTATTGTATTCATCAGGTCCTATTCCACACACTAAAATTTTCTTGGCACAAAAATTTTTCTCCACAACTTTTCTATCTGCATCAGTTATTCTTTTCTTGTTTTTTGCATTATCAATGGAAGGTCTCCAATTGCCTTTGTTGGGATGTAAAGACCATCACATATGACATCCCACAACTCAGAATTTTCAGCCATGATAAAATGATGCATTTTTGTCTTCCACCACCCATAGTATTACCCATTGAACCTGTGTGGTCTGTACGTAGATTGACCTTCTTCAAAACTTGGTGGAGCAGCCATGAGGATCCTTCCTAGATGTTAACCTGATAGAATGAACCTGCTATGATACCAATTGATAGCTTATATGAGTCTACCAAACTATATGGTACGAGGTCTTCTATGAGTTTACATTGAGAAAGCTAATTAATACATTAAGTAAATAAGATATGGAGTTTTACGTGTAAAAATCCCCGCTCAAGGGGATAAAGAACCACGACCTACACTGGTAGGATTTCAACTTCACTATTTGCAACTTTCGGATTACAATCTATACAATCTGAAAATTAAACTCTTAATCCCTCACTAACTTGTAATACACCTATTACCATCCATTTTGCAATACACCTATTACAAAGACTTCAACTCATGACTAACTCTATTCACGATACAAATACAAAGGGTTTATGATTTTACAAAAGGGTTCCTAAGTAACGCTTCTAGCTAAGTAATTTAGGAATTACAATAAGAATAGTTACAAAATTACAACATTACAACTCAACTAAGGACAACAAATACTGGATTTAGGAATTGGTCCGTAGGAGCGTTTAACTTTGTTCTTCAGGCTCTTGAGAATTAAGTTCACTTTTTGCAGAAGGCTTGAATGCTTGAAATGAATTCTCAAGTGTTCCAGTGATGTTTTGTTATAATGCTCTTGTTAATACACCTTTGACGACATCACTTAAATGATGTAAGCACTTGATTGCCCAAAGGACAAGTGATTGCAAAACTGAAGCACTGTATCTACTACTTCTATGGTAGTCACTTTCGAGTTGTGCACAATTGACTTTCGTACTGCTATTAGGGAAGCACAAGGGATCAGGTCCTTGTCTTATTTCTTTATTTTCTACACCTGCAGCAGTTCACATTAGCTGGAGTTCTGGCTAAATTCGTTCATTAGCAATGTGTACCAAGTATGTGAGGGTCCAGTTCTTGACAGTAAGTTTGTTAGATCATCAAAACAACATAAGACAAAGACATTGAAAAACCCAGCAATTTTTACTTCAAATTTTCAATAAACTACCTCAAACTTCACCAAATCATCATAAAAGTGAGATTATTCTATTATCGCCTACTCAAAAGAAAGCAAAAATTTAAATTTTTTTGTTGTAAATAGTTAATTGACTAATATTAATAATATTTTATAAATAACTACCTTTTGTAATGAACTACTTATAAATAAACATAGCTAATAATTCCCAAAAAAAAGTATATGAACGTATACCTTGTTGTACAAAGGGCGTTTGCTAAGGAATATTTTACAAGGGGAAAAGGAAGCCGGAAAGAAATTCAACACTCGTTTCATAAAACTACCGACCAAATTTGGAACACGCAATTGCCTTTAACGAACAACAGTATAATACCTCCCCCGCCCCCACACCAAAACCTCGCCATTTTCTCTTCACACGGCATTTCCATTGACTTCAACTCCTCAAAACTCTCGAAACTTTACTCCTCTATGAATTTTCCTTTCGCTCTCTAGTTTTCATTCTTACTAGCACATACAGATCATCAATTCGATCATCGTGTTATTTGACCCTGCACGACGCATCACTTTCCATAAAATCTCTCTGTTGGGTCATCGTTTTCTTGGACCAATTTCAATGGCAACCCCACAATCCACACAAACCCGTTACTCTTTCCATGTTTTCTTGAGCTTCAGAGGTGAAGACACCCGAAAAAACTTCACTGATCATCTCTACACAGCTCTCATCAACGCGGGAATACGAACTTTTCGAGACGATGATGAAATCCGCAGAGGAGAAAACATAGAATCTGAACTCCAAAAGGGTATTCGAGAATCCAAGATTTCCCTTATTGTTTTATCCAAAGACTACGCTTCTTCAAGATGGTGTCTTGATGAGCTAGTCAACATTGTTGATCGGAGGAAGAAAGAGGGTCATACTGTTTTGCCTGTGTTTTACACTGTTAGCCCTGAGGATGTGGAGAACCAAACTGGGAGTTTTGCTGAAGCTTTTGTGAACCATGAAAAGAGAGGAAATGCGGAGACTGGAGAAAAAAGAAAGGTATGGATGGAGAAGATGGACAAGTGGAGAGTAGCTCTGAAAGAAGTTGCTAAATTGGAAGGAATGTGCTTAGCTAAAGAAGTTGACGGGTTAGTTTCTTTCTTTTTCTCTTTAAATTTCCTAATGTTCTGGTAGCTTTTTTCTTCAGTGTTTGTAATTAACGTTTCCTCAAGCTGTCTTTAGATTAGGCTTGAGGCTTGAAAGCTATGTTAATTTCAATTGTTACTGGTGAAAGAAAAAGGCTTCTGTTCTACTTAGGGAGTCAGTAATCTACTGATTAATTTCATTCATTTAAAATTGGAATTTTTTTTAGAATAAACGGTATTTGAACTTACAGTCCACGTGACTCAAATCCCTATCCTACCAGCTGGAGCTCTAGTCACCGAATCAGACCTCATATCTGTTTGAAAGTTTTGATGTAAGTTTTATTTGGGCTGCAAAAATTACAATATTTGTGCATTTGACTATCATACATCTTAATGTGCTTGCAAAGTGAAACTGCCTAATGTGCCCTGCAAAATGATCTATTGGAAAAGATTATTTCAGGAAAAGATACTCTGGAAATGCTAAATGGGCAAAATTAATATGGAGGAAACTTCCACTATATATGGACATGAAAAGTTAACTGTGAGCTGCCGAAAGTTGAAGTGATTTAGTATGCCAAAGACCTTTAAATAGTCGTTTGAGCTCTAAGCGAATTTGAGTCAAAAGGAGTAACCAAGATGGCATAAAGTCTAATGTGAAAGAATGAAATCAATCAAAAGACACAAAGTTCAACGCTAAAGATGATAAAAAAACTACCATAAGGTTGGATTCTACTTGTATGAAACTCATATTTGAGTATTCCAGATGGTTAATGCTATGCATAAACCCTTAGCAACTGAACCTCATGGGGTTTTACCTAAAAGATAGTGACTCCTAGAATTCATATATACCTTTTCCTTTTCTCAGAATTCATTTCTGGTCATCCACTTCAGAGACAAACCAGGGTTGTTCTAGGGCCTCTTTTATGCTACTAAGTGTCACTGATCATATGGATCCCATTACAGAAGTCTCATTACTGATCTTTATCTTCAATATTTACAACCTTGAACCAGTGCAATTAAAGGATGTTTCCTTATCAGATGTCTTTTGATTTAAAAGTAGTCCCTGTAGACGTCATAGGCATACCTTTTGTCCATTACAATCACCTCTAGATTTGGGTAGTGTAACATCAAACACATCTAATGCTGAAGATTGCTGGTGAAATCTATACTTAGATTTTGGGTCCTCTTTTCCATGTATATGCTGCCCTGCATATTGGGGTATGGCGGTACCCAAATCGAACTCATGGTTATCTGTGTTTTTTTTCCTTTTCTTTTATCTTCCTTCCTTCTCCTGCTTGTCAGAAGTTAGTAAGGATTCTCTCTGCCTAGTTGAAGTAAAAGACCTGGTCAACTAGGGACTCTTGGATTTAAACCTTGCTCTAAGGGAGCAATAATTACCTGCTTCTGACATAATCTTCTTTCATTCTGTGAATGCTCCTGACTCGTATGTGCTTTTAACTTTACTAGTTTTTGGAGACGTGCGTTGCACGTGTATCCCATACTAATCAATTTTAAAACAATATTAGAATATGTATGCTATAAATTACACAAAATTTGAGGGAAAGTTATATGTATGCATAGCGCGTATATAAAGCATGTTCTGAATAATAAAAGATAAACTAAAGTATATAAAGAACATATTTTGAATTAACATTTTATACTTGTGCTATGCATGATGTTAGCAAATTCTGTAGTATGCAATGATTGGGATTAGCAACTTGGAGATGTCATGCAAACAAGTATTTTCGGAAACATAAAAACACTACCCCTAATTAATCTGTTTACAATAGTGTGTGAGGCAATATAGTGCAATGTCAATTATCTATTTCTATCAAGTAATTTTATTAACATATATGTGAGGTATAGTTTTTTTTAAAAGGAAGATTTGTGGATATTCTAAAAGCAATTATATTAGCTATAAAATAAAAATAGAAGTGTAAGAAAAAGGAAGTTTCCGGCACATCTCATAAATATTTTCTTTGTACATATCTTTCACATAATAGTAGTCTGGACCTTTCTCTTTCCATGGTTGCAGTAAAAAGCAGTAGTACACTATATATAACCTGTAGATGCACACAAATAGTATTCTCAGTTTCGCTATTCTAATACTCTTAAATAATTTACATATGGCATTGAAATCTGATACATCCTCAATTTGTTCAAAATCATGCACCAATAGTACCATTTACCTACATAATCTTCCAAAATTGCAGCAACGTACTACATCAAAGTCATTACCTTGAACTTGAAATTCAATGTTTACAGTTTTTACATGTTTTCCCCATCTATAGTGAATGCTACCCATGCTGCACACAAAGAGCAAACTCCTTCCGGAAAAGAGGCACAAAAAGAAAAAAAAAACATTTGTAGCCTCCATTTGTAGGGCCAAGAATTACAATATACCTATTGGGATCGAGTCATGTTTTTTTTAATGTGTCTTTCGTTTTTGCTTTTGTCTTGATTACTCTCTCACTCATCTAATATTTCCTGGTCTCCCACGGAAAATAAAAAGTCAGAAAAGAGTCAAAATTATTTTGAATAAAAAGGTTAAAAAATATAATGCTCAAGCTAACATGAGAAATCACACATAAAGTCCAAGAAATAAATTTTAGTCTTCTTCTAGATGATGACAACTGAGATGAAGACTTACAATTGCAGATGTAATCTTACAGAAGCAACATTGATTTAGTCAGCAAGGTTAAGCTGCAAAATAAATTAACACACTAAATTATCCCAAAGAATATGAAAAGAAAAAGAAGAGAAAACCTCAGAATTTAAGGAAAACGAAAAATGCATATAAAATTGCCTGATAAAGAATGACAACATCAATAAGAGAGGGTTTGAGTTTTCGGTCTGGAATCATAAGAGTGCCTTGCTATTCGCCTATTCCTCATCACATTTTAAGAATTTTGAGATAGCCCAAGCATTCATTGCATATTGCTTTCCAAGAATTTATTGTTTTTGGCTGTTATAAAATGGTACATATTTCAACCTTAACCTTTCATATTTCCAATTGGAATACGAATAAAATAACACCATGAATTCACTGTACCTAGAAATACGAAGAGCACTGAAGGTCCCAAAGGATACCAATACATTAAATTGATATATTCAAGAGGCATTATGGTAGTTCTATAAGTCTGGTAGAGTAGTATTTATTTAAATGTATTAATATACTTTTTTGCACAAAAATATTGTAGAAGAATGAGCAATTGAAGGGTAAAAAGATCATTCAAAATTTTGATGGGCGATTTTTTAATTCAACTTTATACAAATGTGTTTCCCTCTATTAATATAGTATGATATAATATGATGGTGATCAGTTAGCAATTCTTCAACTCGTTGTGTTCTCATTTATTTGTTAAGTTATCAGTGTCAAATGATCCGCTTTAAGAAAATGAAGGATACAAAGGAAGGAGACAAAATGCCCTGAATAGACAAATTTGAAGATACAGAAGAAAGAATACTTGTCTAGATGGGAAATGCATACCCCGATTCATAGGGTCCATATTTTCCTTAAAAAATAAATGGCAAAGAGCCAAATATATTCCTATACTTTCGAAAATGGTTTAAGAATACCCGTCGTTATACTATTGGGTTATATATGCCTCTGCCGTCATACTTTGGAACAAAAATATCCTTATTTTGGATGGAGTGTCACGTATCAGCTCCAGATTAAAACGACCCATTTCTTTTTTTACCCGATCTGTTTAAAAGAAACCCACAACCGACCCAAATTTTACCCCACTTAAAATACAACCTGACGTAAACAAGAACCCCATTTTACCTTATCCACTCCATTGAAACAGAAAGAAGCAAAAAATTAGAAGAGAAATTTATGAAGTTGAACCCCATTTTACAGCTCTGAATTGTTATTTCCTTTGATTATCATCTGATTTAGTCATATCTCTGGAGAACTTATTCGAATTTAGTTTAATCATTTAATTCCTTCATTGTCTTTCCTTTCTTCTTTTCTGTTTTGTTTATGTAACATCTTTTCTTAACTTTGGATTCATAAAAGCAATATAACGTTTAAGGGCAAATTATTTGGTACTTTAATTTATTTTGAGTTCTCGGAAGTAGTGGAGGAGGGGGAAGATTATTGCAATAGGCTAGTTGTCTTTGTCAATACTCAAGGTTTAATGTACTAGTCACTTGATACACGTGTAACACGCATTATATGGAAGAAATTCAACATATAAAAAATGTTATTGTCGTTGCATATCAGAAGGTACAATTGCTGTAAGTAACATCATTTTGACTAACTTCAGAGTGGAAGGAATTGAGAGAAGACAAAGCTGATCCCATAATTTGAAATTTGGGCCGGATTGTGTGTTTATTTAAATGGGTTGGGGAAAAAAAATAAATGGGTCATTTTAATCTGATTGGAAATAGCCTCTCTGCCCTATCGGGGTAAGGGTAAGGCTTACGTACACATTACCCTTTTCAGATCCCACTTTGTGGGATTTTACTGGATAGTTGTTGTTGTTGGGTTATTTTAATCTGGTACTGCCACGTGGCACTCCATTCAAAATAAGGGTACTATTGTTCCAAAGTATGACTGCAGGGGAATATATAACCCAATAGTATAACATGAGTTATTTTAGACTATTTTCGAAAGTACAAGGGTATATTTGGCCCTTTGCCGAAAAATAAAAATAAAAATAAAGATTACTTGCGTAAATGGTATTGAACATTCCATGCACCAAGTGTAGACGCACTTCATATCTCATTTCCTTTTGGAAATTTGTGTATGATACACTCCAGTAATGATGAGGCTGAACGTGTCCTTGTCTTCATCGTTTTCCTAAGTGGACATGGTTCACTATAATATTTCTTGGTTCTCTATTTCCTGTGCTACTGGTCTCTTTATTCGTTGTCCATTTCCTTCTTTGTCCACAGTATTGTCAAATTTCTTCACGGCACACAAGTAAAGTAAATATAGCTCATTTTTTCTCCTGTAGCACTAGGAAGCCATATATATTGATTTAGCGCTAAGAAGGTGCTTTAAAGGTTCGTACATCCAGAAGCAAAAAACAAAAACCCAAAGTTTTCATAGTTCTCAATTTTGCCTAGGCAACAACCCCGTTATTTGATTTAACTGATGCTTAATATGATTGATTGTCCCACTACTATTTGCTAATGACATAGTCTTGATAGATGAGACGAGGGTTGGTGTTAACAAGAGGTTGGAGGTCTGGAGATAGACTCTAGAGTCTAAGGGTTTCAAACTAAGTAGGTATAAGACAGAATACCTGGAGTGCAAATTTAGCGCCGAGCCGAGCGAAGTAAGCAGGGACGTGAAGCTTGGATCTCAGGTTATCGCTAAGAGGGACAGTTTCAGATATCTTGGGTCGGTGATCCAGGTGGACGGAGAGATCGATGGGGATGTCACTCACCGTATAGGGACGGGGTGGTCGATCTGGAGGCTTGCATCAGGAGTCTTGTGTGACAAGAAAGTTCCATATAAACTCAAGGGGAAGTTTTATAGAGCTGTGGTTAGACCTGCCATGTTGTATGGGGCGGAGTGCTGGCCGGTGAAGAACTCGCATGTTCAGAGAATGAAGGTTGCGGAGATGAAGATGCTCAGGTGGATGTGCGGGCTCACCAGGTTAGATAAGATTAAGAAAGAAGTTATTCGGGAGGTGGGGGTGGCCCCAGTGGATGAGAAAATGCGAGAAGCGAGGCTCAGGTGGTTCGGGCATGTGCGGAGGAGAAGCCCTGATGTCCCGGTGAGGAGTTGTGAGCGGCTGGTGGTGGTCGGCGTGATTCGAGGCAGAGGGAGGCCTAAGGTATTGGGGAGAAGTGATTAGGCAAGACATGACTAGAATGCGGATTTCCGAGGACATGGCCCTTGATAGAAAAGTCTGGAGGTCTAGTATTAGGGTTCTAGGATAGGGGCGTTTATAATTTATCGTACTCCTTTCCCGGGGCTGGGTGGGTTTGGCAGGGCTCTCCATAGATGATCTGTATATTGAATTGTGCTCACTTATGTTAGTTACTGTTTAATATTATTGCATGTTATTTTATATACGTTTTTATGTTTAGATAATTATTTATGTAATTTCTGCTGGAGTTACTAATGCTAATTTATTTTTGTTTTGCTTTTCCTTTCCTGAGCCGAGGGTCGATTGGAAACAGCCTCTCTGCCCTTTCGGGTAGGGGTAAGGCTTGTCTACATATTACCCTTCTCAAACCCCACTTTGTGGGACTATACTGGGTAGTAGTTGTTGTTGTTGTCGTCCCACTAGTGTTATGCTTGCTCATAAATGTGAAGTATTAGCAAACTCTTTTGTATGTTCTCCAATACTTGGCAAGTTGCAGCGCTTTACTGAATTTTTCGTCTCTTACATTTGCACTGTAGGCACGAGGCAAAATTCATCCAAAAAATCATCAAGGAGATACTCAAAAGATTGAATCGGACAGTACTTAGTGTTCCTTCATACACAGTTGGATTAGAGTCTCGAGTGAAGGACATTAACTCATGGTTACAGGATGAATCCAGTGAAGTTGGCATTGGGGTGATCTATGGACTTGGTGGCGTAGGAAAGACTACTGTTGCTAAAGTAGCTTACAACTCTAACTATGACAGATTTGATGGCAGTTGCTTTCTTGCAAATGTCAGAGATATCTCAGAGAAACATCCAAATGGTCAGGTTTATTTGCAAAAACAAATTTTTGAAAGTATTTTGAAAGGCAGAAAGGAAAAGATATACAATGCTGATGAAGGAATTGTCAAAATGAAAGATGCTATTGGCAACAAAAAGGTTTTTATTGTATTTGATGATTTGGATCAGCTGGATGTCTTAGATTCACTTATTGGGACAAGGGATTGGTTTTATCCGGGGAGTAAAATTCTCATAACAACAAGGTGTGAGAAATTATTGAAGGCGCACGAGAGGCACATGTTATTCAAGATTAAGGAACTTGGGGACGATGAGTCCCTAAAGCTCTTCTGTTGGTATGCTTTTGCACAAGACTGCCCTTTAGAAGAGTTCAAGGTGTTTTCAACAGAGGCAATACAGCATTGCGGTGGGCTTCCGTTAGCCCTTTATGATTTGGGCTCTTTTCTTTCAGGGAGAGGTATGGAAATATGGAGAAGTAAATTACAGAAATTGGAAGCAATCCCTCATAGTAAAGTTCAAAAGAATCTTGAGATAAGCTATAATTCTCTAGATGATCATGACCAGAGGTTGTTCCTCCTTATTGCTGCTTCTTTTGTTGGGAAGGACAAAGATGATGTTATCAAGATTTTGGAGAACTGTGATTTTTACCCAACAGTTGGAATTCAGAACCTCATTGACAGATCCCTCATCAGCGTTGATGACGAAAATAAGGTGATGATGCCTCAACTTATTCAGGACATGGGAAAAGAAATTATTCGTCGAGAATCACCGGATGATCCTGAGAGATTGTGTAACTTTTTGAACCAATGGGGTCTATCAAATTACCTGACAGAGAACAATGTAAGAATCTTCTATTTTCTATTTAGCTTGTCTTAGTAGATTCTGAAAGTGTTCTTGTTTCTCACACACTTCCCTGGAACAGGAAACTGATGCAAATGGAGGAGACCTCTGTATTGCACATCCGTCGGAAGATGGTCTTGTCCCAACACTTGGTCCTAATGTTGCAAAAAGACCATATTATCAAGATTTTCCAGAAATAGCTATTCTGCCATACCTAGGCAATTCGTTGAAAAGGCGCTTTGTAGGACTTCTTTCGACGTTCCCCATATCTGGTGGCCTCAAAAGATTCTTCCCATGATGACAGAATTGTGTGCGAAGATGCCTCCTCTCCCTTTGAAAAACCAACACTAATGTATCACTTAATCATGTCGAGCTAGAAGATACACGAGTGTTGTGAGTGTCAGATTTCAATCAGGATCATTACCTGATAATATCTGAGCATTACATACTCTGTTAGTTGCACAATTTTTGCAAGTTATAGAGGTACATCCGGTACTGTTCTTTTTTATCAGCTTTGGGTGGGCTATAGTGTAAATGTATGGTTCATTAACTCATTGTACAGTCATAAGGTCGTTTTAGCTAGAGCTGCATAGTTTGCTTTAGCAAACAGTTCACTGTAAAGAACCAAAAGTGTAACCTATAACCATTCATTTTTAGTCTCCAAATGCTTGAATTTTTCCTCTTTGATATATCTAATTGAACTACAAGGCTCATATAAGAAATATCATAGATTGACGCGCGTATATAGATGAGTTGCCTTTTTATTTACTCTCAAGGGTCATTTTTTATATTTATAGGAAATAAGCTTCTGAATGATGGTGATTTGAGCTTCAAAAATCAAAACCATATCCAATATATAATGTGTTTGGTTATTTACTCTGCATCAAGCAAGAGGAGGTATAAAAGCTGGATCTTTACCTTTTAGTGGGAAATGACGATGGGCTAAAACTTAATGCTTAAGGAGAGGATTTCGACTTGTTATTTCAAATGTCTTGTAGCACCAAAAATGGGATTTCAAGAATTTCTCTTCACATGGTGTCGGAATAATAATATGCCAATATTGACAAAGAAATACAATTATCAGAATCGGATTCACTAATAATTGTCCTTTTGACTGCAAGTTTAAAAATCAAAAAATATTCACCAAAAACATCCGCTAGTTCAATAATTTGGGCCAAGAGGGTGGATACAGCATCAAATATGGTACGAGGAATCATCATGAATTGACAAGTTTTATGCTTGCTGCTAGTCTACCACAATCCTTTTCCTTTATTCGGGTTTGGGACCGACAATGTGAGCAAACCCACACTAGCGGAGTTAATTTGGGGAAGAGGGGCGATAATTTTTGTAAAAAGTTACTACAATAAAAAATATAGAATAAACATTTTACTGCATCGTAAACTCTATGTTGATACGAAGAATAGTGCCAACATTTTTATATTCTTGCGTAATAATAAAAACAACAATAAGAAAATACGAATATAATGGTAGGTGATACCAACTAGTTGGATCATATATAACTTATGCCTGATGTTCCTACAAGCCATTTTAATCTTTAAATGTCAATTTAAGGATAAGTATGGGATTAAGGAAATCTACAATATTAGTGGACCCTTAATCTGCCTTAAGGGACAAATATGTTCTGTGTTGGAACAAAATTAAATATAGTGAATACCCATTAAGGATAGTATAACTGATTCCAACAGTTTCTAGATTGAAAGAATATGTTAAATAACTAATAATTGAAAGTGTGTTAGGGTTTGGAAGGATGTCGGGGGTCTATTTGGAAAAAGCCTCTCTATCCAAGGGTAGAGGTAAGATCTACGTATATACTACTTTTCCTAGACCCCACTATGTGGAATTATACTGGATTATTGTTGTTGTTAGGGTTTGGAAATGTTGCAAGATCTATGAATTCTATGATAAATAGAACTTTCTAAATGACAGTTTCTCATCATGTTCCCAATGTGGACCGGAAACAAGTTTCTCTAAGTCTTAATCCTAAACAAATAAGATATATTTTGCCAATTTAATTATTCTAGAATATGTTTTATATAAGCTGAAATGTAAACGTAGTTCTATTTTCATATTGTTTTAACACTTTGTTTTTCATAAGGTTGACACTGAAAGGTTGCACGTAGTATTTAGGGACTCTCATGTTGGAATAAATCCGACTATAAAAAATATAGCCTTCATATTGAATTATTTGGAACTAAAACATAAGCGGAAGCATACCTGAATTCATAGGTGGAAGCTCCTTGATCCGGCTTGGAGTTCGTCCGGGGTTTGGCTTTCCACTTGATGTGCTAGACAATGTAGAGTCTTTCTAAATTGTATGGGAAGAAGAAGAAAGAATGGTCTTGCATCAAATGGGAACCATAACCCCCTATTTATAAGCATGTAACCTTAGTTACATGCATGTAACCTTAGTTAGCCCATCATTAACTAAGGTTACTCTTTATGGGTATCTACACAAAATTAGTCTCTACACTTTATATGACAATGTATTGGCCTCCTTAATAATAATGTCCAAAAGACCACTAATTTAGGCCAAACCAAAAGATAGCACATAACATATAATTAATCCATATATTGTCCATATGTATGTAGTACAAGTCCATATGTCTAACAATCTCCCACTTGGATGATATACTCATGCATATGTACAAACCTTAGTATTATATGTTACATTATAACTTTATGAGCTCAGTATTGCTATCAAAATAAAATTGTCATGATCAATCCGGTCCATCAATCATATCAACATAGGATCTAAGAGATCTTAGTTACTCTTGTGTAACTAGACCCAACATTGATCACATATATCAATATAACCAACGACACGGATCAAGTATAGGTGTGTAGCATGAAAATAACATAAAGTGTGGTCCGAAATAGAATGTCTATTTCCAACTGGTTCACCTTATTGAGATCAATCATAAACCATAAGAGTACATAACACTTTAAGACTGAATATCTGCAGATAAAACCTTAAAGACCGAATTACCAAATGTACTGGACAATACATAATTGTATAACACAAACTCCCACTAAAACTCATAATCCTCAACTGATTTGACACCCATGCGAGCAATATGCTCATGAAATACTTTGGGTGGCAATCCCTTAGTAAGCGGATCCGCAATTATGGAGTTTGTACTGATGTGCTCTATGCACAATTGTCCATTTTGTACTCTTTCTTTAACAACCCGAAATTTGACGTCCATATGCTTTGCCTTCGACAAACTATTGTTATTGTTAGCATAAAGGACTGCTGATCTGTTGTCGCACAATAGCTTGAGTGGCCTTTTAATACTGTCTACTATGCGCAGTCCACTAACAAAATTTCGCAGCCATAATCCCTCATTGGATGCCTCATAACATGCCATGAATTTCGCTTCCATGGTGGAAGTCGCCGTAAGAGTTTGCTTGATACTTCTCCAAGAGATAGCACCGCCAGCAAGCATGTAGATATAGCCTGATGTAGACTTCAGACTATCTTGACATCCAGCAAAATCGGAGTCGGTGTACCCGATGATCTCAAGCTGGTCCGATCTCCGATATGTGAGCATGTAATCCTTTGTTCTCTGTAAGTACTGCATGACCCTTTTGGCTGCCTTCCAATGGTCCATTCCCGGATTGCTGAGATATCTGCCCAGCATCCCAACAATATATGCGATATCAGGTCGTGTGCATACCTGAGCATACATCAGACTCCCTACAGCCGAAGCATAAGGTGTCTTCTCCATTTCCATGGTTTCATAACTATTCTTTGGGCACTGTTTGAGACTAAACTTGTCTCCCTTAGCAACAGGGGTGTCGCCTGATTTATAATCCTGCATGCCAAATCTTTTAAGAACCTTATCGATATAGCCCTTTTGTGACAGACTGAGAACACCTTTGGAGCGATCTCGATGTATCTGAATTCCTAATACAAAAGAGGCATTACCAAGATCTTTCATTTCAAATTTCTTTGAAAGAAATTTCTTAGTTTCGCGTAATAATCCTATATCGTTACTGGCAAGCAGTATGTCATCGACATATAAAACCAGAAAAATATGTTTGCTCCCACTGAACTTATGGTATATACAGTCATCAGCAATATTTGGTTCAAAACCAAAAGATGTAATGACTTCATGAAACTTGTGATACCATTGACGGGAAGCTTGCTTGAGCCCATAGATGGATTTCTTTAATTTGCAAACCCTTTTCTTTGAGTCTCCCGAAACAAAGTTTTTAGGTTGCACCATATAAATTGATTCCTCAATGTCACCATTGAGAAACGCTGTCTTAACATCCATCTGATGAAGTTCAAGATCAAAATGTGCTACTAGTGCCATTATTGTCCTGAAAGAGTCTTTCGATGAAACTGGAGAGAAAGTCTCTTTATAATCAATGCCTTCCTTTTGAGTGTAGCCCTTTGCGACAAGGCGAGCTTTAAACCTAATGACATTGCCCTCTGAATCCTTCTTGGTTTTAAATATCCATTTGCAACCAATTGGTTTAACACCTTCGGGCAATGAAACAAGCTCCCAAACGCCGTTATCGCTCATAGACTTCATCTCATCATTCATTGCATCAATCCACTTTTGAGAGTTAGAACCTTTCATGGCTTGACAGAAGTTGATTGGATCATCTTCCTCAAGTCCAATGTCACTTTCTTGTTCTTGGAGAAATACAACATAATCATCCGGAATTGTACTTCTCCTCTCTCTAGTGGATCTCCTTAATGGCACTTCAGGTTCTTGAGGTTGTTGAGTTTGATTTTCATTAATGATATCAGGAACTTGATTAGGGAGATTATCAAGATTGTCTTGAACTGGAGTTGTGTGATCCGTGTCAGTAATGAGAACACCCTGATCAAGATCAACAACTGAAGGAAAAGACACATGTTCTTCCTCAAAGACAAAATTTCTAACTTTATCTCCCCACCCCCCAAACTCAATATCCTCAAAGAACCGAGCATTACCCGTCTCAAAAATAGTTCTAGAAGTGGGATCATAGAACTTATACCCCCTGGATCTTTCAGAGTATCCAACAAAATAGCTACTGACTGTTTTAGAATCCAGTTTCTTTTCATTTGGCCTGTAAGGCCTTGCCTCAGCTGGACAACCCCAAATGTGTAAGTGCTTTATACTGGGCTTATTTCCAGTTCAAAGTTCATATGGGGTTTTGATTATAGCTTTAGTTGGAACCCTATTAAGTATATATGCTGCCGTTTTCAATGCTTCTCCCTAGAGTGAGTCTGGCAAAGTAGTATGACAAATCATACTTCTCACCATGTCCTTTAGTGTCCGATTTCGTCTCTCAGATACACCATTCATAGTAGGACTGCCTGGCATAGTGTACTGAGGAACGATCCCACACTCATCTAGGAATTTGGCAAATGGCCCTGGACGTTGTTCACCTGAACCATCATATCTACCATAGTATTCAGCACCACGGTCAGATCTAACGGTGTTAATCCTTTTGCTTAGTTGATTTTCAACTTTGGCCTTATATGATTTGAACACGTCTATAGATTGGGACTTCTCATGAATGAGATATAGGTATCCATACCGAGAGTAATCGTCTATGAATGTGATAAAGTATTGTTGACCATTTCTACAAGGTTAGGGAATGGCCCACAAATATCCGTATGTATCAATTCTAAGACATCTGAAGCTCTCTGGGCACCTAATCTTGTCTTGTTTGTTTGTTTACCCTTGATACACTCAATGCAAATATCCGAATTTGAGGAATCAAGAATTCCATTTGACACGAGTTTTTGAATTCTTTGTTTGGATATGTGACCTAAACGCTTGTGCCAGAGTGATAAAGAATTCTCATTAGATAATTTTCTTTTGGTACCACTAGAACTTGTATGCAAAGTTTCGTTATGTGAGGTTATTATGTCAAACAAATATAGGCTATCATATGCTGATAAAAGACCAGTACCGATAAGATTTGAACCTTGAAAAAGACTCACTTTATTGTTACCAAATGAACAAGAATAACCGGATATGTCCAATTCGGGAACAGAAATTAAATTCTGTCTAAAAGACGGTACAACAAAAGTCTCATTCAAATCCAAATAATAACCAGTCTTAAATAATAGCCTAAAATTTCCAATAGCCTCAACTTCAACCCTTTTGCCGTCACCAACATAGATGTACTTTCGCCGTCACTTGGTTTTCGGCAGTTCAGGCAACCCTGCATAGATATACTTATGTGAGTAGTAGCAGCAGAATCTTCCACCAAGTATCTTTAGGTACCGAAATTAAATTAACTTCAGAACAAACAAGAGCAAGAGATATACCCTTTTTCGCACGCCAAGCATGGTATTTGGTACAATCTTTCTTCTTGTGATTAGTCCCCTTACAGAAAAAGCAACCTGATTCTGTAGTTTCAACCTTAATTTCCTTTTGTTGCTTCTTCTGGGGCCTTGAGACCACAACTTCCTTATTTTTCCTTTTCTTGTTGTCTTTAGAAAATGATGCCAAATGAGCACTTTCTGTCTTATCTTGCTTTATTCTTTCTTCCTCTTGCACAGAATGTGAAATGAGTTCATTAAGAGTCCATTTCTC
Organism: Nicotiana benthamiana; assembly: GCA_034376525.1. NCBI lineage: Eukaryota > Viridiplantae > Streptophyta > Magnoliopsida > Solanales > Solanaceae > Nicotiana > Nicotiana benthamiana. Next base: position 46,353,604 of record CM067323.1, read on the forward strand.
CTTTAGGCAGTTGTAACTGATCTTAAACTGATTAAATTGTGCAGGGAGAGAGATCAAAACTAAGTACACAAGCAGTTCCTCAGGTAATTCCAACTTGAGCGACTTTAGTTTCGAAGCAATATGAGACATTTCTAAAATGTACTCCCTTATGTTTCCTTTGCCTTTATACCTCATGGAAACAAGTTTACTCAAAAGAGTACTAGTTTCCGCCTTTTCGTTTTGCGCAAAACGCTTTTCAAGGTCCTCAAGGAAAACTTTAGCATTATTTTCTTCAGTCATAGTGCCCCTAAAAGATTCTGGAATTGCACGTTTCATGATCATAAGACTCATGCGATATGAGCGTTCCCACTTCTCCATCTCCTTCTTTTCATCAGAAGAAGATGTACCCTCAAGAGAAGTAGGTTTCTCAATCCGAAGTGCAAGGTCTAGATCCATGCAACCGAGAACTATCATAATGTTTTCTTTCCATTCCTTAAAATTTGTGCCGTTAAGCACAGGGATGCTGTTAATGTTCGCAGATATTGTAGCAGCTTAAGAATTCACTGAAAATAGAACAACGACAACTTAAAACATGTTTACAATTATTTGAATTTTAACTTTAGTATATAGATTCAAAATAGGCAAATACCATTACAAGATACCTAGCACAACATTGACTTTAGTCTTTGGACAGAAAATCAACTTGTAATTGGTACTCTTGGTGTAGTAATCAAATATTGACAATAAACTCTTGTCAAATATCTAGCCTTCCTTTGGGCCGACTTAATATTCACATGGAAAACTTAATAATTGTCACATATTTATCACCACAAGCATGCTCGAATTCCTGCCATATAACAACCTTCCTTTGGGCCGGTGTTAAACGCATGGAATACGAACATACATAGTCATCTTATATCTTAAAATCAATCAATCTTCACAAAAGAGGTTACTTTGGTAACATAATGTTTCAATTAATTAATTTAAAATATGAGATGCAAATTAATTAGTTCTTTAAGCCATATATTAAATCTCAACCCAAAATTACATGTTTATAATGTAAAATCTGAATATTAATGGACAAAATACTAATATTATAATCTGAATAGTAATGGACAAAACATTAATAAAAAAAACTGAATATTAATGGACAAAACATTAATAAAAAAACTGAATATTAATGGACAAAACATTAATGTAATAATATTAATCTTGCATTATGTCTCCATTAATGTCTTAATTAAAAAAACATGTTTCTTTAATAATGGAAAAAATGTTTCTTTAATTAATTTTACATTAATGTCTTAATTAAAAAAAACGTTTCTCTTTAATAATGGAAAACGTTTCTTTAATTAATTTTACATTAATCTCTTAATTAAAAAAACGATTCTCTTTAATAATGGAAAAAACGTTTCTTTAATTAATTTTACATTAATGTCTTAATTAAAAAAAATGTTTCTCTTTAATAATGGAAAAAACATTTCTTTCTTAAATTGTCAGAATTAATCTACAGCAGTGACCTCAACAAGTTACCCAATACATTCTGAATACATGGATTAAAAGCTGGCTAAATACAACCTTAAATTAAATCATGATTTTAATAAGATTATCTTTGAAAAAAAAACCAAGTTACTGCAACTGATCAGGAACCCTTCAAAGATGTAGTATTTAGAATCCATGATTTAATTGTAAAAATTCAACTATTGACAAAATTTATACATGAACTATAGAAATAGTTGAATAAAACAATTCATAATCATGCAATCAAAACATAACAAACCAAAGCATGTATGGATCTTATATACATGAATTTCTTAAAATAATCAGAGAAACAAACAATTGCAAGATTTTATTCTTAAAGCTTAATTCGCTTAAACGATGGCAACCCAAGTAATATTTCATTTTGTTTTTCATAACCGGAAAATAATCTTCCCACAAGATTATTATGAAATTATCTAGAATCATATCCAAAATTTTACGGATTATTTTAAAAGGAATAAGCAGCAGGAACATAATACCATATGTAAATTGTAATCCATAGAATTATGGCAGTTTCAACTTTAAGAACTCCACACCCAAACCGAATACATGATTTCAATCAAATCACTATTTTGAATGATTTATATGCCATTCAAGAATCAATAAAACATTAAATCATGTCATCATATAATAAAATCCAAAACGTAGGCATGTAGTAAACTTAATTGGTTGATTGGGTTCTAAAAAAAAACGAAGTCCACGAACAATCCTAGATCAAACTTTAACAATTGATTTTACAAGCAATTTGATTTCCAAGTAACCCAATATGAAGTTGGCTCTGATACCAATTGTTGGAATAAATCCGACTATAAAAAATGTAGCCTTCATATCGAATTATTTGGAACTAAAACATAAGCGGAAGCGTACCTGAATCCATAGGTGGAAGCTCCTTGATCCGGCTTGTGTTAGATAATACGCTTAACGCTAGATGGGGGGTGAATAACGTTATAATAAAATTTAGCGTAAACTTGCAGAAATTAAAATTTGCAGGAAATAAATAAGTGCGTTAAATAAACAAAAGGAAAGAACGCACCGATGTATTCTGGTTCACCACAACACGTGCTAGTCCAGTCCCCGAGAGACTCTCTCGAGATTTTCCACTAACTTGTCAAGCTTACGGGTGCTCAACAAACCTTTACAACTTGAGGACACAAGCCTCAACACCTTTGCTCGGAGATACAACACTCCAAGACTTCAACCAAGGAAACACAAGTTCCTTACAACAAGAGAATCACAATTCTATTACAAGTGTACACAACACTAAACACTCAAACAAGACACTCCTTAATGAGTAGATATGAGTAAAAGAAGTAAGCTCAAGATCACAACAACTATGGACAAGACTTTGGCTCTCAAAAGCTTTATGAAATGAATATAAAATGATAAACAATAGTATGCAAGCTTATAGCAATAGAATGATCAGTTGTTGTGTGTTGTTGTGTTTAAAACACTGAAATGAAGCTGTATTTATAGTTGAAAAACTTGGCATTACCGTTGTCTAATTGTCAATTAAGAGTTGCTGATTTTACTCTGTGACAATCGATTGTCAGGAAGCCACAATCGATTGTTTGCCAATCGTTCCAAAAATCAATCCCAGATTTTACGCTTAACAATCGATTGTCCAAGATCAACAATCGATTATTGGCAACGTTCAAAAAATCATTTCCAGATTTTACGTAAAACAATCGATTATACCAAATCAATAATCGATTATTCAGCAACGTTCAAAAAATCCTTTCCAGATTTTAATTTCAACAATCGATTGTACAAAATCAACAATCGATTATTCAGCAACGTTCAAAAAATCTTTTTCAGATTTTAATATCAACAATGATTGTACAAAATCAACAATCGATTACCTGATGGTATTTGAAAACTTTACGACAACGGTCAGCTTCACAATCGATTGTGTAATGTTAACAATCGATTATTTATCAGACTTTGAAAATCATTTTAGACACTGCCTCGTGACAATCGATTGTTATATACTCACAACCAATTATTTAATAACTTTGAAAAAGTCTGGAAGTCACTGCCTCAACACAATCGATTGTCATAAGTTCACAATCGATTATTTTGTGACTTTGAAAAATCTGAAGGACACTGTCTCTTCACAATCGATTGTCATTAGCTTCACAATCGATTATTCTGAGTTTTGAAAAACTTTGATGGACACTGCCTCTTCACAATCGATTGTCATTAGCTTCACAATCGATTATTCTGAGTTTTGAAAAACTTTGATGGACACTGCCTCATCACAATCGATTGTCATAAGGTTCACAATCGATTGTCATGCAGGTTTGAAAAACCTGATGCTCACTGCCTTAACACAATCGATTGTCATTAGTTCACAATCGATTGTCATGCAGTCTTGGCTCAACATAATCGATTATCATAAGTACATAATCGATTATCTTAGTCCAGTTTTTAGAGGCATGTATAAAAATCATTTTGACTAATGAAATATGCATGATTTAAAATCATTTAGCATTAAATTAAATATGCATGATTTTGTAAAAATAATTTTACGAGAGAAGCCATGTCATGAGTCAAGTTGTCGGATCAAGATCACAATTAAGAACGACTCATTTAAACTATAAAACTTTGTCTTGTGCTTGAATCTCGTTATCCACCAATTGTGCGCTTGTACTTGAACTTCGCATATATCAATTTGCGCTTGTTTGTCATTCATCAAAACCTACACATAAGAACACACGTTTTAGTATAAAGCCTTGAGAACGTGTTTCCAACAATTTCCCCCTTTTTGATAATGGCAAACTTTAAGCGGGATATGCAACTTAAACAATTTATAATGACGATTCAAGACAAGTAAAGTATGCAATAAGTATGCGATTAGTTCCCCCTCAATATATGAATTCCCCCTCAATTTAAGCTTATTAATATTGAGAGTGCATACCCGTTATCTTCCCCCTTTTGCCATTAGCAAAAATAATATAAGAAGATGCCAAAGATGTAAATAAAACTTGTTTATTTATTGGAAAGAAAACGTGATTACTTAAAGAGAGTACAATAACTCAAGTAATAGCAGAACAATCGATTATTGATACGAGATAATCGATTATTAGACGACAGAAACCGATTTATTATTGTGCGTCATGCTTTATAATTCCCCCTACCTTTAGGGCGATACCTGCAAAAATTCGTTAGACATCTCCGACGCTCAAGGTAGAAATCATGTAAAATAAAAAGATGCAATGCATGACTTAGATCAACGTGGAGTCAAGAATCCCGAGTTCACTACGAATTCGGAAGAAGGACTCTTTCTCTAAGGGCTTAGTAAAGATGTCGGCCAATTGGTCTTTGGTTTCAACAAATTCGATTTCGACATCGCCCTTGAGAACGTGATCTCTTATAAAATGATGTCTAATTTCAATGTGTTTTGTTCGCGAATGAAGAACGGGGTTCTTCGTCAAGCATATGGCACTAGTATTATCACATTTAAGAGGGATATGATCAAGACTTAGGCCATAGTCCAAGAGTTGTTATTTCATCCAGAGGATTTGAGCGCAACAACTCCCCGCGGCTACATATTCAGCCTCGGTTGTGGACAACGCAACACTTACTTGTTTCTTGCTAAACCAAGAAACGAGAGAGCTACCGAGCAAATGGCAAGTGCCCCTAGTGCTCTTGCGGTCCAATTTGCATCCAGCAAAATCGGAGTCGGAATAGCCAACGAGTTGGCATTGAGAACCTTTGGGGTACCATAGACCCACATTTGTAGTACCAACAAGGTACTTCAAAATCCGTTTTACCGCAGTAAGGTGAGACTCCTTTGGACACGATTGATAACGGGCGCATAAGCACACGCTAAACATGATGTCCGGACGACTAGCAGTAAGATAGAGAAGAGAGCCAATCATACCTCGATACTTCTTAGTGTCGACTTCCTTACCTTTCTCATCTTTGTCTAGATGATCGGATGTGCTCATGGGAGTCGCCATTGCTTTTGCATTGTTCATTTCAAATCGTTTCAGCAATTCTTTGCAATATTTGGCTTGGCAAATGAACGTACCTTCTTTCATTTGCTTTACTTGTAATCCCAAAAAGAATGTTAACTCACCCATCATAGACATCTCAAATTCGGTTGTCATTAAATCGGAAAATTTCTTGCATAAGACATTGTTAGTAGCACCAAATATGATATCATCCACATATATTTGAACTAATAAAATATCATTGTTTTTATGCTTAACAAAAAGGGTAGTGTCAACTTTCCCCCTAATGAAATCATTTTCCAATAGAAATTTACTCAATCTTTCATACCAAGCTCGGGGAGCTTGTTTTAAACCATAGAGAGCCTTTTTGAGTTTGAAAACATGATCGGGAGATTTAAAATCTTCAAAACCGGGGGGTTGTTCAACATAAACTTCTTCTTGTATAACACCATTTAGAAAAGAACTTTTCACATCCATTTGATATAAATTGAAATTCATAGAAGAGGCAAAAGCGAGCAATAGACGAATAGCTTCTAATCTAGCTACGGGAGCATATGTTTCTTCATAGTCAATACCCTCTTCTTGATTATAGCCTTTTGCTACAAGCCTAGCTTTGTTTCTAGTGATTACACCATTTTCATCTAGTTTGTTTCGAAAAACCCATTTCGTACCAATTATGGTATGATTTTCGGGTCTTGGCACCAAATCCCAAACGTCATTCCGTTTGAATTGGTTAAGCTCCTCTTGCATTGCCAAGGTCCAAAATTCATCTTCAATTGCTTCGGAGATGGTTGTTGGTTCAATTTGAGACACAAAAGCAGTATGTCCTAAGGTGTTCTTAAGGGAGTTTCGGGTACTTACCTTTTCTCCGACGTCGCCAATTACCTGTTCGAGAGGGTGATCTTTAATTGTCCTCCACTCGTTAGGCATTGTCGTTTCTTTCTCCAATTGTGGCGCTTCCTCCATTGGTTGTTCCAAGATTTCATCTTTATTTTCCTTAGGCGATTCCTCTTGTATTTTGTCTTTCAAGCTATCTAAAATACCTGCAAGATCAAAACCGGAATCCTTTCTCGCCAAGCGAGCATTATTTTCGGCAAATACAACATGAGGGGATTCCTCCACAGTTTCGGTTCTTTTATTAAAAACCCTATATGCTTTGCTACGTGAAGAATAACCAATGAAAATTCCCTCATCGGACTTAGCATCAAATTTTCCCAATTGATCTTTGCCATTGTTATGAATAAAACATTTACAACCGAATACTCTAAAGTGGGAGATATTTGGTTTCCTTCCCTTATAGAGTTCATAGGGAGTTTTCATGAGTATAGGCCTTATGACTACTCTATTTAAGACGTAGCATGCGGTACTCACGGCATCCGCCCAAAAATGTTTGGGAATCTTGGCCTCTTCGAGCATGGTTCTAGCCATCTCTTCGAGACACCTATTTTTCCTTTCCACCACCCCATTTTGTTGTGGTGTACGTGGAGCGGAAAATGTATGCTCGATACCGAGTTCGTCATAAAAGTCCGCATAGAGATTGTGATCAAACTCTCCCCCATGATCACTTCTAATTGAAGTGACGGTTGTTTCCTTCTCGTTTTGAACACGCTTAAGAAAATATTTAAAATTCTGAAAAGCATCACTTTTATTGGCAAGAAATAAAGTCCAAGTAAATATAGAATAATCATCAACAATCACAAAAGCATAACGATTTCTTCCTAGACTTTCAATGCGAGATGGTCCAAATAAATCCATGTGAAGCAATTGCAATGGTCTAGAAGTTGAAACAATATTTTTGGATTTGAAAGATGCTTTTGTTTGCTTCCCTTTTTGACATGAATCACAAATAGAGTCATCTTCAAATTTTAAATTGGGAAGGCCAATAACTAAGTTTTGAGAAATCAATTTGTTCAAAAGATGCATGTTGATATGTGCTACTCTACGATGCCATAACCAAGTATCATCCTCTTTACTCATAAGACAATCAACATATTCGGGTGAGGAATTTGCAAGATCAACCATATAAATATTATCCACTCTAAAACCACGAAGGATAATTTTGAAATCACTACGTCTAAATACTAAGCATTCATCCGAATCAAATAAGGCAAGATTTCCCTTGTCACATAATTGACTTATGCTCAAGAGATTATGCTTTAAACCTTTAACAAGTAATATATGCTTAATAGAGGAATTTTCATCCTTACCGACCGATCCGATGCCAATGATCTTTCCTTTATTGTTATCCCCAAAAATCACACTTCCTCCTTCTTTGTGTTCTAGTTGAAGGAATTTGGATTCGTCTCCCGTCATATGTTTGGAGCATCCACTATCAAGGTACCATAGTACACTTGATCCCTTCAAACACACCTACAAAACAAATTAATGCGTTTTAGGTACCCATGCCATTTTGGGTCCTTGAGGGTTAGGCATATCATAATGATGCGATTGAGTGATATGTCTATGTCGTGTAAAACATGCAGGGGCAATATGACCAATGCGTCTACAATAATGACAAGTCACGTTGGGGTTATGCATCCTTCTAGGTTCATAGTAACTTGATGGACGAAAATGAATTACTCTATTTTCATTATGACTATTGCGCATTTCATGAGAACCATTTCTCCTACTATTAGTTCTAAAATGAGCAACATTTCTAAAGTAATGGTCATGTCTAGATGTTCTAAAAGGTTCAAAACTCCTTCTAGTGTTTGGCCTAGAATATGCATTATTTCTAGGGTAGTCATTTCTAGGTGGTAAGTCATTTCTAGGTCTTCTAAAATGTTCAACATTTGTTCTAGCATGCATATTTGTTCTAGGATTGCTATTTCTACGATAAGCATTTGTTTTATTAATCCTAGGTTGAGCCTTAGGTGGTTGGGGTTTGGCGTCAACCTTTTCTTTAGGCTCATTCTTAAAGCCTATGCTATGCTTGGTTGATTTCAAATTAACAAGGACCTTATTCAAATTTTTGTGGGAAGAATTAAACTTATCTAAGGTACCTTTAAGTTTATCTACCTCATTTTCGAGATGCATGAAAGAAGAGCAATTTTTAATAGAACTTTCGGGCTTGTCGGCGCTTCTTTTTCCGAAAAACTTGTTTTCCTCTTTCAGCTTCTCATTTTCTAAAACCAGTTTTTCTAACTCCTTTTCTTTCAAAGAAAGCTGTTTTTGAAAATCTTTTTCTTTTAGAGAAGCATTTTCTTTTATGCTCTTGACAGTTTTTGAAGCTTTAATAAATTCAGTATATAGCTCATAAAGCAGTTCGCATTTCTTCAAGAGTAAAGAAGTTTTTAGAAGAGATTTGACATACCTCATCTTGCTTGTCTTCTTGCGCCATAAGACAAAGGTTTGCGGCTTCGTCTTCTTCTTCTTCGCTTGACTCATCTCCTGAGTCTCCTCCCCAAGAAATGTATGCACGTTGCTTCTTAAAAGGTTTCTTCTCCTTTTTGATGTTTGGGCAATTTAATTTGATGTGCCCGGTTTCACCGCATTCATAGCACTTTATTTGCTCGCCTTGCTTTTTGCCCTTTCGTTCATACTCCTTTCGCATGAACTTTTGAAATCTTTTGATAACGAGTCCAAACTCGTTGTCTCCGTCCTCATCAACTTGAGGTTGGCTTGTGCTTGCCTTAAGCGCTATTCTTTGCCTCCTTTGATCATCAACAAGAGGGTTAAGTATTGTAGATTCATAAGTCTTAAGGTTACCTCTTAATGCGTCGATTGTGACATTTGAGACGCCTATGGATTCTTGAATTGCGTCGGCCTTTGATCGCCATGCCGGAGTGAGACTTCTAAGAATTTTTCGAACAAGTTCTCTATCCGTGAATGTCTTCTTGAGGGCATGTAGGTCATTTACGATTATTGAAAATCGTTCGAACATTTCATCCACCTTTCACCTTCCTTCATGTGAAATAATTCATAAGCATGGGTTAGGAAATCAATTTTAGCTTCCCTTACCTGGTCTGTACCTTCGTACGTAATTTCCAGCTTGTCCCACATTTCCTTTGCCGTTGTGCAACACGATATTTTCCTGTAATCGTCAGCATTTACAGCACAATATAATAAATTAATTGCTTTAGCATTATTTTGAACCTTTCGGATATCATCCGCATCATATTCTTCTTCGGACTTGGGAACCCATTCGTTTTCAACCTTTTTGGTTGGAATTTGATTTCCCTTTGTTATCACCTTCCAGAGATGAAAATTGTTTGCTTAAACGAAGATTTTCATCCTCTCCTTCCAGTACGTATAATTTGTACCGTTGAATAGTGGTGGTCGGGTGGAGCACTGTCCTTCCTCTATTCCTGCAAGAGAATCACGAGTAGAAGCCATGGAAGTTTCTCTCAAACTGTTAATTCTTCAGAGAGTTGGGCTCTGATACCAATTGTTAGATAATACGCTTAACGCTAGAGGGGGGGTGAATAGCGTTATAATAAAATTTAGCGTAAACTTGCGGAAATTAAAATTTGCAGGAAATAAATAAGTGCGTTAAATAAACAAAAGGAAAGAACGCACCGATGTATTCTGGTTCACCACAACACGTGGCTAGTCCAGTCCCCGAGAGACTCTCTCGAGATTTTCTACTAACTTGTCAAGCTTACGGGTGCTCAACAAACCTTTACAACTTGAGGACACAAGCCTCAACACCTTTGGTCGGAGATACAACACTCCAAGACTTCAACCAAGGAAACACAAGTTCCTTACAACAAGAGAATCACAATTCTCTTACAAGTGTACAAAACACTAAACACTCAAACAAGACACTCCTTAATGAGTAGATATGAGCAAAAGAAGTAAGCTCAAGATCACAACTATGGACAAGACTTTGGCTCTCATAAGCTTTATGAAATGAATATAAAATGATAAACAATAGTATGCAAGCTTATAGCAATAGAATGATCAGTTGTTGTGTGTTGTTGTGTTTAAAACACTGAAATGAAGCTGTATTTATAGTTGAAAAACTTGGCATTACCGTTGTCTAATTGTCAATTAAGAGTTGCTGATTTTACTCTGTGACAATCGATTGTCAGGAAGCCACAATCGATTGTTTGCCAATCGTTCCAAAAATCAATCCCAGATTTTACGCTTAACAATCGATTGTCCAAGATCAACAATCGATTATTGGCAACGTTCAAAAAATCATTTCCAGATTTTACGTAAAACAATCGATTATACCAAATCAATAATCGATTATTCAGCAACGTTCAAAAAATCCTTTCCAGATTTTAATTTCAACTATCGATTGTACAAAATCAACAATCGATTATTCAGCAACGTTCAAAAAATCTTTTTCAGATTTTAATATCAACAATCGATTGTATAAAATCAACAATCGATTACCTGACGGTATTTGAAAACTTTACGACAACGGTCAGCTTCACAGTCGATTGTGTAATGTTAACAATCGATTATTTATTAGACTTTGAAAATCATTTTAGACACTGCCTCGTGACAATCGATTGTTATATACTCACAATCGATTATTTAATAACTTTGAAAAAGTCTGGAAGTCACTGCCTCAACACAATCGATTGTCATAAGTTCACAATCGATTATTTTGTGACTTTGAAAAATCTGAAGGACACTGTCTCTTCACAATCGATTGTCATTAGCTTCACAATCGATTATTCTGAGTTTTGAAAAACTTTGATGGACACTGCCTCTTCACAATCGATTGTCATTAGCTTCACAATCGATTATTCTGAGTTTTGAAAAACTTTGATGGACACTGCCTCATCACAATCGATTGTCATAAGGTTCACAATCGATTGTCATGCAGGTTTGAAAAACCTGATGCTCACTGCCTTAACACAATCGATGGTCATTAGTTCACAATCGATTGTCATGCAGTCTTGGCTCAACATAATCGATTATCATAAGTACATAATCGATTATCTTAGTCCAGTTTTTAGAGGCATGTACAAAAATCATTTTGACTAATGAAAATATGCATGATTTAAAATCATTTAGCATTAAATTAAATATGCATGATTTTGTAAAAATAATGTTACGAGAGAAGCCATGTCATGAGTCAAGTTGCCGGATCAAGATCACAATTAAGAACGACTCATTTAAGCTATAAAACTTTGTCTTGTGCTTGAATCCGTTATCCACCAATTGTGCGCTTGTACTTGAACTTCGCATATATCAATTTGCGCTTGTTTGTCATTCATCAAAACCTACACATAAGAACACACGTTTTAGTATAAAGCCTTGAGAACGTGTTTCCAACAGCTTGGAGTTCGTCCGGGGTTTGGCTTTCCACTTGATGTGCAAGACAATGTAGAGTCTTTCTAAATTGTATGGGAAGAAGAAGAAAGAATGGTCTTGCATCAAATAGGAACCATAACCCCCTATTTATAAGCATGTAACCTTAGTTACATGCATGTAACCTAAGTTAGCCCATCATTAACTAAGGTTACTCTTTATGGGTATCTACACAAAATTAGTCTCTACACTTTATATGACAATGTATTGGTCTCCTTAATAATAATGTCCAAAAGACCACTAATTTAGGCCAAACCAAAAGATAGCACATAACATATAATTAATCCATATATTGTCCATATGTATGTAGTACAAGTCCATATGTCTAACATCTCACTCTAGAACCTCTGCCCTATTATAGAGATGTGTTAAAGTAGCATTTTGCTTACCTTAATTTTTCCAAATCTAAAAAAGGGCAACCCGATGCACTAAGCTCTCGTTATGTGCAGGGTACGGGGAAGGGCCTGACTACAACGGTCTATCTTACGCAGCCTTACCTTGCATTTCTACAAGAGATTGTTTTCACGGCTCGAATCCATGATCTCCTAGTCACATGGCAACAACTTTACCAGCAACTTTCCAAATCTATTTGTAATAAATAATAAATAAATTGCGTAATAATAACTACATATATGTATTTCCAATTTGTTGTCATTTACTAGGTTAGTTAATGATCTGTAGACTTTAGGTTATGTAAATTTTAGAATATTTATATATATATATATATATATATATATATATATATATATATATATATATATATAAACAATGCATGTACCTTCTTAGACGGCCTGCATATCCAAAGTCACCTATTTATCTCTTCTATGCTTCTAAACAATTGCTTCTCAAAAAAAAAAAAAATCTTTTATCACTGACTGATCAAAACAAAAACAAAATGACTCAGTTTCGTTATCATGCATTTCTGAGTTTGGCAACCAAAATAGGCATGTCCTTTGGAGATCATCTTCTTTCAGCTTTATCAAATGCTGGTATTCGCACGTTCAGGGTTGATGAACTTGAGATAGATGAAAAGGGATGCAAAGAACTGCAGAAAACAATTCAAGAATCAAGAATTCTCATTGTTGTCTTCACTAAAGAGTACACCTCTTCAGAGAGCTGCCTTGATGAACTTGTGTTTATACTTGAGAGTAAGAGAACTTTTGGACGTTTCGTTCTGCCTGTGTTTTATGATGTGGATCCCTCAGAAGTCAGGAAACAAAATGGGAGTTTTGAACAAGATTTTTTAGTGTATGAAGAGAGATTTAAATCTGGGAGCGAAGGAAGGAGACTGGAATGGTTGCAGAAGGTGAAGGAATGGAAGGCCGCTCTAAGAGAAGTTGCTGATTTGGGAGGAATGGTCTGACAGAATCAATCTGATGGGTATATTTTTACTAGCTTTATGATTACGTAGGTAGTTTTATATTAGTGGATTTCAAATTGTGCCACTGCGGACTATGTGCTTTATTCCTGACTTTATATGGTATTGGATACAATCCAATTTTCAGGTGCGAGTCAAAGTTTATTGAAGAGATCGTGAAGGTGGTTGCAAGAAAACTAAATCGCGCTGTTTCAAGTGTTGCTCTCCATCCAGTTGGAATAGATTCTCGAGTTAGAGGCATCAATCTCTGGTTGCAAGATGGATCGAGTAGTGTTGATATTATGGCTATATATGGGATGGGAGGTGTAGGTAAAACTACACTAGCTAAGACTGCTTACAATCTGAACTTTGACAAATTTGACAGCAGCAGTTTTCTTGCTGATGTAAATAAAACTTCAGAAATACATGATGGTCTTGTAAGTCTACAAAGACAACTTCTTTCAAATGCTCTAGGGAAGAAGGTTGAAAAGATATACAACGTCGATGAAGGAGTCAGGAAGATTCAAGAATCCATCCGTTGCAGAAGAATTCTTCTTGTTCTCGATGATGTGGACAATAGAGATCAGTTATATGCTGTACTTGGGATGACAGAATGGTTTTATCCGGGTAGTAAAATTATCATAACAACCAGAAATCAGCCCCTATTTGATGCTAGTGAAGTCTGCAGATGTAAGATGTAAAGGTCACACCATTGAATGCTCAAGAATCGATTCGACTCTTCAGTTGGCATGCTTTTGGAAAAGAACAACCTTCAGAAGATCACAAGAACCTTTCAGAAAATGTTATACTTCATTGTAAAGGGATTCCTTTGGCTCTCAAAGTTTTAGGTTCTTCTCTTCGTGACAGAAATATAGAGGTGTGGGAAAGTGCATTGAGGAAACTAAAGGCAATCCCTGATAATAAGATCCTGGAAAAACTCAGAGTTAGCTATGATTTGCTGCCAGATGATGATGTACAGAATCTATTCCTCGATATTGTCTGTTTCTTTGTTGGAAAGGATAAAGACTATGCAGTTACTATACTAGATGGATGCGGCTTTTTCTCAGTAGTAGGACTTGAGATTCTTTCAGATAGATGTCTGATTGAAATGGACAAGGATAAGCTGAAAGTGCATACATTGATTCAAGATATGGGAAAAGAAATTATTCGTCTAGAATCCCCTTGGGAGCCTTGGAAGAGAAGCAGAGTTTGGCTATACAGAGATTCCTCAATATCTTGAATGAAAAAACTGTAAGACTCCTTTAATCTTTCATGTTGTGTATGCATTATAATAGGCTATAATGAATAAACAATTGTTGTTTTTCTATCAGGGAACTGAAAAAATTGACTGCTTAGTTCTTGACAAGGAAATGTCCACAAAATTGTCCAAACTAGTCAAATCTATCAGATCATATTTCTTCAATGAAGATATTGGTCTGGTTGGTCATTGCCATTCAAAGAAACGGCGTAAGCATTTGGAGCATTTTGGTGATGCTGATACAGAGGGATCAAACAATATAGAATTTGAAGCTGATGCATTTTCAAGAATGCAGAGGCTGAGGATTCTCCAGCTTAGTTATGTAAGATTCACTGAATTCTATAGTTTGTTTCCGAAAAGTCTGAGATTACTGTGTTGGTCTGGATTTCATATGAAGACCATTCCTAAGGATCTCCCTCTAGAGAGTCTGGTTGCCCTTGAAATGAAAAGAAGTTGTTTGGAAAAAACCTGGAATGGAACTAAGGTATGTTATATATGTGTTTCCTTTTCATCTACTGCAGGAAAATGTCTTTTGAGTTAGACTTAACTTTTACCTCCTACTTCCATGTTGCAGATTCTCAGATCATTGAAGATCCTCAACTTTAGTCATTCCCATTTCCTAAAAAGAACTCCTGATTTTTGTGGACTTCCCAATCTAAAAACTTTGATATTGAAAGACTGCATTAACTTGGTCAAGATTCATGAATCAATTGGAGTCCTCGACCGACTGGTCTATCTGAACTTAAGAGACTGCGTGAATCTAAGGAAGCTACCTGGAAGCTTTTGTAATCTCAAATCTTTAGAAAAACTTATTATATCTGGAAGTTCTAGACTAGTTACATCAGCAATTGAGCTAAGCAAGCTAGAATCATTGACAACCCTACAGGCTAATGGCATGAATTTTGGTCAGCTAGCACCAGTTGGTGGTAATGAGAAATCATGGAGGTCCCTCTGGCAAACTTGGTCATCAAAGCTAAGAAGATCCCCAGACTCTAACCAGTTTTCCTTCTCTTCTTTATCTAGTTCGCTCGTCAGCTTAAGTCTTGCTAAATGCAACTTAACAGACGATGCTCTATCGTTTGGCCTCTGTAACCTTCCCTCACTATGCTTCTTGAATTTAAGTGAAAATCTGATTTATAACCTGCCTCAGAGTATAAAGAGTCTTTGTTTGCTCCAAGACCGTTGGTTAGATGGATGTCCGAGCCTCCAATCTCTGCCAGAGCTTCCGCCGAGCCTTGTTAAGTTGAAGGCAGTTAGATGTTCATCACTGGAAACAATTACAAATCTACCCAACCTACTGTCAACTCTCTTTTTAGATGTCCTGGAAAGTGAGAATTTAAGTAAGATTTCAGGACTTTCAAGCTAAATCCCATTGATCATTTTGAAGTGGAAATATTGAATGCTCTAAGACTTCTCAAGCTGGATAACAGACAAGATACAATGGTGGAAACATTTAGTAGGTTCACTAACACAAAAAGGGCATATCCAGTACAGCAGGTAAGTTTGTTTCTCACTGTAAACTTTCTCCTCAACCTGTAGAGCTGATTCAATGTAAAGTATTTTTTCTTTCTTTTTCGGCATCAGGGACTCTATCAATTTGGCATCTTCAGTACTTATTTTCCAGGAAATGAGGTTCCACGCTGGTTCAGCAACAAGAGTGAACAGAGGTTGTTGACCCTGAATGTCAATTCACTTCCTAATATTAAGATAACAGGATTGCATATTTGCGTTGTCTATGCACGTTCTAGTCCTCGTAAATTTCGCTATTTTAGGGACGGGCATACATTTTACATCAAGATCCAAAACATTACAAAAGGTCTTAAGTGGATTTATGCCCCATCGTTCATTGGTATTCCAGGAGAGAACAACAGGCTGACATTTTTATGCCACTGGGAGTTTGGGAAATATTTACAAACTGGTGATCAGATTAATGTTTCATTGCCTTGTTGGAGTAAAACTTTTAAGATGAAAGAGCTCGGAGCTACACTTGCATATGATAAGCAAGAATTGGACCAGTCCTCAGCATCTAATAGTGAAGCAAGAGAGCTTGCAATACGACATAATCCAATTAGAGATTATCAATCCGAAGAATGTGTCATGGAGGTCTTTATGCCTTCATATCAGATAGCGGCTTATCATTACTACCTTTCTCACCCTGATTATTTTGAGCTCCGCGACGATTCAGATTTAGCTGTGAGGTTAATTTTGAATGAGAAATTGTTTGAGGATTCTTATGTGGAGACTGCAGGTTCAGGTCTGTACTTCAAATCTTTGTATGTCAAAAACTATATCTTGACAGTCACTCATTTTCTGTACTATTTATTGGATGATCATGTTCGACGTAGGGTCTGGAGTAGGAGCAGAAGAATAAGTTGACGATGATAGCATCTTTGATTACTATGAGGATGAGGATGAAGATGAAGAGGCTGCAATAGCAGAGTTAGAGGAGTTGCTGCTAAGATATTGGTGAAAGAAATGAATCAATATGCTGAAGCAGTGCAACACATTGGCTGACCAACTCAAAAATAATGAATTTGTTATACTAGAGGTGAAAGATTATACGTAATTCATTAGTTGTGTATCAGGTAGTCACAATTCATTACTATTTTTCTCACCCAGAAATATAACTTTCTGCTTAAAGGACTAAAGGGAAGAGGAGCTGCAATATTTAATGTTCTACATATTGAACCTATTATATTCTTAAAGTTATAGGTTCAAACCCACTATGTATTACAAATTTAATGAATTTTTACATTAAATTTATACTCCCACGTCAAAAGTACTGGTTCAGATGCAGGGGCGGAGCCACAGTGCTGTTTGTGGTTTCAGCGGAACCTAGTAGTTTTTGTTCAAACCCTGTATTTGTATTAA